>OZ010736.1:95336024-96536024 GCA_963932295.1 Tipula lateralis
TTTTCTCTATATATACAGTTTTTAGACGATACACTACACCCTAGAAATGACAACAACAAAAATTATTATAAAATTTAAATTCTTTTGTAATAAAATTATCATAAATTTTCAATTTTCAAACGGAATAGCATCACTCTCGACTCCTAACTTTCCATATGTAAATTTTTAAATTATTAGACAAAATTTGGAATTTTCATTAAGATAGAGAGCGCATGACCGTCAATTAGATAACCTATCAAATACAATATTTATAACGTGTACTACAATTTTTATTCTTCATTTGAAACCATTTCGTGTTCATCAGAAAAGACTCGTATTCATTCACTTAAGGTATATATATATGTAATATAAAAACATACACATATATAGGCGAATGAATTCGACTAGAAATATCTTAACATCTTTTATTTACTGTACTCTTATGTTAAATGCCACAATCGTTTCTACGATGATAACGTTGAAAATGTATCTAAGAAAATTCACTCATTTGTTGCATTTTTGTGAAAACGAAATAATCGTATTATTCAGTAGAAACTGATTGGTGATAGGGAAAAGGAGTTAGTCGTTACATATAGTATATAAAATCATCCATCGCGCAATTTCTTATTTATTGAATTATAAAGATGTACCAGGAAAGATAACTTTGGAAGTATTTCTTATTATTAATTTTTTTGAAATACAGTCAAACCTGATTATTACGAATCGCAAGGGACTGAGAATTTTATTCATTACAATAAGGTTATTTTATAACAAGAGTTGCTTACATTCAGGTTCGAAATTTTTTTGTTCGATATATAGAGGTTTTTGTAAAATTCTAATAAAAACATGTTTTAGTGACTGAAAAACGCTTTTTCAGTCAAAATACAACAAATCTTGAGTAGAACTGAGTTGGGATTGGTTATGTCAAACATACATTTACAAACACAAAATCTTAGAGAATGAACAAATAATATGTGCACCCGCATATGTATTTATTTCAGTATTAAAGTAAAATTCAAAATTCATTTAACAAAATAATAAATATGTAATACAGTTTCAAACGTTTCTCAATTTCTACCTTATCAAACCGTTAAGTTGTAAAAAAATATGTTATACGGGTTTGCTTAAGAACCTTAACTTTGATTTCATCAACCTTTCGTTCAATTGCGTTAAGCAAACTAATTTCATTCGCACAATTAGGTTGAGAAGTCAAAAAATTTCGGAATAAACTAATATATTTTTCAACTTCTCGCATTGTTGGAATCTCTATTTCAACCTCACTGTCGGAATCTCCTATACCTGTTGGATCTACCAAATTTGTCTGACCAGATAAAAAAATTTCTGTTTCAGAAATAACATCATTCAATGTTGGTAAATGTCATCCACATTTATGTAGTCGATTAGTTTCACATCCCCAGTCAATGCGTTTAAAGATGGGTTTTGCCAATATAAATTCTCCACGTAGCTCTCGATCTCTGCAATATGTGCCCGAACAGAATCCTCAACAACTTTAGCACGCAGTGACCAAGACTTCTGAAAGCAATGCAGGATTGTTGTTGGTTGTATTAGTTCCCACGCTTGCTTTATCATATGGCATCCATCAAGAACGTTTAATTTTGGTAAATCTTGTTCATTATCAATCGTGGTAATAATTTTTTTAAATAGAAGCCTCCGATAATGTACTTTAAAGTTTTGAATTATTCCTTGATCCATTGGCTGGATCAAACTGGTTGAATTTGGCGGCAAGAAGTCAACTGTAACAGACGTTAATCTCGGTACTTCGAGATGTGATGGGCAGTTATCCACTATTAATATGATTTTACGATTTTTCTTTTGGTAAATATTATCTATGTAGTGTAAATAAAATTCCCATTCGTGATAACACATCCATGCTTTACGGTTCGCTTTGTAAATCATTGGCAAAGTGTTTACATTTTTAAAACATCGTGGCTTGCTGTATTTTCCAATTACGAGGACGGGTAGTTTTTCAGTTCCGGTTGAATTGGCACCTAACACAACCGTTAGTCGTTCCTTACTCAACTTTCCACCATAACATTCAACGTTTTTAAGGGCCAAAGTTTTATCCGGCATTACTTTATAAAATAAACCAGTCTCATCCAAATTAAAAATATCTTCTGGCCGAAGTTGCTCCAATATTTAGGTTAATTTGGTTGATACCCATGCCGATGCCTGCGATGTTGATGCAGATCCTCTTTCACCCGAAATTTTTTTAAAACTTATTTCGTGACGTTTTTTAAACCCTTCTAACCACCCGTTACTTGCAGTGAAGTTGCTTATGTTTCATTGTTTAGCAAACTCTAACGCCTTCTCTTGAATTAATGGTCCATTTATTGGAATATTTTTAGCACGTTGTATTTTAAACCATTTGAGGATAGCGTCTTCCACTTGAATAAATTTACCTCGCCGAAGTTTTTGCCTTTTTTTGGTGAATGACGCCCGTTTGTATTTATCTTTATTGCTTATAATTTCTGTCACAGAGCTTCGCGGAATATTAAATTTTTTGGATAATTCGTTGTTGGATGTTTCATTTCTTTCTCTGTCATCGATTAACTTTAATTTTGTTTCCAGTGTAATGGCTTTCCTTTTACTACACATTTTATTTTGGTGTAATACTATGAATATTTCACAATTTTACTCAAGCAATAATGTGCATGTGCAACGCAATAGTAATTCGAAAACTGAATAACAAAATATGATTTGCACTATAAAATAATGAAAACCAACGACAGTTATAAATTTAAGGAAATAGTGGGTTAAATATTTGAATTTTGAAGATAATTTGATGATGTCAATGTATTATTTGTATTCAGTGTACCCTATAATTGACGACTGGAATGGGTTCTCTAGCGGAAGAAAATGTAACTGTCTCACCCACATAAATGTCAATATTTGTGTATTTCCTAAAATGCAAATAGCTATAACTTATATAAAAACATACGACGCGTCATTAAAAACACAAATAAAATATTTTCAGATATCCTCGAGTCTAACTAGATAGTAAAATAAAATATTAAGAGACATTTAATTTTGACATATTGTTAATATAAAAAAATGAACTTTTTGAATTATAAATTAAACATATATGACACACTAACTAAAACAAAATTCTTTTGTTATCCTATAAAACATAAAGAACATATTTCAAATGAAATTGAATATTAAACATATTAAGCTAAAATATATTTGTAAAACAATATTGAAAATTTTTATACAACTTTTTTAAGCATAAACCTATGGAATTTGACGTTAAGTAAATATTTTTATCTGGGTGTCACAGTTATTTTTTTCTCCGATAGGTATCGCATTTTAGGTTTTCCAATCGTCAATATAAGTAAATAGTAAAAACATACATAAAGAAACAACAAAAAACGAAAAAACTATTATTTTTTGTTTTATCTACGTTACGTTTTATTTCTGTTTCTATCTTAGTTCTTTTTAACCAGGGAAATTAGGATATATTTTTTGCTTACCGTTTTCGAATTTGTTCGTTATAACATAATATCTAGGTTTTCTTAAATGGAGGTAATTTTATATTATAAAAATTACGAAATGTATGGGACTTCTGATAGTTACATTTACAAAGAGGTTTTCGTTATATACGAGATTTTTATAACGAGGTTTGACTGTACTTTGATTAGTAAATGATAAGGATTATCTTTTAATTAAATTCGTTGCTCTGACTTTAATCTTTGCAATATGGAAAATCATTTAATTCATTTTCTAAAATTATACGGATACTAATCTAATTGGCTATGTAACCGCGAATAAATCTTTTACAGCTGTTGGCATTTCTACCTCTAATTAATAGTGATCTAGCAGAAATATATGAGGAAACCGATTTATGAGAAAACTTTATTCTGTTAAATTAAACATAATCGACTTGTCAGACATAAACCCACGAACAGAATAACATTGGTTTACATCATTAAAAAAACAACGTCCGATAATGTAAAGTAGAATTTACTCTGCATGGCCTCAATGTCGCGATCGTGCTCAGGATATTTAAGACGAAACAGCCAATAACATGTTTTTTATGACATTTTGTGATAAGATTTGATAAGTGAAAAAATATGGGAAATGCCAGAAAAAACATTTTACGAGATAGTCAATTTGGGAAGTATTGATCACTTTATATATATGTCGATCCAATTCAGTAAATACCTGGATGAATTCATAAAAGCAAACTTTTTAATATTCAAATGTGTGATATAGTTACCTTGGTATAGACATCTTTCATAGAAGTGAAACACTTCCAGACAATATAATAACTCGGAAATCCAATCAAATCAAGTCTTTGAATATATAGATATCTGTAAAAGTAGATTAAGTAACAATATAGTCAAGGAATTCTTAAGACTTAAGTTTCTTGGTCCCTTATTTCTCACAAAGAAACTTAATACCACTTAGTATGACACTTAGTGCCAGGGATCACAAGTAACCTATGCCAAAATGCGACAATAGAAAATTGTATATATTGATTAGTCTGATCCAGTATCATTAATGGCTGTAAGACTTAGCCATTCACATAATGACTCTGAAAAAAAAATTCGAAAGTTTTATTGAACAGTCCGTACTGTGAATTCAGACGTTTAATAAATTTTCTAAAATTGTACCGATAGATTGAGACGGGGATGAGACACTTTCATGGAGTCAAAATACATAAATAGTATATCCGGAGGTAAGTTCTGATCAAATAACAAATTCATGAATTTATACTAAAATTTTACCTAAGGTTAAATGTCAATTTTTATAAGAGTTCTAAAGTGTCTGAAAATTCAGAAAATTTCTGATTCAGAAAATTTCTAGTCACGTTTAAAAAAGTATCATTTGTCACTTGATCACAAATAACTAAAGTTACTTGTGACTTGATCACTATCTACCCCAGGTATTATTGAATTTAAAAAAAACATAAGAATTCTTTCTAAAGCTAAATGGAATGATACAGTACCAAATGGCGCAGTGATTAAAGGTGTGGCAATTGGAGCGGGAGGTATCGGGTTGAAATCATCTGATAGCGATCGGTGTTGTGGATGAACACATAAATGACCCTTTGTTGGAGTGTAGAATTCATGTGCCACCCCATCTTCCATGTCAGTACTATAAACTGGTATAGTGGTATGGAGCTATGCAATGTGCAGATGGTTCTACGTAAATCGGACGTACCCTGCAGATGGTTCTACGTAAATCGAAAGAGTTAGGAGAGCCACAAAACAGATTGCAAAAACAAACACTTACAGAGAGACAGAATGATACGGAACAATAAAGATACGGTTTCAAAATTGAAAGTTAAAGAAATCGGATAGACAATTAGTCTCAACACGGCGAAACAACTCAAACGTATTTCAGTAATTAAGGAAATTTTTAGTTAAAAAAAGGAAATATGAACACCTTGATCCACTATGGAAAATTCAAATAATAAATAGAAATATCGCGATAGTTTTTTTTAAAATACAGATTAATTGTATGATTGGGAATTATAATATACAATATTTGTTATTTATAAATTTAAATAATTTTCCATAGACAGCTAATAAGATCATTGTAAAGGTAGTTGGAAATATATTTACCTCCCCGCATTAGATGGTGATGCGTTGACGAGTTAGAGACACAAAGAAACAAAGTTCAATACGGAATGGCAAGGATACGTATTATCTTCGCTTCTATTTCTATAGCTTGATATCGTCATTCGTAAACTCGATACCAGATGCCCAAATGGTATTCAATTGGGTCCACTAACGTGACTCAATGATCTAGACTACGCAGATGACATTCTCCTGCTAACACATAAACATGCCAACATGCAATAGAAAGTACAGAAGCTGTCAGACCATACAACAAAAGTTGATAACAAAACATCAGTCAACCCATAAGACTAAACTCGAACAATAGTATGCCAATCACCATCAATAATATAGTTGATTGTTGTCTCATGGTTTTGGTTTTACTGATGTTAATTTTAAGACCAACTTCCATCGTCATAGAGGTTGAGAAATTCGTACACCTTGATTGTACTGTAGCAAAAACACACTTCAGTACGACACGGAAGAAGACATCAACAAATCCAATGATATGTTCATGCTTTACAAAATCGAGAAAAACAAGGCCACGATTATATAAAGCTTGTGTGATATTATAAAATACTTCTGGCCAGATACGATCAAAAATGCAGATCTTCTGCGGCAAAATAAACCAGACATCAAAAACGAAATCAGAAAGGGTAAGTGGAGATAGATCTGTCACACATTGATAAAAACCTTGAATACCATTGGAATGGAATCGTGGTAGTTTTATGACTTTACTCATTCATTTTTCCAAATCTTAGGATAGTATTTACAGGGGTCAATAGTTTTAACAGTTAAAAAAGTAAGTTGTCAGACGGTGTGCTGTTTTTGACGGTATTGTGTAGATCTGCTATAGAAATATTATTTGATTTAAATTCAAAGGTTGGTAACTTAAGTATAAATAAAAATAATCTATAGTTGAAATCGCCGTAGTAACCGGCCCTAACAACCGATTTTCGTCAAAGACGAAATTTGAAACCGAAGACCGCGGCGTGATGAAACACTCTCTTAACCATACGATACAATCGGAGAACTTATAAATCTCTTTATTATGCTCATTCATTAGCCGTCAACTTTAAAATTATACTCTCATTAGAATCTTGATCTTAAACCTCTAACTTATGATTATTCTTATAATATACTTACTTGAACTTGTGTCATTTCAGTCTGTGCTGCTTTCTTAACAAATGCACTCAAAACGATTTATTTGATATAGAAAAAATTGAGTCATTTTATGATTTATTCTTAAAATTTTTAATAAAAATACAAATTTTCTTTCATATAAAAAAGTGGTATATAAAAGACGTTGCACGCTCTACTACTGCAGTAGTTTTGCCTTAAAATTAGTGTATTAAAATTTCAATGCACAAATCGATCAATTTTTTGTTTTTATATATTTAAATAATAACTTTAATTAATTAAGAAACTAAAACGCGTACGAATTAACAAAATAATTTTCATTTCTAACAATTTTTTGGGTCTCACTCTATCCGCTTAAATTTTCAACTTTGGTTATTTATATTACCCCGGTTATTTAACAACGCTTTCTTGCATTTGGTGCTGGTGTTGGTATTGCTATCGATTTCCTACGTTTTGGAAGGTCCGATCGATCATTTAATACAGTTGAACCAGCACTACGTCGTCGTTGTGGATGATCTATGGATAAATAAAAAATATAATAAATTTAATGATTGCAGTGTTGATTAATAAAATACCTTTTAAACTTGAAATGCGTCTACTCATTATACTTCCAGCAATTGCATTTTCTTTCGACTGAATTTTAGGAATCGTTGATTTACGTCGCATTAGTACGCTATTCGGTTCTACCATGATCGACAGCTTTTTGAGTGGCGGAGTCATTGCAAATTTTTCTTCCTTCTCCTTTTTAACTATCTTCTTTGATTGCAACGACAAAGAGTTCTCAAGCTTTAACGACGGCTCTGGTTTTATGGTAAGCTGTTGATTTTGCTTGTGCATTCCAACATTTAACCAAAATTTCATTTGTTCACCTCTCGTTTCAGTCATAACATTTTTTGCTTCTTGGCATTCACCTAATTGTTTCTAAAAAATAAAATTAATAATATAATTTTAATTTAAAGTTAACTTGATTATAAGCTTACTTGTAATTTTTGGACATTTTTATAAAACACATCAGGTGAAATTAGTCCATAATCAAATAATGAGCATAAATGTAAAATAAAATTCCGATACAGATTCTTTTGTAATAACTCTCGACCCTTTTTGCCTAAAAACATATCACACGCTAACGGAATTTGACAATCACCCACATAGCCATATTTCATCACATGAAGATTCCACATTTTCATTAATTCTTTCTCGCCTTCGTTTACATCGGTGAATTCATCAATCATCATCATAGTCTTTTGTTGCAACCATTGCGGATCACTTTCACCCTCCGAATCTATATCCAATTCTTTTGGATGTACTGGTAAACAGGTTACAGTATGATGATACAAACGATTATGTCCAGTAATAAATGGTCGTTGATTGTTGAGCTCAGTGGTTTCATCGACTTCGACAAATTCAGTAAGGGTGGGCTTAGCCCGACGTGGTCTGCATACGAGTAAATTTGTAACCGATGTACGACGAATTGGACCGGCTCGAGAAAATGCAAATCCAGATTGACCGACTAAATCGTGTGGAGAGCCAGTATAAGAACCATCGTACAATTCATTTATAGCAACATCAATTCTCGAACCATTTTCTATTTCTGACAATGTAAACGTAAATCGAGAATGGCAAAGTTTTAAATGTTTTAGCAACGGATACAGTTCAGCACAATCAAGGCTACACCATGGACAATGAAAATCGGCACATGCCTCAGTTTGTTGCCGTGAATTATTATTATAAATGAATTGATATACAATCTGCATTTTATCATCTGTCGTTCCACCATTTAAAATTTCCTTCTGTTGTACTGCCAAACTTTTAATTTTATTATTGTTGTGATTGGTTATCTCCATTGGTTGATTTTCTTTGTTTGATGCACCGCAATCTACGTTTCCCCGTAAGGGGAGCGGCAATAAATTATCTATAACTCCAGTTGTAGCTTCTTTTGTCCAAATAAGGCGAAATTTTAGCGTTGGACATTTATCAAACGCTTCAAACGGATAGGTTTTGTCAATATCTTCAAGTGCACTCTCTGGTATTGTTTCCCAATTGATCAATTTTTTCGGTGATGTCTGTTTTGGTGTTTGAATTATTTCCTCGAGCGCTAACACATATTCACCTTCAGTTAACAAGCATCGCCCATGCTTATCGAATATTACTAGCTCAGAACCGTATAGCTTCGAATGACCTTTAAATTTTTTATTAGCAGGTTCATCACCCGCATTATTTGTTGTTAAAGGATTAGGATATGTCTGTACTCTTAACAATAAAATATAACTTCTATTCATTGGTCCCACTATTGGTTTAAATGAATCGGCGGGTATACTAACAGCTGATATTTTATTATGATTGCTTTCGTCTGGATTAATTTTCACATCGGATGTGCCGATCGAAAATTGCATAATAGGTGATGAACTATCTTTTCGTTTTTTATGCGATATTTTTACTAAAATTGTCTCAACTTTTACACCCAGTTGTTCAGATAAATTTTTATCATAAAAACCCATAAACATTAATGTTATAAACTCGCCTAGAAGTGTTTCGTTCATTTTCTCTGATTTTAACTTGGTCATTTTTTGACATAACATGCCGTCTACTTTGAACTTACTTCGGCCCGTATTGTTGCGTGTCGTACGTCCTTTCATATATGTTAGTGTCCGATTTAAAAATATGGGCTGTGGAATACAATAGCGTTTAGTAACGTACTATGATTTTCAAAAATCTAATACTTACCGATATCATATTTCGAGTACGGAGATATCGATATATTTGTGTAGGCTCTAAAAATAAGTATTTGTTTGATTAGTCTGCATACAAGAACATTTAGTTTCGATTATCATTTTCTTTTTTAATAATTTAAATATTTTCATGCAAACAAAACTCAGTTGCTCCGAATCATTGATAAGATA
Source organism: Tipula lateralis (assembly GCA_963932295.1). Taxonomy (NCBI): domain Eukaryota; kingdom Metazoa; phylum Arthropoda; class Insecta; order Diptera; family Tipulidae; genus Tipula; species Tipula lateralis. The sequence goes on from OZ010736.1 coordinate 95,345,626, forward strand.
CTGAAAATCTATTTGTAAGATGAAATTAAGATCAAGAAAACAAATTCAAAAACACTTAAGAAATGTCTGACCAAATGAATTTAGAATCTCAATAGGGGTTAATAGAGAGCGTCTAGGATTTCGCCTAGATAAGCTACTTACGTAGAATATATTATTTTAACATTGGGGAGCTTCAGAAAATGTATAGAAATCGATCGGACGTAATATTATAAATGTTTTCATCCATATGTAATGCATTTTATGAATTATTCAGTCAGAATAACTAATCGGAATATGTATTCCAAATTCCATCAAAAGTTCATTAAACTTTGTGTCTGACGAATTAATCACTCAAAACAATTAATAACAAAAATAAGTAATTAGAGTCAAACTAACACCAAAAGTTTGAAAACAAGTAAGATTGGACAAAAATTAAATCATAATTTTGGAATTTGCATAATTTGTGATCCAATAAAATTGTGTACCCCAAACAAACCGGCGCCTATATCAGACAAAGCATTATTCATCCAGTTTGACAAGTAAGGTTATGTCAATGAAAATAATCGCACAGCTTATGTAATGTTACTAAAATTTCATTTTTAGGCATTGCGCCATTTCATAAGAGTCATCAGTCACTCAAATTAAATTTTAAATTTGGTTCCAAAATCAATGAAATCCCGCACAAATACATAAAACTATTTTTATTGTGAAAGTGAAGCCATCGAATACAACAACAACATTTTCTACTCACTTTCAAATGCTTGTAAAAACAACTCATGATCATTCTGCAAAAACGAATCAATCTTGCCATTTCGTGGTGGCCCCACTTCACGATCATCTTTATCACGTTTCTTGGGAGGCATTTTTTTCTATATAAACTAAACAAATAAATTAAAACTAAAACCGAACAAAAATTAACTTAAATAAAATAAAAATAAAACTACTAAAATTTCTCAGTTAAAAATTGACAAAACAACTAAAGAAAGAGCACTAAAATATATAAAAGAAAACTGATGCCCCGCTCAAATTTATATGTACTAAAAATTCATTTTTTTGTAAGACTGTACAATTGTACTACCAACATAACGCGAACAATTTTTTTCTGAAGTTTATTTGTGTCACAAAATTTTGTAAATACCATTATTGAGTTCGATTAGCAGTGTAATAGTCGTTAAACTCAACCGATTATAAGAGAAATGATTATACATATTAAGGTAAGTTCCTTGAAATATTATAATTAGTTTAAATTTAACAAATATGTAAAATTAAAGTAAATTGTAAAACAAATGCAAATTGATATGAATATTGTGCTTAATATGTATTTTTTTTATTTATTCTTTAGCTTTACTCCATCTCCAATTACGAACAATGTGAAAAAACAGAAAAAACACGTATTTCGCCAAAAAACAAATAATAAAATAGTTTAAAATGTAATGTTACATTAAAATCACGAAAACGATTGACACAGCAATTTATAATTACTGAGACAGTAAATTTTTAAAATCAAACAAAAGGTTAATTTATAGACCTACCACTATCCAGTAACCGATGTAGAAGAAGAAAAACATACGATGTGCAACGTGTTGTATGTAACCACATGTATAATAACAGAAACTGCAGACAGCTACTGGAAAATAAATATTTGAGTAGTTTTGGCAAGAAAACTATCTGCAAAAAAAAGGAAAGGGGTCAACTAAATAAAGTTTTACAGTCAACGAAACATAGTCGCGACCAACAGAATCAGATAAGAGAAAATGATCTCAAAAGTAAAGATTATTTTCTAAATATCAATTATGCTACTACAATACAAATAGAAGTCCCGTTTGAATTTTTATCTAAAGGTTGGTAATAGTATATTTTCAATAAAAAATATTAAATATAAATAATAATTAACATAGAAGTAGCAGAAACAATAACTCTAGGTTATCTTAGTAGTATGTAGCAAAATCTCAGTTTTACTGAGTTGAATTTTAGTAAAACCAGATTTGTTTAACTTTGTGAAAAAGATGTATTTGGGTTGAGGGTGAAAGGCGTGGAGGTGACTATGGTCATTGGTCCGTATAGATTGATAGTCACCTCAACTTAATATACCAACCCATATTTATTTTTAACACAACTAATCGACAACACACAACAACCTCATAAACTAAGCTTTATGTTATAAAGAATACAATTGCATTATACAAAACATAATTTTGTAATATATATTGTCCATCTAAATAGAATATCATTAAATCAAATGAATTACTTAACTAACACTAGGTTTAAACGTAAATATAATTGAATTTTACTTCTTGAATTATTAACAATAATTATTAGGTTTTAATGATAAATGACTTGTAATATTAATTATTAATACATTAAATTATTAAAATATTTTTAGAAATATATCTTATCTGGTCATCCCCACCACATGAACTAATGCTTCAGCCCTTTAAGAAGCTGTTAGCGTTATTGGAAACACGAACATTAAGTCATTTGGACAGACAATATCTGACCACAAAAAATATAATGTTACATTAAAATTGGGAAACAGTAATTAATAATTATGGAAATAGTAAAGTTTTCAAACCAAACTATATCCTATGCAATATTGTGATGTATGATTTCCATTTATTGGAAAAACTTACTCTTATGGTTTAGTTATAGACATAATATATGCTGAAAAACCATCAAAGGTTATTTCATATGTATGTAACCATATGTATAATAACAGAAACTACAGAGAAAGCTACTGTGAAATAAATATTCGAGTGTAAGATGTGACAAGGAAATTTCGGCAAAGCTCCAGAAGAGGTCTTTCAAAAGCGGTTAAATAAACCAAACTAAATGTGTTTGCTAGTTCAGACTAAAATAAACCCAGGATTATAGTCACCATAACAGTAACTACAGTTAGACATCAGCTGAGAATCAACAATTGAATAATATAGAAATTAAGTTACTACAATACAAATGGGAGCCGTGTTCGGAATTTATTCTTAAGGTTGGTAATAGCATAGTTTTAATACAAAATATTAAATTATATAAATACTGATTTACATAGTAGTAGCAGAGACAATTAACTCTATGTTGTCTCTGGTATTATGTAGTAAGTAAGATCTCAGTTTTATTGATTCGAATTATAATTAAACCAGATTTGTTTAACTTTGTGAAGAAAAATTCATTTGGCATCTTAAACAACATATGTAATCAATTATTATCTTCGAGAAAATATTAACCGACAACATGTGATTAAATCGCAAATGTTATGCATTGCTACTTGAAAACCTATCATATCAAAATAAAATTCAGTTTTCTGCTAAAAATAGTTTTAGTGGGAAATCATAAAATTAATTTAATTTTAACATTTTTCCTAAATAAAGATTAACTTAAAAATTGTAAATATTGTTGAGCACTTCAATAGTTTATGTGTTGATTTTTAAATAATTAAAGCTTTTATAAACTAATTTTAGGTTTTCATTAACAACAAAAATATAAAATATTTAATATTTTCAAAGAAAATTAAATATAATTTAATAATTGTTTTCTTATATTTTGCCAACATATTTTTTGATATTTTAACAGATATTAAAAAATGACCAATTTTAAATTTTAGGGTAACGGTGATTTTTATAAAAAAAATAAAGACGATGTTGCTTCTTAATGCTATAATCTTCATGCTAATACAAATTAATAATGATAAAATCTACCAAAAATCAATCGACTCTAAGCGATAAGAATGGTTTCTAACCGTACTTCATTTGATTTAGCTAAAAAATGTTTCTTTATAAATGTCGATTGTTACTGTAAATGGTTCAATGCAATACCCTAAATATACTGTATTATAATGGTGTTGTAAACGAGTATTCTTGATCGATAAACGAGTATTCTTGATCCAAAAATGTGCTCCGAGAGGATTTTGCAAAATCCGACTTGTATTTTGTTTTGTAAAATTAAAATTTATATTTTGTGAAGAACTCATTAGTGTTTTTCCTGTGTCTAAATCCCTTAGTTGATAAACAGGTTAAGAGATATTCTTTTAACTTTTCATATTATTCTTTTAATAAAGAATTTTGCTTCTGTAGCATTCAATTGGTTATGGCATTGTTGCGATTCAAATTTTAATTTTATGTGGCCAACCATTTTTGATGGAAATTTTTCACTTATTTTTTGTATATCCCATTTGAACTCATTCTGTGAGAATCAAAATTTCATTCACCTATAATTTAATATTTATATGAAGACTTATATTTAAATCGACAGCAACTTGCAGTATTTCTTTTATCTTTGTATCGTTCCATTTAAATCCTCTTTTTTTGGTCGGTTTTGTTATCCATCGCCATTTTCTTTTTTTTATAAATATTATAACTTATTTTTATTATTCACTTTTACACACGAAAAATTAAATATTTCACTTGAAAATGTATATAAAATGAAATATTTTATTGTTTTCACTAATATTTCACAAATAATTTTGTAGTTTATTATTTATCACAATAAACAAAAAAATTTGAAGATTGACTGAAATGTCTTTTTATATTTAGGTTAGGTTAGGTTAGGTTGAGTGGCTGCTACAGCACACTTAGACCGGCAACGGTCCGTTGTGATACCACAGGATCTTACTCCCCTTTTACCCCTATGAGAACCAGTTAGAGCTGCTTACGTAGCGTAATAAGTCTCGCACATTACAGTTTTCGAGATCGGAAAGGCAGTCCATTAAAAAATTACCCAAATATTCATGTCTTTTGTTTGTCAAAGCCGGGCATGAGCATAGGAGGTGGACTAACGTCTCTTCATCCTCCTCGTCCCTACAGCTTCTGCAAAAGTCATTTACTTCCAGACCCAGCCTTCTCGCATGTTCTCCAAGAAGGCAGTGTCCTGTGAGTATCCCCACGATCGTTTTAAGTTCACGTCTTCGTAGGGAGATAAGTGCCTTTGAGTGTTTCAAGTTCAGCTTTGGCCAGACTTGTCTTGCCACTCTACATGAGAGAGTGTTCGTCCACCTATTGTTCGCAGAGGCTTCCGCCTCTTTTTTAAGCACAGTCCTGAGTGCGTTAATGGGTCTCCCCAACTTCGCCCTTTCCGGTAGTAGTTGGAGAGTTGTACCGTGCCTCGCTAGTTCGTCCGCCCTGCAGTTTCCCATAACGTCTGAGTGGCCGGGGACCCAGACTACTTGGATGTTGAAATGCTCACTCATCTCATTTAGAGACGAGCGGCAACCCAACGCCACTCTAGACGTTAGAGAAACAGAAACCAGCGACTTGATTGCCGCCTGACTGTCCACATAAATTGCGATATCAGTCGAGGATACCACATTATGTTTCAACCAGTTCAGGACCTCTTCAATCGCTATCATCTCTGCCTGGTACACACTGCAGTGATCAGGGAGGCGAACTGCTATATCTACCTCTATTTTATCACAGAAGACTCCAGCTCCTTCTTTACCGTTTAGCTTGGAGTCATTCGCAAAGAACTGCAATGCTCCCGTTTCAGCTGCCAACCCGCTCCTCCAGGATTCCCTTGAGGGGCAGGTGGTTCCGAACCTTTTTTCGAAGCACAGAGTCGGTGTTACATAGTCTAGATTCGCGTTCTTTCCTCAGCGATCTGACTATCGTCGAGTGTCCTATTTGAAGACATTTCCACTGAGATATGGCTGATAGTCGAGTGGCCGTAATCGCCGCCATCTGCTTACCATAAATGTCCACGAGGAGAAGGTGAAACAAGACCTCTAAGGCACTTGTAGGTGTTGTCCTCAGTGCCCGCTTATAAGCATGCAGGCCGTTCTTTGCACCTTCTCAATCCTTTTCCTGTATGTTAGTTTATCAAGAGCTGGCCACCACACGCTCACCCCATACATAAGTACAGGTCTTACTACGGAAGTGTATAGCCAGTGTACCAGCTCCGGCGTCAGGCCCCATCTCTTTCCGATGGCGTTCCTACACGAGTACAAAGCTATATTGGCCTTGTTTACTCTTTCCAGAATGTTGGGCTTCCAGCTTAGCTTACTGTCCAAGATTACGCCTAGAAATCTTGTCTTGTCCGTAAAAGCTAGTCTGTTGCCATTTAGGAGAGGTGGATCTACTACAGGGATTTTATATTTCCTCGTAAATAGTACCAATTCAGTTTTAGACGCGCTAATTGCCAGTCCACATTTGGTGGCCCACCTCGTTATAATTAGGAGGGCATTTTGGATTATCTCCGCCACTGTGCTTATGTATTTCCCAGAGACAGCTATCGCTACATCTTCTGCATAAGCAATCACTTCGATCCCTTCTCTCTCCAGCTTTAATAGCAGCTCATTGATTGCTATGTTCCAGAGGAGAGGAGACAGAACACCTCCCTGTGGGGTGTTCTGTCTCCTCTCCTCTGGAATCGACCCGAAACCGAAGTCGATTACTCCTATAGTCGCGGTAAGCGGCGCCAGGGACTCCATGTTGATTATCATAGTTGATAATCTGGAGTCCCCCTTTGCATCCTCTTGCCTCACGATCTTCCAGTTTCCTGTCGGAAGATCGGGGTTGCTGGTTCTCTGCAGGATGGAGGGGGTCCTGGATTTTCTCTCAGGATCCTTAGGAAAACGGAGTTTAGTGCATTGTACACCAAGCTCCATTTTCCCATGGTGATGCTCCCATCTTCATGACTCCTGTCAATGACGGCTAGCACCAACAAACGCTCCTTCACAATATCCCTGAAGGATTTTGGTCTAGCCTTGTTAGGAGGCCAAACCTTGTGAGGAGTTTCCTTCTCCGCCTTCATTTTGGGCCGTTTTGTGTCCACGAACTCCAGCTCATCCTGGGACCGCTGTCTTTTTGACACATGGTCCCTCTCTGAGTTTGCGACCGTTTTCTTAATTTTATAAGATCTTATCAAACACAGACAATACAGAAATTAGTCTATAGTTATTAACTGACTTAACGTTTCCTGATTAAAAGATGGGTGACATTTTTGCTAACTTCAGGTAGGTAGAATATATTCCGTTTTGAAACGCAGTGTTGTGTAATTCCGAAAAAAAAGTTGTAAATTTCACAACTGTATTTGGTATATTGTCATAACCGCTACTTTTTGAACTATCTAAAGTGCAAATTAAATTGGAGATTTCAGCAGCTGAAACTGGTGATAGGTATTGAATCTAGATGTGTAATAATAGTTTGAAATTTATTAATATTGATGATTAATAAATTTAATTAATATGCAAAATAAAAAAAAAATAACAAAAAGTTTCGAGTAAACAAAATAATATGGCTTAAAAAAACATACTATTAAACTATATAATGATTTGTTTTCCTGTTGCGGTTGCACCCTGTGTTTGGGTGTTGAATCTTTCGTCCATTTATGTGGTGTGGTTTTAGCTGCGTGCATTGTTTTAAATCTTTCAATAATTATGTTTTGGCGGTATTGCGTCTCTCGCACTATTATAAAAATGAGTTGTTATGTGTGGAGATGTGCTTCGATTAATTACGGCTATTTGTTGGGAACGTGGACTCGAAATTGAGTGTATTTGTACTTCGATTTTATAGTGATGCGCGTTTTGAAATATCAGAAGGTTGAGTGTTCATCTTTACGGTTAACGTCACTAATTGGTTTACCACATTTCTGATTAGTTTCATGGATTTGCCATACCATTCACTATTTAGTAAGGGCAACGACTATTTAGTAAATATAATACATTTACGAAAAAATTTAAGTATTTTGACAAATTCACTTTCTTGGTTTCTAATGACGTTATTTTACCATAATTAGTAAGGATTAGTAAAGATTTTTTTGTATTAATTTTTGAACTAGTTTCCACTTTCACTTTTAACTGCGCCAGTTATTTATGGGTATTTTAGGGTGTGACCCGAAGAGTCAAGATTTTAATGATATATCAGACTATTTTTTTTGTAGGTTTGAATGAAAATATTTTATTTTAACCTGAACGTGGTTTAAGTTATGTATTAAGTAAAAGAATGGTATTTATACCTATTCGAATTACAAATAATGTTTACAATCATTTCTGGTTTGGCTAATTATTTAATTAAATTAAAACAAAAGCTAACTAACACAAGTTTTTTTTATTAAAGCTATATAAAGTATTTAAGCAATAAACCATAATGACTATCTCCGGTAGCAAGATATCTAGAATCAAAGATAAGTTTTATTATTTGTTTTAAAATATCATATCAGTATATATGAATACATATATCAGTGTAATTTTTTAATTTTATGTATACATATTCAAATTTGTCACAACATCAACAAAAGCCGATTAAATTACATAGATTAACGTTGCATACCTTAATGTTAATGCCAATTTTGTTGAAGGAGGAATTGGAGATCTGAATAGACTGCTGCATTTTAATATGCGGGCCGACTAAATGAAGCAGTTTATGAAAACTATTTGGTGACAAAGGGGTGTAGTTAAAAAATGAATCGATATCATTTAGCCGCATTTCATTAATTAATATTTCGGCCCCATGCATATATCTATTTTCTTCCGTTAAGATTGGGCGTACCCACCATCTACGGGTTTTCCTTGCTTTTTTATTTAATAATTTTACATCGCGATACTGTCGTTTGCGGTGTTCATTAATAATCAGCAAACCAGCAGCCGCGACACAAGCTAATACATCAGTATGGTTATCCATCACTACACGTATTTATCACTTTTAATATTATAAAACTTTTAATCATTAATCAATTGAACAATTATTTATTGAATTGTACAAAATGTTCGCACTATTTTAACAAACAGTGCTGTCAAAGCACAACAAAACTAAACAAATTAAATAATATTATTAATTAAATTGTACACAATTTTCAACAGTTTGAAAACACAGCAAAACAAATATTAGACAACAAATCAAAACAAATATGGATGAATCGAAGACGATCAGTTTAATTTTTGTTGTGGCCTCACGATAAGTACCAAAAATCCAAAACAATACTCGAAAACAACACTCGAAAACAATAATGTAAACGTAGGGTAAAGCAATCGAATTTTCCCTAAGTTCTACAAATTAAAATAGAAAATATCAAATGTTCTTTGACTTATTGTGCAATTTTTTTGTTTGATTACTCTGTGATAAAATTACAATTATCTTAGAAAAAGTTTTTCATCATGTTGTTTATTAATTTAATAAATATTCAAAATGTCCGCCATTTGATTCCAAACATTTTTCTACTCGTCTTATAAAATTTAGATGAAATGCTTCTAATTCAGCTTCTGAAATATGATTTCTAAAAATATCTTTAATTCTTTGTTTCATATTTTCAGCAGTTGTAGGCCAATTGAAATAGGCTAAGTCTTTTACTTTTCCCCATAAATAAAAGTCCATGCATGTTAAATCGGGTGATCTTGCTGGAAAAGGGGTAGTGCCACTTCTTCCAATCCATTTATTCGGATACTGTGATCATGGGTGGATGGATAGGATAGAAAAAAAGAGAAGCTAGGTAAGGATAAGGAACTAAGGAAATGGGATATGGAATTTCTAGATAAGGATTTTTCTTAGAATACCTTCAATAAATCCATCATAAAGCCTATCCAAAATCTGCAAATATATAATTACTTTTTCCAAATCGAAACAAAGTAATTTATATAAGATGTGTTCAAACATTAAACACGTGAAATTGTTTTATTTTTATTCGATGCCATTCAACACGTCATCATTTCAATACTTACTCCAAAACAAAACATTACTTGTTAACATAATACATTTGAATCGCATGTCGACGGGCATACAATGTTTCATAATATTTATACAATACCATTCTATCATAGAATAAAAGAAAATTCGGTTCAATTAGTTTTGATCTATTTCAAACAAGAAGTAGGTAAACATCTTCACTAAACAAAATTAAGAAAAATGAATGAACAAAAATTAAGTCTAATAGAAATCACCTCCAAAATGAGCGATATTTTGCAAACTACTACTCACCTCAAAAAATGTTACTACTTAATACAAAAATTGCCATCAAATTATATCGATGGGTGAGATAATGAATTCCAGACGTATAAACCTTCAACATCCAAACATAAGGGAGTCATATAAAATGAAAGGACAGGAACAAACAAACACTATCTTAATCATTTTCGTTCAATTTTAAACTTCTATTTGCAAAATAGTTTAAAATTTAACTTCATCTCAGTAAAAATTATACTTGGAAAAAGATAAATTCATCATTACTGAATTTGAAATAAATTATTGAAATTAAATGAAATAGATCCAAAGTTTACAGTGAAATGTTCACCGCCACATTTCGCAAATATTCAACTTTATCCGTCATTGAATAATATCTGCCAACGACCGTTTTTATTCTCGAGTTTAAGTCGCGATAATGTTTTGGGCGGTGGCATTTCACTGAAAGCAATTATTTGTTCGATTGTCAATTCATTTTTGGATTGCTCCAACTGAAGTTTAGTTAAAAACTTCCATATATTTAGATATTGACAACCTACAAGTCTGCTAAATGCATTATGCCAACCTTCAACATTATTGTTGGTTCTTGGCGCATTGTTTTGTGTGGAATCAAAATGATTCCATGCGTGAATATAGCATACCGAGGATTTCTTTTGTGTGGAGGCTCTCTGATACGCTCATCGAACACTCCCACATAAAACTCCTCAAAGTATGCTACGACATTGTCAGCACTAGATGGAATTTCGCCAGAGGCTTTTAACGCATCAAATACATTGATATCATCATTTATGGGAACAAATGCTAAAGCAATAAGCATTTTCAGCTTAAGATTAAACTCAACATTTGTGTCATAGTTTGTTTTTAGTCCTTCGGACACAATCTTACGATAAAGATTTTATACGAAATGAAATAAACAATATCTTTGTATTACAGTAGAGAACACTTTTTTTTTGCAGCATTTGTAATAGCTTGCTCAAAATCACCCATAATAGAGGTTAGATCTAAATTAGGCCTTATTTTTTTAAGTTCTGTAAAACCCGTGGTGTATGGGGTTTCCAACTTGTTAGGAAAACGAAACAAACACTAAAGGAACTGATTTCTTTCTATTATACCATGAATAGAAAATAATAGATAGAATATTAATGGAACAACTTTGAATGTTCCATCAACAAACCATTCAGATGCATTTTGTAAACAGTTAAGATTTCGTTTTGTCGTAAAGATTAAAATTTGGATGGCACCAGAATCAAAAAATAAAAACTTTTCATCGCGTTTAGTCAATTTAAATACATCAGGCTTAATCATATCTTGTCTCGATAAGGGTAAAGCAACTTTACATTCACGAACATTTTGAATAGTTCTACTCATCGAACTAGTTGAAGGCATAAAAGGAGAAACAGCTAAGGGAATTGCTACAGAATTAAGAGAAATAATTTCGTTGGTGGGAAGGATAGAATAAGCGGCAAGTGCCTTTAAGGAATTTGTCGTGGCAATTGCCTCAATACGGGCGGGATCGGGATAACGCCCAGGATGGTCGGCAACACGCTTGGCTTCATTGCCACTGGTATGAACGCGACCATTACAGCATTTTTTGACGCATTTCCAATATATTTTATTGTTGCGCTCACGGTTTCTGTAGTACAAAAACCCCTCAAACAGGAGCATGTCTCTGTTTTTTTCGGACTTTAATAATTCAAAATTCATTATAAAAATCAACAAAAAAAGAAATGGAGTAATAATAAGATTAAATGAATGGATTAAATTGGGATTTTCTTGAAACGAAATCAAGTTAAACTTTGTCATTCAACAAGTCGAAAGTAGATGATTTTATTGATAAATGTATCTTCAATTATGATAAAACACAGTTTAGGTATAGTTATTGACACATTGGTATGATTATTGACATAGCAACTGATACAGCTATTAACATATCCTAATTTAGATTAAAATACAAATTATAACTAGTTATTCAGTCTTTTTTATTCAAAGTTCAGTTAAATTTTTATTAATATTCAAAATAAATTAAGTAGATGTTATAAAATGAGTATAAATAATAAGTGTCAACCTTATTATATAGTCCACTATTTGCGTACAATATAAATAAAATAAAGAAAATTAATACATGATTATCACAATTTAAGTTAAGAAGCTGGTCGCTTCTCGTGTCGCATATCATTTTCATTAATCTAAGTACCTCTTTACTCATCGCTCGGTATATTGCAGTTGGCATAATAAATACATACTGGCAATATGAAACGGGTTAGCCTGTGCTTAAGCCTGGCAGACCCGGTTTCAACAATTGCCTCTAGAAACATTGGATCTCGTGCGGCATAGATTCCCGCAGCTCAGATCGGTAGAGGAAGCGGTCGGGATTTTCGTGATCCATCTCTAGAGACCTAGAGAACCGCAATAATGGAAGGGGATCAGAGGCTAGATGTGTGTGACATCTGCCTGAATAAGATTGTGAGAAGATTAGAAAATCGTGGTCCGTATACCACCGTATGCGAAGGTTTGGGGTGTTATTCCCCGTAGTTAGATGGTGTGCTTAGGGCTGCACCATCTTTAAGAAAAATAACCAGAGAAGAAAAAAACCCAAGTGTTAGTAAGAGGGGTTAGATGGTACCACGTTACCAACAGAAGGGAAGACGGAGCAGTAGTGCTCGACTGTCTTCCCGCCTCTTGCGAGACGGTTGGTGACCCGATACCACCGGTGCCAGAGTGTTAGTGGTTGGCTGTTATTATTTTACTTACCATTGTATTCTTTGTATTCCTTGCTGCTTTCCAGAAAAAATTTAAGAATTCGGTTGCCTTAAGTTATATTTATTCTTTCTACTTTTTTTTGTTAATAGTGTTGAATTGACCCTCTCTGTACTTCAGATGCCAACGCCGCTTCTGTCTATCAAACTCCTTTGAATCCCCGACTGACTCCTCGGTCCGTCACCCTAACTGGGGACCAAGCCTCACACTCGAGGTCGTCTCCGTCACCTGTATCCCCGACTGCCCCCCTACTCAAATTTCGCGTGGTATTTATCCAAAATTAATCAGTTGAGCGAGAGGGAAAAAAAATTGAAGAAAAACACGGAAGTTTCTTCGCTCACCTAATTGTTGATAATTTTGGTATAAACACCGCCCATTAAAGTGTTTTGATATTTTTGACACCAATTCAATTCCGTAAATTTAACCTACATTAGTTTTGAATTTGTGTTATTGAATCGGTGTCACATATCTTTCGCTTATTGAAATTACATAAATTCTGCAAGTTTACATAAATGAATATGTAAATGGAACATTATGCAATAATATGCGAACATACTTTAGAATTGGTGTCATATGCCACCACATATTCTCGTTCATTAAAACCATTACACAATGTTCTACTTAAAAAAAATGCGAACAGTGTAGCGATTCAATGAACGACATTGAATTTGTAAGAATCGTATTTCCATGGATTATACGATTAAAGGTATGGAATTGGCAACAACGGGTAGTGACATATGCCCGTTACAGCGTGGGGAAAACCCAATCCCTGAGATGAAAAGAGATCTCATACTCTGTTGGAGAAGATTTGTGAGTAGTTCAGTTTATTGGTGACCCAACGTGGCGGACGTCCCACACCCTGAGAACAAAGCCGGGCAGTACATATTTTATCCTTTACTAGTATATTTAACAAAATCAAATTAATTAATCCTTATCTTATCTATACTTGCTATATTTATTTAATTTTATTATTTTGGTTTATCATCATTTTTTTTTTTTTTATATATTTACTATTTATTTTATTAATTTACATAGAAAAACCCAAAAAAAACATTTTTACAATGGAACTCTTAACTAAAATATTTGTTTGGGTCTTTGATATACATTTTATTTTGAATCCTTATAATTGATAAATTCTACTACTATATTATCAAATATTTTTTTTTTCTTTTTATTTACATCTATAAATCTAATAAACTATACGCTAATCCTTCTGCTATTGATGTGTGTTGCTGTAGTGGCTTGGCTGGGTAACTGGCTTAGCTGGTACAGGTGGTGATTTCGTCGTTGTCGACTCCGGTAAACTATCATACTTAGTAATACCCCTAGTAACAAGATGATGATGGTTATGCCTGACGATGCATAGTGATATATGTCATGTACATTCCCAGTAACCTATGATTCCTTCGCATGTAATATCTGTACTGCAGTCATCATGTCTTGTATTTCTTCATTTAAACCGTCTTTTACTGTCAAGCTAGTGTCTTCAGTGACCCGCTCACTCAGGTTGAAGGAAGGCAAAAACTGAATATGCTTCTCAAAGGTATATGTGTTTCGAGCTTTAAGCATAAAAGTTTTGCTTCTCAAAACGCAACCAGGTGCCAGGGTGAGGATTCCGCTTCCTTGCACCAGTATGTGTATCAATGTCTTGTTGCAGATGGCATCAAATGTCTCGGGTTGCGCCAATGACACAATCCATCTATTTGCTTGTCCTAGTGGACTTATGAATGTCTCTGCTGTTGTAGACTGGATCTGGCAATGTTTCAATGGCTGTCGTTCGTGTTGCAAGAATCGCAGCTCACAAGGCTTGTTTGAATCCAGCACTAAGTACAATGCTTCTCTCTGATGACAGATGAGGAGATTTGGGTCCCATATCTGACACTTATTAAATTCTTCCATTGACATTAGGTAGTATGAGGTACGTTTCAAATTAACTAAGAGAATTTCAGATGTAGGTTGTATATACACCATTCGGCCCTTGTGCGGAGTAGGTACCCCGTGGACTTTGGAGGCTTGGTAATCTTCCTGTCCTAACAATGGTATATTTAGCTCAAAAATCAAATAGTTATTTATAAGTCTTGCATTGACCTTCAATACTTTGTACAGCTGGATCCAATGCTGTTGGTACTCTGGTACCCGTATGTCTGCCGTTACCCACGTTTTTAACTGGTTGAGTTGGTCTTCCAGCTGGTTTGGGGTAATCAACTTAGTATTAATATGCCCTTTATGCAGATCAATCATTACGTCAATCATCGCTTCCTGCATTTCTTTAAATAGAGTAATATGTGTGATGACTTGGAGTGCAGTATCCGTAAACTCTGCATGTTTCCTCAATCCCTGAATTCCCCTGTGGACGTCTTTATACTGCTCCACCATTTGGTCATGTTGCTTTCGGACCAAATTCGTGGTCACATCCAGCACATGTGTCTGTTGCTTAATCAGGTCCTTCATTTGTAGTTCCCCAGTTTGCAGTGCGCTGATTTGTGCCTCATATCGAACTGCCGCTCTTTGGTCCATCACTCCAAATGCCTCGCTCAAAAATGTTCCCACAAATTCCAGCGGAGCTCGACGTACCCGTGTTGGGTTTTTCAATAAGACATTCCGTTCTTCCACCCCATTCATCATGAATTTTATTGGTTCCAATAATGGCTTACATGTCTGGTCTGCCTCAGTAAACCATTTGACTGATGTTGCATTCTGAGTAAGGTTTAAATGCTGCCCACATGCTTGCTCCAACCGAGTTGTAATGGCCATTATATGATTCCACTCTCTCCAGTAGTTGGATAGGTCATAGAAGAGAACAAGTTTCCAATCATCGTGTGTCAATGACACTCGCCCAACTTCCTCCAAATATATTCCAGGCTGGCTGCCGAATTCCTCATACTGGACATCTTCAGCCCCGCTATAGTTGATCAAGACCACACACCAACACAGAACAGTCAATAACTCTATACCCATGATCTAAATAATTATACAATTTTTATATTTTTTTTATTATTTTTTTATTTTTATTTTTTTTTTTAATGCTTTCCAATTTACTTTGTTCTACTTTACAAATTATTATTACTCTAACAAAACATTATTACTCTAGTACCTATCTAATATTAACCTATCTAGAAAAAACCCAACTCATTTTTTTTTTTTTTTTTTTTTTTTTATATATAACGTAACACCAACTCAATTCCTCGCCCACCATTCACCCCTTATTAATTCATGAATAGTGTTAATTCATTAATATCCTAACTTCCTAACATTTCTTTGCACCCTTATTTTTCATCTTCCTCTTCTGCTGACTCAGTTGCTTCTGTTGGAGCCTGAGTCCGCTCAACCTTTCCGCGAACTTCATCTTGTCCTGTGGTTTTACACATACCTCCAGGATCCGCTTGATCTCCTGGATATTTGCCTTAATCTGCTAACCTCCCCTCCCCGTCTTCTTTTAGGAACCTCACTAGGGCTCGTGTTTGGTTGGGACCGGTGTTGGTCGCCTACTCCAATACTCCTCTAGTGAAATTGCCTTTTTTTTCAGTTTCCCTATTCTACTGACTGCTGGTGCTGGCGACTCGCTCGGCACCTGACCTGCATTTCTACCAGCTTCAGTCTCTTTGCCTGGATCCTGTCAAAAGAAGCGAAGGAGAGGTTAGATTACTCCGGATATCTTTCAAGTGAAACACTCCCAGAATTTTCCCCTTCTGGTCCACTAGCTCGTACGCTACACTACCAACTTTCCGGTGAACCTTCGCGGGCACAAACTTTTTATCAAGCTTAGCAGAGTAACCTTGTGCGGCGTTACTTTGTGAAAAATTTCGTACGCACACATTTTCCCCAACCGAAAGCTCTCGCTTTGTTGACCGAAGATTGTATCGGTGCGCTGATTTGGAGTGAGATTCGCGCAGATGTGCCAACACAATTTCCTTTACCAACGCAAGACGATCGTCCTTGCTCTGCACCGTGAAGGTGCTCAAGGCTTGGTTACCCAACAGGCGAAGTAACTCGTACTGGGAACCGTGATTGATAGTGTGCTGTCCAAACACAAGGTAGGATGGTGCATACTCCGTGGAGGAATGTGATGTGTTTCGCAATGCGCTTGCTATTTGAGCCAGGTACTCATCCCATGTTCGCTGGTCTCCCTTCACATACGCTCTTATCGCCGCTAACACTGATCTATTCACGCGCTCAGACGCATTTGCCTGTGGTGAATACACCGGTGTGAACATGTGTTTGACCCCTAACTTGGCCAAGCAATCCCGGAACAAATTTGATTTGAATTGCTTGCCGTTATCGGTAAGGATGACCTCTGGTACTGAATATACTGGAAATACTTCTTTCTCCAGATAATCCACTACCTTACAAGCGGTTGCTTCTCGCAGTGGTTTGAGTAGCACGAACCTGGAGTAGTGATCCAAAACAATAAGAATGTAAGTGTTCTCGCTCTTAGACCTAGGGTATGGACCCAAGAAATCAATGTACAGTTTCTAAAATGATCTTTCAAATTCCCGATACTCTCCCATCTTTGGTCTTAATCTCGCATTCACAGCTTTCGTTAGTTTACATGTCTGGCACTGTCGCACATATTCTTTGGTGTCTCGAACTAGTGTTGGCCAAAAGAAATGTCTGCGAATGAATTCTATCATTTTGCCAGTACCCATGTGGGCTGCTGTTGGAGGTTCGTGAGCCTGAGCTAGTACTTTTGTAACTTATTTTCTCGGAACCCATAGCTTCCAATCGGGGATATCGGTTTTGTTATCTAGGTCTTTTGAAGGTTGATGGATTAGCAATTTACCATCCATAACCCGGATGTTACTTGGCATAGGTGTCATGTTTACCAGAGATTCTATTAGATCTTGGTATTCAGGACTGGTGAACTCAGATGATTGTAAGTCCACTGTTGATTGGGTTGTATGCATATCCAGTGCCGCCACTTCCTCTGAGAATACTCGGGATAATGCATCAGGTACCACATTTTGTGTCCCCTTACGATATTCAATCTGGAATCTGTACCCTTGAAGTTTCAAACTCCAACGCGCTAGTCGTCCGGAGAGATCTGTCTGGTTCATTAACCACTGTAGACTGGCATGGTCTGTGATGATGACAAATTTATAACCCTCTACATAGGCTCGGAACTTTTTTACGCTAAGAACTGCGGCCAGACATTCTAACTCCGTGATACTTTAATTCTTTTGAGCCGAATTTAGTTTATGGGAGAAGAACGCAATAGGGTGCTCACCCTCATTATCGTCTCTCTGGAAAAGTATACCACCTACTCCCGTTTTTGATGCATCCACTTGGATGTAAAAGGTACGGTTGTAATCAGGGTGGTTTAGGACCGGTGCTGATGTTAGTCGATCTTTTAGTTGCAGAAATGACTCTTGTGCCTGCTCGTTCCACTTGATTGCTCCCTTAGTCTTTAGTAGATCCGTAAGTGGGGATGCAATCGAAGAAAAATTTGGAATGTATTTGCGGTACCAACCGCTCAGCCCAAAACCATTAAGCATCACATTGCTTAATGGTTTTGGGAATCGGGAACTTCTTGATAGCTTTGACCTTGTCTGGGTCCACTTTGAGGCAACCCTCTCCAATTATGTGTCCTAAATACTTAAGCTGCCTAAGCATGAACTTTGATTTTTCCACGTTTATAGTGAGGTTCGCTTCTCGCAACTTCTTGGCTACTGTTTCTAGTAATTGAATGTGTTGTTCAAACGTAGCCGAGGTTAGTAATAGGTCGCCTAAATAGACAAATACTTGATCATGCAGTTCGTGAGGTATTACTTTGTGCATTAGTCTACACATCGTCTGCGCGGCATTGCAAAGTCGGAATGGCATTACTTTGAACTGATACAATGGTCTCCCTGGGACTGTGAATGCAGTCTTATGTCTGGATGAAGGGTTAAGGGGAATTTGCCAAAAGGCATCTTTCAAATCAATACTGGATATACATCTAGTATTATCCAATCGACTGAGTAATCCATCAATAGTTGGAAGTGGATAGGCATCTTTGACAGTGACTGCGTTAACGTTGCGGGCATCAAGACAAATCCTGATTTTCCCGTTACTTTTTCGTACCACGGCCATCGGAGAACTCCATGGACTAGAACTTTCTTCTATAACTCCAAGTTGAATCATTCTGTTGATTTCTTGATCCATGTCTTTCTGAACAGCTGGTGATATGGCATAGTAACGTTGCTTAATTGGTTTCGCGTCACCCGTGTCTATTTCGTGCTCGACCAAATGCGTCTTGCCTAAGCCCAATACTGCAGATGATGGAAATTTGGCTTTGACCTTCTCCAACTCTTGCTTCTGTGCTTAGGTTAAAACATGCTCGCTTGTTTCCTCAATTACTTGCTGCGTTGCACCACTGTTCATACTTATTTCAGAAACCGTGATTTGGAGGCCGAATGTAGTCCAGAAATCGGTTCCTAAGTATAAGCGTTGTGACAAGGATGGTGCAACATACAGACGCATGTCCCTAGTCTGTCCGTTAAATGTAATTGCCAAATGTATGTATCCAAAAATCGATGCTGGTGCCCCGTTCGCAGTGTGCACGTGAGTCTTGAATGGGTGGTAAGTTAGACCATGATCCTGCAGAAACTGCTCGCCTCCTTGACCAAGAACACTGATGTTAGCTCCAGAATCAAGTAGTCCTCGCATTGGCTCACCCTGTATACATATTTTGGCGTATGGCCGGTGGTCTGGCCCTGGATAGATGACTGATGATAGTATACGCTTGCGCCACTTTCTGCGCAACCGGAAGTACCTTAATCTTCGAATAACTCGCCTGTCATCTGTTTGGCAAGAAATCGAACGCAAAGGTATTTTGCTACTTGACGTACTCATCTCCACCACCGCCGGTATAACTCCGGATCGGTGTTGGATGCCGCCTCTTCTGTCGTTGTCTCCAGCCTCGGGTACTCGCGTCCAAGATGAGGTTCCCGAGGCCCTTCATCTCCGCCCGCCAGTTTCCCGATGGACTACAAGCTGTACAGTCTGCCTTGAAAGTATTTTTCAATCCACATCCAAAGCAGAACACGGAAGTTACAGGTTTCCTACAATCCATGAATGAGTGTGAACTGTCGCCACAGTTCCAACACGTTCGATAGATTGGTCTCCCAACTGTTGGTCTTGTTGTAGAATTACCTGCCGTATTCTTAGGTGGTCTAGCAGGAGAATGATCGGTTCTCTGCTTGTAGGAGACAGCTGATATTTGAGGTTGTTGATAGTAACACTCCTCATTGGTCACTGACGTTGGTAGCGACTCAGCCTCTATCTCTGTGTACCTGGGTTCGACATAATCCAACTCATGCAACCTTGCGGCCCGAGGTTCAAATGTCACCTGTCTTCTTAGGTATGGCTTTGCATATTCATAATTTGGGTTTCCGGTTGGTAGGTTGAGATTCACTTCTGAGTTATACCCGAACCTTCTTCACATCTCTTCTAGTGTACTACACCGACGTATAAATGCAGCTACGGTTGAGAAACTCGACTCTTCATGAAGGGCCATCTGCAATCCTGGTCTGATGTTCCTCCTAATTATGCTGTAGAGGGTGCCATCAGACACTGGCCTAGTAGCTTGAAGGGCCAGTTTCTGCATTGCTTGATAGTACTCCTGAATAGTCTCCCTTGGATACTTTTGCTACCTGTTGTTGAGCATTCGTCGTACGTCTTCGTCATTTATGCTCGGGGCAAATCGCAAGATCATTTCTTGCGCTAACAGTTCCCAGGTGGTGTCAGGGTTGCGGTCCACTGAATTCCAGAACCATTCTAACGCTTCTTCCTCCAGACACAAATCCAAAGCTCCAACTAGATGGTCAAGTGGAATTTGTGCTCTGGCGGCATGCCACTCCACCCGTGCGAGAAACCGCTGCACTGTTAGCTCGCCACGACACCCTTGGAATCGCACTTTCCAGGTTTTGATTTCCTGTCTGAGCTTGGCGTCTCTAATTGTGCTCAGGCTGGGAAGTCTAGTCGAGTTATGTGGCATGTACTTTTCAGTATCATGCCCTACTCCCTGCTCACCGGTATCCAATCTAAGTTGGTTTAATCGACCATAGAAACAGTCATCCTGCTCAAATTCTTCTGGCTTAGCGTTTGGCCATTCGGGACGAACCATCCCGCTAGGGCCTGCCTTATCCAGTCCAGCAGCTTCTTCGCTGGAGTTCTCTATTTCTTGAGCCTCAAACTGATCCTTGGCCTCTTCCTTCGTCAGACCTCCTTGCTTCATCTGTGAGGCGATCTTTCCACACTTTTCCACAGCCTCTCTTAGTTTCAAAGCCATCGTGTGGTACTTGGGAGATCTACTCAAACGAACGGATCTACCTTGGATATGCACTAGCTTGGCTAGTGCTTCTGGTATCCAATCTTCTAAGCTAACCCCTTCGGCTATCTTCCCAAGCATCAGGCCTTGCAACTGTACTAGCTTCTTTGTACAGGAGTCAATCTCCCGTTGAGGCTGTTTTTGTGCGGCTCTGTGTGGTTTGTCGGGAATCAAGAAAGAGTTATCTCGCTCTTCCTCGAATTTCCGAACCAAGGCTTCCTTTAGTGTCTGCGTCACACCTTGGGTGGCCTTGTCCACCATATTTCGTACTTCGAACTCGATGAGAAGTTCCTCCTCATCTAATTTGAAGACGTTATTTTCCATGATTATTAATATTTTTACTATTTGGAACTAAAAAAAACTTTTTTTACCCTTTGAACTAAAAAAAACTATGGAACCAACTACGGGTTGTTCCACCTTCATCCTTGCATACATGTATACGGATATTAGATTTAAAAAAAAAAATAGGGAAAGAAATTAAATTATTAAAATTTTGAATGAACTTGTTAAATCATCTACAATTTTGCAATGGTTTTCCTAACTCAGTAAAACTACATGAGTGATACACATTTCTATCATAAATAATTTAACTAAGTTCATTAATTTAACTAAGTTCACTACTGTCCTCTTGACCACAGTTGGTATTCTACTCCTACCTCGGAGGACCACAACTATGAGAGTGACAGCAAAATTGTCATGTTAACCAAAATACTGTTGATTCTTTCAACAGCCAGTTATTTTTCAGTAGGACTATAACACGCCGGTTATCGTTGAGAATTTCCACAACGTAGCACATAACCACATTTAGCTTATGTTCAAGCTTGGAGTCAATGTTCGTCCACTAAAAGAACCTAAGCTGAACAGCAAAATGGGTTGTACCCTGGACGTAAATATTTTAAGAGAAACTAAAACGACCTCATACCGAGAGATGTGAATTTTTAATTGAATGGCAAAGTGGAAAATCGCAAACTTAACTAAACGTTGTCTATTGGAAATTCATATTTTCTAATTCTCGAAGACCAAAGGAAATGAAAATAGGGGGCGATTGTTCTACCATACGCACCAGGATACGGAATGACCCGATTGCCTGGTAATGTGCAGCCCTTTATACCCCCAAAACTTTCTTCGGCAAGAAAGGGATAGTGCACATTAACACAGGGATCGCGACATTCATCCTTGCTGGTGGTCATATGGAAAAACTGTGGTACTACCCGTACGAAAACAGTAGTACCTGTAAGATACAAGAAATTTCATGTCGTAGTTTGTACTACGGACACTTTAATTAAAACCCGACTGTTATCGACAGTCCCTTGGTTTTGTGCGCATCACTTTCAAAGTGAACGCAAATTAACTAAAGAAGTTTTTAAGATTAGATGGTAAAAGCCTTGTTTGGGCGCCATTTGAAAAATGGACGCACAAATTTTATATCTAAGACCGGATGTTTGTCGGTCCCGTTGTTTGGGCGCCATTTGAAAAATGGACGCACAATATTTAGTTTGTGAGACTAGGTGACAGTTAGTCCCGCTGTTTGGGCGCCATTTGAAAAATGGACGCACAAGATTAAGTTTTGAGACCTGGTGTTACTTAGTCCCTGTTTGGGCGCCATTTGAAAAATGGTCGCACAATATTTATATCTAAGACCGGATGTTGGTCGGCCCCACTTTGGGCGCCATTTGAAACGGGTTAGCCTGTGCTTACGCCTGGCAGACCCGGTTTCAACAATTGCCTCTAGAAACATTGGATCTCGTGCGGCATAGATTCCCGCAGCTAAGATCGGTAGAGGAAGCGGTCGGGGTTTTCGAGATCCATCTCTAGAGACCTAGAGAACCGCAATAATGGAGGGGGATCAGAGGCTAGATGTGTGTGACATCTGCCTGAATAAGATTGTAAGAAGATTAGAAAATCGTGGTCCGTATGCCACCGTATGCGAAGGTTTGGGGTGTTATTCCCCGTAGTTAGATGGTGTGCTTAGGGCTGCACCATCTTTAAGAAAAATAACCAGAGAAGAAAAAAAAATCCAATTGTTAGTAAGAGGGGTTAGATGGTACCACGTTACCAACAGAAGGGAAGACGGAGCAGTAGTGCTCGACTGTCTTCCCGCCACTTGCGAGACGGTTGGTAGACCCGGTACCTCCGGTGCCAGAGTGTTAGTGGTTGGCTGTTATTATTTTACTTACCATTGTATTCTTTGTATTCCTTGCTGCTTTCCAGAAAAAATTTAAGAATTCGGTTGCCTTAAGTTATATTTATTCTTTCTACTTTTTTTTGTAAATAGTGTTGAATTGACCCTCTCTGTACTTCAGATGCCAACGCCGCTTCTGTCTATCAAACTACTTCGAATTCCCGACTGACTCTCCTCGGTCCGTCACCCTAACTGGGGACCAAGCCTCACACTCGAGGTCGTCTCCGTCACCTGTATCCCCGACTGCCCCCCTACTCAAATTTCGCGTGGTATTTATCCAAAATTAATCAGTTGAGCGAGAGGGGAAAAAATTGAAGAAAAACACGGAAGTTTCTTCGCTCACCTAATTGTTGATAATTTTGGTATAAACACCGCCCATTAAAGTGTTTTGATATTTTTGACACCAATTCAATTCCGTAAATTTAACCTACATTAGTTTTGAATTTGTGTTATTGAATCGGTGTCACATATCTTTCGCTTATTGAAATTACATAAATTCTGCAAGTTTACATAAATGAATATGTAAATGGAACATTATGCAATAATGTGCGAACATACTTTAGAATTGGTGTCATATGCCACCGAGAATATGTTCTCGTTCATTGAAACCATTACACAATGGTCTACTTAAAAAAAATGCGAACAGTGTAGCGATTCAATGAACGACATTGAATTTGTAAGAATCGTATTTCCATGGATTATACGATTAAAGGTATGGAATGGGCAACAACGGGTAGTGACATATGCCCGTTACAAATAGTTTCATATTCAGAATATTAATGCATTTCACATGATATTCTCGCGAATATTTATTTTATTATATTTATTTGATTCCAATATTTTCTTCAGGTTTAGAAAAGGCGTAGGTACAATTATAGCACATGAAACGGGTTAGCCTGTGCTTACGCCTGGCAGACTCGGTTTCAACAATTGCCTCTAGAAATATTGGATCTCGTGCGGCATAGATTCCCGCAGCTCAGATCGGTAGAGGAAGCGGTCGGGGTTTTCGAGATCCATTTCTAGAGACCTAGAGAACCGCAATTATGGAGGGGGATCAGAGGCTAGATGTGTGTGACATCTGCCTGAATAAGATTAGAAAATTGTGGTCCGTATACCACCATATGCGAAGGTTTGGTGGGGTGTTATTCCCCGTAGTTAGATGGTGTGCTTAGGGCCGCACCATCTTTAACCTTCATCCGTCCCTCAAAATAAATAACACTAAAGTTCCTCGAGGCCAAAATGGACCCATATATGAATTTACATGAAAAAACATATTTTTTAAATTTTATTTCAAATTTTATTAAATAAAATAAAACAAAAATGAAATTATAATACACATTAATTCAATTTATAAATTATTAATCGGTCCTGGCTTTTATTTGTTCTTTTTACACTTATCACATAAATTGTTGGTATGAGCCTTACATAAAAATTGTGTACAAATCTTGCACTTAGTTGTATGTTTGTTCGAGGATTTTTCGCAGAAAATGCAGCGGCCACGTTTTCGTTCAGCACTGGCATTTGCAGATGTTCCCGGTGATGATTGTTGGGTATTTGATGCTGTAAGATCCGCGATTAAACCTCGGCAGCCTACGGAGCGTGGGAGGTAAACTCTTCTGGTCATTTGCCCTTTTATCAATGATTCACCAAGTGTTTCAATAAAAAGACGTCTTCGATGATGTTTCTGTATATTCCAATCAGGGTAAACGCTGGTGAATAGGACGAATGCATTGACAACTGACACGTCCAATACATTAGCGAACACAACTACTGGCCATCTATTGGTTTTTCTTTTAGATGTATAGCATGCAACCTTTTTATCCACCGTATCGACGCCACCTTTCGTTGCATTATAATCCAAAATAATGGTAGGTTTTTTTTCGGCATCATTTGCAACCTCTTTACGGTTATGGAGCGTGCTTTGTAGGATGACACACTTGTTTTTTCTCGGAACATAAGACACCATAGTTGTGTTTCGGGTAAACGCGAACATTGAGGAAAATAAAGGTTTGCCTTTCACATCAAGCAGTACAGGTGGAATTGATGTTTAATTTTTACGGATGGTTCCAATCATTGTCATATTGCGCTTTAACAACATTTGACCAAGTTCGTACGACGTAAAAAAATTGTCAATCGTTACATTTCTGCCCTTCAGCTGAGTTGAACACAAATCAAGAACCACGCGTAAACCTTGGTTTCTTTCAGGTACTGCACCAGCTTCCTTTCTCGTGTAAATTTGTATATTCCAAACATAGGTATTTTTGCTATCGCAAAGTACCCAAAATTTAATACCATACTTTGCGGGTTTATTTGGCATGTATTGGCGAAACGGGCATCGTCCACGAAATCCAACCAACTGTTCATCGACAGTTACGTATTCGCCTGGGTTGAGCAAGTTTGGCAATATTTCCACCCATTTATCCCACAACTCTCGAATCGGGGCCAACTTGTCTGTATTTCTGCGAATAGCTCGTGTGCGGCGATCATCAAACCGTATTACCCTTGAAATGGTTTTGAATCGTTTCAACGACATAGTTGAACGGAAAATATGGCGGCCTTTGTGCTCGTGCCACAAATTTTCTAGTGCCTCATTGTTGGATTTATACACACCAGCTAATATCAATAGACCAATATAGGCTTCCAGCTCTATGTAATCCAAAGCTTTCCAATCGTCTTCATATACCCGAACTCCTTCCAAGTTCGTATTGTCGATAATAATTTGTTGTATGCCTTTAGTGATCAGCAATTCAAAAGCTGACTTTTCATCCGATATACGAGTAATTGCATATCTTGTAATCCCTGGAGTAAGCTGCATTACATTCGAGGATGAAGCTCGACCACTCTGCGGAATTGGATTGGAAAACCACTCAATCTGTTTATCTTTAGATTTGTATGACGACACTGGTTCTTCTGAATAAACGTCATCCTCACTGTCATAGGAATCTGCATCAAATTCAACATTATCTGAAGTTTCAGAGCACGTGTCGTCTTCAGATAACGCTGCACTGGAAGCCATATCTTATTCGTGAAACACCTTACGAAAATGTACATATAATGGTTTATAAAAAGTGGTTTGATATTTCCAATAAAAAACCTCACTTACCTTTATTTATGTAGTAAAAATTTCTATTTGATTTCCCGAACCACTTACACCAGTTTATAAAATAAAACACTCACACAAAAAATGTACAAATTTTCGTTACAATAAAATGTATGTAATCCCTAGCGCGCTTTAATATTTTTGAAAATGGACGATTTTATGAAAAGGCATAACAAATTTATAGAACGAAGTAAAAATAAAATTGAGAATAAACGTAAAGATTTAATTTATTATTTGGTGATTTCCCTAAATATATGAGAAGAATGTAATATAATGATATGATGATATGATATGATAGGAGAAGTACAAGCCAACCAGTTACGGTGAATCTGAGATTGTTACCATAATCCTGGAGTATATTCAGCAGAGTTCCAAATAGATATCTGAGAATTTTTACTCCAAAATTATGCGGGCCCAGTCCCTGCTTGCATCTCAACATATAAGGTTTAGGATAAGGAAACAATCACAGAAACGACTAAGGTGATAATCCACAGCAGAGTCATTGCTAACTACTTATTAGTAAATTATTATATATTGTTAGTATAATCATTTTCACATTTGGATTTGAGTTTGTTATTTTTGTTAGTTGAATAGGTAAGGACCATTCTAAATTCATCATATGTATTCGTATCGCCTCAACAGTTAAACTGGAGTATTTTAAAAAACATCTTTGGGTCATCTCATCATATGCTGTATTTAAAGATGTGTCCCTATAATTCCCAATCCATCACCATCTAACGCGTGGGGAATATAAATTTCTTAATGACCCGACAGCCTTTCTATATACAATATGATGATCTAATACATTGTCAATTCGTTTGTAAGGGAAACTATTTAAATAAATAAATAGTATAGTGCGGTCATATTTAGCTAACCTGATCGATCATTCCATTCCACACATTCTATCTTTATGTCCGTTTTAAGATTTTACAACAAACAATCACACAATACACAAAAGTAGAATTCTTGTATAACACACTACAGTCCAATGAAAGAAATCACCAAAGCGACCGTCCGATTCAGAAAGTTTAAAAGTTTGTAATAGAATTATTATACAGCACAAAGAAGCTGCTTATTAAAGTAAAATAAACTTTCTAGTCAAGACCACCGGTCAAGTGATCCCCATCCAATGTTAAGAATGTCACTCAAGAAATCTTATTCATTTACACTTATATGAATAAAGAAAACAAAATTATTTAAATAAATTAGTGCTTTCCATAGAAATTAAGACAAAAGTTATTTAAGAGTACAACATACCATGGTATATGAAGATATGTCAAGGTATGTCAAGTACATACTCAAGAGCAAAATTGTGGACTTTATTGACAAAATAAAATCAAGAGGAATATTAACCGTTCCTTTAAAACACCACTTTCCTAATATATGAACAAGCATCTGCTAAATTGAACTTCAACATGTTAGCCAATTCAAATCTCGCCAACAAATAGGATATTTACTGATCGTATATATTATCGTCAATATAATGATCGTATAGTGGTAGTGATCGTATTAAAACAATCTTCAGTCAATTCTACCATTAATATACATTAAAACCTCAATAGTCTTATAGATATAGTCTTAATTTGATATAAGATACGAAAACATCATTTTCAAAACTTTTGAATAGTAAATCCATCGATATGAAAGGTTTGCTGTATGTACTGATATTTATGTATAAATGTATATTTTTAAAATTATTTGTTCTTTTTTCCGTGCAAGTCAACACCTGCACAAAATATAAAACAAAAACAAACAAAATTCTCTAACCAACACTGCATGCATTGATTTTTTATATTATATGTCAAAGCCGACTCGGCGACTGTACACAAATATAAACAAGATAAAACCTGTATGTATCTATTCTATACATGCATTGATTGCCCATCAGTGCTGCCACTTCCACAGCTGAAATGTGTAGTATATTTAGAAAAAAAGTGTAGTAAACGGATTACTTTTCGTAGTAAATCTCAAACCTAGTTATATTTTGAAATTTTTATTAATGAAACTTAAAAAATTCAATTTCATTTATTAAATTCGTTTACAAAATAAATAATTCAATATATTAACAATATTTCAAATAAAAAAAATCTGCAATAAAATCACATTATTGTACAACTAATATGGATTGTACACAGATATATCACAAAAATAAATTCAATTTTTCTCAGTCTCTCAGTTAAATTTGATATTTCCCGTCGACAAACTTAAATTTTTCTGAAAATTTTAAGAGACCGGGTTCGTTGCACGGTTCCCAACAAATTTGATTAGGTTTAATTAATTCCTTTGCAAACATAAGATTTTCTACAGTGGTCGTGTTTAAACTATTACGTGTGCTAGTTTTAATTAAATTTAATTTAGAAAATTTTCTTTCCGCAGCAGCAGTGCTGTGCGGCAAAGAACACAATATTAGCATATAATTTGAAATTCCCTCATAAACTGGTATTTCAAAAACATCTTTTGACATTTTTAATTCCGTCCAAAATTTTATAACATCGCCAGAAAATTTTGATGCAATTTCCACATTACCTATTAGCCTGCGAAACTCATTATTTAACTTTTCTATTTCCCCGTCATAAAATGGAAATGCATTTATCAAAGGCAATATTGACGAAAGACTTCCCGTTACAATTTCATTTATATTTATATATTTAAGGAGCTTTAATTTTGTATCGCTAAAATCAAACCGGCTTTTAATTTGATCACAAAGCTCGATGTAAAATGAAACTAGATTATTTTTAAGAGTTAAAATTTGTTCGGAAGGGTTAGATTCCGATAGTAAAAAATTTTCAAATTTAATACCAAAGTGCATTGATGATGGCGTAAGATACAAATCAGGATTTTTTTTGTCAACGTCATAGTCACAGTTCAAATATTGTGGTTTGATGAAATTCTTAATTATTTCAATATACAGAGAATGCAATTCTATATAAAGAACGTGAATTTGCGTTGTCTCTGATTGAAAAAGTTTGTTTACGTCATTTAATAACTTAAGAATATAAGACATGAACAAAAGGTAACCTTTAGTCATAGGATCCATTAAGAAATAGTTAATGTCACCTGCATTTGAACTGTGAAGCTCTTCGTAATTATATAGACTGAAATAATATTTTAGAGGGTCCATTTGTTCTAAAAGCCGATTGACTACGCTTTCAAATGATAGCCAACGGGTGGCACTTAGCCGTAAAATCTTATGATTTTTAATATTACAGTAGTTTTGGAACTCCCTAAAATTTCCTATCCGCTTTGGACTGTGGGCGAAGTGGTTGAAAATGTTTTTAATATTTTTTTCAATGTTATTTGGTAGTTTCTTGCAAGCGGCTGATGCACATAAATGCAAAGAATGACATGTGCAGCTTAATACAAACAAATTCTTATTTTTTTCCAAAAATTTGGTAACTACTCCGTTTAGGTGACCCGTCATGACCGCGGCGTTATCAACAGCCAAACTAATCACATTTTTAATCGGTATATTCAAATTTAGAAAAATTCGTTCGGAAACATTAAAAATTTCTTGCGCTGTTGAAGCCGTTAGTTCCTCCAAACCCAAAAAACAGTCTAAAACTTTATTTTGCTCTGGCTCAAAATATCGTGCTACAATTACCAAACATTTGGCCGTAGATACATCAGTTGTTTCGTCTAGCATTAGTGAAAATTTGCATTTTCGCAACTTGTTTGCGATTTCTTGCTTAACGTAAGGCCCTATTATTTGATTCAGCATTGCAGTTGATTTTGTACGCCCGCATTTCAATTCTTTCGCTGTTTCCGAATCTGTACATGTAGTTTGTAATAGTTTTGGCATAGAATCCATCTGTAGGAACGGCAGATCGTACTGAACACAGTACATCACACAGCCAAACTCAGCTGCTCTTTTCCGATATTGGCCGGGTTTAACTACAGACTGAATACTTTGAACAATATTTTGAGTTGTAGTCTGAATTTCCAATTTTTTTGAATGTGTTTTGCTTTGTCTTTCGTGTCGTTTAAAATGAACTCTATTGTTGGCTAACACTTTAAAGCAAACTGAACAAAAAGCCTGATCGTTCACTTTTCTCAGCCACGGATGTAAAATTTCCCATTCACTTTTATATTTTTGTTTGTATTTTTTGCGTTGCGTCTGTAGTAAATCGGGATCCGAATCGGAAGAACTTTCAGCCTCTCCAATTGTTCTCACATCAGTTCTAAAATTATTGTAAATTAATAAACATTGGAATTGTTATAGTTTCATTCCCATAACTAACCGATTTTCCTGGGGTATGACGTTTCCAGAAGAAAAAAGTCCGCTTTGATGGATATTTTCCGCATCGACAGGCCTAAAACAGAGTCAAATGTTGGAAATATTGCTTTACACCTCAAAACAATCTCATGAAATTACAAGTCAACGTAACTTACTATTCCAAAGTAAATTCACTTAGGAAATATTTTCAGTTATTAGGAAATTCACTTTTGGAAATATTTTCAAATCATCATGCTCAGTGTTAAATTTAAGCAAATAAACGTTTCATATCTTTTCAAATCTATAAATCAAATTATGTATTCAAGATGAAAAGAGGTTTCCATGTGAAAAAATTCCCGCGTAAAAAAATTACAAAAATTAAACTAGTAACTTACTTTGGCTTTGCAATCGTTTGGAAATACCGCTTCATATTTATTATTATATGTTTAATATACACAATACACTACAGTAAAATTTAGTTTAAAATACTTTTTAAATTCTAGGGTTTCGATTTGAGCATTTGTTATAACTTTCATGTACCGAAACAAAAATTAGTTGTAACGTATGATGAAGTTAACTGAAATAAGGCATTTTCCCGTGTAATATGAAATAAATCGTAAAAAAAATTAAAATGTAGCAGATTTGGTTTAATGGGTAGTGAATTGTTGAAAGGAAAAAATTGTAGCAGATCTGCTACATTTGTAGCAAAGTGGCAGCACTGTTGCCCATATACGCATTGCAATGGTATTGATCTATATACATATAAGCAAAATATATAAAACAAAAGGGATAAATACATAGTCAAATATTTAGAATTTATTTGACTAATGCAACGGTTGCAGCATGTTAATACATAATAGAAATTTGAATAGAGAAGAAAACAAAACAAAATAACGTGCTATATAAAATTTAACAAAAATTTTTATACTAAAAGATATAATCACAAAATGACATAACAATGTAGCGAATTATAAAATTATCCAATAAAACAACTTTAATTCAAAATAAATTTCTGTTTCTGTGAGTTGTTTCTGTGTTTACTCTTTTGCTTTTACAAGACAATTTTCTTTCTGCTGACAAAAAATGTTCCGATTTACAACATATTGAAAGAAATCGAATTTAGAGGTCTACTGTAATGAAGATTGTCCAACTCGCAGAGGAGTACAAATAACATGGCATATATGGTTAGTTAGGCTAAGATACGTTCTATAATAAAATGCTGATTTCATTTTGATACGGTCGAGTGGAACTTTTTGTTGATGACTATATATGATCCATTAGGTTCCATTTTCACAATATTGAAAGAAATCGAATTTAGAGGTCTACTGTATCGAAGATTGTCCAATTCACAGAGGAGTACAAATAACATGGCATATATGGTTAGTTAGGCTAAAATACCTTCTACAATAAAATGATAAATTTATTTTGATACGGTCGAGTGGAACTTTTTGTTGATATATGTTCCGATTTACAACATATTGAAAGAAATCGAATTTAGAGGTCTACTGTAACGAAGATTGTCCAACTCGCAGAGGAGTACAAATAACATGGCATATATGGTTAGTTAGGCTAAGATACGTTCTATAATAAAATGCTAATTTCATTTTGATACGGTCGAGTGGAACCTTTTGTTGATGACCATATATGATCCATTAGGTTTCATTTTCACAATATTGAAAGAAATCGAATTTAGAGGTCTACTGTAACGAAGATTGTCCAACTCGCAGAGGAGTACAAATAACATGGCATATATGGTTAGTTAGACTAAGATACGTTCTATAATAAAATGCTAATTTCATTTTGATACGGTCGAGTGGAATTTTTTGTTGATGACTATATATGATCCATTAGGTTCCATTTTCAAAAAGGTGGTGATAGCTTGATGGTGCGAGGTGAAATAGAGGGACGATCCAGTTTGATAACGTTGGACACCGGAGCAACGAGAACGATTGTGCGGCCGGATTTTATCACGAATGGAGTTGAATCTATGGAAGGGTTCTTCCCTAGAGCTGGCTCCACGGCGTAGAGCGCGATCTGGCATCTTCTGGTTGCTTGCAACAATATGAAGAGCTGGCTCGTGATCGAAACCGATGGAGTCAGATTGTTGACACGGTACGGGCCAACAGTGGCCTGTAAAAGCCGTCAAAAAAAAAATCTTATCCTAACTAACCATATATGCTATGTCAGTTGTACTCCTTTGTGAGTTGGACAATCTTCGATATATGATGCATTATAAATGATCCATTAGGTTCCATTTTCACAATATTGAAAGAAATCGAATTTAGTGGTCTACTGTATCTATAATAAAATGCTAAGTTCAATTTGGTTTAAATTCATTTATTAAATATTTAAAAAGTTAAAGAAAATTTACAAAAATTTGCCTTTATCGGCATAAACGATAGCTCTAAGCTTAATAGCTATTCTGTGTAGTAACGTACTGTTCATTTTGAGCGGGTTTCTGTACCACAATGGTACGAGGAACTCATCTGTACAAAATTCCTGCAGTGTTACAAAATACCGTTGCTCTCGACCGATTTTAAAAGTTTCTTGAAGCATACTAGAAGTGACCACCCCGCCTCCCAATTTTGCTTGTAATTAATAAAAAATATAATCAAATTTTAAGAATTTATATTTTAAAAATTAACTTACCTCTGACAATTTTGGCCAGAGCCATGCCCGCATGGTACTTCAATGGGTTTTTTTTTGTTTGAAACTATTGGAAATAAAAAAATATAAAAGTAAGATAAAATGCTTTTTTTTACACAATTTATACTTTTATGTCATCCGGTGCATGCTAATTGTTGGTCAACGGCGAGAATCGAACTCGAGACCGCAGCGTGTTGAGAAACTCTCTTAACCATTAAGCTACAACCGGCTGTAAATATACAATACTGGACATGGCAAGATAAAAGATCGTTGCATCGTTGCAGATCAACAAATAGCTTTAGAGATAGGTCCAAGATTTCCATCAATCTTCAAGATTCAACTACTCGGCAGGAATTTATTTCGAGGACCTAGGCAAACTCGAGCTGGTAGCAATGAAGTGGACTTTAGTGATTTATTACAATATGACTAGCTATTGGGAGGAAATTGAAACCTTTAAGCAAGCACAAAACGAATTGATAACAGCTTGTAAAGGATTGTCTAGTTTAAACTGCAACGTAATCCTACAACAACTTCAGTGGCAGTTTAACAACCTAATCGCAGACAATGATCTTCTACTAACAAGCAACAAAGAACGACGACGGATGAAGCGAGGATTGGGAAACACAACCGGTATTATCTTAGGGGATATGTTTGGAATTCTTTCCCAGCGCGATGCTAACCACTATGAAGCCCAATTTGATAACATCAACAACAACGAGAATCATCTAATGGCGCTAATCAGAAACCAGACGTCGATAATAGATAACACAATCAAACTGACGAAACATAATTCAAACCTCACAATGACATCATTGAACAATCTGATAAAGGACCAACAGAGATTAAGCTTGGAAATGTTGCAACTAAATGAATATAGAACATACGAAGAAAGAGTTCGCTCGATATTAATGAGCATGATCGCGTTGACCTTGATACTAAAAAATTTAGAGGACACGCAACAAGGTCTTCTTGATATTGTGTACTCTGCGCATCATATAGCACTTTACATCCTTTAATACTTGCGCCACTACAACTAGAATATCAACTGCATTTTATAAGTAGCAATCTTACAGCGAAAACCCGCGCTTCATTCAGTATGCAACGTTAAAGAAACAAATTCAACTAAACATTGGATAAAGCTGCATGCTCCAAATGAATGGATATATATCATTCCTAATAAAACGACAGTTGATGTCATATGCGTATCCAATGTAGATACATACAGCTTTCAAGGATCTGGCTTAGTAACGATTAACGCTGGTTGCACATTACGGGACGAGCATCTTTACATCATCGCCATCGGCACAGCGTACAACAATATTAGCAGTTCATTCAAAAAATCATCTTATATAATAAATGGAGGGATCAACCTGAAGGAATTTAGTTCACAAATACGAACTACAATAACCGCAAACGACACTCTGAAACTGGTACCATCAATAGATACTACAGACCTGGAAATAGAACTAGAAATGATAAAGAAAAATGAACGATTGCCATCAGTGATGAATCATCATGATGTTCATCATTACACGATTTCATACGTTACTATAGGAATCTTAATAGTATTGTTCGCCATCTCATATTTCAGATTTAAAACACAAAATCAATCTACAATACCAGCAGCACTACCTCGTTCGTTAAGCGAAGTGTAAAACAACACCATTTCAAATAATGTGGCCCGGGAATATGTTAAGACGAGCTCAACAGTTATTTATTATAAAAAAATTGGCGAATAAACTTACTTGGATTATTGGATGGGCCAGGTAGCATATCTGAAAAAAAAAAAATTTTTTAATAACTTTTGTTAGTCACGGTACGGGCCAACAGTGGCCTGTAAAAGCCATAAAGAAAATAAAAATTGGCGAATAAACTTACCTATATCTATATCGGCGTTCGTTGGACCAGGATCTGAAAAAAAATGTTTAAATAACTTTAAATAAAATTTATAAATGTAAATATATTTATATATTTATATATTTATATATATATATATATATATATATATATATATATATATATATATATATATATATATATATATATATATATATATATATATTATATATATATATATATATATATATATATATATATATATATATATATATATATATATATATATATATATATATATATCTTATCCTAACTAACCATATATATATATACATATATATACATTAAATATACCTATAAATTGGCTTCTGTTTCTTTTCACCGATTGCCTCATCCTGGTGGCCGTTTTATGTAATGCATCTTTATTATATTTTAACGGATTTTTGTACGCAAGCGGTACCAGGTATTCATCCTTGCAGAACTCATCGAAAGAATGGAAAATTTTTTGTTTAATTCCCATTTTATATGCTTCGAGAAGCATACTCGTTATATTATTCGATCCTATTTTTTCTTCGAATTAATAAAAAATATAATTACATTTTAAGAATTTATATATTTTTAAAATACTTACGTCTCACAAGCTCTGCAAGCGCCATCCCCGCTTCGTACTTAAACGTATATATTTTGTGCAGAACTATTGGAAATAAAATAATATAAAATTAAGATAAAATGCTTTTTTTTTACACAATTACTTTTTTAAACTACGAAAAAGCCAACATCGTATTATTTGTTCTCCGTAATAATTAATAGACCCCACCCGAGGTAATCTATTTAATTAATTATAATACAAGATTCTAGAAAACTTGATCTTGAATTATACATGGTCCTTCGAGCCATTAAAAAACAATTGGTACATATATAAAAACATACGCCAAACAACAACCGACAAAGTCAAACGCCAAACAACAACCGGCTTAACTAAAATCAACAATCAGATTCCGCACCGAGTAACTCATCAGCAACAACATGGAAGAACTCATACAACAACAAACACAAAAGGCGGAAGAGATCGAACAGTTCATCTCTAACTACAAGAAAGATGGAACAGCGCGGAAAACCAAGAGCTCCGTCAACGGACCGTTATCGACACCTTCACCAAATCAACATCAGATGAAATAAAAAAAAATCGATGAGGAAGCCAGTAACAATGGCATAGAAAATCAAGAGGCAACAACAAGCGCATTTCGGTCCAGCCAAATACTAGAGGCAACAAAAGTTGGATCAAACAGTGAATTCAGCGAAACTCTAAAAACTACCCAACGATTGAAACAACAAGAAATTCGAATGCGATCGTTATACAGGGAAATGCGACTGGCTGAGGAGATACTGGAAAACAGCAACAGATCCAGACCAGCATTAAAAATTAAACTAAAAAACATGGAGAGGATGATGATGCAGATCATAGACCTTCATGAACAAATTAGCATAGAAATCTCCGAAGAACAAGAAGCTAACCTAAAATATTTCATAGACCAACACTATGAAAACTTAAACGAGCAATACGAAAAGGTAGTAATACAATTAACAACATTGTTGGAAGAAGAACAGGGTGAAGTGAAGCCACTGGAAATTCGTCTACCACCAGTAGAAATCCCACATTTTCATGGAGACTACATGAAATGGGTAGGTTTTTCAGACACGTTCAAACGGTTAGTTCATGACAACGACAAGCTAACCAAGAGGCACAAAATAAACTACCTTAAAAGTCACGTGGGAGGATCAGCTGGAAAATTACTAAACCATTTGGAACCCACTGGAGACAACTACGATACAGCTTGGGAGATTCTAGAAAACCATTTCAATAACAAGAGGTTACTTGTATCTAATCTGTTAAACACCTTGTTGAATCAACACACCAGTAACACAGAATCCGCTGCTGCAATAAAAGGTCTACACGATACAACAACCGAGTGCCTATACGCCATTAGGAACACAGGAATTAGAATTGAAACGTGGAATCCTTTCATAATATTCACGTTGTTGAAAAAATTAGATAACGAATCCCGGCGGCTATACGAAAGCTCGTAAGAAAACACAAGAGAATTTCAAGAAACAAGCCAATTTTTGAAATTCCTAGAAAAGCGCTTCCAATTGATTGCTTCTTCCTGATTTTAATTATTATTTTATATGTCATTTTTTCTCCTAAATGGATACATTTAATTTTCCTTGAGTGGTAACACTGAATTTATATAGTACATTTGAAGAATTTTGCAAAGACGAGTTCCTAGTGCCATTAGCCTATAAAAATCCAATAAAAATGAATCGTTAAGCAGTGTTAGTGTTACCTACCACTCAAGGAAAATTAAATGTATCCATTTAGGAGAAAAAATGTATCCAAAATAAATGTATCCAAGATGCGTTCTGCTGCCGCTGAACTGAGAGGTAAGCACATCAAGTTAATCATAAATGATGAAAGATTAACAAAAAGGGGTACGCACAACGAATTTCTTAATAATCCAAACCTTTAGTCAATATTATTCGACATTGTTTTGGTTCAAATTACTTAAATGTGACGAAAGTTTTACTATGATAAATGTATCCATTTCGACATTTTGAGTATCCAATTCAAAAATTGACAACCGAAATGTATCCAATGAGTACAATTGTATCCACTGTGGTAACACTGTTCCGGACATCATTTAGACTATAGAATGTGTAATTGTGTTTTCACAAATGATGTATATAAAAGACAAAAAAAACACATGCAGTGAACGCGTTACAATTCAAAATCTCCAAAAATTCCCCTCACTGTATGTCTTGATATGTAAATTTTGATACATAAAACAAAATATAAAAATCATCCAGAGGAAAGGGAAATATATTAGGATCGAATTATGGGATTGGCTCGTCAAACGAAACAAAACAAAAACACATGCGTCGCATTCAATCGTTTGCAACGGAAAATTGTGTCTGTGTGTGTGATAATGAAATTGATGTATATACAAATACCGTTACTGGCAATGTATACACGATGCAAACTGACACACACAAATACGGTATATGCACATCCACTATAATATAAACACAAAAACCTAAATATATAACATAATATAATATCATTTAATATTAAATATAATAAAATATAATATAATATAATAACGATACTCATCTGAGATTCCCGAGTTTAACCCACAAACACACACATACACAAACGAATTTATTTAATTTAATTAAACACCGAGCGGAAAAAAACACGTCCACTCAGTGTGACGATTAACACTGAACTCCATCAAGCTACACAAAATAAATATATAAATAAAAAATATTACTCACCCAATATAATTCAACCATTTCCGATCATTTCAATTAAGAGCTGTTTATTCCTTCTCACAAAATTTACTACTATCATTCGACGTTTATTTGGTAAACCACATTTGCCGAATGTGCCATCCAGTTCCATTTTATAATAAAGAAATTTTATGAAGTGTGTCTTCCCTAAGGTAGAGTAGTCACGACTTGTGTTTTGCAGGTCACAATAATAATAAAGCTTTGTGAAAAGGAACTTAGATAACACCGTTGGATCCTCCCAACCAGCATATGTTTCTATAAAACGGCCATCTGTCGGCCGATGCTCTGGCCCATAGTCGTCCACACCCAAATTTTGAAAATTGTATGGGAGCTGCCGTGACGGTGCCTGCGATGTTGACGGCTGCGGTGACGGTGGAGCCTGCGATGATGACGGCCGTGGTGACGGTGGTGGCTGCGGTGACCGTGACTGCGGTGACGGTGACTGAGGTGACGGTGGTGGCTGCGGATTTCCTTCTGTAATTTTCGCCGGCCGCCCTCGTCATATGAGAAGAATGTAATATAATGCATACTAATGCGTAAATAACAGCTATTTGTATATAAAATTACTATGGGCCATTTTTGACCCCGAGGATATTTAGTGTTACTTATTTTATATCAGTTTAACGGTATATCGAAATTTATTGAATTTTTGAATAAAACTTATTTAGAACATATTAGACAAAGTCACTAAGTCACACATTTGTGAGGTTTATATTGTTCAAGATATTCGAAAGAAAAAGTACATTTGGGTCAAAATGGACCCGAGGGACTATAAAAATAAAGGTTAAGAAAAATAACCAGCAAAAAAAAACCCAATTGTTAGTAAGAGGGGTTAGATGGTACCACGTTACCAACAGAAGGGAAAACGGAGCAGTAGTGCTCGACTGTCTTCCCGCCTCTTGCGAGACGGTTGGTAGACCCGGTACCACCGGTGCCAGAGTGTTAGTGGTTGTCTGTTATTATTTACTTACAATAGTATTCCTTGCTGTTTTCCAGGAAAAAAATTTTAGAATTCGGTTGTCTTCGGTTGTATTTATTCTTTCTTCTTTGTGACTAGTGTTGAATTGGCCCTCTCTGTCCTTCGGATGCCAACGCCGCTTCTTTCTATCAACTTCGAATCCCCAACTGACTTGTATCCCCGACTGACCCTCCTCGGTCCGTCAGCCTAATTGGGGACCGAGCCTCACACTCGAAGTCGTCTCCGTCACCTGTATCCCCGACTGACCCCCTACTCAAATTTCGCGTGATATTTATCCAAAATTAATCAATTAATCAGTTGAGCGAGAGGGAAAAAAAATTGAAGAAAAATACGGAAGTTTCTTCGCTCACCTAATTGTTGATAATTTTGGTATAAACACCGCCCATTACAGTGTTTTGATATTTTTGACACCAATTCAATTCCGCAAATTTAACCTACATTAGTTTTGAATTTGTGTTATTGAATCGGTGTCACATATCTTTCGCTTATTGAAATTACGTAAATTTTGCAAGTTTACATAAATGAATATGTAAATGGAACATTATGCAATAATGTGCGAACATACTTTAGAATTGGTGTCATATGCCACCACATATTCTCGTTCATTGAAACCATTACACAATGTTCTACTTAAAAAAAATGCGAACAGTGTAGCGATTCAATGAACGACATTGAATTTGTAAGAATCATATTTCCATGGATTATACGATTAAAGGTATGGAATGGGCAACAACGGGTAGTGACATATGCCCGTTACACACATTTTACCTTTTGCAATTTTATTCGTTCCTATGTCAAAACAAGAACTTTCTAAAGTAAGGTTGCTACTATAATCTTCATTTTTGTCTGTAGTAGGTTCATGGGTTGATGTTGAAAATAAGCGTTCACAAATTCCCACTTCTTTCCCGATCTCTGGCTCTTGACAACTATTTGTAGTTACGAGAGGGTCTGCAGAGTTGAGGTTTCTAAACAGAAACCAATGTTTTAATTTAAGCAAAGAGCATAGCTAAATTTAATTCTAAACTTTTAATAAGCTTCCCAACATCATAACTTTTTGTAGATGAACCGTGGAGTTGAAAGGTACAAATGGGTTTTTTAAATTCTCAGTTTGGATTCCTGTTTTTATTGGTGTAACAGGTCAATCTAAATAATCAGTGATAGTCTTAATTGGAGTTTCATTTTCTACCAAAGGAGAACTACTGATTCCGTTGGTATTTGACTTTTTAACTAAAAGCTCGTCTCTAATTGTGATCACTGCGCCTTCTCCAACTACTCTTTCTTTAACGATATTAAGATCACTTAAAGGATTACGACATAAGTTCTCATCAAAGTATATGAAATCATTTATTTCATTAATATCAAATGCTCTTCTACGATTAGATTGACTTCAGCTGGCAAATCTTAATAGTTTTGACTGTTATTTGGATTGGAAACTTCCCCCAGAAACTTTGAAGATTCAGAAACTTCTGTCGGTTTAAAGAGATTAAACACTATATTAAAATTTCATCATATTGATGTAATGATTTTGAGGAATGAACAATATCCTCTAATAATTGTCAATAATGTTTCGCTTTCCGACAATTTCCAAATATTTTGAAAAACTTATAGAATTCACAGGCATATTGTTATTTGTTGGAATAATCTGAGAATACTTGCCTAGACATTTGGAAAAATCGATTGCGGAGAAGCTCCATGGAGATAGACCACAAGATTTAAACTCGTTTTTAATATCTCAGAGTCGTCATGCATTCATCAAATGCTTTTAACAGCAATGGAGTAAAATGTTCTCTTGTCAATGAGGCGCCTGGATTTACTTTACGCCATTGGTGTAGCAATTTTTTAATGGTTTAAATGCTGCATAATTGCAAGGTTGCAAAATACGAGTATAGTGTTTGAATATGAAGAAAGCGTATTGCTTTAATGTAAATTTTGTGAATGTAATTGTAAATCCGTGCGATGGTTCTGTCCCATTGTCTGACGATCTTGTCGTCAAAACGCCACCAGGCCTCGGTTTTCGGAGGAACTGTTGGTGCTGGTGGTACGATGTGATTCATGTGGCCGGTTCTGGCCGAGTGATATGCTCCAATGGAGTATAAAACGTCATATAGGGGGCCAGGTACTTTAATACCTCTACAGAAGCGTATGCAATTAGCTGGTCTACAATGTTTCTCCTTTTCGTATACATCTTGGATCCGTTTGAGGATCAATGTCTTCCACATTCGTGTGAAGTTGTCTTTCGATATTTCGAAATCAACTGTCGTTAGCTGGTGAAGCTGCTCGTACGTTGCGCCGCTGAGAGTGGTCTGCTCTTCGATTTGGGCGGCGTAGTCGACTACGGTGTAGTCGCTGTCCATACGTCCAAAGGTGTAACTCGTCTTCGACGATGTTAACGATGGGATCGATAGGGTTGTCTTGTGGGGGTTCGACATTTTCGGGAACTGTTTGTTGTTCTGGTTCGGGCGCTGGTGCTGGCTCTGGTTATATGATGACCGGAGGTTCAGGAGACGGCGGGCGCACAGGTGGTGGGACGACCGGCAATGGCGGTGGGGCGACTTCTGGCCGTGGGCCCTAAGATCGTATCGCGCCGGGTAAATGGGTGGGGTGACCACCTTCTTCTTCTTCGCTTGGCGAAGAA
Source organism: Tipula lateralis (assembly GCA_963932295.1). Lineage (NCBI taxonomy): Eukaryota > Metazoa > Arthropoda > Insecta > Diptera > Tipulidae > Tipula > Tipula lateralis. The sequence continues at coordinate 95,387,484 of OZ010736.1, forward strand.
TCAAATTGTCCTGTTGGTATGCAGTGAAGTTGTAGATGGGTGTAAATTGAATTACGTTATCTGATTAGCGTTAGGAAACTAACGGGTGATGAGTTAACTGGCCGACAGGCGTGGTAACTCCCTTGATCTATTTCTAGATAGTTATCTCTATTTTGTTTATAGTTCGAGTATCACAGTAAATATCTTACGTGGAATTGATTTTCAGAGATTTTCTTATTTCATCCTGAACCCGCTTATAAATCACCATAGGAAGAATAATTTTAACACTGGCACTGAACGTGCACATTACCGTTAGGTTTGATTTCGCAGTCCTTCGATCGATTTCATAAATATTACGCGCACCTTTTGCCGCCAACACAGATCTGGTTTTTGGGCATAGTAAAAAATTAATTTCATCACCCGGTGACTAATATATTAAAATTGTTGCTGTCCTTTAAATAAGTGCTAATGGAACCAAACCAGCGTTCGATATATGTAGCACTTACTTTGCTGCTCGCTGCTGTCACTGGATCAGGTACTCTTAACGTTATATGTGGATACCTTGTTAAAAAGCTGTTAAACCAATCTCGACCAGGCATATTATCTTTAAATTGATTGGGCCTGTGGTCTATTTCGATAAAGTCTTTTACAGCATTCAAAACATCTTCCTTTCTTTTAGAGAGACCGTTTTCTTGTAGAGAAAATATTATTGTAGAGTGTGGGATGTTATACTTTACAGCAGCTTTTTGTTAGAAATTCCTAATTGTTTTATATCCAATATTGCTCTCTGAAGAATGCCTTCGCTGTATGTTCCTTTTTTTAGGCATTTTAATATTTAAGAAATGGAGCTGTAAAATTTAACAGTTAGCTATTTAACCATGCATTAGTTATAGGTGAAAATAGCTATAACAATGAGATTTTAATTATTGACACCAATTGACAATAATTGATGCATAGAAGTGTTATTTATTGAGATCGTGGTTCAATAACTGAAACTACATAAAATTTTGAAGCCATCATTGACACCGAGCGTAATTAATTATTTAGTAATAATAACCGTAATTTTATTAAGTTTACTATTTAGTTCAAATTTATAATATCAAAAATCATGATATTTGTTTAAATATTGTAAGTTACCTGTAAGACCTTCCTTATGTAATTTTACTACAAAATGACAGTCTATTTTCAACAACTTTCCATCAATGTTAATAGGTCAAAGGTTGACGAGAGCCTAATTAACATTTATAAAATGAAATATAAAGGAGAAAGGTATATAATGCACTTTCAACCGATTTGTATTACATGAATTATTATAAGCAGAAAGAGATAAATGCTAAATAAAGTGATGATGTCAATAGCTATATCAAAAAACGTGGGTGTCAATAGCTGTAGCCTTTACGCTATATGAAAGAAAAATGAATTAAATAATAGTTTGTTTTGTATATAACTATTATACTATATACTATGTAATAAACTTACAAGTCTAGCCTTCCGCAAACCCGTTTGTGTTTCGAAACAAAGGCCATTCTTGGATGAAACTGGTGGTGTTGTTATTATTACTGAGTAAATCCGATTTTCTCCTGACGCTTGTTGTTCTTAACTGAGCTGGTTTTAACTGACTTAACGGTGCTGAGTGATGCCGATCCAATCTTTATCTTCAATTCTCGTACTTACTATAAATAACCATAGGAATATTTATAACTTATAACAAAAATGTTAGGTTATGCTTACAATCCACTGATTCGTCAAATAATACAGGTTTGTTCTCTAATTGGCTATTTTTATCACTTTTGAAGTAACCAATTTTTATATATCCGTTTGATTTTTGTAAACCATTAGCATGGTGTACAGGTGGGACAGTACCTTAGCATACAAAGATACGTGATTATGCTGACTGTTATTATTGTCGTTATACTCCATACGGTGTAATGATGTGCTTGAGGAGGTATAGTTATTTGTTCTAAGTATTCTAGTTGATTTATGTTGTCTCTTGCGATATTGGTGATAATTCCAGGATTTAACATTTTTGTTTTATTAGTTATGACTATTTCGTTAATGGTTTATAGCCTTACTTTTCTTGATATTCTTCATGTATATTGTGATAAGTTATCCCTTTGATGCTTATGGTGCAGTTTTTAAAAGTTTTAAGACGTTGCTTTGGAAGATGTTTCGATGTCCGGTTTGTGGAATCAGTTCTATATTCGAGTGATCCATTCTCGTATACTATAATGAATTATAGTTGTTATATCTATTGGATATACATAGTTGATGGTTTTGCCTTCCGCAAATGTACATTGAGCTGGCTGGTTTGTAACTTTGTGCTCGACGCATTTATCTTGACTTTCGTAAATTTCTTCTTTATTACAAAAATATGTATCGCGTCGATTTGGTCCACGATTCGTCAGTATGTTTTGCAATTGAATAACTTGGAAAATATCTTTGGAATATTGCGAATTTATAATTGAGAATACACCCATAGGATACTTGAAATATGTTTTTATTTTTAAGAATTGATATATAATTCGTGCTGTGAATTTATATTGATTTTTTGTTGATCTAAATTATTATAAATGAAGTTACTTTCTTCTTTGGTTAAAAGGTAGTTAGATTTATAACCTTGTTGAGCTAATTGTTCAGAATCTAGAATTTCGTGTACATGTTGTTGTAAGATTCGTAATACATATTCTATTGAATGAAGATTTTGATCTGTTATTAATGTCATTTATATTTCATTTAAGTGTCGCTTGGTTTGATTGTTGTTGCTCGTAAGAGCTTGTACTTCTCCGTTAATGTGTTGTTCTATTTCTCGGAATCGATTGATCATGTTTTTATTTACTTCTACCTGGCCATTAATTTTGGAAATTATTCTATTTTTATCTCCAAGCATTTTATATTCACTTATGATAACTTTAATCACTTTTTTAACAGTTATGATTTACTATTATGTAAAAAAATTTTTTACCTTTATTTATTTATTTATTTTTTAATATTGGGCCCTGTTTACATAATATATTTTTAGCAAACAGTGGTACTACTCTTCGATATACTTATGTATCAAGATTGGTGGGAACTTTATTGGTAAATTGCAACAAATTTGACTTACCTATAGCAATGATCGAACAGACAATCGTTATTTAAAATATAATATTTCGAAAGTTCGAAACTGTTCTGGTCGCTTCAAACGGATGATTAAATGCCGGTCGTTCGTTGATAGATCTTGTACTAGTTATATTTTTTCACAAAAACTTGTAAACAGTATTTCGATTCACCTAAGAATTCTCTATGAGAGTTGTCTTTTGAGTTGCTCGTTTTTACTATTCTCTTGTTTGAATTATTAACTTTAGTCGAATACTTTTAAAACAAAGTCGCGATATTAACTAAAACAATATTAACCCTTTTATTTAAACAAATCATTAATGTTAAAACTTAAATTTTAACTCCAACGGCTGCGCCAGTTATGGGATTTGCGATGATTCTTTTATAACGAAATCACTATGAAATTTATATTTATTGTTGTATAATTTATTTAAAGTGTTATGTCTTAAAATATAACTAGAATAATGGGCCTCGATTAACAATTAATTTCGATTATATAGACTATTTTACTACAACTTTGTTCCCAGCAAGATGAAGGAGTAGTCTACAATAAATCTCAGATAAACTTTTTTGCGGGTAATCGCAATATCGCATATAATTCTCAAACCTTGTCGCCCAATCTCTTTTGACCGCACGCACGACATGTCTCATTGTATGGATGAGTTTAGTTAATGTCATGTCGTGAGATACTCTAGCGATTATCGCAAATCTTGTCGCTCGATATCTTTTGGCTGCACGCAATGATTGTCTCATCATACGAATGTGTGTTTAGTTTAAGACATGCCCTAAGATACTCTGGTGATTATCGCAAATATTATCGCTCGATATCTTTTGGCTGCACGCAAGGATTGTCTCATCATATGAATTTCAGTTTAGTTTAAGACATGTCCTGTCGAATTAATGAATTTTATATTAAAAATTTTAATAAAAAATTCATTAATTCGAAATATTTTTTGTTATTATTTTGGCGATTTTTTCGTTCATGATAATGCCTAATCCAAGCTTTCGCCAAATTCTCGAACATTGATGTTGTTTAATTTTTCAATGTTTTTTTAATTCTTGTTATTAGAATGGCATTTATTTCGAATAAATTTACAAAACTTAATTTATTTGGAGTTCCTTTCCAAGACACATGCAAAAAAACATGGTCTTCCACCAGCTCCATCAATGATTTTCTAAGTGCTGATTTTTCATCCGATATATGCACGAGTGCTAGTTTTTTCCCTGAGAACAAAAAAAGTTTCATTTGTAACTATAACGCAAGATTTATACTTATATAGAAATATTTAAAATTCATACTTACTAATCTTTTACAAATGACAAATTTTTGCAATTGGCGTTTAGTTCTTTTAAATCGTCCACATTAGTTATTGGAAGAAGAATTTCCTCCTTATCATCACTTGTTGTCGTGTTGCATAAAGTAATTAATCTTCTCATACATAATGCAAACATGGCCTTTATCTCCTTATTATCATTTTTAACTGTTGAGCTTCTATGAATTAAATAATAATTTAATATATATATTTACTGTCATAATATTTAATATAATTTGAAAAATTTCGAATACTTTCAAATATTTTTTATTACAACTATATGGAGTTGATTTTTTGGTTGTGGTGGTTGCTGGACACTACGATCTATTTGGGTCGATGTTGTCGGTACTCTCATTCTAGGTAAAACTTCCCTGACGATATCTGTATTTATTTCTGAATCGACTTCGTGTTCTAGATTGTCCGAACTATAATTTTGCGACCGAATATTAATACAGTTTTCAGTGTCTTCTATTTCAAAATTGGCGCATTCCCGGAGTCCCCTTGGAAGTATATTGTGGCTCGATATACTATTTTTGGCTACCTGGTATATTTTGTTCACTGTCTGCAAAACAGAAATATTCGTTTTTTTTGTTTTAATTTTAAATACTATATAGTAAAAGTTACCTAAAAATACATAAAAGACCGTGACCCGCTTTTGCGTAGAATTCAATAATTCATCTTCAGAATTAGAATAAAATTGGGAAGCATTTTCCTTCTTCAATGCATCTTTATAGTGTTCTGTAAAAAAAAATTATTATTTTATTGTTTACCTATAATTAACATAATGTAAATATATACCAACCTATATTTCTGTAAAGAATTCTGCATGGTAACTCCAACCAATCTGGACCCTTGTCATATTTCATTTTCTTGGCATTAGTTAATTCGGCTCCTTTTAACTAATTCGACCAATAAAGGATGTTATTTACAACCCATTTATTGGGTACTGCGGACGAAAATTTGTTTCCATTTTCAACTTTTGTTAGTCACGGTACGGGCCAACAGTGGCCTGTAAAAGCCATAAAGAAAATAAAAATTGGCGAATAAACTTACCTATATCTATATCGGCGTTCGTTGGACCAGGATCTGAAAAAAAATGTTTAAATAACTTTAAATAAAATTTATAAATGTAAATATATTTATATATTTATATATATATATATATATATATATATATATATATATATATATATATATATATATATATATATTATATATATATATATATATATATATATATATATATATATATATATATATATATATATATATATATATATCTTATCCTAACTAACCATATATATATATACATATATATACATTAAATATACCTATAAATTGGCTTCTGTTTCTTTTCACCGATTGCCTCATCCTGGTGGCCGTTTTATGTAATGCATCTTTATTATATTTTAACGGATTTTTGTACGCAAGCGGTACCAGGTATTCATCCTTGCAGAACTCATCGAAAGAATGGAAATTTTTTTGTTTAATTCCCATTTTATATGCTTCGAGAAGCATACTCGTTATATTATTCGATCCTATTTTTTCTTCGAATTAATAAAAAATATAATTACATTTTAAGAATTTATATATTTTTAAAATACTTACGTCTCACAAGCTCTGCAAGCGCCATCCCCGCTTCGTACTTAAACGTATATATTTTGTGCAGAACTATTGGAAATAAAATAATATAAAATTAAGATAAAATGCTTTTTTTTTACACAATTACTTTTTTAAACTACGAAAAAGCCAACATCGTATTATTTGTTCTCCGTAATAATTAATAGACCCCACCCGAGGTAATCTATTTAATTAATTATAATACAAGATTCTAGAAAACTTGATCTTGAATTATACATGGTCCTTCGAGCCATTAAAAAACAATTGGTACATATATAAAAACATACGCCAAACAACAACCGACAAAGTCAAACGCCAAACAACAACCGGCTTAACTAAAATCAACAATCAGATTCCGCACCGAGTAACTCATCAGCAACAACATGGAAGAACTCATACAACAACAAACACAAAAGGCGGAAGAGATCGAACAGTTCATCTCTAACTACAAGAAAGATGGAACAGCGCGGAAAACCAAGAGCTCCGTCAACGGACCGTTATCGACACCTTCACCAAATCAACATCAGATGAAATAAAAAAAAATCGATGAGGAAGCCAGTAACAATGGCATAGAAAATCAAGAGGCAACAACAAGCGCATTTCGGTCCAGCCAAATACTAGAGGCAACAAAAGTTGGATCAAACAGTGAATTCAGCGAAACTCTAAAAACTACCCAACGATTGAAACAACAAGAAATTCGAATGCGATCGTTATACAGGGAAATGCGACTGGCTGAGGAGATACTGGAAAACAGCAACAGATCCAGACCAGCATTAAAAATTAAACTAAAAAACATGGAGAGGATGATGATGCAGATCATAGACCTTCATGAACAAATTAGCATAGAAATCTCCGAAGAACAAGAAGCTAACCTAAAATATTTCATAGACCAACACTATGAAAACTTAAACGAGCAATACGAAAAGGTAGTAATACAATTAACAACATTGTTGGAAGAAGAACAGGGTGAAGTGAAGCCACTGGAAATTCGTCTACCACCAGTAGAAATCCCACATTTTCATGGAGACTACATGAAATGGGTAGGTTTTTCAGACACGTTCAAACGGTTAGTTCATGACAACGACAAGCTAACCAAGAGGCACAAAATAAACTACCTTAAAAGTCACGTGGGAGGATCAGCTGGAAAATTACTAAACCATTTGGAACCCACTGGAGACAACTACGATACAGCTTGGGAGATTCTAGAAAACCATTTCAATAACAAGAGGTTACTTGTATCTAATCTGTTAAACACCTTGTTGAATCAACACACCAGTAACACAGAATCCGCTGCTGCAATAAAAGGTCTACACGATACAACAACCGAGTGCCTATACGCCATTAGGAACACAGGAATTAGAATTGAAACGTGGAATCCTTTCATAATATTCACGTTGTTGAAAAAATTAGATAACGAATCCCGGCGGCTATACGAAAGCTCGTAAGAAAACACAAGAGAATTTCAAGAAACAAGCCAATTTTTGAAATTCCTAGAAAAGCGCTTCCAATTGATTGCTTCTTCCTGATTTTAATTATTATTTTATATGTCATTTTTTCTCCTAAATGGATACATTTAATTTTCCTTGAGTGGTAACACTGAATTTATATAGTACATTTGAAGAATTTTGCAAAGACGAGTTCCTAGTGCCATTAGCCTATAAAAATCCAATAAAAATGAATCGTTAAGCAGTGTTAGTGTTACGTACCACTCAAGGAAAATTAAATGTATCCATTTAGGAGAAAAAATGTATCCAAAATAAATGTATCCAAGATGCGTTCTGCTGCCGCTGAACTGAGAGGTAAGCACATCAAGTTAATCATAAATGATGAAAGATTAACAAAAAGGGGTACGCACAACGAATTTCTTAATAATCCAAACCTTTAGTCAATATTATTCGACATTGTTTTGGTTCAAATTACTTAAATGTGACGAAAGTTTTACTATGATAAATGTATCCATTTCGACATTTTGAGTATCCAATTCAAAAATTGACAACCGAAATGTATCCAATGAGTACAATTGTATCCACTGTGGTAACACTGTTCCGGACATCATTTAGACTATAGAATGTGTAATTGTGTTTTCACAAATGATGTATATAAAAGACAAAAAAAACACATGCAGTGAACGCGTTACAATTCAAAATCTCCAAAAATTCCCCTCACTGTATGTCTTGATATGTAAATTTTGATACATAAAACAAAATATAAAAATCATCCAGAGGAAAGGGAAATATATTAGGATCGAATTATGGGATTGGCTCGTCAAACGAAACAAAACAAAAACACATGCGTCGCATTCAATCGTTTGCAACGGAAAATTGTGTCTGTGTGTGTGATAATGAAATTGATGTATATACAAATACCGTTACTGGCAATGTATACACGATGCAAACTGACACACACAAATACGGTATATGCACATCCACTATAATATAAACACAAAAACCTAAATATATAACATAATATAATATCATTTAATATTAAATATAATAAAATATAATATAATATAATAACGATACTCATCTGAGATTCCCGAGTTTAACCCACAAACACACACATACACAAACGAATTTATTTAATTTAATTAAACACCGAGCGGAAAAAAACACGTCCACTCAGTGTGACGATTAACACTGAACTCCATCAAGCTACACAAAATAAATATATAAATAAAAAATATTACTCACCCAATATAATTCAACCATTTCCGATCATTTCAATTAAGAGCTGTTTATTCCTTCTCACAAAATTTACTACTATCATTCGACGTTTATTTGGTAAACCACATTTGCCGAATGTGCCATCCAGTTCCATTTTATAATAAAGAAATTTTATGAAGTGTGTCTTCCCTAAGGTAGAGTAGTCACGACTTGTGTTTTGCAGGTCACAATAATAATAAAGCTTTGTGAAAAGGAACTTAGATAACACCGTTGGATCCTCCCAACCAGCATATGTTTCTATAAAACGGCCATCTGTCGGCCGATGCTCTGGCCCATAGTCGTCCACACCCAAATTTTGAAAATTGTATGGGAGCTGCCGTGACGGTGCCTGCGATGTTGACGGCTGCGGTGACGGTGGAGCCTGCGATGATGACGGCCGTGGTGACGGTGGTGGCTGCGGTGACCGTGACTGCGGTGACGGTGACTGAGGTGACGGTGGTGGCTGCGGATTTCCTTCTGTAATTTTCGCCGGCCGCCCTCGTCATATGAGAAGAATGTAATATAATGCATACTAATGCGTAAATAACAGCTATTTGTATATAAAATTACTATGGGCCATTTTTGACCCCGAGGATATTTAGTGTTACTTATTTTATATCAGTTTAACGGTATATCGAAAATTATTGAATTTTTGAATAAAACTTATTTAGAACATATTAGACAAAGTCACTAAGTCACACATTTGTGAGGTTTATATTGTTCAAGATATTCGAAAGAAAAAGTACATTTGGGTCAAAATGGACCCGAGGGACTATAAAAATAAAGGTTAAGAAAAATAACCAGCAAAAAAAAACCCAATTGTTAGTAAGAGGGGTTAGATGGTACCACGTTACCAACAGAAGGGAAAACGGAGCAGTAGTGCTCGACTGTCTTCCCGCCTCTTGCGAGACGGTTGGTAGACCCGGTACCACCGGTGCCAGAGTGTTAGTGGTTGTCTGTTATTATTTACTTACAATAGTATTCCTTGCTGTTTTCCAGGAAAAAAATTTTAGAATTCGGTTGTCTTCGGTTGTATTTATTCTTTCTTCTTTGTGACTAGTGTTGAATTGGCCCTCTCTGTCCTTCGGATGCCAACGCCGCTTCTTTCTATCAACTTCGAATCCCCAACTGACTTGTATCCCCGACTGACCCTCCTCGGTCCGTCAGCCTAATTGGGGACCGAGCCTCACACTCGAAGTCGTCTCCGTCACCTGTATCCCCGACTGACCCCCTACTCAAATTTCGCGTGATATTTATCCAAAATTAATCAATTAATCAGTTGAGCGAGAGGGAAAAAAAATTGAAGAAAAATACGGAAGTTTCTTCGCTCACCTAATTGTTGATAATTTTGGTATAAACACCGCCCATTACAGTGTTTTGATATTTTTGACACCAATTCAATTCCGCAAATTTAACCTACATTAGTTTTGAATTTGTGTTATTGAATCGGTGTCACATATCTTTCGCTTATTGAAATTACGTAAATTTTGCAAGTTTACATAAATGAATATGTAAATGGAACATTATGCAATAATGTGCGAACATACTTTAGAATTGGTGTCATATGCCACCACATATTCTCGTTCATTGAAACCATTACACAATGTTCTACTTAAAAAAAATGCGAACAGTGTAGCGATTCAATGAACGACATTGAATTTGTAAGAATCATATTTCCATGGATTATACGATTAAAGGTATGGAATGGGCAACAACGGGTAGTGACATATGCCCGTTACACACATTTTACCTTTTGCAATTTTATTCGTTCCTATGTCAAAACAAGAACTTTCTAAAGTAAGGTTGCTACTATAATCTTCATTTTTGTCTGTAGTAGGTTCATGGGTTGATGTTGAAAATAAGCGTTCACAAATTCCCACTTCTTTCCCGATCTCTGGCTCTTGACAACTATTTGTAGTTACGAGAGGGTCTGCAGAGTTGAGGTTTCTAAACAGAAACCAATGTTTTAATTTAAGCAAAGAGCATAGCTAAATTTAATTCTAAACTTTTAATAAGCTTCCCAACATCATAACTTTTTGTAGATGAACCGTGGAGTTGAAAGGTACAAATGGGTTTTTTAAATTCTCAGTTTGGATTCCTGTTTTTATTGGTGTAACAGGTCAATCTAAATAATCAGTGATAGTCTTAATTGGAGTTTCATTTTCTACCAAAGGAGAACTACTGATTCCGTTGGTATTTGACTTTTTAACTAAAAGCTCGTCTCTAATTGTGATCACTGCGCCTTCTCCAACTACTCTTTCTTTAACGATATTAAGATCACTTAAAGGATTACGACATAAGTTCTCATCAAAGTATATGAAATCATTTATTTCATTAATATCAAATGCTCTTCTACGATTAGATTGACTTCAGCTGGCAAATCTTAATAGTTTTGACTGTTATTTGGATTGGAAACTTCCCCCAGAAACTTTGAAGATTCAGAAACTTCTGTCGGTTTAAAGAGATTAAACACTATATTAAAATTTCATCATATTGATGTAATGATTTTGAGGAATGAACAATATCCTCTAATAATTGTCAATAATGTTTCGCTTTCCGACAATTTCCAAATATTTTGAAAAACTTATAGAATTCACAGGCATATTGTTATTTGTTGGAATAATCTGAGAATACTTGCCTAGACATTTGGAAAAATCGATTGCGGAGAAGCTCCATGGAGATAGACCACAAGATTTAAACTCGTTTTTAATATCTCAGAGTCGTCATGCATTCATCAAATGGTTTTAACAGCAATGGAGTAAAATGTTCTCTTGTCAATGAGGCGCCTGGATTTACTTTACGCCATTGGTGTAGCAATTTTTTAATGGTTTAAATGCTGCATAATTGCAAGGTTGCAAAATACGAGTATAGTGTTTGAATATGAAGAAAGCGTATTGCTTTAATGTAAATTTTGTGAATGTAATTGTAAATCCGTGCGATGGTTCTGTCCCATTGTCTGACGATCTTGTCGTCAAAACGCCACCAGGCCTCGGTTTTCGGAGGAACTGTTGGTGCTGGTGGTACGATGTGATTCATGTGGCCGGTTCTGGCCGAGTGATATGCTCCAATGGAGTATAAAACGTCATATAGGGGGCCAGGTACTTTAATACCTCTACAGAAGCGTATGAAATTAGCTGGTCTACAATGTTTCTCCTTTTCGTATACATCTTGGATCCGTTTGAGGATCAATGTCTTCCACATTCGTGTGAAGTTGTCTTTCGATATTTCGAAATCAACTGTCGTTAGCTGGTGAAGCTGCTCGTACGTTGCGCCGCTGAGAGTGGTCTGCTCTTCGATTTGGGCGGCGTAGTCGACTACGGTGTAGTCGCTGTCCATACGTCCAAAGGTGTAACTCGTCTTCGACGATGTTAACGATGGGATCGATAGGGTTGTCTTGTGGGGGTTCGACATTTTCGGGAACTGTTTGTTGTTCTGGTTCGGGCGCTGGTGCTGGCTCTGGTTATATGATGACCGGAGGTTCAGGAGACGGCGGGCGCACAGGTGGTGGGACGACCGGCAATGGCGGTGGGGCGACTTCTGGCCGTGGGCCCTAAGATCGTATCGCGCCGGGTAAATGGGTGGGGTGACCACCTTCTTCTTCTTCGCTTGGCGAAGAATCAAATTGTCCTGTTGGTATGCAGTGAAGTTGTAGATGGGTGTAAATTGAATTACGTTATCTGATTAGCGTTAGGAAACTAACGGGTGATGAGTTAACTGGCCGACAGGCGTGGTAACTCCCTTGATCTATTTCTAGATAGTTATCTCTATTTTGTTTATAGTTCGAGTATCACAGTAAATATCTTACGTGGAATTGATTTTCAGAGATTTTCTTATTTCATCCTGAACCCGCTTATAAATCACCATAGGAAGAATAATTTTAACACTGGCACTGAACGTGCACATTACCGTTAGGTTTGATTTCGCAGTCCTTCGATCGATTTCATAAATATTACGCGCACCTTTTGCCGCCAACACAGATCTGGTTTTTGGGCATAGTAAAAAATTAATTTCATCACCCGGTGACTAATATATTAAAATTGTTGCTGTCCTTTAAATAAGTGCTAATGGAACCAAACCAGCGTTCGATATATGTAGCACTTACTTTGCTGCTCGCTGCTGTCACTGGATCAGGTACTCTTAACGTTATATGTGGATACCTTGTTAAAAAGCTGTTAAACCAATCTCGACCAGGCATATTATCTTTAAATTGATTGGGCCTGTGGTCTATTTCGATAAAGTCTTTTACAGCATTCAAAACATCTTCCTTTCTTTTAGAGAGACCGTTTTCTTGTAGAGAAAATATTATTGTAGAGTGTGGGATGTTATACTTTACAGCAGCTTTTTGTTAGAAATTCCTAATTGTTTTATATCCAATATTGCTCTCTGAAGAATGCCTTCGCTGTATGTTCCTTTTTTTAGGCATTTTAATATTTAAGAAATGGAGCTGTAAAATTTAACAGTTAGCTATTTAACCATGCATTAGTTATAGGTGAAAATAGCTATAACAATGAGATTTTAATTATTGACACCAATTGACAATAATTGATGCATAGAAGTGTTATTTATTGAGATCGTGGTTCAATAACTGAAACTACATAAAATTTTGAAGCCATCATTGACACCGAGCGTAATTAATTATTTAGTAATAATAACCGTAATTTTATTAAGTTTACTATTTAGTTCAAATTTATAATATCAAAAATCATGATATTTGTTTAAATATTGTAAGTTACCTGTAAGACCTTCCTTATGTAATTTTACTACAAAATGACAGTCTATTTTCAACAACTTTCCATCAATGTTAATAGGTCAAAGGTTGACGAGAGCCTAATTAACATTTATAAAATGAAATATAAAGGAGAAAGGTATATAATGCACTTTCAACCGATTTGTATTACATGAATTATAAGCAGAAAGAGATAAATGCTAAATAAAGTGATGATGTCAATAGCTATATCAAAAAACGTGGGTGTCAATAGCTGTAGCCTTTACGCTATATGAAAGAAAAATGAATTAAATAATAGTTTGTTTTGTATATAACTATTATACTATATACTATGTAATAAACTTACAAGTCTAGCCTTCCGCAAACCCGTTTGTGTTTCGAAACAAAGGCCATTCTTGGATGAAACTGGTGGTGTTGTTATTATTACTGAGTAAATCCGATTTTCTCCTGACGCTTGTTGTTCTTAACTGAGCTGGTTTTAACTGACTTAACGGTGCTGAGTGATGCCGATCCAATCTTTATCTTCAATTCTCGTACTTACTATAAATAACCATAGGAATATTTATAACTTATAACAAAAATGTTAGGTTATGCTTACAATCCACTGATTCGTCAAATAATACAGGTTTGTTCTCTAATTGGCTATTTTTATCACTTTTGAAGTAACCAATTTTTATATATCCGTTTGATTTTTGTAAACCATTAGCATGGTGTACAGGTGGGACAGTACCTTAGCATACAAAGATACGTGATTATGCTGACTGTTATTATTGTCGTTATACTCCATACGGTGTAATGATGTGCTTGAGGAGGTATAGTTATTTGTTCTAAGTATTCTAGTTGATTTATGTTGTCTCTTGCGATATTGGTGATAATTCCAGGATTTAACATTTTTGTTTTATTAGTTATGACTATTTCGTTAATGGTTTATAGCCTTACTTTTCTTGATATTCTTCATGTATATTGTGATAAGTTATCCCTTTGATGCTTATGGTGCAGTTTTTAAAAGTTTTAAGACGTTGCTTTGGAAGATGTTTCGATGTCCGGTTTGTGGAATCAGTTCTATATTCGAGTGATCCATTCTCGTATACTATAATGAATTATAGTTGTTATATCTATTGGATATACATAGTTGATGGTTTTGCCTTCCGCAAATGTACATTGAGCTGGCTGGTTTGTAACTTTGTGCTCGACGCATTTATCTTGACTTTCGTAAATTTCTTCTTTATTACAAAAATATGTATCGCGTCGATTTGGTCCACGATTCGTCAGTATGTTTTGCAATTGAATAACTTGGAAAATATCTTTGGAATATTGCGAATTTATAATTGAGAATACACCCATAGGATACTTGAAATATGTTTTTATTTTTAAGAATTGATATATAATTCGTGCTGTGAATTTATATTGATTTTTTGTTGATCTAAATTATTATAAATGAAGTTACTTTCTTCTTTGGTTAAAAGGTAGTTAGATTTATAACCTTGTTGAGCTAATTGTTCAGAATCTAGAATTTCGTGTACATGTTGTTGTAAGATTCGTAATACATATTCTATTGAATGAAGATTTTGATCTGTTATTAATGTCATTTATATTTCATTTAAGTGTCGCTTGGTTTGATTGTTGTTGCTCGTAAGAGCTTGTACTTCTCCGTTAATGTGTTGTTCTATTTCTCGGAATCGATTGATCATGTTTTTATTTACTTCTACCTGGCCATTAATTTTGGAAATTATTCTATTTTTATCTCCAAGCATTTTATATTCACTTATGATAACTTTAATCACTTTTTTAACAGTTATGATTTACTATTATGTAAAAAAATTTTTTACCTTTATTTATTTATTTATTTTTTAATATTGGGCCCTGTTTACATAATATATTTTTAGCAAACAGTGGTACTACTCTTCGATATACTTATGTATCAAGATTGGTGGGAACTTTATTGGTAAATTGCAACAAATTTGACTTACCTATAGCAATGATCGAACAGACAATCGTTATTTAAAATATAATATTTCGAAAGTTCGAAACTGTTCTGGTCGCTTCAAACGGATGATTAAATGCCGGTCGTTCGTTGATAGATCTTGTACTAGTTATATTTTTTCACAAAAACTTGTAAACAGTATTTCGATTCACCTAAGAATTCTCTATGAGAGTTGTCTTTTGAGTTGCTCGTTTTTACTATTCTCTTGTTTGAATTATTAACTTTAGTCGAATACTTTTAAAACAAAGTCGCGATATAAACTAAAACAATATTAACCCTTTTATTTAAACAAATCATTAATGTTAAAACTTAAATTTTAACTCCAACGGCTGCGCCAGTTATGGGATTTGCGATGATTCTTTTATAACGAAATCACTATGAAATTTATATTTATTGTTGTATAATTTATTTAAAGTGTTATGTCTTAAAATATAACTAGAATAATGGGCCTCGATTAACAATTAATTTCGATTATATAGACTATTTTACTACAACTTTGTTCCCAGCAAGATGAAGGAGTAGTCTACAATAAATCTCAGATAAACTTTTTTGCGGGTAATCGCAATATCGCATATAATTCTCAAACCTTGTCGCCCAATCTCTTTTGACCGCACGCACGACATGTCTCATTGTATGGATGAGTTTAGTTAATGTCATGTCGTGAGATACTCTAGCGATTATCGCAAATCTTGTCGCTCGATATCTTTTGGCTGCACGCAATGATTGTCTCATCATACGAATGTGTGTTTAGTTTAAGACATGCCCTAAGATACTCTGGTGATTATCGCAAATATTATCGCTCGATATCTTTTGGCTGCACGCAAGGATTGTCTCATCATATGAATGTCAGTTTAGTTTAAGACATGTCCTGTCGAATTAATGAATTTTATATTAAAAATTTTAATAAAAAATTCATTAATTCGAAATATTTTTTGTTATTATTTTGGCGATTTTTTCGTTCATGATAATGCCTAATCCAAGCTTTCGCCAAATTCTCGAACATTGATGTTGTTTAATTTTTCAATGTTTTTTTAATTCTTGTTATTAGAATGGCATTTATTTCGAATAAATTTACAAAACTTAATTTATTTGGAGTTCCTTTCCAAGACACATGCAAAAAAACATGGTCTTCCACCAGCTCCATCAATGATTTTCTAAGTGCTGATTTTTCATCCGATATATGCACGAGTGCTAGTTTTTTCCCTGAGAACAAAAAAAGTTTCATTTGTAACTATAATGCAAGATTTATACTTATATAGAAATATTTAAAATTCATACTTACTAATCTTTTACAAATGACAAATTTTTGCAATTGGCGTTTAGTTCTTTTAAATCGTCCACATTAGTTATTGGAAGAAGAATTTCCTCCTTATCATCACTTGTTGTCGTGTTGCATAAAGTAATTAATCTTCTCATACATAATGCAAACATGGCCTTTATCTCCTTATTATCATTTTTAACTGTTGAGCTTCTATGAATTAAATAATAATTTAATATATATATTTACTGTCATAATATTTAATATAATTTGAAAAATTTCGAATACTTTCAAATATTTTTTATTACAACTATATGGAGTTGATTTTTTGGTTGTGGTGGTTGCTGGACACTACGATCTATTTGGGTCGATGTTGTCGGTACTCTCATTCTAGGTAAAACTTCCCTGACGATATCTGTATTTATTTCTGAATCGACTTCGTGTTCTAGATTGTCCGAACTATAATTTTGCGACCGAATATTAATACAGTTTTCAGTGTCTTCTATTTCAAAATTGGCGCATTCCCGGAGTCCCCTTGGAAGTATATTGTGGCTCGATATACTATTTTTGGCTACCTGGTATATTTTGTTCACTGTCTGCAAAACAGAAATATTCGTTTTTTTTGTTTTAATTTTAAATACTATATAGTAAAAGTTACCTAAAAATACATAAAAGACCGTGACCCGCTTTTGCGTAGAATTCAATAATTCATCTTCAGAATTAGAATAAAATTGGGAAGCATTTTCCTTCTTCAATGCATCTTTATAGTGTTCTGTAAAAAAAAATTATTATTTTATTGTTTACCTATAATTAACATAATGTAAATATATACCAACCTATATTTCTGTAAAGAATTCTGCATGGTAACTCCAACCAATCTGGACCCTTGTCATATTTCATTTTCTTGGCATTAGTTAATTCGGCTCCTTTTAACTAATTCGACCAATAAAGGATGTTATTTACAACCCATTTATTGGGTACTGCGGACGAAAATTTGTTTCCATTTTCAACTGTTTCGAGTACCAAATACATTCTAAAGATAAATAAAAGTATTGTTTTTTTAAATAATTCAATATCTATAATATTTATTATAATTAATTATTTATATTATAGAGAAATAAAATTACATTGTATTTTAAAAATTCTTTTTTCATTCATAAAAATGGTAGAAAAATGAAGTTTTCGTAATATAAATGCAAAACAGCTTGCATATATGTAACTTCATCTCCACTCCAGCATTGACGGTTTTGTAAATCTCCGTCAGATTTATAAATATAAGAAGAAATAAAGTGGTGAACAAAGTGGTTTACTTGAACTAATTTTTTTTTCCGAAAACGTAAATTTTATTTATCAACTTGCATAAATAAAATTTACGATTTCGTGTTTTGAACTTAAAAACTACTTGGTTTTTGCTTTCAATTTTTTTTTTAATTCTGGTGAACATGTTTCATGATATACACCAACTTTCATTTTCAAAATTGGAAAATTATCTGATTCGTCCTTAAATCCCCGAAATTTCGTATGATGTTGTTCTAAAATTCCAATTGTGAAGTTGTTCAAGGGGCTTATTCCCTTTTCGTATCATTCGTTTTATAGAGGACATATTGTTTCAAAAGGAAAAGCGCTAAAATAGTTTAACCTTCCATAAATTTTTACATATTTGCATAAATGAACTATGTTATGTACATTAAAAGTAACTTTAAAAATTCTATATATGTATATCTTTAAAATCATACACAAAAGTGATTAGCATTTGTTCTGCGAGAAAAATGAACCTAGTATTTTTATGTAAAGTATAATTGTCTAAAATCCTTCTAGCAACATGTAGAATTAAGAAATGATTGTGTTCGGGCACGTTATTCTTTAAACAAACTGGCCCAATATAAAGCAAAAACATACGAAATTCAACCGGTTTCCATCTTTTAACCTCGTGTAATGTTATAATATTTCTAGCAACCCACTGGGTATATGCTTTTCGCAAATAAGTAGATTATTGTTAATTTCATTAACAACTGGTGAAGGTATTCTACAGTTTAATAAACCACTATTGAGCCAGTTGATAATATTTTTTTTTGTAACTCCTAGGCACACAAGGTGCATATAATCAAGCGGAAACTGATCATGTCTATTGGTAATAGTTCAATTGTGGAATGTCGATTAAGATGTTCTTCTTGTAACTTGTTTCGAAAAGACAAATTTGTCCTAAAGGTAGGTAGTGTTCGTCTGGCGTTCAACAGAATTTTCAATTCCAAAGTGACAATAAAATCCGGAACCAACTGCGACCTTCTCTATATGTTTTGGTGTTTTTAAAAGATTTCTTGCGTCTTTTGGAAATTTGTAATGTGTGAAGATTTAATATTTTTGTTAGTTCATTTAAAGCTCTTATTGTAGTAATAGTAAATTCACAAGCCCAATCTCTTATACTATCTTCAAAAGATTCGATTAAAGATGAAGATTCTGAATCAAATCAATCTGATGGAGATGATTGACTTATATTGTTTTCCTCATCAGGTGTGTTGTGGAAGCATTGAGTATCTATTTCAAGTTCATTTATATTATCTGCGTACTAAGTATCTATTTCAAGTTCATTTTTATTATCTGCATGCTGTGTATCTATTTCAAGTTCATTTATACTATCTGCATGCTGTGTTTTGAAGTTTGATTGATAAGAGATATTATTTTGAACTAAGTGATATCGTCTTTTAAAAGTTTTTCTTGAACAACCCCATAAGTTTTGAAAGTCGGACATGCTGCAATGAAATAAAAGCATATATATAAATATATATAAATACATATATTCATATATATACCCATATACATCCATTATAAAATAGTATATGTGTATGGTTTTCATATGTGTTTGTTTTATTATTACCTTTAACATGCAGATTGAAATATATATATATATATATATATATATATATATATATATATATATATATATATATATATATATATATATATATATATATAAATATTTTTTTTAAAATGCATCGACATTATTTGGTCAAACTGTAGTCGCCATAATTTGGTCAATTTGTGTTCGCTCCACTTATGAAATAATCCATATAAAAATCATTTATAATTGGATTGAAGATTAGGATCACAAGTAATGTGAGCTATCATCGCTTGCTGAAGCGCAGTCGTGTTGTAAAATGGAGAGCTCGCTAGCCCGAACGTTACCGTATTAATCCTGTATTTAGTCAATTTGTCACATTACACCTTAATCTCTGTTCCTAAACCCTTCTTATCCACTAACACTTGCCTGTACATTGGAACGATATCGACTGTTAAAGCAATTCGGTGTTGGTGAAATCTCATAAGAATAGACCAAAGTGTTGGATTTATTGTGGGATCTATCATTATTGTTTGTTTAATTGAAATTCCGCTTGCAGTTTGCAGGTATGGGTTCTATGTGTTGCAGACTTCCATGTGTTGCTGGTATGGCTTCCAGGTGGTCTTACTCTATACAATCATTAACCACATTCATATATATTAGATATTTATTCAACTTTAGTTTCTGGACTTTACCATGGAACAATCATTGTTTTACGTTTACAATCGCTGTTGTAGGTAGAACTGATTGATATTTGACTGTAATGTTCGCATTTGATTGAACTTCGGGACACATTGCTATTGAGAGGTTCGAATAATTTGCTGTACTCAGATACAGTTTTTTTGTGACTGTAGTCAATTGTGTTGCACTATTTGTTTCTATATGAAGTAGTGAATTATGTTTTTGATTACAAATATTGCAACGAAATTGTATTAGATTGAAATTATTAACATCGATTCGAAAAATACAAAGCATGGTTTAAACCGGATTTAATTTCAATTTATTTGGCATGCAGAGATGCAAAATAGCTTTAAAACTTAAGTCAATTTTATTTGCATTGAACCGGTTAATAAAATGGAAATTATTCAAAATTATTATACCTATAAGAAATTGTTTCAATAAGGTATTATGAATTGAAACTCCTTGCGAATTTTTTAAATTTTTCTCAGTTTAAAATCGTATTTTGTATTAGATACAAATGTTTCTAATATGAATATTATAGCTTTATATATACGAATTATTGTTGTTGTATCGTTTTATATTTAAGGTTCTTATATTTTAGACACATACTATATCGTGTTTTTTTCAACGGGCATAAAACTAGAATAAAATTCATCCATCATAAATACTAGTTATATCTCGATTTCATGATGTCACACGACGATTTTCTTCAATCAGTTTTCTCACAGCATCGGAAATTCAATGGCTGGTAGCTGTATGTTGACATTTTTCGTGTTACTGCCTTAAGCTACCTTGCTGCACTCTATTTCCAACTGCTGCTAAATGTCAATGACGCATAACTCATATTCTGATTGAATCTCTTCAAACAGGTTATTCTTGAAGTATTCGCTATGAAATTCTACTTCATGTGCATTTGCAATGATCTCCTCATGGTTGTCATTGAACAAATTCCATGCATTGGTAAGCTGTTTTAATTTTAACTCACAGTAGGGCTTGTTAAAATTTTTAGCTCCGAATTTTGAAATGCTGTTGAAATTTTGATTCAGCATTTTTATTTTCGCTATTTGTATTATGTAGCGCCTTTCCTGATCCTTAGTATCAATCATGAAAACTGCCTTTTTTCTTCGTTTTCAAGATCTTTGTCTTCATCTAGAATCATGTATAGTGAGACATCCTTTTCTTCATGTTCTCGTGTTTCTTTTGCTTCTTCTGATTGGCCTAGTGTGCTGGTCACACTCCTCATATACGTCTTTCACCTGTTAGAAATTTTGTTTCCGATATGGATGCTCATCATGTAAAATATGTATTAATTCAACATCAACTGTGCAGAATTTGTTGTAGAGAAGTTGATGAGACGCTCTTCACAGTGTTTGACTGTGTTTCTTTGTTGTCTTTCTTTAGATTGCTCTTTATTTTGTTGATCAGCTTACGAGTAAAGGTTTGCTCGCATAAGGCTTTTATCATATTATATATGTGATGGATTTTTCTCCTTTGATGAATTGTATAAACTTTTTTTTAAGTTATCGTGTCTATGTTTTCAAAGTCTCGGTTGCTTTATAGTTCGAAGGACCAATGTTTGATTGCTTCATCAAAAAATATTATATTTACTGCGTATATGTAGAAAACACACTGAGACATCACTTATTTTAGCTAATTCTTTTATATATTATTCTATATTATATATATTATACTATATAGTACAACAATACTCCGCTTTGCGTCCTTAATTGGTTCTAAAATAATCATGCGCAAAATGAAACGAAGCAAACTGAAACAGCGGTTTTCATGTAAATTCATACAAAATAAAATTAATTGGTACCTTAATTTTGAATTCTCGATGTCTGATAGCTCGACCTGTACAAAAAAATTCTCCAATGTCAACTGAAAGGTTTCGGTTTGTTATTGATGTACATTTTCTCGTATCGCTCTAAATTGGTTGAAATTGTTCTAGTAAATTTCGGATAGA
Organism: Tipula lateralis; assembly: GCA_963932295.1. Lineage (NCBI taxonomy): Eukaryota > Metazoa > Arthropoda > Insecta > Diptera > Tipulidae > Tipula > Tipula lateralis. The sequence goes on from OZ010736.1 coordinate 95,409,645, forward strand.
TCAGGATCAACCTCGGCAAACATTTTCAGGGCCTTATTTATTAGCTTTATAGCTTCTGAATTTTTTTTTTGAAACTGAAATTCGTTCCTCTGCCTCTAAGCTACCTTCTTCGCTAGTTCTAACGTTATTCATTTCCATTTCAAACACCTTCATTCGTATTGTTTTGTTCTGCATTCAACAGCTCATCGATATCAATTCCTTCTATTCCTTCAAAATTCGCATTTCTGGCTAGATTCTCAATTTTTAAACGAGCCGCTGGAACATCATCGACCACTACTTGAGAACTAAGAGTATTGTCATGTACACAATCCGGCCATAATTTTAGCCACACGTCATTCATGCATGAATGTTTTACTTCATCCCATGATTTGGAAATGTTGTCAACTGCTTTTAGGATGTTGTAAATTTTTCAAACTTCTTTCATGGTCACGTCATTTGCATCAGTGGAACTGAGCAGCTGGCGAAATGTTCGTCTTAGGTAATCGACTTTGGACGTTGAAATCACCCCCTGATCCATGGGCTGAATAAGCGATGTTGATTCCATTTTCATCATTAATGATTCGTGTCAATATTTTTGAATTTGTTTCGAAAGCTAGGTTGGTAGCACTTTTTATTTTATCGGCATCGCGATTAAAAATTGTACCCACGGTTGTAGGTGCCAAATTGAAGGGTTTTGCCCTTTCACCAGCTTTAAATCTTCGTAAAATTTGGAATTTCACTTCAAGAGTAAGTTTTTTTCGACAATTTTTATGATTCAAATCACTTTTGCCCATTTAAAATTTGGGCGATTTAAAATTTGTAAAAGTACATAAATACATTTTCGTATAAAATATCGCTTCTGGAGAAACTAACCTTGGTAATATTAATATGCCAGAGACACTTTAATTTGGAGTCCGCAATCAATAAGCACTCCAGGATTTAATTTAAATTTAATTTAAATTTCAAATAAAATTGACACCAACCGAAAATTGCTTTATGTTAAAAGCTGTTAATTGTGCGTACGTATTTAACAAACAAATTTGTACCGTATGAATAAAAAAATAAAAAGGCCTCTTTCGTATTAATAATGTAGAGAGAAATTAAAAAAATATTTAATCCCTTCTTGTGTATTGTGTGTGTTCAACATTGAAATGAGAAATACTACTCAACTGCTATGTGTGTGTTCGTGTTCTCTTTTTTCCAAAGCATAAAACAAAATAAGTCACATTCACAATATGTATTTATTTACGTTATATGTACAAATGCAAAAAAGCGACGCAACTCGAATCAGTTAAGACGCAAAGTGAAATTTATGGGTAAAAAAGTACAACGCAAACGGAAACAAAAGCAAGTTGAATCAACGCAAAGCGGGGTATTGTTGTATATACTTTGTAATAAATCTTCGTAGTAAATGTTGTAGTGTAAATAATTACAAATGTTGTAAAATGCATCACATAGTATTAGGCTCAAAATTAATTGTTGTAGTAGAATTTATTTCAAACGAAGTAAACTACATCACTGAACTGTAGTAAAAGTTTAACTAAATTTGTAGTTAAATTTACTTGCGAGTGTAGTTCTCAGTGGTGTAGTAAATAATATTCCACCTGTAATAAATCGTGAGTCCAAATAAATCTGTTGCAACAATTTAAATAATTAGACATTTTTAGTATTAAGTTTATATTTTATTACAGAAATAAACAATATTTCAGTTTATGAACTAATGTGAAATAAATTTTCTTAAATTCAAGCCCTAAGATTTGAAAAATTTTAATTAACATTATTTCTTAAAACCATCTGATAATTTGTTAGATCGAGTATAATTTTATTCCCATTTTAGTAGCAAACAGACTGAGACTGCAGTTGTTTGTGTTTTCGCTTGTTCCGCATACTCTAAACCAGCTTTCATAGTAGAGATGTTGTGTTTAAGCCTTGCAAATACGGAAATAGAAGAGCTGAAAAGAATGATCGAAAACCTAGTAGTATATTGAATCTCAAATATATCTGTTGTCGCTAGTCCTAAAACAAAAGAAATACTACAAATTAATAATTGGTTTTCAATTACACTTCATATTTTATTACACATAATTACTAATATCCAAGATTTATTAAAAAACATGAACTGCAAATTTTCTTCGGATGTATTTTCGTTTGAAGAAACCTAATTTAAAACTGACCCTATTAATTCCATAGATCCCAGTTAAACTGCTAATGATCTTGAAAGGAAGACTCGAAAAATTCAAATATGTAGAGGATACTCAATAATGTATGGAACAAATCGTTTACTTCTGAAATTCGCCACTCCACTAGTTTGGATTTGAATATTATTTTGGCGCGCATTAACTGTGATAGTATGAGATAATCAAAGTCTAAAAATGTAATTTTTACTAGATAAGCAACGTCTATATTTTGATCTAAAAAATTTGTTCGAAGTACTTAATTCATACAGATATTATACACGTGTTATAAAGTGCATATGAAGCACTTACCTTTTAAATTTTCGCAAAGTTCTGGAAGCCCCCATTTACAGAACTTGAACCGCTTCCTTTTCATCTACAACTTTTAAAACTGAATAAATGGGATATCTTTTGCTATTTCTTTGTGTTGATGTAAACCGTATCAGGACTTAGAACATAAATATTTTTTTTTTTCGATGCGTTAGTAGTATCAACAAAACTATCAACATCACGCTCATCATTATCCATTCTAGTTTATTTTATTGCTTATTAAACCACTTTTTAATTACATACTTTAATAATAAATATATCAAGTGTGTGTTGATATTACTTTACTATTAAAGTATCCAAATTTATATTACATGTAATCATTGATATAATCAGGTATAGCATCAGCACCGAACGAGAAACAACCTACTAATGATTGATTAAACGCAATTCAATCCATGTTTCGTTTAGTAAACTGTAGTATTCTACAAACGAAATAAAATTAATGTTTATTTAATAAATTTAGTTGAAATCGCTTTCAGTTATACTACCAAATGTAACATTAATTACGGGTGTAATCATATATAATTGTAATGCAGTTTTACTACATATGATGTTAGGTTTACTACGTTTTAAAAACCTACCAAAATGTATTATTTAGGTAGTTAAACTTATTAAAACTTGTAGTAGTACTCCATTGTGAAAGCAATCAAATTAAAAATACTTTCAACTTATACTACAATAGTACTATTCCGTGTAGTATTTATTCGATTTAGTAATTAATTTTACTTCAACGACTTCTGTTTGAATTCACATGTAACTGTTTTGTAAATTTTACTTCCATTATTTTTCTCTGTGTAAAATGGTTATGATTTATGAATAAGCAAAATATATTTATGGAAGGATTTTATAATAATAAATACAAAAAACAAAAGACACGTTATTCTACAGCGGTGAATCCAAAACCATTGCTTTCTGTTCCTCTGCTTAGTACTTATATCCTATGTATAAATACTTAAAACTAATTTCTAAATTTTTGAGTGGAAATCCAATCACATCATTTTTACAGACAAATACTTGTTTTGTAATCTCTATAAACTTAACATTTAACCTTGATTTTGAAATAGTTAAGTTTTTTAACGCAAATCTAATTCGACAAGCTATTCTTCGATGATAGTGGAATACCGTAGATCTCACCAAGAGAAAGATGGATTTCAATAAATGACATGCGACACCAATTAAAAATTAACTAAAACACTATAATGGGCGGGCGGTTTACCAAAATTTTACCAAATAAGTGAGCGAAGAGATTCCCAATTAATTTGTTCAATTAATTTCCCCTCTCGCTCAACTTATTGAATTTTGTATAAATACCGCGCTAAATTTGATTGATTAGTCAGTCAGGGTGAAGGAGTCAGGGTGAGACAGTCAAAGTGAAGGAGTCGACCCCGAGTGTGGACTCGGACCCCAGTTAGGAGAACGGGCTCGAGGTGGGCACACCATCTAACTACGGGGAATCCCAATCTTTGCATACAAGTGAAATACGGACCACGATTTTCCATCGTTCTCCACTATTTTTTCAGGCAGATGTAACACCTTCATTTAACCTCTAACCCCCTCCATTATTGAGGTTCTCTAGGTCTCTAAAGATGGATCTCAATAACCCCGATTGCTTCCTGACCCGATTTGAGTTGCGCGAATCTATACTGCACGAGATCCAACGACTCTAGAGGCAATTGACCGGGTCTGCCATGCGTAAGTTCAGGTAATCCGTTTCAAGCCGAAAGCATGTTTTTCTGCTGTGGCCAAAAATATTCGCGAGGGCATTTTTCCAGTACAAAGCTGTTTCGTCGACGTTAGATATTTGATGCCTTGAATATCTCCAATCTGCAACGATGGTTTTAATTGTTTGCAGAAAGGCGTCTGCTGCAGCTGTGTCTACACTAGTTGACTCACCTGAAATTTAGATGGCTTTCTTTCGCACCAGCTGCAAATTTGTCTAAAATATTCGATTTCAACTCCAACGTAATCGTTTTCCTCTTGTTAATTGGGCCAGTCGATCTATTTTTTGATGGCCCGATTAGTAAATAAATTTATTTTTAATTTAAATTTGAATAAAAATATTACCTGATTAATCTTAATAAATAAAATCACGAGAAGTATTCTAGAAAATGTTCTAGAATACTTAAAAGGATTTTGATTGATTACACTTATGTATATGAATACATTAAAGGAACGACATGTTTTTTTAATGATAAATTGATTCATTTGATTCGTAAAATTTGTCGGAGCATAAACTACAAGTGAATTGAATATAGATGTTTTTTCCATTATATTTGATTAAAATTGTTTAATCTATTAACTGTTTTAGTAATATTAAATTGATTTGAACTTATCTCAAAAAAATATTCACAGAAAAAAAAATCTAAGTATATTTCACTAAAATCGTAGTTCATAGAAATGAAGGTTTACTCCAAATAGAGAGCTTTTTAATATAACAAAATATATATAGTTAATTTTATTTATAAAATTTGTTTACTGAGGTTTAGTTGATTTGAACTAATTCATTTAATAGTACAAGACTATTCAGTTGATGACGTCACGAAATTTTTAACGAAAGATTTAGTATTTTAACAATTGGTATTTGACTTTTACTAAAATTTTGTAGACAAACTAATGTACTTCATTGAAAACAACAAGATATTTAGTTATTTTTATTTATTTAATATAACAAATAATACGTTGGCTACAAAACAGAGTTTTGTTAATACAATAATTGATTTATTTAATTTAATAATTAAAACTAGTAAAATAAATAGGATAATAATTTTATAGTAAATATCATTAGTTAAAGCACTCTAGTGTAATATTTAAATTATAACAAACTATTAAATTAATTACACATGAATGTTTTTGAATATAAATACAAAACTATAATAAATTACGAATAGTTTTACAAAAAATTGAGACAATACAATTTTATGAAAAAACTTGAATAGAGTTTTAACAGTTAACACATTTAAAAAATTCCTTTCGTACAAAAATTTTCCTAAGTTGGATTTATTCTTCCTTTTAATTTATTCTTTCCTAAAGCAGCCTATTTCTTCATGAACGGACTTTGATTCCAATATTGCAAAGCTTCGTAGTCTCCTCCTCATTGTGGATTGAAGAAAGGGTAGTTTGATTGGATATACCCAATATGTCACCGCAGATATTTTCACCGTTTGTACATTTACCTTTTGATACAGAAATGTTTCTAAAAATTATAAGATAACTTTAAATAACTATAAATAATTCTCAAATATAATTATTATTTTATTAATCAATAAAGAACTATAATTTAAGAAACAAATAAAATGTTACCTTCAACCGAAAAAACTCCAATTTTTATGTTTGGTGTGGTGAAGTCATTATTTTCTAAGACATTTTTAGAAGGTATTGGTTGATCATATGTATCCTTTACCTGGTTCATTTACTCGATTCAGATCTAGTGATACAGTTGTAAAAGATGAAAAGATACTGTTCTTAAAGATGATCCCATTGGTTTTCAATTAATTTTGAGAAAATTATTGATCTCAGTTGTACATTTGATTATTAAATTTTTAAATTATGTTCCTTTTGGGTCCTTTCATAATCTATAAAATCTTTCTGAGTTTGTGTTTTGAAGTTGAGTTAATCAACTTATTGCTCTCAAAACAAAATAGATATTTAAGGTTATTTCTAAAATATAAATAGAAAAAAATTAACTTAAAATATAAAAAGTTTTAATATAATAAAATTTATATAGAAAATTTAAATAAATACCATTTAAATATTCGAGAATATGAGGTGTGTGGTTGCCATGTTTCTGAAATATAAGAAATGAATCTGGTTATTATTATAAATATGTGCGACAATATTATTAACTGACTTATCTTGTTCACTCATATTGTTGACAGCACAGGAAATGGTTTCTTCCATTCCTACAAGAACATTGATGTTAAAGATTGATAATATTTAGATAATACAGTTGGTTTATGGAATATTAGTAATTTAATGTAATTGCTACTAACCAATCCTTTTATTTTGAACTACAATATGTAGTGTTGTTTCTTATAACTTCAAAGCAATCCCTCTATACCTTGTTATGTATCATATATGCTGTAGGTTAGTACTATTCTGAAAATACATCATTAACATTTAGAAATTATTATGACATTTAGAACTTCTTATAAAATTGGATTACTCAAACAGATATTATTGAAACAAAATGAAAACCAAAGTTCACATGTTTTACAGCGAACAATTTTCCATTTTTTTAAAATTAAATAAATTTTCCTTACTCACCTCAATGAATATTATTTTATTTTGATTGAACTTATTATATATTTTCACACTTATTATTTTAATAATATTATGTTTTCTTACATAATTTATATGTACATATTTTTGGCTTAAGCCTTTTCGGTTAAAACGTTGCGGCAATAGCATCTTTTGAATCTAGAAAAGGAAAAACCAATATAATATTTTATATATTTCATTGATCGAATAGATTAGATACTCACTTTGACTAAGTAAATACTTCACACGGACATTTACATGTATAATACTCGGCTAGACGTATTATGCAATGTTATTTTACTGTGATCTTCCACCACCTCAAATTCAGGAAAGCGTAAATTTAAAAAAATAGATCCCAAAATAGGCGTGATCGTATTCAAAATAAATACAATTCGGATTTTCACACATACATTTATAGTTAAGAAAAATTTGATCATGCGCAAATGTTGTTCTGTATTATTTTGTTTGGTTTCCCTTTTTAATTTATTTTGTATTCATATTTAGTTGTTTCATAAGTTAAGTAGTGAGAAACATTGGGTCGATCATGAAATCCTACAGTATTCGTTTTTTTTAAATTTATATTTTATGATGGTTAGTTTTATTATTTTATGTACTTTTCAACTTTCATACAGATCATAATATTCTAAATTATTTTTTAATCGTCCAATGGCAATCAACTAATCACATTACACTCGAGTGTGATTTTATTAATAACCGAGATTTTCAATACTTTCCAGACATTTCACTTCTTTAGATTGGCAATTAGATCGGAAAATGCAGTGACAAGAAAATGATCACTGCCAATGAATTTTGGGAATCAACACATGGTATATACAACACATAATATATATTTATTTAAATCTACAGACATTTATATATATATATATATATATATATATATATATATATATAAACCGCCCACGTGGCGCAATAGTTAAAGCTGCGGCAGTTGGAGCGGGGGAGGTACCGGGTTCGAATCCGATTCGAGGCAGGATGCAAAATAGGTTTTTCATCTTCGATCGTTTGGGCGGTGCGATCGGTGGTGAAAAATGAACATATCTGGATTATCTGTCGTGTTTAGAATCCTTGGGCCGACCCATCTTCCATGTCAGTACTATAGGCCTGACATGGAGCTATGCAATGCGCAGATGGTTCTACGAAAAGACTCGGACCTATAGCCGTATAGAGTGGTATACTCAAAAAAAACGGCAGTTATTTTTACAAAAACGTTTTGTAAAAGTGCTTACAAAACAAATTTGTAAATTTTACTTAAAAAATTTCATTTAAACACAAATTTGATAAAAATTATTGCGTTGTTATTAAATTTAAGAAAATTTTCTGTATCCTATGATAAATTTGCGTAAATCAAGAGCTTCTCAAAAATGTTAGAAGATACAATTGGTTTTTGTTAAATTTACTTAAATTTTTAAAAATTCATATCGATTTTGTTTTAATTATTTCAAAACTTATATTATGATTTACAAAATGAGAAATAAATTTTAAAAAAAATTGTAAATAAAATTAAATATTATATACGGAAAAAAATGAAATACAATTTTTTTTGTACAATTTACAACGAAAAACTGGAGATTATTATAAAAAGTAAACATATTTTAATTAATTTAAAAAAAAAGTTCTGTTTCCGACAAGATTAAGTATTGAATTAATAAAAATTTAATAATTAATTTATCTAAATGTTTTGTCGTTTTGTTAGTAAAAATTATTAAAATTGTTGATCAGATATTTGGATTTCTAATTTTATATACTATTTTTTATTTAATAAAATAAATTTTAAAATGAGGGCATCCATGATAATGTAAACCAAATTGTTTAATCATCTAATGATCTTTATGATCAGTTCACATAACTAAACCATTCCTTAAATATAATTTATGATCATATTCAATAATTACATTTTATAATTCAATTTTGATTTAATATTTTCTTTGGTTATCAAATGCTACCTAGGATCTACAATAAAATTAAATTTAATTTAATCAAACGGCATAAATCATTAGCTTGTTAGACTAAAATTAAAAAAAAGAAGCGACATATATATATATATATATAAACTAGATGACAAATTAACAAAGTGTAAAATGACGAATCAGAAACCTTAAGTATTTAGGAAGAATACTTAAAATGACACGTTTAATTCAATGTTCAAATCATTTTTATTTTTTAATTTTAAATAGGAGCATAGATGATTGTAATATTTGTCACTTAATTGAAAATTAAAATTGTATTATTCTATTGCAAATAATGAATAACTCCCAAAAAGCTAATGAAATTTCTTCAAAAAGCCTTTATACTTTTATATACATGTTAACATGGTAGATATTTCCAAATTTAATTATATATAAATATTAACACACATATAAATATATATAATATATATATATATATATATATATATATATATATATATATATATATATATATATATATATATATATATATAGATATAGATATATGTATATATATTTTTATATATAATATATATATATATATATATATATATATATATATATATATATATATATATATATATATATATATATATATATATATATATATATATATATATTAAAATAAACCATTAACACGTGCTTGTTCCGTTATAAATGGTTGTTTGTTTTATTAAATAAGCTTAAATAATAAAAAATATTTGTAGTAACAATAAAAAAATTATAAATTTTATTGTAAAAAATTTTGTCAAAATAACGAATATATTCCCTTTTATACAGAGATTTTATTAATTTTAATATATCACTTTTAATAATTTTATTGGGTTGTTTTAAAATTCAGTAATTTTTGAGAGAAGCACAACAAATTCATTATAAGTAAAAGTAATTTTCTAAATTTTACAAACATTTATTGTTTTTAAAATCACTTTTGTAAAATTGGGTTTATTGGTTTGGTTAGTTGGTTTTCTAGTCTAAAATATTATACGCATCGTTCAGTTGTAATTATGTGGTAAAAGTACAAGCGTCAACTAAAAGTGTGTTAATTTTATTTTGAAAATTAAATGTTTTAACTTGATTATTTGAATAAGTTGGCAAGTGATGCAATTAAAATAAAAAGTAATTAGTTTATAATTTTAAAGTATTTTCAAACTTTAACAGAATTTTATTTTATTTAAAAAATATTAAAGTGTGTTCTTATGGAAAAAGTGTTAGATTTTTCCATTATAATTACTAGTTAATTTTTTTTTTTATATTGTAACGGCAACAGTTTTGATTTCAATTAGAAGAAATGTTAAAAATTATGACATAGCGAAAGCATAAGCAGGTAAACATTTTCCAAAAATATAATATGGTATACATAATTAACTATTTTTAAAGTAATACAAGTGTTATTTTTAATTTTTTATTTTAGGTTATATTTTTAGAATTCGGAAGTTTTATTACAAATTTGACCGGAACACTGGCAATTTGATTTTCGGGTAGGTTCAAAATACATAGAGCATTTAGACATGACTTAATATATAAGTATTCATTTTTGGTTATTATTGTATGGTAAATTATTATAAATAATTTTTACAGTTTCATTATCACCTTTAGTACTATCGCAGTACTGAACAATAATGTTGTACGCGTTAAGTTAAAAAAGTTTATAATTTCCGATTTGAACAACGACACATATATATATATATATATATATATATATATATATATATATATATATATATATATATATATATATATATATATATATATATATATATATTAGTGATGGGCTTAACTGGTTAATTTCGTAACCAAGAGTGATTCGATCTTTTAGTTCATTAACCAGGTTAATTTAACCTGTTCATTTTAACCAGTTCAATATATATATATATATATATATATATATATATATATATATATATATATATATATATATATATATACATACATATATATATATATATATATATATATATATATATATATATATATATATATATACATTCATTTATCTATTTAATGCATTTCTCAAAAGATTTTCCAAGTAACACGTCTAAAAAAATATCTGTTTAAAATAAATCGTTTGTCACGTCAGCACAGCGCATCTAGCGAAATGCTGATAATCATACTTGTTTTAGTTATATTTATACACACACATTAAGTCGAATTTGCATCTCTATCTGCAGCATTCATATAAAGTTACAGTAGCACAAACATTTTTATATACATGTCTCGTTCCCTCATTTCAATATCACTTTGGTGCGAAAACAATCAAACATCGAGAAAAGGAAACCAAAAAAGTTTTTGTTATGTCATACACAAAATTCATGTCATTAACCAATTCTCTTTTAACCAAATCATTCATGAACGAGATCGAATTGGTTCTCAAATGATTTGGTTTTTTTTGAACGAGTAGATCTTTGGTTTTTGTTCTGATCGAGTTGATTTTTTAGAGAATTGGTTATTTCAACGAGTTGGTTTTTGAACGATTTGGTTTTTGAATGATTTGGTTTTTGAATGATTTGGTTTTTGAACGATTGTGTTTTGCTTCGTATTCGTATTTCGTGTGTATACGAACTTTTTTATGAGTTAATATGGAAATGATTTTTGTATTTCTCTTTACATGGAGTTGGATTTTGCATTTTAGTTAGTTTTTAGATGATTTGGTTTTTGAGCGATTGTGTTTTGTTTCGTATTCGTGTATCGTGTGTATACGAAGTTTTTTTATGAGTTTATATAGAGTTGGTTTTTGTATTTCAACGAGCTGGTTTTTGGATGTTTGGTTTTTTTGTATTCCCTCGTGCGTATACGAAGTTTTTGTATGATTGGTGGTTTGTTATGAAACATTTTTATATCGAATGTGATTTTTGCTTTTGAATAGGATTTTGGTTATGGTGAATTCTTATTTGATTATTTTAAAGTAAATTAATTTTTGAACGATAAAATTAAATACTTTTGATTTGATCTGAGAAAATCGATCTTTTTAACCTGATCATTTAGAACTAACCAGTTTTAGTCATTGGTTAATTCAAAGATCGGGTTAAAAAGATTTGGTTAGATCGATTTGGAACATCACTAATATATATATATATATATATATATATATATATATATATATATATATATATATATATATATATGTGTGTGTGTATATATATATATATATACACATACATATAAATATATATATATATATATATATATATATATATATATATATATATATATATATATATATATATATATATATATATATATATATATATATATATATATATATATATATATATATATATATATATATATATATATATATATATATATATATATATATATATATATATATATATATATATTTATATATATATATATATATATATATATATATATATATATATACATATATATATATATATATATATATATATATGTATATATATATATATATATATATATATATATATATATATATATATATATATATATATGTGTATATATATAATTTTATATATATATATATATTTATTTATTTATAAATATATATACATATATATATATATATATATATATATATATATATATATATATATATATATATATATATATATATAAATGTATACATATATTTTTATAAATATATATATAATATATATATATATATATATATATATATATATATATATATATATATATAAATAACTATATATACACATATATCAGGGGCGAAGCGTCCATAGAAGCTAGGGAAGCACTGCATCCCTTTCAAAAATCTCTATTGTTTAAATTAAATTCCTAATTTTATTTATTTCGATTAAATTTTTTTTTCTGACGATATACACTTTTATGTCTTACAGGTCTGCACATATAGATATCTCGTGTAATGAAACCAACTTTAAAAATATTTTGTATTTTTCTTTCCTACTTTGAATTCTCATATTAATTTATACACATCATCCACCTTCATATTTCATACTCATTCATAGTGCATACATAGAACCAAAATAAACACAAATATGTACAAATATCTCTCATATCTACGAATAACCAGCACAACACAACAGAATAAAAAAATATTCTCTCTGGTGGAAGCTGCTTTTAGTTTAGCTTCACCTTATTTCGCTTATTACCAAAAATAATTATCGATGTGTATGTGTTTTATCTATCCATAGATTTGTTTCTACTCTCACTTGTTACTCTCAGAATACGCTGCAAATAAACAGCTTATTAAGGAAATAATGAAATAAATGATTTGTTTTCAATTTTGCACATATGATCTTCTCATGTTATCGTGAAGCGACAAGTGATCGGGTTATTGAATTATTTAGGCAATAAAGGTGTTAATATAATAAGTTATTATTATGAAATTAACTTACAAGTTCGAGTTAGACAAATTTATTACAAATCATTGTTACGCTCATAGGTTTAATTTGGTTTTATCGCAATATTCATGAAATATGAAAATACAAATCGTTTTTTGCAGCTCTGTCTGAGATCAGCAGTTTTTTTTAAAATGTTATCGAAACTTTTGGGTGCTTTGGATTTTATTATCAAAAAATGAATTTCAGCTTTTGCTCCTACTATAGTTGGCAGTAAAATGCCTGATTTCTCAGCTTTGTTTTTTAGTAAAAGCAACAAATAACTGAACTGCTTCAAGATATTTTGAACAATTCCCTCGATTGAGATGGTCAAATCTTTAATTTAAGTTGCGGATTTTGGACATTTTTACGATATTTTAAATTTAATTTTGTATGGCAAACGGTTCGATTTTCCAAAATTGAGAAGTGAATTAATGGTTTTGTATAGCGATGAGAACTTTTTGAACAAATAAATTTTAGAGATGTTAGAATTTCTAAAGGCAACGACTTAATAAGTACATTTAATGAAGATTCAACCTTACGTTGACTATTCTTTACGATTCCGTCCACCAGAGTATCATCCAAAAGAAGCTTTTCTGCTTTATGTAGAATTACAACTTATTTAAACAGTACTATTTGAGATGAACGGCTTTCTTACGTTTATTGAACGCTTATTTCTATTGAAAAGAACTATTGTCTCAGATTTCTTTACATTAATTTGTAATGAATAAAAAAAAAAAGAATCGCCGAATTGAATTTAATTTTAAACAAATCTTAAAAACAAAATCAGGCTTGACTTAATTTTTCTAGTTTTCAAATTTTAAGTCTGATAATTTGACTTTTTATTCTGAATCCCAAGATCAATTTTACTAACACAAATATTCTGCTTCCTCTACTTTGAAGTTCACGCCTCGCCTATGACATATATATATATAACTATATATACATATATATATATATATATATATATATATATATATATATATATATATATATATATATATATATATATATATATATATATAAATATATATATATTCTCACACAAATAAATATTTGTTATACTTATATAAAATATTTTCCTTAGATAGACAAGCACTTTCATTGTTCTATTTAATTCATCACATACTTCTGTCTACATCTAGAAACAGAGGGTGTGTATCCAAATCCCGGTTTTCAAAATCCCGGTTAGTCAAAATCCCGGTTTTTTTATAAATCCCGGAATTCAAAATCCCGTTTTTCAAAATCCCGGTTTTTAAAATCCCGGTTTTCTAAAGCCTGATTTTCAAAATCCCGGTTCTCAAAATCCCGGTTTTCAAAATCCCGGTTTACAAAATCTCGGTTTTCAAAATTTTGGTTTTGAAAGACATGTTTTTTTTAATTCGGGCCGCCCGAATTAAAAAACACATGTCTTTCAAAACCAAGATTTTGAAAACCAGGATTAATTAAAATATTCTATACACTAGAAAATTTAAAACCTATTTCATTAATAGTAAAATCCAAAGTAGGAATAAAATGTAATTTTTGGTTTGAAAAACCGGGATTTCGTAGTAGACCCATTTTAATTAATTAACTAAAATTAAATAAATAATCAATCAATCAAGTTAAATTTTAACACCAAGGTTTTATAAAACAAACTTTATATAAATGCTTATTAATTCGGTTCAATTAGTTTTGATCTACTCCAAAACAAGAAGAAAAACATCTTCACTAAAATTTGAAAGAACAAAAATTAAATCTAATAGAAATCGCCTCCCAACTGAGTGATAATTTACAAACTACTTCTCACCTCAAAAAAATGTTACTACTAAATACAAAGATTTGTTTAAGTCATTTGAGACTTCAAACAAACCATGCCAGCATTTATTTGCTCGATTGTCATTTCATTTTTGGATTGCTCCAACTGAAGTTTAGTTAAAAACTTCCATATATTTGGATGTTTACAGCCCACAAGTCTGCTAAATGCATTATGCCAACCTTCAACATTATTGTTGGTTCTTGGCGCATTGTTTTGTGTGGAATCAAAATGATTCCATGCGTGAATAGCAAACCGAGGATTTCTTCTGTGTGGAGGCTCTCTGATACACTCATCGAACACTCCGACATAAAACTCCTCAAAGTATGCTACGACATTGTCAGCATTAGATGGTATTTTGCCAGAGGCTTTTAACGCATCAAATACATTGACAACATCATTTATAAGAACAAATGCTAGAGCCATAAGCATTTTGAACTTAAGATTAAACTCAACATTTGTATCATAATTTGTTTTTAGTCCTTCGGACACAATCTTACGATAAAGATTTTATCCGAAATGAAATAAACAAAACCGTTGAGTTATAGTAAGGAGCACTTTTTTTGCAGCATTTGTAATAGCTTGCTCAAAATCACTCATAATAGAGGTTGGATTTAAATTAGGCCTTATTTTTTTAAGTTCAGTAAAAGCCGTAGTGTAGGTGGTTTCCAACTTGTTAGGAAGAAGAACAAACACTAAAGGAACCGATTTATTTTCTATTATTCCATGAATAGAAAATAATTGTAAAATACTATTTTGTTTATTTTACAACGTACATTAGATAATATAGAAAATTTGTCAAAATAATGAAAAATTTTATTAAAATTATAAAAGTATTCTATTATATTTACAAAGTATCTTGTGTTTTTTACAAAATTTTTTGATTTACAAAACATTTATTGAATTAAGAATTATTTCTATGATTATTATGTAAACATTTTTTTATCTCATATATATTATGGTAGATTTTACAAATTTATTATAAATTGCTAAAAAGTAAGGAAAGTTTTATAATTTTTTTTATAATTCTGTTAAATTTTCGATGTATTTTAAAAATATATTTTGTGCTTCTGTGAATTTATTTTTTTGAAATATATAAAAGTTTAAGTAAATATATTAATTTTACAAAAATTTTTGTGTGCTGTATATTTACAAAAAAAATGTAATGTTAACCTAGGTTTTTATCATTTTAACCTAGTTTTTTTTTAGTGATCACAACGGATCATAATTGGTCTAAGTGTGCGATAGCAGCCACAACAACTTAACTTATATATATATATATATATATATATATATATATATATATATATATATATATATATATATATATATATATATATATATATATATATATATATATATATATATATATATATATATATATATATTAATATATATATATATATATATATATATATATATATATATATATATATATATATATATATATATATATTTATATATATATATATATATATATATATATATATATATTTATATATTTTTATATATATATATATATATATATATATATACATATAAATTTATATATATATATATATATATATATATATATATATATATATATTTATATATATTTATATTTATATATATATATATATATATATATATACATTTTTTTTGATGACTTTTACAGGCCATTGTTGGCCTGTACCGTATCAACACTGACTCCATCGGTTTCGATAACGAACTAGCCTCTTCATACTGTTGCAAGCAGTCAGAAGTTGCCAGATCCAGTTGCGATATATATATATATATATATATATATATATATATATATATATATATATATATATATATATATATATATATATATATATATGTATATTTATATATATATATATATATATATATATATATATATATATATATATATATATATATATATATATATCAGTTGATCACATTAGTTTTCTAGCTCCATCACTGCCATTGTTGTATGTATAATACTCAATTGACAGCTCTGTCATTGCAATACTTAAGCCACTCCGCCTCGTCAAGGCTGTGATCATGGGTGGTGTAATAGGATAGGAAAAGGAGAAGCTAGGAAAGGATAAGGAAGTAAGGAAATAGGATAAGGAATTTTTGTAGCATAGCGTTTCCCCTAAATACCTTCAATAAATCCATCATAAAGCCTATTCAAAATCTGCAAATATAAAATTCTTTACCAAATCAAGACAAGATGTGTTCAAACATTAAACACGAGAATTTTTTTTTTGTTCGATGCCATTGAAAACGTCATCATTTCAATACTTACTCCAAAACAAAACATTACTTGTTTACATAATCCATTTGAATAGAATGTCGACGGGCATACAATGCTCCATAATATTTATGCAGCAATTATACATTCTATCATAGAATAAAAGAAAATTCGGTTCAATTAGTTTTGATCTACTCCAAAACAAGAAGAAAAACATCTTCACTAAAATTTGAAAGAACAAAAATTAAATCTAATAGAAATCGCCTCCCAACTGAGTGATAATTTACAAACTACTTCTCACCTCAAAAAAATGTTACTACTAAATACAAAGATTTGTTTAAGTCATTTGAGACTTCAAACAAACCATGCCAGCATTTATTTGCTCGATTGTCATTTCATTTTTGGATTGCTCCAACTGAAGTTTAGTTAAAAACTTCCATATATTTGGATGTTTACAGCCCACAAGTCTGCTAAATGCATTATGCCAACCTTCAACATTATTGTTGGTTCTTGGCGCATTGTTTTGTGTGGAATCAAAATGATTCCATGCGTGAATAGCAAACCGAGGATTACTTCTGTGTGGAGGCTCTCTGATACACTCATCGAACACTCCGACATAAAACTCCTCAAAGTATGCTACGACATTGTCAGCATTAGATGGTATTTTGCCAGAGGCTTTTAACGCATCAAATACATTGACAACATCATTTATAAGAACAAATGCTAGAGCCATAAGCATTTTGAACTTAAGATTAAACTCAACATTTGTATCATAATTTGTTTTTAGTCCTTCGGACACAATCTTACGATAAAGATTTTATCCGAAATGAAATAAACAAAACCGTTGAGTTATAGTAAGGAGCACTTTTTTTGCAGCATTTGTAATAGCTTGCTCAAAATCACTCATAATAGAGGTTGGATTTAAATTAGGCCTTATTTTTTTAAGTTCAGTAAAAGCCGTAGTGTAGGTGGTTTCCAACTTGTTAGGAAGAAGAACAAACACTAAAGGAACCGATTTATTTTCTATTATTCCATGAATAGAAAATAATTGTAAAATACTATTTTGTTTATTTTACAACGTACATTAGATAATATAGAAAATTTGTCAAAATAATGAAAATTTTTATTAAAATTATAAAAGTATTCTATTATATTTACAAAGTATCTTGTGTTTTTTACAAAATTTTTTGATTTACAAAACATTTATTGAATTAAGAATTATTTCTATGATTATTATGTAAACATTTTTTTATCTCATATATATTATGGTAGATTTTACAAATTTATTATAAATTGCTAAAAAGTAAGGAAAGTTTTATAATTTTTTTTATAATTCTGTTAAATTTTCGATGTATTTTAAAAATATATTTTGTGCTTCTGTGAATTTATTTTTTTGAAATATATAAAAGTTTAGGTAAATATATTAATTTTACAAAAATTTTTGTGTGCTGTATATTTACAAAAAAAATGTAATGTTAACCTAGGTTTTTATCATTTTAACCTAGTTTTTTTTAGTGATCACAACGGATCATAATTGGTCTAAGTGTGCGATAGCAGCCACAACAACTTAACTTATATATATATATATATATAAGTTATATTATATATATATATATACTTATATATATATATATATTAGTACTTATATATATATATATATATATATATATATATATATATATATATTTTTATATATATATATATATATATATATATATATATATATATTTATATATTTATATATATATATATATATATATATATATATATTTATATATATATATACATTTTTTTTGATGACTTACAGGCCATTGTTGGCCTGTACCGTATCAACACTGACTCCATCGGTTTCGATAACGAACTAGCCTCTTCATACTGTTGCAAGCAGTCAGAAGTTGCCAGATCCAGTTGCGATATATATATATATATATATATATATATATATATATATATATATATATATATATATATATAATATATATATATATATTATATATATATATATTGTCGTATTATTCGTTAATAATTATAAAAATTAAACCATTCAAAAACTTGTTAACATTTATTTATGATAGTTTATTTAAAAAAAAATAAAACACAAATTATTTTATTACGCTTTAGCACACGTCTATCCTCGTTATTCGTTCTTATTCGAGTCAGTCTTACCGTTTCGACATCATACGGTTAAAATGCTAAACCAAAAAAACTAAACTTATGCCTTGTGGCTAAACGACGTACTAAAATAGTATAGTACATGTGATAATTAATAGATGTCTCTATACTAACAAAAATTTTGTTTGATATACTACAACATTTCGGCTATTCTGACGTCACAATCGACTCTGGTTGTCTGTGAGGCAGGGTTTCATGTTAAATGCAGCATATACACTTTTAAATGCTTTTTGAGATTGTTGTTGTCCTGGAATATCTTCGATGACGTAGCGTTCTCCAGGCAGTATTTGCGTAACCATGTATGGACCCTTAAAACGCGGTAGTAGTTTATGACTTAAACCGGGAGTCGTGACTACGTTTTTCAAGAATACATATTCTCCTATTTTATATGAATATGCTTTAATTCTTTTACGATCGAAGTAAGCTTTGCTTTTTAAAGATTGAATTTTCGTGCTAGAAATAACGTTTTCTCTAATGTCATTTATATCTCGTTTAGTTTCATTATTTGTTGATATAAAATCTTCAAATTCGTCGTTCGCCATTCGCTGAGCTAAGCCAAAAAGAGTAACTGATGGGGTGATTTGTATTGTTCGATTTATAGTGTTATTAACAACAAATTCTGTTTCAGATAGTACCAGGTCCCATTGATAATGTTTTGAAAGGGCTGTTAATTTTGCGATCATTATATTAATATCATGGTTGACACGTTCAACCTGACCGTTACTTTGAGGTGAGTACGCTGCCGTTCCAACATGAACAATGTTACGCTCGTTCACAAAATCCGCAAATTGTTTTGATCTAAAACACGAACCACGATCTGATACTATTCGTTTTGGGACACTAAGTTGATTAAAATACATTTTCAAATATTTTATCACTTCCAGTGCGTTTGTTGTCTTAGTTGCAAACAAACGAATAAACTTCGCAAATCCGTCAATAATAACTAGAATATGTTTATTCCTGGTTTTCGTTTCCGCGAGAGGACCAACGTGATCTACGTGTATTGTGTGGAACGGTTCAGTAAACTTATCGTACAGATTTAGAAAACCTTCCTTTTTGCCTTGTTTTGGCTGATAAATAATACAACTTAAACATGTCTTAATAAAGCTATTAATCTTTTCGAGCATGTTTGGAAAGTAATACGATCGTTTTATTAATTCCGAGGTTCGAGAAACTCCTACGTGACCAATTTCGTGATACTTTCGTATAATTTCGTGTTGAAGCACCGTAGGGACATAAAATAACAATTTGTTCTTAAATTTTCTATAAACGAGTCCGTCACGTAATTCGAAATAATTATCATCGCCGTTTTTTACTAAGTTATCTCTAACTGTTTTAATTTCTACATCGTTATACTGAAAAGCAGCAAGACGCTGAGAAAAAGTAGATTCAGTAAGAATTAATATACTAGATACTCGACTTAAGGCATCGACATGCCGCATTTGGGTATTAGGACGATGAACTATTTTATAGCTATAATTTTCAAGCAATAATGCCCAACGCATTATTCTATTATTGCAGTTTCGCTTCTCGAGAGTGAGTTTCACTGAATTGCAATCAGTTACAATTACGAAATCAATTCCATGAACGTAAATGTGAAAACGTTGAAGTGCGTACACTATAGCTAGTGTTTCCAGTTCAAATGAATGATATCGTTGTTCATAATCTGACGTACGTTTGCTATAAAATGCGATCGGATGTAGCAAGTTATCGGCTTGCTCCTGCAACAATATTGCGCCAAATCCGACCTGACTTGCGTCAGTGTGTAATTCCGTTCGTGCGTTTGGATTATAAATAGCTAATACAGGACTATTTGTAAGCAACGTTTTGAGTTTTTCAAATGCCTTCACTTCAACTTCGGTAAAGTCGAATGGTTTGTTGTCTTTCGACTTTATGACGTCATATACGGGTTTTGCGATAGTTGAAAAGTTTGGGACAAACCTTCTAAAGAAACTAGCCAAACCTACAAAACGATGTAAATCGTGCGAGTTACATGGAATAGGGTAATCGTTAATTGCGGAGATATGCTGATTAGTTGGGCGAATCCCATCACAGCTGATCTCATAACCCAAAAAATCGATCTTTCGTTTAAAATAGTGACAATTTGCTTGTTGAATTTGCAAACAATTATCAAAAATTAAGTTGAAAACTTTTTCGAGAACAATAAAGTGTTGTTGAACAGTATTAGTAGCTATCAGTATGTCATCGATATAAACTATCAAATCGCCAGACGCAATCAATTCTTGAAATATATCGGAAATAAATCTCTGAAATACCGACGGGGCGTTACAAAGCCCGTACGGTGTCTTGACATACTCATATTGGCCATCTAATGTAACAAAACTTGTATATTTAATTGAGTCTACGTTTACCGGAATATGGTTAAACCCGTTCTTTAAATCGAGGAGGGAAAACACCTTTTTCCCATGAAGTTTATCCAGGCAGTCGTCTATTCGGGGTAACGGAAATCTATCCTTAACTGTAATTTTATTTAATTCGCGATAATCGATACACATACGCGGCGCACCGTTCTTTTTACTAACAAGGACAACGCGACTAGAATAGTCACTCTTGCTCGGCTGTGTAACATTTCGGCTTAAAAGGTCTTTAATAGTCTCATTTATGGTATTACGGTCTTTTATTGACATCCGTTGAGGAGTAACGTGAATCGGTTTATTTGTAGTCAACTGAATGCTCAGTTCGTGCTTCACATTTGGCTCCGTCTTAGGATGGCGACTGACAAAACCGTTCATAATCATATTAAACTTGGTTTTAATATGATAATCCTTACCGACGTTATATTCATAGGGACCAATATCATAGTTGGTTTCGTTTTTCTCACACGAAAAATCAATATTTAAAATTTCATTGAAAAGCAAAACTATACTTGCCCGTTTATTTTCTTCAGATGGCGCAAACTGAATGATATCTTCGCCGAAACTCGATTCTATTTTGAATTTAACGGTTGAATCGCGCATGAAATCCCTTCCAATCAAACAAGCATAGCCCATCGTTTCGTCACCGACCACTACAAAAGAGATATGAAAATAATTTATATTAATTTTGATTCTGCAATTTAATTTCCCGATAATACGTAAAGGTGAATCGTTTGCACCGCTGTAATTTCTTCCTGTGTATAGTTCCAATTTACTGCTTGGTGGCACATTTCGCTCCAGGATCATGCTTATAGGACTTCCCGTATCTATGACTGCATTCATTTCTTTCATTATGTTGCCAAAAAAACACTCGACTCCTATCATATATTCGTACGAAGTTAAGATCATAATCTGCCGTTGTTGTTGTGACTCATATGTTGACGATTGTGACGTTTTAGCGTTTGTATTTCCCGAACATTGTGTAGGCGTTTCTTTGGGATGTACTTTATTACATTTTGGACATCGTTCTCTTCGTGGAGGTTGAGGACATACCGATGAGATATGACCAACCGCGAAACAATTGTAACAGGATATGCTGCTTCCCTTTATCGGTTGTGGATGCACGTTAGTGGTTGCATTTTCAAATCTATTAGTTGGCATATTTGTTGAGTTACCAATTTTATTCGGTTGAAATTTTTGTATCGACCGATTCTGGTTATCGTAATTTTGGCGTACATTCGGTGTTGGACGTACCGGTTTCGTACTGGTATACCATTGTATACTCGCCCGTAGTTCATCCATTGTAAAAATTTGCGTTACTCGGAGTGGCCCTTGTAATTCGTACTCGTTGATACCATTTATTATATCTGTGGCAACAAGGTAAAACGGAATAACTCGTTTTTCTGACTTTTTCAGTAGAAAGTTTTTAAAGATAAATTTTATTAGAGTCCAAATGAAAAATTCCGTTTTTAACGTCAAATAACTTCGTTGTTAACTATTGTAGAAATGAACTGTAAAAACTGACATATACCTCTTTATCTAAAAAATCTATTTCCGATGGTAACTCAT
Organism: Tipula lateralis; assembly: GCA_963932295.1. Classification (NCBI taxonomy): domain Eukaryota; kingdom Metazoa; phylum Arthropoda; class Insecta; order Diptera; family Tipulidae; genus Tipula; species Tipula lateralis. Next base: position 95,432,824 of record OZ010736.1, read on the forward strand.
TTTCGCCATAACACGAGTTATTCCGTTTTGCCTTGTTGCCACAGATATATTGTATCATCGATTGTTCTGATACCTGTACCTGATCTCCAATAGCTATCATTCATAGAAGTAAGTCAATAGGTCCATGTTAGAAGGTCGTATATAATTTCTAAATTTTTCATGGACATTCGCTTCACTTATTTGAATTCCGAAGTTTAATTTAAATTGACTCGAAAACTCGCTGAATGATTCGATCTTATCCTGCACTGTACGAAACCAAATTTGTGCGGCTCCTTGTAATTTTGAGGTTAGTGCTATCAAAATCATTCTATCATCTAGGCTATATATTTGTCGTAATTTCTCAATTTTTTTAATGAACTGTATTGCATTGAGCGATGTTAACGCAGTTGGCTCGTATGATGGTAAAAGGTTCGCGATGTCACTGGGTTTCAAATGAAGAGATTGGTTTGAAACATTATTAACAAATTGTAAATCGCTTCTCGTTCGTGATTGCTCAAGGTTGATGTTATTTGATGTTCCACTAATCATTTCTCCAGTAGCTCGTTCCAATAACGCGTCCTGTAGATCGTCTTTGTTTGTAAAATTACTCCCTTCGTCGCCATCGTAATCGTTACGCTGATCTTCACTAGCCATCGCTGATAGCAATCGGGATGCCAGTGTTTTCTTTGTTCCGGAGGTTGGTAAGCCTCGTTTTTTCAATTCCGACTTCAACTGTTGTACGTTCATCTTTAATCGCACTCAATACAAAAAATATTTATTTTTTTTTCAAACGTGGTTATCACTTTTTTAAAAAGGTTAGGTTCACACAGAAATTGAATATTTTTTTCCAATCAATCCCACTTCTGATTAAATGTCGTATTATTCGTTAATAATTATAAAAATAAAACCTATCAAAAACTTGTTAACATTTATTTAATATAGTTTATTTAAAAAAAAATAAAACACAAATTATTTTATTACGCTTTAGCACACGTCTATCCTCGTTATTCGTTTTTATTCGAGTCAGTTTTACCGTTTCGACATCATACGGTTAAAATGCTAAACCAAAAAAACTAAACTTATGCCTGGTGGCTAAACGACGTACTAAAATAGTATAGTACATGTGATAATTAATAGATGTCTCTATACTAACAAAAATTTTGTTTGATATACTACAACAATATATATATATATATATGTATATTTATATATATATATATATATATATATATATATATATATATATATATATATATATATATATATATATATCAGTTGATCACATTAGTTTTCTAGCTCCATCACTGCCATTGTTGTATGTATAATACTCAATTGACAGCTCTGTCATTGCAATACTTAAGCCACTCCGCCTCGTCAAGGCTGTGATCATGGGTGGTGTAATAGGATAGGAAAAGGAGAAGCTAGGAAAGGATAAGGAAGTAAGGAAATAGGATAAGGAATTTTTGTAGCATAGCGTTTCCCCTAAATACCTTCAATAAATCCATCATAAAGCCTATTCAAAATCTGCAAATATAAAATTCTTTACCAAATCAAGACAAGATGTGTTCAAACATTAAACACGAGAATTTTTTTTTGTTCGATGCCATTGAAAACGTCATCATTTCAATACTTACTCCAAAACAAAACATTACTTGTTTACATAATCCATTTGAATAGAATGTCGACGGGCATACAATGCTCCATAATATTTATGCAATTATACATTCTATCATAGAATAAAAGAAAATTCGATTCAATTAGTTTTGATCTACTCCAAAACAAGAAGAAAAACATCTTCACTAAAATTTGAAAGAACAAAAATTAAATCTAATAGAAATCGCCTCCCAAATGAGTGATAATTTACAAACTACTACTCACCTCAAAAAAATGTTACTACTAAATACAAAGATTTGTTTAAGTCATTTGAGACTTCAAACAAACCATGCCAGCATTTATTTGCTCGATTGTCATTTCATTTTTGGATTGCTCCAACTGAAGTTTAGTTAAAAACTTCCATATATTTGGATGTTTACAGCCCACAAGTCTGCCAAATGCATTATGCCAACCTTCAACATTATTGTTGGTTCTTGGCGCATTGTTTTGTATGGAATCAAAATGATTCCATGCGTGAATAGCAAACCGAGGATTTCTTCTGTGTGGAGGCTCTCTGATACACTCATCGAACACTCCGACATAAAACTCCTCAAAGTATGCTACGACATTGTCAGCATTAGATGGTATTTTGCCAGAGGCTTTTAACGCATCAAATACATTGACAACATCATTTATAAGAACAAATGCTAGAGCCATAAGCATTTTGAACTTAAGATTAAACTCAACATTTGTATCATAATTTGTTTTTAGTCCTTCGGACACAATCTTACGATAAAGATTTTATCCGAAATGAAATAAACAAAACCGTTGAGTTATAGTAGGTAGCACTTTTTTTGCAGCATTTGTAATAGCTTGCTCAAAATCACTCATAATAGTGGTTGGATTTATATTAGGCCTTATTTTTTTAAGTTCAGTAAAAGCCGTAGTGTAGGTGGTTTCCAACTTGTTAGGAAGAAGAACAAACACTAAAGGAACCGATTTATTTTCTATTATTCCATGAATAGAAAATAATTGATAGAATATTAATGGAACAACTTTGAACGTTCCATCAACAAACCATTCAGACGAATTTTGTAAACAGTTAAGATTGCGTTCTGTCGTAAAAATTAAAATTCTATTTTGGATGGCACCAGAATCGAAAAATAAAAACTTTTCATCGCGTTTAGTCAATTTAAATACATCAGGTATAATCAAATCTTGCCTTGATAATGGTATAGGAATTTTACAAACACGAACATTTTGAATAGTTCTACTCATCGAACTAGTTGAAGGCATAAATGGAGAAACAGCTAAGGGAATTGCTACAGATGTCAAGGAAATATTTTCGTTGGTGGGAAGGGTAGATGTGGAGGCCTCCTTTAAGGAGTTGATGGCACGAATTGCCTCAATCCGGGCGGGATCGGGATAATGCCCGGAGTGTGCTGCAACACACTTTGCACTATCTCCAGTTGAATGAGCTCGCCCGTTGCAGTTTTTAGACTGAAATTCTACACATTTCCAATATATTTTTTCATTGTACTGCCGGTCCTTGTGGTACAAAAAACCATCAAACAGAAGTAAATTGTTATTCTTCTCAGATTTAAGTATTTCAAAATTCATTTTATACAATAAAGAAAAAGAAAAAATGAAAGAAAACGAAACAAAAACGAAAGATTAGGAACAGGCAAATCAAATCAGACCACAAAACCAAATAATAATAATGGTAAATAATAAATAAATCAAGGATAATCGAGAAGAATAAATAAGCCAATTGAAAATAAACCCAAAACATTCGGAAAATAATTTGGAATATAAAATTATTAACTAAATAGATATGAATATACTCTTAAGTCAAAATATTATATGCAGGAAAAGAAAACAAATTACATATTCGGTGAATTCCCTATTTATATAAACATACAAAATTTGTAACGTTCGTTTAGTATTATTGTTAGAATGAGAAAACTATGTATAGTAAATAGTATTGCAACTTTCACTTCTAAATATACATATAAATACGTATATACATATAAATACGCTCATTATTAGTTTTATATTCAATGTTAGTTTTATAAAATTATACAAACATTAAAAATCATAAGATATAAGTATTAGTTATGTAATCATTTATTATTACATAAAGTAAAGGTAAACACAGTATCTAACATATGTAAATACATAACCGCCTTTTGGTAGGCGGTTATGTATTTACATATGTTAGATATGTTGGCGGGCCAACAGTGGCCTGTAAAAGCAAAAAAAAATAAAAATTGGCGAATAAACTTACTTAACTCACTAGCAGAACCAGATGGGCCAGGTTGATCTGAAAAATAAAATGTTTAAATAACTTTTAAAAAACATTTATAAATCATTTATAACATAACATCGTCATTTATAACATTTTATGTTAATAAATTTAAAAAAATTTATCTTACCATATTTGGTGGACAGGTATATTAAAGATACATCTTGTGGCTTACGCCTTCCTAGATAAAGACAAATAAATTAATATTAAAGGACTATAAGGACTAAATTATATAAAAGTTATATAAAAGTTTTTGTGCCATCCCAATTTTTTGTGCTGGGTCTCTAATATCTCCAATAGGCAATTCACAAGGTGCAGAATTGGCGTCATCTATTATGCAACCAGGCCATAATTTTCGCCATACTTAATTCATGTTAGACCGAGTTACTTCGCCCCACGATTTATTTATATTTTCTACTGCATGCAATACGTTGTAGTTCTTCCAAAAAACATGTAAATTTCGATCAATCGAAATGTCCATAGCTGATAATAGTGCCGCAAAGTCATGCGTAGGTAATATGCCTTGAATGATGATATAGCACCCTGCTCCATGGGTGGTAGAAGCGCTATTGTATTCGCTGGAAAAAAAAATTTAATAGCCTCATTATGTTTCTTACAATATCGTTTAACTTCTGAACAAAAATAATTGTCAAACCAAAAATAATTGTCAAACCAGTCTTTGAAAATGGCACTAGTCATCCACGATTTTTTATTGGACTTCCAACTGGGAGTATCGTTTTATTCACATTTTTTAACGCCCGTGGGTTTTCAGAATTGTGTTTGATCAATGGCTTTAGCTTGAAATCCCACGCTGCATTGCCCCCAAGTAAAACTGTCAATCTTTCCTTGGCTGTTTTAAATACGGAAATATGTATTTCTTGGTTAGTTACAAAACTTCAAGCAATAAATTTACAATGTTTTCGTAAATATTAAATACTAAAATCATATAATCTAATATTTCATTATGGTGATCATAACAACGGATGTTATGTAATTTAAAAAAGATTCGAAATCGATCCGCGGTTTCGTAATTTCAATACATTTTTCTGTAATATGTATATTTTTAAATATTTTTGATATGTTATTAAAAATTTTATGTAAAATATTTACACAGCAATTTGAAAATTTGTAAAACTATTTCGGATTTTTAAATACGGAGCAGTTAAGTTTTCAAAGCCATTTTGTAAGTTAAACATATTTTACAGCTTGCAACATTGCAGTGGTGATTAATAACGGCGTTTGTAAACTAATTAAAAAACAAAAAATTGCGCTGCTTTTTCTGCAAAGCTTTAATTTTGAACACCAAGCTGCAAAATCAGCGCAGTTTCTGAATTTTTAAATGCCCTGTATGGGCAATACAATACATAAAACATGCATTTTAAAAATATAAAATATAAAATTAGTTATTCATCTAAAATTTACAGATTCCATTATAAGATGCAATACTTTCTATAATGAAATATCAGTCATAACCACTTAGATTGTGAAACACGATTGAAACAATGTGATCTTTATAATTAATATTGCAATAATTACGTGCGACTCCTCTATACTTGCCTGTTAAAAGACAATGATCACAGGCCTTAATCTCTTTATTGCCTATATGGCATATCAAGATTGTTTTAAACAAAGAACTTTCTTCTCCTGTTAGAACACTCATATTTACTGAATTAGGTAAGATACTTTCTAAGTTTTAAGCGGAATAGACCTTACTAAAGCATGAAACGCATCCTCACCACTGTATGATTTGTGGAATGATAATGTGTTATCATTTCATATAATAACGTATAAGGCTCATGACTGATAATTATTATTAACTTCAACTTTTTTAACTAGACTTTCTAAATTCGCGTTAACAATTAATAATGTAACTGTTTTATTCTTAAAATTTGTAAACTGAATGTATTTGTGTTCCTGTATAGGTAACCTTACTTTACAACTATTTTGATATATAAAATTCTCACCATGTTTTAGTAGTGCCTTCATTGAATAGAAATAGTGAAGACATCGATCGCAAAAATACGTTTTTCCTTTGTGGTTGCTCAGTTGCGGTGATAACAGCGTTGAATCAACTACAAGAGAAAAATATGATGAAACTATACATCTAAATAGTTATTTAGGCATAATAACTTTCTTATAGTCCATATTTATAAAACTAGAATAGAACTACAATTTATGTGCAAAACTTAGAACTTAGCTTTTGTTTAATAATATTTATTTATATTATTTATTTATATTATTTAATATTTAGCTTTTGTTTAATAATATTTAGTTGTTAATTTTTACTTTGTTATGTTGGTACAATATAAGTTGAATTATCTGGTATTTTTTCGCAACGTAAACCATAAAAAAAAGAGAAGTCATTGTGCAGAAGACTGTGTAAGAGAACAAGTTCGTGTCAAAGTAAAAATAATTAATAAAATATAACCACTTCTACCATACAAACAGTACCTAAGGTTTGCATTTTTACAATCCGATATATCGCTTCAACACAGCCGAAAATAATTTTTAATCCAAACATAATGATATTTAATCGGCTAATATTCGCTCAATTTTCTTACTGTTCGTTTCCGTCACCCCTTTCGTAAACATTTTGAATTAAGAGCAAATTGAGCAAGTGCTTTACCTTTTTATTTTTAGATAAATATGTTGCTAATGTAATGTAGCCCCCAGACTTTTGTATTTTCAATATGCATACATTGATTGAGACATAGTTTTGCGTTTCAAATCGTAGGATTTGATTTATGGTCATTAATTGAATTGAATAAATGGAATTCCTTTTAAATTGAACTTCTCTGAGTAGGATACTTAATGATGCGTTGGGATATTTTTCTATTGGATGCAATGATTCCATTAAAAAACATGCAATATCACTATTTTCAATGCCTCCTTTCTCCGCATTTGATGCAGCTGCAGCTCTATGTGTCAGATGAACCTAGTTGCGGAGTGATTTTATTAATATTCATAGTATGATTGCTAAAATACTCTGTAGCGAGAGAATTCGCTGAAGATAGTAAATCTTAAGAAACCCGGGATAAAAGAAGGAAACCGATAAAACCAGATAAAATCTCTTTATAGTCATTGTCATCCATATTCATATAAAAGATAATTCTGAAATAAACAAACCTATCATAAGCAAACTAAATAATAATTATTAATACAATTATATTTTCTTTTAATAATTATATTTAATTACTAATTGTAACTTTCTTGTAATTTTGTTTATTTTGGTTGTCATGGAAATGACATTTGAGGGTTTATCTTTCAAACATTTGGTATAGATGTTTAATTTTTTTTGTTTTAACTAAGTTATACTTGCTGCTCTCTGTGGTTCAATATTAACTTTAATGTAGAACCAAAACGTTATCGAAGATTCGAACCGAATCACTATGTTTGTAATCAGATATCATGTAGTCGTTTACAAACCATTTTAAAGCTTCGAATTAGGGCTATAAAAAAAATAAAAATCGAGAAACCAATTAAAAGAGAACACGGAATTTTCGGCGGTTTGGCGCGAAACCAGGCTTCTCTCTTTTTATATTATTATGTACTTTAATATTTTTATTGAATCAATCATTTATATTTTTATCCCGTGTACACATATATGTGATTTACATTTTATTTTTTGTATTTATATAGTTAAACTCAAAATTATCTTAACCACCTTCATTGCAAATTTCGACCTTCATAAGAAAATACACGAGATTTTGCGTTCGTATCCGCATAGCTTATCTCTTACGGTGCATGTCATTAACACATATTTGATTGAACCACTGACGGTATGATCTGGGGCGTGCGTATTTCTTGGTTGGTTAATCTTATGTTGTTGATTATTATGGGTTTATTTTATTATAAATTTTTTCAATTCTTGTGTATATATCCCAATTAAAGTTGTTCAGATAGATTGTGGTCGTTCATTGTCCAAACTATTTGGTTTATGTTGAATAACTCGTGGAATGAGTTGCATTTCTGCGTTATTTCGTTGTGTTAATCAAATTTTATAGCCACTAAGATGTTCCGTAAATATTTCTTGTAACATCTGGATGTGTTCTACCGAAATTTTGATTCCATTGATTTCAGTTGGGATAAGTCTTTCATTTATAGTTATTAATTTTCACTCTGGAGTTCGTAGTTTTAAATGTGGAAAAGCGATGAATTACAATATTCATAAAGCTAAAAATCTTTCCAAGGTAGAGAAACTTTAGCTGACAATGAATTAAATTGTTTGAATTATATAACTCCTTTTATTTTATAACCAAAAGTAAAAATTTATTTGTTATATCAAAAATTGTTTGTTGCCAGAATAGCAAAAATTATGTAAAAACAGGATATAAATTATCCGTTTGGATTTTCGATTCGATATTGCATACCGTGGAATTACTTGATATATGGAAATTAATCTCATGGTAATATTAATTAAATTCGCTTATTTTCATAAGACTCAACAGACAAAATTGTTTGTATTCTGAGCTCGTGTTCATAACTTCCACTATCGATTTGTATGGTGAGCTTGGTTTATATATACCCTCTTGTATTTCTAAATTATTTTTTTCCCTATTGTTACAGGTACTTCTAAACATTTTTTCGTTTTCCCAGGTACAATTATATTGGGCAAGATTGATTCTAATTGATTGTGAATTTTTATTGAAAATGACGTGGTACCATCCAAAAACCACTTACTAACCAAATATTTTTTTTCTTAAAATTTCGTAAATCTATTCAAAGATGATGCAGCCCTAAGCAAACCATATAACTACAGGGAATAACACCCTAATCTATTCAGGCAGATGTAATACCTACATTTCGCCTCTAACCCCTCCATAATTGCGGTACTCTAAGTCTCTAGAGATGGATCTCAATAACCCCAACCATTTTCTTGATCTGAGCTGCGGGAATCTATGCCGCACGAGATTCAACGACTAGAGGTAATTTGTTGAAACCGGGTATGCCATGTGTAAGCACAGACTAACCCGTTTCACATGTTTACACACACACACACACACAATATTATTACTCGGTGCAGCGCCAATTTATAAAAATTCAATTATTGAGATTTATGTAAATTAAAGGTCAACAGTACAAATAAAAAGTTTAGCTACAGTTATGATATTCAAATTTTAACTGGATGATTTTCGTTCCAACACTGTTTATTTTTAATAGAATTAGAATGAAGGGCAAATTGGTTTTGACATTAATTTTATTTAGGTAATTGATGTCAGGTCTGGGGCATCGTCTATAAAATTCCCATATTGCTGTTCTGATTCAATATTATTTATATTTTCCTGTTTTTTTAAAGTTCGTGGTATACATTTCTGACTACGATAAGGCTGTTTATGATGTAGTTGATATGTTTTATCATTTTCTTGCTTTATGTTATTTTTATCAAATTCTGGTTTTCTATCAAACGGTTTTACTTGTGTTGCCGCTCGTGTGAATTTTTGTTTAAATTTCGCTTTTTGTTGGCTTATTTGTTTTAATCTTTGTATGCTTTGCTCCTGCTGAACTAACGAGTACGCAATTTGGGGATTAGCTAAATGAGAAAATTGTACTGTACTTCCCAATGGTTCTTGAAGACTTGGCATAAACACCGTTAGGCCGGTTGCCTAATGTTTTTGATCAGCAGTTCGGTTGTAATTTGACCAAATCCCTGTGTTTGGATTTTTTATGAATATTGATTGAATTTGAACAGTGTAAGTATCAATACTCAAAGAGAATGAATTTTCTCAAAGAGCTTGTGTGGGTCTAAATTTTGTTTTATCAAAGAGAATAATTCGAGTTGTAAATTTTCAACAGGTCTAATGTCGGCATACGTTGTAATTAAATGATTGCGTATATTTTGCCTATCTAATATATCATTATGTGTGGTTAAATATTGACTTGCCATTCCAGTAATTTTATTTCAGATGATTTGGATAATTATTTTGTAGCTAGGTAATGATACCATTGGTGCACATAGTTTATATATATATATCACGTTTACCAGAAAATGTAGGTAATTATTTTGTGATAATATCACTTTTAAAATAGTTTAATATTTGTTCTTGTTCTTCCGTTGCTTTTTGCATTCGAAGCTCGCGGAAATTTATCTGTTTTTGATTTAGTAACTTGTTTTTCTTCTTCGCGTTTATCTTTTTCCTAAAAATTTATCTAACTAGGTAAGGCATGAGTTATTAACGAATTTATATTTTAGATAATTGTCCCCGATTGATACAAATTTTAATATATTTCGAAAGATCCCGATTTTAGGTTTTGATCGGTTGTTCAAAAGGTTTCGATTTTAGGTTCCAATAGATTTATTTTTACAAGCGTATTAATTCATTTACTAATTTATTAATTCACAATTTTACACCGATATGATAAATGTTAGTTTTATATAGGAAAGTATTAGAAAATTCATATGAATTGCTTACCGTATCAAAACTATTATTGCTAGAAATAGTTTTAATTTCATCTCTGAGTTGATCAGGCACAAAAACGAGGTTTTACTTTTCACGAGTTTAAATACTTCGGCAATTTTTTATTTGACTTTTAACTTCGCCAGTTATTGTGTTGTATAGCCGTTACGATATTTGATTGAGGTTCTGCGGTGTTGTGGAACGAAGAAGATTACACAAGTACAACTTTATTCAACACAGTGGGACTGACTTTATTAATTGACTTTGAACTTGATAATTGCAATAAATTTGGTTTATATACTGCTGATGAGTTACAATGTTCCATGCTAAATTTGGGTGACTATTGCTCGATCGACATTATTATGATTATAATATAACTGATGACACGAAATATTTTATGTGAGTTCGATGTTCTGATGTTTACAAACTGGTTTGCCTCGTTGCTCGAACAATATTTTATGACGTCACACTGCTGATCGCGTGATTTATGTGGAATCACTTCGTCGAGTTCGATGTATGGTTCTTAAATAAATGAATGAATATATATATATATATATATATATATATATATATATATATATATATATATATATATATATATATAATTATGATTTGCGGATTTACATTTATATAAAAAATAATTATTTATTTTCACAAATTTATTAAAGTTACAATTTTACGTGCTGACTTACAGCATAACCACAAAACTTTGTTTCTACTACATGATTTTATTCTATTTATATTATTCTAAAATGCTTACTCGCTAAATTAATTATTTACTGTCTATATTAAATTACTTTTGGGTTAGGTTGTTGGCCTGTCTTCAATGCGCGTGGTGTTCAAGTTACATCCTATGTAATTATGTGCTCAGCATATTTTATTGAATATAACTATGCGCGTGGTGATGAATTGCATACACAGCATATTATGGTAACATAACTATATATATATATATATATATATATATATATATATATATATATATATATATATATATATATATATATATATATATATATATATATATATATATATATGTGTATATGTATATATCCTGAAAAAAATTGTTTCTTAAAAACAAAGTATTAAATTAAACTAAATTAAATTTAAACTAAAGAATTTTTGAAAAAACTTTTTTTTAAGTTAAACAAAACGGAAAGTTTAAATCAAAGTTTTTTTTAACATTTGGAATAAGCTATTGTGAGTAAAAGCAAAGAGCCTTTTCTTTCCTCCAGAAGGTTATGGAAAACATAAATTATAATACCAAAAGGAGACAATTCTTTGATTTAAATAATTTTCATTTAAAGATTATGGATTTTTATTTAAAGATTACTGTATTTTTATTTAAAATATTTGGAACTTATGTTTCAAAAATTTGTCTTTTAGCTCAAAGAATGAAATTTTCTTAATTTAGCTATGTATTTAGCTCTGAATGAAAACTTAAAAATAATATTTATTTAGGCTTTGTTATTTTGGCAGTAAATATTTATTTTGGCAGTTTAGAAATCATAATGGTTTTGATACCCTGTGGGTGAATGCTTAATGTTTTAAATTGATCGCTTTCTTCAAGAGAATCTTTATATAAAATTTTTGCAAAATCGTCCGTGAATCTTAACCATTTCACATCAGTTCATTTGAATTTTGTTCCTTCAATATTCACCTTACGCCACATACATTTTGATTTTAAAACGGATGGAAAATGATAGAAATCGTTTTGTCCCATTCCGATCACTTCAAATAATATATTAGAAACACTTACTGTTCAACGAATTGGTACGACTCACGAGAATGTTGTATTTGGACGTTTGTTTTTTTCTTCTTACGTTCAATGATAGAGTGATATATATCACACTCCATATGTGTGTGTCCAGGCACTAAAAATTTGTGATCTATGGTTTAAATGTGGTTGCAATTTTGTAGGGCAATAGCAAACAACAAAAGAATTTCTATTTTGTCCCACGCAGCAATCACTACAGAAAACAACATGTTCTACTTGTGGTGGTATTTTTAATAATTGTATTAAACAAGACGCAATTTCATTCCCACCTCGTTTGGCTTTGCCTCCATGCCACATGTAGCAATAAGGTTTACGTAGTTATGTATGATGGAGTTATATCTCCTGAGTTGACGTTTATAGAAACTAACATTCGAATGTAGAAGCGGCGTTGGTAGACACTGCTGTAAGCTTGGAATTGACCTTTCCCTTCTTTTTATCAACATCCTTCATAGAATATGCCAAATCAGCGTCACCGTGGTGTTTGGATTGAAGTGTAATAAAGTTTTGTTTTTCTTCTTCGGATTTTGCTGTACTGATCTGAAGTTTATACTGGTCACATTTAGAGCATGTGTCAGTCTTTGGCTTCTTTGATTTCATTCCCATTCCTAATGAACAAAATAAGATAATTAAAAAAGAAAACAAGTTAAATTAAACTTTACAATACCTTTAAAAATGTCAGCATATTTAGTAATAGAATCTGGTCTACTATGCGATGAACTGTATAATCTATAGAAAACTGACAGATTTAAATCGGACTGTAAATATTTTTTCGAAGAACGCCGGCGAGTGTAATGGCTTTCATATGCCGAGAAGCTATTTATGTGCGACTGTACTTCAAAAATTTTGTCTTCTGACAACTTACAAGAAGGTGGTTTCTTTCCACTATGATCAAGTATTTCATTTCCTGATCCCAATAGTTTTGTTATCATTTTTAAAAAGCTGTCAGTCTCACATAAAGTATGTTTAGAACATTTTTGGCAAACGCGAACATATTGGCCTTCGATTAATAAATTATACACGTAAGAATGAGTTCGATTACGTGGCGCGCAAGTAGATTTATGAAGAATAGCACGTTTCTTTTATTGAATGTTGATTAGTCCAGTGATGAACAATGCTTTTAAATTATACGACGTTAACCGAGTATTTATTACAAATACGTATTTGTTGTTCATGCGTTACTTTGATTTTACATTTCATTCTTCAATTACCTATTTGTATCAACCGTCTGCTTGGCTCGACGTTTTTTCGAGTTTGTCACATTTTGAATTCTTGGTAAAGTTTCAACAGAGGAAGTGCTAGGTTGTGCTTCATATTCGTTATTTAACAAATTAAATTCAATTGTTGCTCCTAGTTCTGCCGTTAAGGCTGCATCTTCATCATCAGATGATGTTAGAGCATCGTCGTTTTTTGGTTTAAAGGTTGGATCTTCCATACTGTCATCAAATGAATTCGAACTTAGATCGCTGTGTTCATTGGCAACTGTTTCAGACTGTACCATCATACAGGTCTGAACTCTCCATTTGAACTATGGTATCAAGTGCTTTGCTCTTTGGAGCTCTTAAATTGTGAAACGGGTTAGCCTGTGCTTACGCATGGCAGACCCGGTTTCAACAATTGCCTCTAGAGGGATTGGATCTCGTGCGGCATAGATTCCCGCAGCTTAGATCAGTAGAGGAAATGGTCGGGGTTATGGGGATCCCTCTCTAGAGACTGAAACGGGCTAGCCTGTTCTTATGCATGGCAGACCCGGTTTCAACAAATTGCCTCTAGAGTTTTGAGATCTCATGCGGCATAGATTCCCGCAGCTCAAATCGGTAGAGGAAGCGGTCGGGGTTATTGAGATCTGACTCTAGAGACCTAGTACCGCGATAATGGAAGGGGGCTTAGAGGCTAAATGTAGGTACTACATCTGCCTGAATAAGTAGTATGAGAGTTTAAAAAAAATCTTATATCGTAGGTATACACACGGATTGAGGTGTCATTCCCCGTAGTTAGATGGTGTGCTTAGGGCTGCACCATCTTTAAGAAAAACAAACAGAGAAAAAAACCTAATTGTTAGTAAGAGGGGTTAGATGGTACCACGTTACCAACAGAAGGGAAGACGGAGCAGTAGTGCTCGACTGTCTTCCCGCCTCTTGCGAGACGGTTAGTGGACCCGGTACCACCGGTGCCAGAGTGTTAGTCGATGCGTAGATAATCACTTACCATTTTCTGCCGTTTGGTTCTTCTTTTTCCGTAGTCCAAAACAAAAGAAAAAACAAATATTCTTCTTTTAAGTACTGGCTTTAGCTGTATTCTTAATGCTTGTTGTCCACTAAGTATCCAAAAAAATCCCACTTCTCACTAATTCCTAAAACCAAAAAGACCATCTGCAATCCAATTCTTTGCGGTATTTATACCAAATTATCAAGTTGAGCGAGAGGGGAAATTAATCCAAGAAAACATGGGAAATCTCTTCGCTCTCTTAATTGATGCAAATTTTGGATAAACACCGCCCATTGGAGTGTTTTGATAAAATTCGACACCAATTAAAATTCCTTCCGCAAAATCAACCTAGTTTTGAATTGGTGTCGCATCAATTTGGCTCATTGAAACCATTACACATTTTCTGCGAGTTTACAAAAAAGTATGTAAACAGAGCTTTGAACGAACATAATTGTTATTTGACATAATTTTGAATAAACCGTTGATGTTAACTTAACGCCACAACCGATTAAAATCTCCAAAAAATGATGGTTTTTGGTCTAAATATTTCGGCGCTCTATTAAAGACAGCCAAATACACTATGTGGTGCGTATAAGTCACTTTAGTGTTAAACCACTAAAAATTCAAATTCTTCCCAATATTTTTCATACTTTCTATATTCCAATGATCTAATATAAATATCAAAACCACCAGCATGACGGGAATTTTGAGTTTCTTTAAACTGGCCATTTTTTGATTTTAGTGTCATAATCTATATTAAGATCTTAAAGAAGTTGCTTTCATGTTTTTGCAATTCAAACAAACTATTTGATTTAAACTGCAATCCTTTACAACATGACCTTGTTCTCCATATTTGTCACAACAAAACCCAACTGTACATTTATCCGCTCTATGTCCAAATCTCAAACATTTGAAGCATCTTAAAACTCTACAATGATCGAACACAAAATAGCTGCACATTAAGTTTCCCATGCTGCAATATACTTTTGTGTGTATTGGCATGCAATTCGATAGCTGAATTAAAAAAATTCCTTTATTTTAAATTAATGTACATTTACGTTTTATAAGTTCATAATTATTTTGAGTCTTAACTACTCTCTTAACAATTTCTATCGATTGATTGTCAATAAAGTCTTGAAACGGGTTAGCCTGTGCTTACGCCTGGCAGACCCGGTTTCAACAATTGCCTCTAGAAACATTGGATCTCGTGCGGCATAGATTCTCGCAGTTCAGATCGGTAGAGGTAGCGGTCGGGGTTATTAAGATCCATCACTAAAGACCTAGAGAACCGCAATTATGGAGGGGGATCAGAGGCTAGATGTGTGTGACATCTGCCTGAATAAGATTAGAAAATTGTGGTCCGTATACCACCATATGCTAAGGTTTGGGGTGTTATTCCCCATAGTTAGATGGTGTGTTTAGGGCCGCACCATCTTTAAGAAAAATTACCAGCAAAGAAAAAAACCCAATTGTTAGTAAGAATTAGGTAGTACCACGTTACCAACAGAAGGGAAAACGGAGCAGTAGTGCTCGACTGTCTTCCCGCCTCTTGCGAGACGATTGGTAGACCCTCATTAAAGTGTTTTGATAATTTTGACACCAATTCAATTCCGCAAATTTAACCTACATTAGTTTTGAATTTGTGTTATTGAATTGGAGTCACATATCTTTCGCTCATTGAAATTACATTATATAAATTCTGCAAGTTTACATAAATAAATATGTAAATAGAACATTATGCAATAATGTGCGAACATAATTTAGAATTGGTGTCGTATGCCACCACCTATTCTCGTTCATTGAAACCATACCATTACACAATGTTCTACTTAAAAAAAATGCGAACAGTATGTAGCGATTCAATGAACGACATTGAATTCGTAAGAATCGTATTTCCATGGATTATACGATGAAAGGTATGGGATGGGCAACAACGGGTAGTGACATATGCCCGTTACAGCGTGGGGAAAACCCAATCCCTGAGATGAAAAGAGATCTCATACTCTGTTGGAGAAGATTTGTGAGTAGTTCAGTTTATTAGTGACCCAACGTGGCGGACGTCCCACACCCTGAGAGTTCAAAGCCGGGCAGTACATATTTTGTCCTTAATACTAAATTTAACCTAAGTAATTATTACTACTGTAAGGACGGCTTCAATAAATATTCAAACACTTGTAGGACGGCGTCCAATAATATCCAAACACTATTTATTACTCTTTATTACACTCTTCGTATTCAACCTTCTTCGTCGTTGGTTTATTCTGGACTGTTCGTTCCTTTTTCCATTATCGCCTTACTGTCTTTTACAGCAGTTGCCCTAAGTGCAATTACCTATTAACCCTACTCCCATTATTGCTACAAACCTATCTCACCCATACTCTTCATACCTATATATGTATACATCTATGCCAACCCTACAGCTCGGTCAACCTGACACAACATCGTCCCCGATGTTATACCCAACTACTTAAAGGCAATCGACTCTTCCACAATTATAGCCTTTATATGTACTTCAACAGATTTTATTTTAATTCATATAATTCATACAACAATTCGTTCATTCTTAATTTCTATCCATTTCGGTTATGGTACTCCTCCTCATTCTCTTCCTCTTGTCGCCTTTGCCCCTGTAACGAACATTCACATTATATTATATTAAAAAATACACCTGTTCTAACAATATTTGTTCGCCTCCCTCGCCTGTTCCTTGAAGTGACCCCCTATCGTTCTCCATTCCCGCATACAACTTCATTCTCTCTGTGTCTACTACTCCTGTATAAGGTAATTTCCCCACCTGCATTCCTTCAATATCTGACACTAAATATCTATCTTTCTCTAACGCTTTTTCTACTCTATATGGTCCCTTAAATTTCCCGTATAATTTGCTGTTTTGCCCTACTACTTTCCGCCCCTTCAGCAAAATTAAATCCCCTTCATTGAACTTCTTCTCCTTTATGTCACCTTTTTATCGTAATACTCTTTATTATAACTCTGTACTCGATCAATTTCATCTTTTGCTGCCGACCTTCTTTCCTGCACCGTTATTTCTTCATGATTAATAACATCCATTCAATCATCTATGTCAAATTTCTGCCCAAATCTTTGATCTGCGCCAAACAATAATCTTGCTGGTGTTTCGCCTGTTGTACTGCTCACCATGTTATTCATCACAAATTCTGCTTTGCTTAATAGTCTACACCATGCTACACCTTGCTGGTTCGCCAATATCGGTATCGCTGTTCTATTAAATCTTTCCACCTGACCATTAGCTCTCGGACATGCTGTCGCCACTTCCACATGTGTAACATTATTTTTCCTTCCCCAATCCTTAAATTTCTCTGCCGAAAAAGCAGTTCCTCTGTCTGACACCACTCTTCTCGGATACCCATACACTCTGCTGTAATCGTTCATTGATTTTATTGCCTCCTTTGTCTTTGTTGATTTTGCCGGATACAATCTTACATATTTAGTAAACGCATCCACTACCACCAATATGTGTTGATATCCCCTACTCGTTTTCTCCAGCGGTCCTAAGTGATCTATATGTACCGTATCAAATGGTACCGGTATTCTCTCGTAAATGTAAATTACACATGTTCTGTTTGTCCTGATTTACTATTGAATTTCAAACACATCAAACACCTATCTATGTGATTTCTCACCCTTTCTCTCATATTACTAAAAAAATAATTCCGCCTAATATTTTGACAAGTTTTTTCCTCTCCCATAGGTATGTCCCATCCCGTCGTGCATTTGGTGTATCACCCCGCCGATCATGTCCTCCGGTATAACTAATTGTAACCTGTTGCCGTCTTTTCTATATACCACGTTATCTCTTATCTCATAACCCTTCTTGTTTCCCCTTAATATCTCTTCCTTTAACTTATTCAACTTGTTATCCTTCATTTGCATCACTAAAAGCTTGACATTCCATTCCTCGACACTACTCTTCTCTATTAGGTCTTCTTCCTCGTCAATTCCTGCTATCTCGTCTGTTGTCAGCATATTTATTCTACTTAGAGCATCCGCATGTTTCAGTCTTTCCCCTTTCCGATGTTCTATTTCGAAATCAAACTCGTTTAACCACAGCGCCCATCTTTCTATTTTCGGGCTAACATCTCTTTTCGCCAATGTCATCTGCATAGCACTACAGTCAGTAACCAACCTAAACTTCAATCCAAATAGATATGCTCTAAATCTCTGAAGGCTATACACCACCGCCAAGGTTTCTAATTCGAAACTATGTAATTTCTGTTCCGCTCCGATTGTCTTCCTACTTTAATATGACACCGGATGCATTTGTCCGTCTTCCTCATCTTTTTGTAGTAGTATCGCCCCAAATCCTCCTGCTGACGTGTGCAGCTCTGTTTCAGCTTTGTGCGAGAATATTCTCAAAATTGGCTTCTCCTTTAGTTTCCCTCTTAACAAAACAAACGCCTCCTCATGTTCCCCTTCCCATTTAAACTTTTTATCCCTTATAATCGTCGCCAATGGTGCTATTAAATCCTTAAAGTCCTTTATAAACTTCCTAAAGTAACTCATCAGCCCAACAAATCTCTGCACTCCTTTTACATCTATAGGTCTTGGGTAACTTTTCACTGCCTCAACATGATGATCGCCTGGTGTGATACCCTTCCCGTTTATCTGATATCCCAAAAAATCTATTGTCGTCTTCAACCAATTACACTTTTTCAACTTCACCTTATTTCTCGCCAATGTGTATAGTATTCTCCACAACGTCGCCTTGTGATCTTCTAATGTTTTTGTCGCCAACACTATGTCGTCCATAAAACACACTACGTTGTCGTCATCTATGAACTCCTTCAAAACTTTATCCATATATTTTATGAATGCCGCCGGTGCGTTGGCAAACCCAAACGGTAGCTTGTTGTACTCAAATTATCCTTGTGGCGTCATGAACGCAGTATATTTTCTTGAATTCTCTTCTACATCGACATGATAAAACCCATTTCTTAAATCCAATGACGTGAAAAACTGCTTCCCGTGCATTTTTTGTACTACGTCCTCGATTATTGGCATGGGATGATGTTCTTTTTCCACTATCCCATTTAGCTTTCTCACCACGTGTTTTATTGGTGCCTCTGCAAGATTATTCCCTTCTAGATAATTTCGTCTAAAAATATCCTCTATTTCCTTCTTTTCCGCCATCGTCGTCTTATCGTCGCCAACTTCTAGCTCCCACACAACATTATCAGCCTCTCCTATATTAAACATTCCTAAACACTTCACCTCTTCGCTTTCTTCTAATAATTCTGCTTTCCCTTTATTTTGTCTTCCACCTCCCAACTCTACACTTGTAATATTATTTTTAAGCAAAAAATCCCGCCCTAAGATGACATCATTGTCCATCGTTCTGTTTGGAACTACTAAAAGCCCTACCTCATACCGTTTTTTCTCTATTTCTACCTTCGCCTCCACCTGACCTAACACCTCTAACCTTGACCCATTAATTCCCCTTACATTCTGTGACTTCCTTTTGCTAATTAATTGCTCCCTACTAGCTAATTTGGAAAATTTAATTGCACTCACCGCACTTCCTGTATCGACTAAAGCGTTGACTCTCGTCCTCTTGTCGCCTGTTTCGATTGTCGCCATTATTTCGCCTCGTCTTGACGCCCTTATCCTTTCTGCGACTCCACGCGATCCATCTCTGATTTCGGTCCAGTCTTCGCCCTTCGAGGTTATCTGTCCTATCGCCGCCCCTTCTGCTTTACACATGTATTGTGTATGTCCCACCCCTTGGCACTTGTAGCAAATGACCACATCCTTTGCCACCACGCAATACTTGGACACGTGTCCCGCCTTTCCACACCTGTAGCATGTCACCGGTTCCCTGGCCCTTGGTATCACCCTGCGTCCATCCCGTTCCTCTATCGGCCCCACCCACTGATCCAACTGTCGTACCTTTCTCCATAACTCCCTTTTCGTCATCATTGCTGTCTCCTCCAAATCCCTGGTTAATATGACATTACTACTCCCCTTTAAAATTTCTCGCACCACATCCTCCTCTTCCAACCGCCCCATGGATAGTTCCTCCATTTCCAGGAAGTAACTGGTTAGTGTCTGCCATCGCCGTCTTTTCGTTGAGCTCAATTTCTCAATTATCGCTCCTACCGATTTCTTTACTGAAAAGTCCTCGACTAGTCCCGTTCTGAACCTGCTCCATGATAGCCCCTCCTTGTGTCGGCTCTCAAACCATCGCTTCGCACTTTCCGTCCACCTCATCCTAACTGCCATCAGCATCGTCCTCTCCTCTACCCCATATCCGCTCATTATTTCCTCTACCGCCTCAATCCATTCTTCCACCGTTGTTCCTCCACTCTTATCCGGATCGAATTCCGGCAATAAATTTTTCACATCACCTATTTGCAATCTTTGTGCACCCTTGCACTCCTTCTCGATCACCCTCGACGCCTCCTCTATTTTCATACTGTTCAATTCGCCGCTCACCTCTAACAGTCTTTCCTCTAACGCCAAATTATCCCTCTTCAACCTCCTTATTGCCGCCATTATCGCCTGCATGTCGTATTCCTGTTTCTCATTCTCACCCTTCCGCATGTGCTCGCCTTTCTTCCTTTCGTATTGAATTATATCATCATGTGGCGTTACTCCCCTCTCGAGCTCACCACGCCACACGTGTTCTACCGTCTTCTGCCCGCCCGTTTCCTCGAATACGCTGTATTCCGTTTCGTCATGTGCATCCTTGTACGCCCTCTTATCGCCTTTTGGGGTACTCGCCACGCGGTCACCCCCATTCCTGCGATCCGCGGTGTAACCATCAGAGCTCTTTTCCGCCATTCCGTGTTGTTATCCTTTCTCTTTATATATAAAAAAAAAATCAGACTCTTATCCCACTTCTGATCTGTAAGGACGGCTTCAATAAATATTCAAACACTTGTAGGACGGCGTCCAATAATATTCAAACACTATTTATTACTCTTTATTACACTCTTCGTATTCAACCTTCTTCGTCGTTGGTTTATTCTGGACTGTTCGTTCCTTTTTCCGTTATCGCCTTACTGTCTTTTACAGCAGTTGCCCTAAGTGCAATTACCTATTAACCCTACTCCCATTATTGCTACAAACCTATCTCACCCATACCCTTCATACCTATATATGTATACATCTATCCCAACCCTACACTACCTTTATTTAATGTTCTTATTTTGGTTTATTGTATTTTTTGTTCTTTTTTTTCCTCATCATTATTAATTATTTTATTAATTTATCTACCAAGAAAAACCAAAATAAACATTTACAATAAAACTCTTAATTAAAATATATAGATTTGGTTTGGGTCTTTCATTATAAATAAATTGAATATTTATATTTATCAACATTTATAAACAATAAATGTTATTAATATTCTATCAAATAAATATATTAGATGTTAGTTACAATTTTTTTCTACTATTATATCTATTACTTATAAACTACACGCTGATTCTCCTTCTTTTGGTGTGTGTTGCTGTAGTGGCTGGGCTGGGAAGCTGGCCTAGCTGGTACAAGTGGTGATTTCGTCGTTGTCGCCTCCGGTAAATTATCGCACTCAGAAATGTCCCCAGTAACAGGATGGAAATGATTAAGCTTGATGATGCATAGTGGTATAGGTCATGTGAAATGTACATTGACCCAAGATTCGTTTGCATGTAGTATCTGTACCGCGGCTATCCATGTCCTGTATGTCCTCATTTAGGCCGTTTTTTATTGTCAAGCTTACGTCTTCAATGACTCGCTCGCTCAGATTGAAGGAAGGCAAAAACTGGATATGCTTCTCAGAATTATATGTGTTTCGAACTTTAAGCATAAAAGTTTTACTCCTCAAAGAGCAGCCAGGTGTCAGGGTGAGGATTCCACTTCCGTGCACCAATGTGTGTATTAACGTCTTATTACAGATGACATCAAATGTTTCAGGTTGCGCTATAGTGACACGATCCATCTATTTGTTTGACTCAACGGGCTTATAAACGTCTCTGGTATCGTAGACTGAATTTGGCAATGCTCCAAAGGCTGGCGTTTGTGCTGTAAGAATCGTAACTCACATGGCTTGTTGGAATCCAGCACTAAGTACAATGCTTCTCTCTGGAGACAAATGAGGAGATCTGCGTCCCATATCTGACACTTGTTTCGTTCTTCTACTGTCATAGGGTAGTATGAGGTACATTTTAAATTGACCAGCAGAATTTCTGATGTATGTTGTATATACACCATTCGGCCATCGTGTGGAGTAGGTACCCTGTGGACTTTGAAGGCTTGGTAATCTTCCTGTCCTAACAGTGGTATATTTAGTTCGAAAATCAGGTAGTTATTTATTAGCCTTGCATTCACTTTTAATACTTAGTAGAGTTGGATCCAATGCTGTTGGAATTCTGGTACTCGTATGTCTACCTTTATCCATGTTTTTAACTGGTTTAGTTGATCTTCCAGCTGATTTGGGGTAATCAACTTAGTATTAATATGTCCCTGATGCAGATCAATCATTACGTCAATCATCGCTTCCTGCATCTCTTTAAATAACGTAATATGAGTGATGACTTGGAGTGCCGCATCTGTAAACTGCACGTTTCTGTAAAACCTGGATTTCCATATGGACGCTCTTATATTGCTCCATTATTTGGTCATGTTGCTTTCGGACCAAATTCGTAGTTACATCCAGCACATGCGTCTGTTGTTTAATCAGTTCCTTCATTTGTAGTTCTCCAGTTGGCAGTGCTTTGATCTGCGCCTCATATCGAACTGTAGCTCTCTGGTCCATCACCCCAAATGCCTCGCTCAAAAATGTCCCCACAAATTCCAGTGGAGCTCTACGTACCCGTGTCGGATTTTTCAAAAGGACATTTCGTTTCTCCACCTCATCTATCATGAATTTTATGGGTTCCAATAATGGCTTACATGTCTGATCCTTACATGTCTGATCCGGCTCAGTGAAAGAACATTGATAGAACATTGTGTAATGGTTTCAATGAACGAGAATATGTGGTGGCATATGACACCAATTCTAAATTATGTTCGCACATTATTGCATAATGTTCCATTTACATATTCATTTATGTAAACTTGCAAAATTTATGTAATTTCAATAAGCGAAAGATATGTGACACCGATTCAATAACGCAAATTCAAAACTAATGTAGGTTAAATTTGCGGAATTGAATTGGTGTCAAAAATATCAAAACACTGTAATGGGCGGTGTTTATACCAAAATTATCAACAATTAGGTGAGCGAAGAAACTTCCGTATTTTTCTTCAATTTTTTTTCGCTCTCGCTCAACTGATTAATTTTGGATAAATACCACGCGAAATTTGAGTAGGGGGTCAGTTGGGGATTCGAAGTTGATAGAAAGAAGCGGCGTTGGCATCCGAAGGACAGAGAGGGCCAATTCAACACTAGTCACAAAGAAAAAAGTAGAAAGAATAAATACAACCGAAGACAACCGAATTCTTAAATTTTTTTCCTGGAAAACAGCAAGGAATACTATGGTAAGTAAATAATAACAGCCAACCACTAACACTCTGGCACCGGTGGTACCGGGTCTACCAACCGTCTCGCAAGAGGCGGGAAGACAGTCGAGCACTACTGCTACGTTTTCCCTTCTGTTGGTAACGTGGTACCATCTAACCCCTCTAACTAACAATTGGGTTTTTTTTTGCTGGTTATTTTTCTTAAAGATGGTTCGGCCCTAAGCAAACCATCTAACTACGGGGAATAACACCCCAAACCTTCGCATATGGTGGTATACGGACCACAATTTTCTAATCTTATTCAGGCAGATGTCACACACATCTAGCCTCTGATCCCCCTCCATAATTGCGGTTCTCTAGGTCTCTAGAGATGGATCTCGAAAACCCCGACCGCTTCCTCTACCGATCTGAGCTGCGGGAATCTATGCCGCACGAGATCCAATGTTTCTAGAGGCAATTGTTGAAACCGGGTCTGCCACAGGCTAACCCGTTTTCAAACCATTTGACTGATGTTGCATTTCTGGTCAGGTTTAGACAATGCGCGCATGCTTGCTTCAATCGGGTTGTGATCGCCGTTATGTGATCCCACTCTCTCCAGTAGTTTGATAGATCATAGAAAAGAACAAGTTTCCAATCGTCGTGTGTCAACACCACTCACCCAACCTCCAGATATATTCCAGGCTGGCTGCTGAACTCCTCATATTGGACATCTTCAGCTGACCCACTATAGTTGATAAGGACCACACACCAACACAGAACAGTCAATAACTCTATACTCATCATCTAAATAATTATACATTTCTTTTTTAATTCTTTCCAATTTACTTTATTCTATTTTACAAACTATTATTACTCTTAAAAAACATTATTACTCTAGTACCTATCTAAACCCATTTTTTTATTATATATATATATGTGGTAACACTAACTCAATTCCTCGCCATACGGCCCACCTTTCACCTCTTATTAATTCATGAATAGTGTTGGATTGAGTTAACCTTACTTCCAAACTTTCTAACATTTCTTTGCATCCTTCTTCTTCATCCTTCTCTTCTGCTGACTCAGTTGCTTCGGTTGGAGCCTGAGTCCACTCAACCTCTCCGCGAACTTCATCTTGTCCTGAGGTTTTACACATACCTCCAGGATCCGCTTGATCTCCTGGATCCTTTCTCTTAACCTGCTAACCTCCCCGCCCCGTTTTCTTTTAAGAACCTCACCAGGCTCGTATTTGGTTGGGACCGGTGCTGGTTGCCTACTCCAATACTCCTCTAGTGAGATTACCTTTTTTCTCGTCATCCGACCTGCATTTCTACCAACTTCAGTCTCTTTGCCGGGATCCAGTTAAAAGAAACGAAGGAGAGGTTAGATTACTCCGGATATCTTTCGCGTGAAACACTCCCAGAATTTTTCCCTTCTGGTCCACTAGCACGTACACTACACTACCAACTTTCCAGTGAACCTTCGCGGGCACAAACTTTTTATGAAGCTCAGCAGAGTAACCTTGTGCGGCGTTACCTTGGGAAAAATTTCGTACGCACACATTTTCCCCAACCGTAAGCTCTCGCGTTGTTGACCGAAGATTGTACTGGTACGCTGATTTGGAATGAGATCTGTTCAGATGTGTCAATACAATCTCCTTTGCCAACGCAAGGCGATCGTCCTTGCTCTGCACCGTGAACGTGCTCAAGGCTTGGTTTCCCAACAGTAGCTCGTACTGAGAACCGTGATTGATTGTGTGCTGCCCGAACACCAGATAGGATGGTGCATATTCCGTAGAGGAATGTGATGTGTTCCGCAACGCGCTTGCTATTTGAGCCGAGTACTCATCCCATGTTCGCTGGTCTCCTTTCACATACGCTCGGATGGCTGCTAACACTGATCTATTCACACGTTCAGATGCATTTGCCTGTGGTGAATACACCGGTGTGAACATGTGTTTGACCCCTAACTTGGTCAAGCAATCCCGGAACAAGTTAGATTTGAACTGCTTGCCACTGTCGGTAAGGATGATCTGGTGGCTAGTGCTTCTGGTAGCCAATCTTCTAAGCTAACCCCTTCGGTTATCTTCCCAAGCATCAGGCCTTGCAACTGTACTAGCTTCTTTGTACAGGAGTCAATCTCCCGTTGAGGCTGTTTTTGTGCGGCTCTGTGTGGTTTGTCGGGAATCAAGAAAGAGTTATCTCGCTCTTCCTCGAATTTCCGAACTAAGGCTTCCTTTAGGTTTGCGTCACACCTTGGGTGGCCTTGTCCACCATATTTCGTACTTTGAACTCGATGAGAAGTTCCTCCTCATCTAATTTGAAGATGTTATTTTCCATGATTATTAATATTTTTACTATTTGGAATTAAAAAAAAACTATTTTTACCTTTTGAACTAAAAAAAACTATGGAGTCAACTACGGGTTGTTCCACCTTCATCGTTGCGTAAACGTATACGACCTTAAGATAAAATGGGAAAAGAAATGGGTTGAAATGTTTTAAATGAACTTGTTCACTCATTTAAAATTTCGCAATGGGTTTCCTAACCCAGTAAAGTCACATGAGTGATCATTGCGATTTACAAATAAGCGAACAAAATTCAATATTGTACCCACTAAACATGAACAACAGTGCTGTCCTCTTTGCCACAGTTGGTATTCTACTCCTACCTCGGAGGACCACGACTATGAGAGTGACAGCAAAGTTGTCATGTTAACCAAAATACTGTTGATTCTTTCAACAGCCAGTTATTTTTCAGTAGGACGATAACACGCCGGTTATCGTTACGAATTTCCACTACGTGGCACATAACTACATTTAGCTTATGTTCAAGCTTGGAGTCAATGTTCGTCCACTAAAAGAACCTAACCTGAAGAGCAAAATGGGTTGTACCCGGGACGTAAATATTTTAAGAGAAACTAAAACGACCTCATACCGAGAGATGTGAATTTTTAATTGAATGGCAAAGTGGAAAATCGCAAACTTAACTAAACGTTGTCTATTGGAAATTCAAATTTTCTAATTTTCGAAGACCAAAGGAAATGAGAATAGGGGGCGATTGTTCTACCATACAAACCAGGATACGGAATGACCCGATTGCATGGTAATGTGCAGCCCTTTATACCCCCGAAACTTTCTTCGGCAAGAAAGGGATAGTGCACATTAACACAGGGAACGCGACATTCACCCTTGCTGGTGGTCACATGGAAAAACTGTGGTACTACCTGTACGAAAACAGTAGTACCTGTAAGATAAAAGAAATTTGATGTCGTAGTTTGTACTACGGATACTTTATTTAAAACCCGACTGTTATCGACAGTCCCTTGGTTTGTGCGCGTCACTTTCAGAGCGAGCGCTAATTTATTGTTAAGACCGGATGTTGGTCGGCCCTGTTTGGGCGCCATTTGAAACGGGTTAGCCTGAACTTTCGCATGGCAGACCCGGTTTCAAGATCGATACACACGGATTGGGGTGTCATTCCCCGTAGTTAGATGGTGAGCTTAGGGCTGCACCATCTTTAAGAAAAACAAACAGAGAAAAAAAACCAATTGTTAGTAAGAGGGGTTAGATGGTACCACGTTACCAACAGAACGGAAGACGGCGCAGTAGTGCTTGACTGTCTTCCCGCCTCTTGCGAGACGGTTGGTAGACCCGGTACCACCGGTGCCAGAGTGTTAGTCGATGCGTAGATAATCACTTACCATTTTCTGCCGTTTGGTTCTTTTTTTTTCCGTAGTCCAAAACAAAACAAATATTCTTCTTTTAAGTACTGGTTTTAGCTGTATTCTTAATGCTTGTTGTCCACTAAGTATCCAAAAAAATCCCACTTCTCACTAATTCCTCAAACCAAAAAGACCATCTCCAATCCAATTCTTCGCGGTATTTATACCAAATTGTTATTTGACATAATTTTGAATTGGTGTCGTATGCCACCACATATTTTTCGTACATTGAAACGATTACATACATATTCTGCAAGTTTACAAAAAAATGTAAACAAAACGTTATGCAATGATCCAATGAACGAAGTTGAATAGCGTCAATGTTTCGTTTATCCATTGATGACGGAAAACGATAGAAACTAAGGAATGGGTTGAAAAGCAAAAGCCATAAAATTTTTTAAATTTTGTTGTATCAAGAAGATCCTTGTACGTTACGGCATTTAAAATTAGTATATTTTTAGCTATAGCGTCGGCCAATTCCTTCCCCCAGAAAAATTGATACGTTTTTCGACGTATCTTTTGCGTCGACACATTCGTCTCAGGGGGATTTGGCCTGGAATTAAATTTATGAAATATATATATTCATATATATATTCATCTATATTTATAAATTGATATATATATATATATATATATATATATATATATATATATATATATATATATATATATATATATATATATATATATATATATATATATATATATATATATATATATATATATATATGTATTTGTGTGTAAATAAAATTTATATAAAATATACTATAACCTCAAAATCCACGGGGCAGTTGTAAATTATATATATTTTTTTATGTTTAAAACGGTTACTTACGTATACATCGTTAATTCGAGAAAATACCCATCTAAATAACAATTTTTGCTGTTGTTAAATATTTAAAAAATCTTATTAAAAGTTATTATATATATTATATATATTATATATTATCTTTTTCATACCCATATTGATTTATCCTAAACTATTGACTTACAATAACTACCATAAAAAATGACCCTATAAAAAGAAGGGTGGTTAAATTTTAAGGGCCGACGTTGAAGGTGAACCACACCTAAACGTCAAGTTTATTTAATTTTTCACTAAAGTTTATTTAAAAAAAAAGACACTAACCCAAAGTAACAAACACAAAACAAAAGTAAACGTCAACAAGGAATTAAAATTTATTTCACAGATAGAAATAATATTGCTTGACCTTGAAATAAAGCTCCGTTTTTATTGCAAATTTATATTTATGTTTTCCATAGTAAAACAGCAGCTGCCTTCTCAAAGAAACACCTGGCCGTTTTTTCGATTTTTGAAAAAAAAAATTGTTTTTGAATGGAATGAAATTTACCATACGTATAGGAAATTTCCTTACGATCATTTATCCGTTTACCTTTTTTCTTAGTTTAGGAGGTATACAGGTTTTCCCAATGAAGAAAAACGCGGTTTTTTCCTATAGTAAAAAACTTTTTGTTCCCTTTTTGTCCTAACTGCTACTATGAACCATAGCTTCGGACCTGGACGTCATAGAGCAAAAATAATAACATCCTCGATTTCATATGAAAATTCGAACAAACTTCCCTTTTTGAAATTTTGTAAAACAGCAGCCGCCTTTCATAGGTCGATTGTCTAGACTTATTGGTTAAACTTAAAACTCCAACAGCTCCGTTTTTTATTGCAAATTTATGGATATAAAGGAAAAATTGAAGAATTGTACTAAATTTTCCTAACCTTATTTTTTAAAAGCCGATTGTCCTGAAAATTACAATTTTACTGAAAAAATCATCACTGGTATGCCGTAACATAACTGATATTTTACAGTCCCGAACTACATAACTAAAGTTATATAGTTATACATAACTATAGTTCCGAACAAGGCTACCACTTGTGCACAGCTAAATTAACACATAACGCAATCGAATTGCATCCTAAAAAACTATAT
This sequence comes from Tipula lateralis, assembly GCA_963932295.1. Lineage (NCBI taxonomy): Eukaryota > Metazoa > Arthropoda > Insecta > Diptera > Tipulidae > Tipula > Tipula lateralis. Next base: position 95,462,205 of record OZ010736.1, read on the forward strand.
CTCTATTTGATGTTTGAAATCTAGCTTTCACCGCTTAAGAATTCCCGACAGTGACTGAAGCGTTGTCAGTAGCCCACAGACACCAAATTAGTTATTACTTATATTTATTAGTATTTATCATTTATTGATATTTAAAACACTGTTTTTTTGTATTACTATAATTTTATTTTTATTTAATTTAAAACACTGTTACAAATAAATATTTATATTTAAAACACTGTTACAAATACAAAAAGTATTACTTTATTAATGAATTAATTATTAATGAACTCATTTAGTAATGTACTCATTTATAAATGAATTAATTATTAATTATTCATTATTTTAAAACATAGGGTTCGACCCTCTTCTATCAACTTTTCTCACTCACTGACTGATTATAAATGCATATTATGCATTTATGATCGTTGACCTGGTCGATGACTTCACAATTGCTTATTTTAATAATTATAGTCAACGACCACCCTTGACTTTACAATTTCGTCATTTTTTACAATAAGTGTTATGTTATATATGTTATATATGTTTATAAATGCTTACATTAAGTCAACGACCATCCACAACACTTGTCCTATGATGTTGTATATCTGGCACTTGTATATCGGCAGTGACCCATGTTTTTAACTGATTGAACTGATTTGTGGCTATCAACTTTGTATTAATATGTCCTTGGTGTAGATCAATCATCACGTCGATCGTAGCCTCCTGCATTTCTTTGAATATAGTAATATGGGTGATAACTTGGAGTGCGGCATCGGTTTACTCTGCATGCTTCCGCAAAACCTGGAGTTTCATGTTGCTTCCGAACCAAATTTGTGGTTTCATCCAGCACATGTGTCTGTTTGATCAATTCCTTCATTTGTAGTTCCTCAGTTGGCAATGCTCTAATTTGTTCTTCATATTGTACTGCTGCTCAAAAGTTCATCACCCCGAATGCCTTGTCAGTTGACTAGAAATACTTTCTAACCAATCGAGTATTTTACTGTTGTTTAAAGCACTTTCCGTATCTTTATCACATAGCTTAGGAATGTTCTGAATTTATTTAGAAGCAACATACAAATATAGAAACATATTACAAAAGTGATCAATAAGAACCAAACATACGTTAGATTGCCACCATTGTTTTAATTTATTTACGGATAATGCTTTTTCCCCAATAAACATTTTATCAAAATTAGATAAAATTCGTTCAAGCCGTCCAATTCTATTTGTTTTATAGTGAATATACCTGCCGCTAGTATAATATCGCAAGTTGGCTGAGCAAGACCGACGGTTACAAAACTTCTGCGACTTTATCAGTTTCTGCTTGATCAAATTCAAACTGTTTTAGGTACAACAGTGTCATTAATGTTTCATTAGTTTGTTCATCCATTATGTAAAAGTGAAAAGTTCCACAAATATTACTTATTTGATTTTAAAATTAGATTTAAAGAATAACACTGTTTTTGTTTCACAAAATTAAACCATACACTCAGTGTTGCCAGATTGTCAGATTTATCTGAAAATCTCAGTTTTTCTAATAGGACAAAAGATTTTCAGTTTTTTAAGAAAATTCAGATATTGGATAGTTTTTGTATCAATAATTGTCATTTTATTTTATTCCAAAATAATGTGTTGAGCAATTCCGAAAACCAGCTGTTTATCAAAATTCTGACTGCAAAATGTTTACTATTTCGTTTGTTTATTTGTAATTGTTAAGTCGAATTGAGATATTAAAACTGTTCATTCACAAAGATTAGCAAAAAATTTTCCAATAATCTTTCAAATCTTAAATTCAAATTTTATTAGAAATTTTTAAAGTTTATTTTAGGACATGTGAATAGTTAAACGTCTATTTCAGAGTGAACTACCTTAATATCAACATTTATGTTTTGTAGTTGGAAGATTGTACATGAATATTTTTGATTGTTTTATTAAACAGGACTGAATATATTTACAGTGAAATGTCCAAAAAACCGATAGTACATTGTCCAGTAAAACTATTAAATCGAACGATAGAAATTTTGGAGCTGCAATTTTAGCACAGTAAAATTTAAGTAGTAAAATAATTTTTGGTTTATTTGTTTGTCAGATTTTTTTTTCAAACTCAGTGTATTCAGATTTTTTACAATAAAATCAGTTTTTTGTTCAGTTTTTAATAAAAAAAATATGGCAACACTGCACACGACAAACTGAACATGGCGATTTTGTTATAAATTGCACAGTAGCTAAAATTTTGACTATAAAAAAACTAAAGTAACACGATATATGACACGATCAGGGAATAAGAAGAATTTAAACATTATTTTTTGTGCTAATATGAAATTTATCATAATTACTTTTTTTTATAAAAGATACTTAATATTTTAAGATGAAGAATCCTTTTAATTTTCTAATCTGCAAAATCCTCTCGAAGTGATCCGAAATCGATTTAAATATTAAGTTGATCTCATTTTTATGTTATATTTTATATAATTTATATAACTCATTAAATTATTGTTGATGGAATTCTAATTTTTTCTAAAACTATTTTTTTTTTTTTTTTGAAATTTTAATGATAAGAGAATACCTTTTGTGTCTTGTTATGCATATTGAGATTCACCATTATGAATAACAAAACTTATTTCATTATTAATAGAAAATTGTTGGATAGGTTGACTGACAAATTCTGATTGCTGAATAGTTGTGAAATTGGTTCAGTTATATATCTAACCACTGACTGTTGAACAGTCGCCAGGCCAATTAATCGAAGTAATTATGAAATTTGCAGTAGTGAAACTGAATATTTTCTTTAAATTGATTAAGACCTGGGAAGTTTGCATGTTGCATCCTTTATGTTAATTTTAATATTGTTTTACAGTCGAATATATATGCGTCCTTAATCTTTGAGTAATATACTTAAATTGAATTTACTCCCTGATTGAGTCTATGTAAGTCTCTTGTCGCTATAATTCGTGACAAGATTTTCTTTTCCACTATTCCATTTTAACAGAGTGCCGTACATATTAAGTGTGTACTTCTTTGGTCTACAGGACTATATCATTTTTATTTGCCCTAAGTATAATATTTCCGTTAATCATATTGCTATAAAATCCTTAATAACCGAAATAACACGCCTTTACTAATAGAAATAACTGAACAGAAATACGTATAACTTAAAAACGTTAATAGAAATACATTTTTAAAATTAATTCTAAATCACAAGATCTACACATTTGCATAACGATTTGACTTAAATAGTGGAAGGGATCAAGTATGCAAGTATACATATCACCATATGATGTGTCATCAATTACACAGTATTATCGGTAAATATCTAAACGGTGTTTGAAGATGCTAAATAAATTTTTCTTCGCAAAGTTACACACAAGCAAATCTGTGCCGTTTAATTCGGCGTGAACAAAGTCTAATATATTTTAAGATTGATTGAATAGTTTTATTCAACCTAATTTAAAATCATATAAAATGTAGAAGCTATAAGATTTTTTGTTAAATATGTAATCTATCATATTTATATTGTTGATAATCTTATATTTGAAATTATTTTTCCAACATACGAGTAAGATTATCAACAATATAATATGAGAAGAAAAATTTGAAAAATTCTGAAAATCAATTCCCAGTTATCCACACCACTTAATGTATATTATTTTAAAAAATAATGATGTAAATTTATAAATTTTAGTTATCTGTAAAATAAAACTTAGTAAAGTAAATATACAAGTGTTTTATTGTAATAAAATTTATTGATAATAGCGTGTGACGAAGAGTTTAAAAAAAATTAACTGTGGTAAGTGACTACATTTTTAACTTTTTATGCAGTTTGTTGTGTCAAACCAAGTACTACAAAGCAAGAGTCCATAATAATTGAGTAATGTTCCGGTTTTAAGTGTCAGGAATACTATCGATGGTAATACATCCTTACAATTCAATTCTAGAGTACATTTGAAATTCTGTTCCTTTACTGAGGAATCACAACAAGTGACAACAGATGGATGACTAAAGAAGTATTGTCCATTCCTAAACAAACAACTTTTGCACAATGATCAGAACGTTAACTACTTCAATATATCTGAATATGTACATTTCTTTTACAGTTTATTTATAATTTTTATGAACGATTCAACTAGTAAGTTGTTTTATTACTTCGCTCTTTGTCGCGTTACGGAATAACCCAAATAATTCGTAAATGCAATTATCAATACACTACAATCAAAACCATCAATAATTAATATTTCGAGTAAGTTTTTGTAATTCGCTAGCACTGTCGCGACACGACTGAACGTACAGATAAAAATTGCACAGCACGAACATTAAGTCTGGTGGCATAAACCTGATGAGATAGAGTTATCTTTTCGATTACAGTCATTCAATGACGTCATCATCAGATCAAAACCGGCCTAGTGTATTACAACAACCAAACAACAACTCGAATAATCCAAAATCTTCGAAGAAGGCGGTGTTACAGTTCAAACAGGTAGTTAAAAATTCATAAAAATCTGTTCATTTATTTTAACTACACAGAACTCTAATGATAAAATAAAATGAAAACACTTCCAATTAAAGTGGATAACCAAAGCCATCTTTATTAATAAAGCCTAAGTGAACACTTAGTTTTTGAAATGAGCTTTATTCAGTGTAACAATAATGTACGTTCTATCATTATCAAGAAACTCATACGAAACGTATAAATGTATTTTTAAGTTGTTAGTTATATTGCGAGTTAGAGCTTGTAAAATTTTATTTCATAAAATGGCATCGAAATGATTGGAAGTACGAGTGTATATCATTTGTTCGAAATCCGAATAAATCACGTTCAAAATTAATTGTAAATTGATTTATATTTTTATAGATTTTGTTCTTTTTATTTCAATACAAACGATATCCTCTAAAATATATTTTACTCGCTGTAATTCTCTCTAATTTTTTATTATTAATTCTCTCTAATGTGATATTCTTTGGTAAAAAATGTGCTCTGAGAGCAAAAAAGCTTTTTTTGCTCAAAACATGTGCGTTTTTGAAATTACGTATTCTTTGAAAACATCGAGATTGCTATTTTTTTATCTCGAGCACTTTTTGCATTTTTCACAGATTCAAATAAAGTATACCCACACATATAAGTTTTTAAACGTCAAAATAATATAAAAAAAAAACTCCGTTTTTAATTTCATTTGTGAATTATATTTGGTCGTAAACGTGTGAGTTTATCACAATTAAATAAAAGTTAATAACAATAATAATTAAGGATCACAATTAAATAAATATAGATGTTATAAAAGATTTTACTATAAAATTTGTGTTTATATAGCATAATAATTTGTATTTTATTTTCACCAATACATCGACAAAAAAGCAATTTTTTCGTATTCTTTGATAAAGAAAAAATAAGCTCTTTTCTCTTATTTTGGAAAGAATATCACATTAGTCGCACAACGATTTGGTTTTTATCTAAAATTTACATTGTATTGTTCAGGCCATTGTTGGCCCGTACCGTGTCAACAATCTGACTCCATCGGTTTCAATCACGAGCTAGCTCTTCATACTGGTGCAAACAACCAGAAGATGTCAGGTCGCTCTCTATGCCGTGGAATCATCCTCATCGACAGCGACCTCCTCGCCTACCAAAATCGCTGTATCATTCGGTTTGGATCAGCACGCAAAACGTGACCGAGCCAGCGTACTCGCTACGTTGTTTAATTTCATGAACGATATCAGGAATTTGCATTAAATTCCTGATCTCGTGGTTGAAACGAACTCGGTATGTGCCATCAACGTCGCGCTTTGGGCCATATATCACACGCATGATTCTTCTCTCGACTGTTGGAAGCCATCTTTCGTACTCATCCGACAAGGTCCAACTCCCACATCCATACATGACAACGGGTCTGATCAACCCTCTCTGTACAGTTTCAGCTTATCCGCGTTTTTCAAGATATTTTGATTTCAGATGTGGACCTAGAGGATATAAAGCCCGATTGCCAGCGGCAAGGTGAATCTTGATATCCTCGCCCACACTACTATCGTGAGCAATGAGAGATACAAGATACTTGAATCTCATTACTCCTTCAAACGTGTGGTTACCGTTTCTGAAATCAATTGCGTCTTGGTCTCTAAAACAAACCAGAAATCGTATATTTTGGTTTGGACTCATTGATTTTGAGACCAACGAAAGCTGAACACTGTTTCAGTGAATCAAGTATTCAATCCAATCACAGATATCATCTGCATACGCAAAAAGTTTATTGGATTCTCGGAATAAGATATTGTTCTGAGGTGTTTCACTTTTACGAAGGATGCATTCCAACATGAGATTAAAAAGTATCAGGACAGCGCATCTACTTGTCGAACACCAGAAGTTATTGCAAAAGTTCTCGATAAGCTGTTGTCAACTTTAACACTCAAGCATTGTGATTGCGTTACTGTCATTTTACACAGATGTGCGTATTTGTTTGGTATTCCTAAATATTCAAGCGCATACCATAGTCCCTCTCGATTGATGGAGTCATAGGCTTTCTTGAAATCTAGGAATACCTGGTGTACATCGCGATATGTTTCACAGTACTTGGAAAGAATCAACCGTAGCGAAAAAACTTGATCAGTGACTGACCGATTTACCGATCCTTGTTAGTCACCGATAATTTCCTCCGCCAGAGGAGTAATTCTTCCCAAGATAATGTATGACAGTAACTTGTATGCTGTGTGAACTTGTATGTGTATGCTGTGCTAGTTCCATTGCATTTATGGGACGAACTAAACCGGAGGATCCAAGCCAAAAATCCAGTTTTACCTAACATCAATGACCTCAAAATTGCTTTTGATGTGGAGTGGGATGCGAACCCCGCAGGTTCTTGTTAAAATCTTAATAAGGGCAATAGGGAACTGCATGCAAATCTTTGGATACGCAATTGAGGCCATACTAAGTATTGTTACGACTATCATGGTTCGTATTCGGATTATTGATGATTCGGATGTGGATCAAAATTAAACCCACCGGAGTTTAGTCAAACATATACTATCACTCTATTTCACAAACTAAATTGTGAAAAATTAGCCGCTTGCCACTCCACTGGTGATGACTATGACACTAGTCGTCACTTAACTTCTAAACACTTTAACGCTGTTTAAATTAAAACTTGTCCAATATGGCGATTTAACACTGTTTTTAGTCAAATCAGTTGGATGCTCGATTTTTCGATTCTACTCGCAACAGTCAATGTAGTGGCGTATTAAGTTCGGTGTAGTATATTTCGAGATAATATAATGCGTCACTGTAGTAGTGTGTACAACTGACTTCTATTATCTCTATATATTCTCAAGTTTTCGATTCGCTCGTTGTATAGTATTATCCCTTTCCTCGTGTGATTATCATTTCTCAAGCTGAAATCTATCAATATCAACACCGCTTGAGGCCTTGAAGAGATAACTTCTCTCGCTCGCCGAAATAAACTCAATCATAAAAATAATGCGTTGTGTCTTAGTGATTGGATTCGAACGAGCTTCTATTTGAGTATATTTACAATTGATCTCGTGAATCCGACTTCTTTCTTCATTTCCTTCGTTATCTACAAAACAGGTTTTATTGCCAACATGTTGAAGATTCATTTTTAAAACCAAATTTTTTTTATTTGTTTTGGGTTTCATCGCATAAAACTTTTTGAATTTTTGAAATAAACTTTATAAAATGAAAAAGATTAACATAGAAATACTGTACTAAAATACTGTAACTTTATAAGCACTCGACCGCTGACTTCTATGTCATAGCTTCAGCGTTGATATAGGCATATTTGTTATAGTAACAATCTATAAAATTTGTTTTGGTTTTGCTTGAAACTTTTAAAATAATTTCAAATATTATTAAAATAATATCGTTTTGAAGTATAAATAATGTTATATCAGGATATTTTATTTCTCATCATTTAAAGAATTTTACAACATTCAACTTCTATTTCACAAATTGTTAACGAGTCAATTGCGAAATACAAAATTTGACCACAGAAATTGAAAATTGAAAACGGTATAATACCCCGCTCAAATTTGTATATGTACTAAAAATTCATTTTTGAATAAGACTGTATAAAGATACTACCAACATGACGATTAAAAAATGTCTGATAGTTTTTTATTTTGTAATGTCAGTCAGAACTTTAAGCATATAAAAGATATTCTGCTTTGAGGTTTTCTTTTACTACGGTAAGAATTTGTTCTGGTTACAATGCTAAGTTATATATTTGCTATGTCTTGACACGATAATTAGTGGAGCATAATTTGAAATAGCAGTGTAATATTACACAGCAAGTATAAAATACGAACATATTTTGATCAGTTTTAATACTATAATTAATTATCCATGCAACCCATAATTAATTGGAATATACTTTTATTTCTCGGAAAATGTGGTTGGATCGCTTCAATCGATATTTCAAATAATTATTAAAATTACTGTTTTCTGACCTATGCTCCAGGAAATTAAATGAAAATATTGGTAGTAGTACGCTATTTATAATTCTAAATCACAAAATATTCTGTTCATACAACAATTTAATTTGAAGTATGTAAACTTATTTGACATCAAACAAGAAACCAATTCGTTCGCGTATTCGACGAAAGGAGGGACAGTAGCATACGATTCGTTTTATCGTCAAGACAAAGCTATTATGTACTATACAAGTATAGTTGCAGCAATGCGCAGATGGTTCTACGTAAATCGAACCTATACCCGTACGTCCTCGACTTGGCTATTAAGGCGCAAATTAGGACGTAAATAAGCGAACCGCGAAAAATCTGTCAGAGCCTTGAGCCCGAAAACAGATTGCATAGTATAAAATAAAAAAAAAAGTATAGTTGAATGATGTTGCTTAAGGTTGAATAATTCGTCATAATTAAGTTATAACTTATATTTACATCTTTCAGACCAAAGAAAATTAAAATTTACATATTATACGTGAATAAGGCGCGGTTAACATCTACTTTACATTCACTTCTAAGAAATATTATTTCTATTATCAGTTTAGTTTATATTGATCATACACGTATCGTCAGACAAAAAACTCAGTGATATTCGAATTAAAATTAATGTTTAGTCAATCTACTTTCCTTGGATTTTGTTTACCACTGTTGCGCACAACTAATAATAAATGAGTCATTACGTTAAATGTTATATACCTATACGTACATTTGCTGTGTAATTTTTGAGTGTATTTAGAAGTAGCTTTGGGCTCCTTGAATTAAAAAAGGCTGACTTAAAAAAGTGTTTTTATATGGAAAATTGCGACTTTTTTTAATTCATTTTTTTAGTAAATTTTGTGAATTAAAAAAGGTATTTTACAAAAACAAATTTAATTTAAAAATGACATAAAAAAGGCATATTTCATGTCATTTTAGAAACACTTATCTTAATTCATTTTCCAAATGACATAAAAAATGCATGTTTTTTGTCATTTTATAAATAGATATTTTAAATCATTTCAAAAATGAATTAAAAAATGCATATTTTAATTCCCAATAAACTGCAAATTTCTGGAACACTAATCTTATTTTAAAATTTTTTGTTTCTCTTAAATTATAAGAGGTTGAAAATAAATACATGTGTTTTCATTAAAGAAAATTTGCAAAAGACGAAATTTTCAAGTAATGCTTTCATTGATGAATTTTAATTCATTATCAATATGAAAAAGGAACATTTTGGTTCAGTTATAAATACATATCTTAATTCATATTCAAAATGAATTATGAAATGCACATTTTAAACACAATTCTTAATTCAATTTCAAAATGACTTATGATATGCATTTTTAAAGTCAGCTTGTTTGATTTCATTTTCATACAGATTTTATATCATTTTTAAAATGAAATAAAAACACTCATTTTAAGTCTAAAAAAAACACATTTTTTAAGTCAGCCTTTTTTAATTCGGGTCCCCGTAGCTTTGCTATGCACAGTCACTTCATCGTTTCTTACCACTTTGTCTATAAACTAATGAGTTGGGATTTCCGTATTAGTTTATAGAACGAAGAAGTAAGAAAAGAAGAAGTTAAGATACATAGTGCGGCTACATCTAAGGACACTCATTCACATTATCAGTTTTGCCAAAACCGGCGACATTTGAACACTTTCGCCGATTTTGAACGAAAGCCATGTTTTCCACTTTGTACGTATGCTGTAATAAAACATTGGAATAAAATAAGTTCGGTGTAGTTAACTTATGTATAAGTATGTAGTATACTTTTATATTATCTATGTGTGGTTATTATCAAGAATGGCTTGTACGGAACTAAACAAGTCATGCTGCGAACACAAAAGTATTGTTAAGATAGTTCAAAAGTACAACAAGGATGATCTATATTTAAACTTAAACGTATTCTGATGTTGATCACACAATGTCTCATGGGACTCGTATATTTCGTATTTAATAATTTTGTTTCTCACTAATACAATTTCCACTAAATCTTTCTAGATTCGCTTATTGACGTCCCTTATTTACGTCCTACAATAGGTTCGATTTAAGTATAACCGTATAGTACTGACATGGGAGATGGGTGCCCGAATTATTCACGCAAACTGGAAATCATAATGAGTTGGTGAAAAATTCCACCTCTATCAGGATTCTAAACCGATATCTTCCGCTCCATAGACATAACCACTAAGCCATAATTTGTAATCACTAAATTGGTTGTTAACAGCATTCTTGTTATCAAACTATTATGCAAAATGCCACAAACTGATACGGTGTCCTTCAATTTTCATTTTTGGGTGGTAAATATTTATCTGGTTCCTTAGTTCTTCATTTTGCTTTTCTATTTCTTGGGTAATTGATTAACTCCTCATCCATACGAATGAAAGTTTTGTAATCAATTTAGCTTTAATTATAGCATAAGGGTATGTGTGCATTTCCACGTTGTTGAAATATTTTTGGTTAAAATATTTTTGTTGTTTGTTTACACTTTTCCTTTAAGCTTATAAGTTTTTAGTCAAATTTTATTTGTATAAGAAATTGAAATGGACATTACAAAATTAATTGAATGTGTTAAAGTTAATGAGATTTTATACGATAAGAAGAACAAATACTACAATGACATAAATAAAAAGGACACAGCCTGGCAAGCGATTGGAAAAATTGTCAATCATAGTGGTAAGTTTATTTAATTATGTATTGTATTTCGTATGAAATACTTAAGTAGTGTTTTGGTAAACGGTCGGTACTATTAATACTGCCGTCTGAATGTTTTTTCCATGTCAGGGTAACTGTTTTTATACGATTTATTTTCTAGTATTAAAAGGTATTTACATTTTCAGTTCTAAACTAGGGATGGGTTGATTAATCGTTTTAACAAAACTATCTTCTGTTTTAATATAATATGTAATTCAAAATTATTTGTTTATTTAGAATAATATTATAGGAAAGAAAAACATAATTGTATTTCATTTATTTAATTTTTTTTAATTTATCCAAAAACAAATTTATAAAACTTAAAGCTTAATCGTGTTTTCGTTTTTCAATTAAAGGATATGACTGAACAGCTGCACTGAACCGTCGGTCAGCCTCAATGGAAGATGGTGGAATACTCATTAAAGCGTTGTAGATTTTATCCAGCTCATTTATCTGTTCGCTTATTTATCTGTTCAAATATAGCCATTTCATTTTTAATGATTCTTAAACTATTTTCGAACGCACGTTGGAAGAAGGAGTTTCTTTAAAATAAATTGGTTTAATTCCTCTGCCTTTGACTGGAACCCAGTGGATTTGATCAATTCATCATCGTTCTGATTTTCTATCTCTGCTGCATTTGGCTTTTTCTCTACTACACAATCTTTGTACAGTGTCTTTAATCGTTTCCGCCAATTGATTTCGTGTAGGCCGTTATAAAATTGGATCTTTCTGTGTTAAATTTAACAAGTAAAGGTTTGTTTCTTCCAATTATTCCAGCAAACCTTGCAATGTGTTGTAATGTGTAAAACATTCGATTCGCGTTTGTAACTGAAAATTATTGTTTCTCCTTGTTATGGGCCTATAGCAGTAGCACACTTTTGTATAAAATAAATCTGTTATACACAATAATTGTTTTGTATTATGAACTTAAATTCATTTCACATTTATACAATTTGAAACCTATAATTTTGGACAATATCAAAAATAATTCTAGTTATTAAAAATTTATTTAGAAATTATTATAGGCATTAATATACATAATATTATTAGGGAATTCATAAAATAGAAATTCTACAAAAACTGTTATATTTTTGATTTGAGTTGGAGAAAATTATTTAGAGAAGAGGACGTATATACGTAAAACAACTATAAAAACTGAAAAATGAATGTATAACAAACATAAAATAAAAATAATGAGATCAGGTGGGGATTAACCAAAACAAAAAAGTCTACAAAAAATTGCTTGGTGTTTTATATTAGTTTTGATAGGAACAAAATAGATTTTTGTTTGTGGATGTGTGTAATCACCCCCTTATCTTAGTCAATTAGTTTTTGTATAAGAGGTAGAGAGAGGAGAGAAATGTTTTCTTTTAACTAAAGATACATATTATGTAATGCATGGGCTTGGTGCAAAATAAAATCTCTGTTCCAACAACCAAATACAATTTTCATTTTTATGAACGAAAAAAATAATTGTTGTTGTTGTGTCTACGCCTTTGCGTATGTTAACAGGTGCATTTTTGTTTATTTGAAAAATTTGTGCCAATATTTCTAATTGTTGTATGTGATAGAAAATCAAAAACAACTCGCACGAATATCATTTTTATACTATGAACAATGAACTAATATGTAGTTTGAATAACATATTATTGATTCTGTTTGTATTTTCTTACATATTTTAAAATTTTAGATAGTGAACGTACATGATTTTTTATGATTTTGTTATAGTATTTTTCGATTAATGTTATAATAGTCTAAGAAATTTTCCATGTTTTGATTTTTCTTAAGTATAATTAAGATGAATTTGTTTATTTTTTGCTAATATTCATAAATATGTTGGCCGCCCTAAAATTTTTGGCGCCCTGTTTTACTGCACCATCTGCACCTATGAGAGCGCCGGCCCTGGTCCCTAACCAACGTGACTTATGTCTTAATATAATCGCTTTGCTGGGTAGAACCAACAGCAACAATCATAACTTTGTTATTGACAATGGTGGTGAGTTAATATCAGACGGATATAAAATTGCTTCTGAATTTAACAACTACTTTGCAAATGTTGGGAAAGATTTGGCTAATCAGATTAATAGTTCCAACAATATTTTTAAATTTAATACTTGTAATTGTGTAAATCAATCCGTTTTTATTAAGTCTACATCACCTATTGAAGTATTTAATTTAACTATTGATCTAAATCTTAATTGATCTTAAAACGAGATGGGCCATATCTGCTGGATAGTTGTGCTCTAAAATTACACATTAATATCTTCTCTGAAATCTTATCTAGCATTTTTAATAAAGTTTTTGAAACTGAAATATATCCAAATTGCTTAAAACTATATAAAGTTATTCCAGTTGTTGAAACTGGCGATAAAAATTAATTGACAAATTACAGACCAATATCAACGTTGTCTGTTATGGATAAACTGCTGGAAAAGTTGTTAGCATTACGGTTTAATTCGTTTTTAGAGACAAACAATTTGCTATATAAGTTTCAATATGATTTTCCAAAATGTTCTGGGACGTTGCTTTAGTTGAAACGGTTAACATGATAAGTAGTTCTATAAATGATAAATTCTATAAGGGAAAACTAAGGTTGCTTGCGAATGACGCAGCTCTGTTTTATTAGGTTAAGAACCCGATTGATGGACTTCAGTTTATGTCACATGATCTTAATATTTTGTTTGATTTTTTCAATGAGAATATGTTGTCTTTAAACTTGGCTAAAACCAAATACATGGTGTTTCGTTCAATCTGTAAACCTCTTCCTACATTACCTAACTTTACTGCAGCAAATGTGAATATTGAACTTGTTGAAACTTAAAGGTATTTAAGAATGACTTTTGACTCACATTTTAGTTGGCAGCACCATATTGACATAGTTTGCTCAAGAAATTCTCCAATAATAGGTTTTACTACTTTTACTTCGATTAATATACTTTGCATTTATTCACTCTAGAATTACCTATGGCCTCGTTGTTTATGGCAACTCGTCTCAATCGCGTTTGAGGAAGCTACAAGTTTTACAAAACCGTTGCATTAAAGCTATATATAAATTACCTATTCTGTTTTCGACTAGAGATTTATATGCTGTAAAGGCCGAAAACATTTTACCGATTAAAGCTTTACATTTCATGCAGACTGTCAAATATATCTATAGGATAACACATGCCACTTTGAGCGTGTGTAATGTTTATTTAAATTCATATAATCAACAATACCATACACGTAATAAAAATAATCTGAAACCATGTAATATTACTAATAAGTATGGTCGCAAACGTATTAGTTTCATAGGCTCTAAAATGTATAACGAAGTAGTTTCTGAGATTAAACAGCAAAATTACGATAATTTTAAAAAAGGAATAATTAATTATTTAAAAGCACTTGTAAATAAATATATTATTTAAATATGTGTTGATACAAAGACAGTAGCCTCTATTTATCATTTATCTTAGAAATATTTTATTATTTATAAATTAAAGAATGAAGTATTATTGTATGCAGTTCTCTTTAAGGGATTCCGAATCCACTGCGAACTGCATCCAACATTATTTATTTATATATTTCGTTATTTATGAATGTGAATGTAGGAATAAGTTATATTGTTATAGTTTATAAGATTGTAAATAATAAATTATGTTAATTAAATGATAAAAAAAATGGAATAGATATATTTTCATATAATAGTTTATTTCATTTTACAATTGAATTATAATATGAAATAATAAGCGAAGTTTTGAAATAGTCAAATATTTTTTTTTGTTATCGTTCGAAAACGAAATAAAAAATATATATTTATCCTATTTCGTTATATGCAACCACGGTTCATATAAGATGTTCCTCTTTATGTTTATTCTCTTTGGTATTGACATAAATTAAAATATACGAATTTTAATTATGATGTCGCGCACGTCAGTAATAATTTTTTAACTCGTAGATATTCACATATATAACAAATACTATAAATTAAATTTCCCTTCCTTTTTAAGGACCTAACTGTAAAAAACAATGGAACTGTCTCAGGGATGCGTACCGCAGAGCCATCAAAAAAAATAAAAGGGCTAAAAATGGACAGACGGCAATCCAATCAAAAAAATGGAAGTACCAAGAACTGATGTCATTTTTGACACCCTACTTAAACGAAAGAGAAATCATTACTTCAGTTAATGTTGATATTAGTCATGATATGTTAGATGTTGTGGAGATTGTTTCATTAAATGGAGAAATAAATAAATCATTTGAGACATGGGAGCAAGAATCACCTGCTAGCAGGAGACCGCCCAAAAAAGACTATAGCAATAAAAGGAAAAAGGAGAACGAAACGGCTTCATCGGAATTGATGAAATACCTTTTGAGTAAAAACAAGCCTGAAAAAACCAACGAGTTAGATTTATTTTTTAAAAGTATGGCTGGAATAGTGCAAAAACTATCACCGTTCAACCAAGCTTTAGCGAAATCACGAGTTTTTAAAATTATTTCGGAGCTGGAAATGGAAGAGTTATCGCACCAGCAACTATTGGAACCGATTGCATCAATAACCAGACCAAAAGAAGAGTTTTAACGTCTAGATCCAGTTCTTTAGATAGTACAATCATGCACAAACCATCAATTTTTGCTTTCGAATCAAATATAGCTGTGTCACAACACAAGATTTAAGTGGTTAGTCAAAACCACGAACTTCAAAAACTCAATCGAATTACATAAATATTCACCTGCAAATTGTTCAATGCAGCCACCATCAGCTGTTCCGTTAACATTTAATTCAATGGCAAATATTAATCAATCTTTGTGAAGATAATTTCAAGACCTGTATAATCTTCATCGGCAAAATCGAATTCCTTTCTATTCGATTCGAATTTTGGAATACAATAGTCATCGCCAACAATATTAGATTCACAAATAACTCAAAAAATGGGACAATATTATTTTAAATTAAGTTAGAGTAAATTAATATCTAATTCAAAATTATATTAAAAGTTGAATGTACATATAATTATAAGATTATTATAGTAATAAATAATGTATTACCATTATGGATTACACTTTCCGAATTATGGATTAATATAAACCCGACCTTACGCATACGTATGCAGTAAGAAAATATCAATCTATAACGATATTGGTCAACCATATTATTAGTTGCTTTCCAAATCCCATCGACCAACCGCTAGTAGTTCGTTGCGTGTCTGCTAAATTTACTATGGTTTATTTAGTAAAGAAAATAATCGAACTACTAGCGGGTACTAGTGGTTGGTCGATTGGAAAGCAACTATTAGTTGCCTTCCAATTGATCAACCGCTATTGAACGTTAGTAACTTGGTTCAACTTGTCTTTGCAGGTACTACCGGTTGGTCGATTGGAAAGCGAATATTAGTTGCTTTCCTATCGACTAACCGCTAGTAATTCGGTTCTTATCTTTACTAAATAAACCATAGCGTTGAAATTTGAAATTTCGATCGCTTATGATGTCAAAAAATATCATTTGCCCATGCTGGGCACATCCTCGTAAAATATCCTGAAACCAAATTAAGCATGGCTTAGTGACCACGTGATGTGCAAAACGTGAGATCGTACCGGTCTTCAATCAAATTCGTAGTCAATGACCACTGGCCATTGCAAAGCTTCAATGAAATTTCCGTACAAGTCAAGGAGAGCGGGATTCTCTTTTGAAGATCTTGTCAACAATAACATTTTACGATCTTATTACCAGTCCGATGAAATAAACATTCTTTGGGAAGTATTAAAAATCTCCGTTAAGGTAAAAACTGAGCCCAAAACTGATTGGTTTGAAGAGGAGTGGTGTCTTGTTGTAACGAAATATATTTTATAATGAATCGCAAACTCAGTGTACAATCACAATAAAAATTAAAATGATTAATTGCTAGTAGGACAGTTAAACGAATGTTTAGACAGAAGATGCGTGATTGATGGTAGTTAGGTCCTAGGAGTACAATAACTCAAAAGTTCATGTGGTTTTTAATGGAGTAACTGGATGGAGTACCATATCATAAGCCCTCGGTTAAATGCAATTCAATACCCTCAAATACAAACCGAAGAAATTTTCGTTGAACATCCATCCTATGACGAAGTCACTAAGGCCGTGCAGAGATTAAAGAAAAATTATTCACCTGGAGTTGATAGATAGCTATTTTTGGTATTCATCTTCCCTGAATAGATATTTTCTTGTGAATTTACACATTCAAAGCTGTAATTGGAATTGTTCATGTCCTTGATGGATTGTATAATAAACCTAACATTTTAAGACTTTCATTTAGTTTTATTTGAATGTGTCTGTTTTATTTCAAATGCTTGGTGCTCGGCAAAAATGAAATCAACCGTAACGCAATAATAATTCCCCTCTTAAGTTCCCGGAAACGAGATTAAGGATCGGCACGTGCAGTCACTCCGAAAACCTGGCGCATTTGACGGCCTTATCATATGTATGGTAGAGTATCGGCTGGAATTCATAGCGCTCCAAAAAACTCGATGGTCTAAAAGTGGAGACCATGTGTCCCAAGGCTATACGTTGCTACACAGTGGTGATGACCTCGGAAATCTTGTAGTCGGATTTCTTATTGGCTGTACTGGACTTTCAGGCAGTCGATAATCGAATAAGTAAGCTTCGCTTGCACATGAGATTAGCCAAACTCTCAATTGTCTGTCTGCATGTGCCCACAGTTGTAACCCAACCCCAAGATAAAGACTTATTTTACAATAATTTGGATAATCTGATGAACTCTGATGGAGCCCGATGTGAGATTGGTAACTTTAATGCTGACAGAAATTAAACCGAATTATGTAATAATATAGGTCCGTACTCCCGACAGAAACGGCGAACGAAAGTGGGGAAAGAATAACGTACTTTGCGATCGCGCATGATCTCAAAGTGGAAAGTACATTTGGAAACATTGACTCATCCACGTAAAACTTCCCGAAGTATTGTCAATGCTGTCCAGCACATTATCGATATTGTGAAAACTACACCCAAAAATGATTGGTTTGATCAGGAGTGTCATCTTGCTGTTGAGGAACGCAATATACCCACAATGAAGCGCAGACTCGATTTACAATAGCAAAAAGAAACAAACGTTCTCGTGCTAGGAGGACAGCTAAACGCATTTGTAGACAAACGAAGCCCGAATTGTAGAAGGCTAAGATCTAAATAGTACATCAACTCAGCAATGAGCGCACTTCCTTAAAGGAATCTCCGAATTGTATCGTACTTTAAGAGCTCGGCCGTTCGGGACCAGGATGGACACTTCTGTGTTAACGTGGATTCGGTACTTGATACAAAGCGTGAACATTTTTCTAATCTACCAAGACGCAAATGATTTCAGAAGTTGGTAACCACACGTTTGAAGGAGTAATGAGATTCAAGTATCTTGTATCTCTTATTGCTCACGATACTAGTATGTGGGAGAGGATATCAAGGTTCGCCTTGCCGATGGCAATCGGGCTTTATATCGTCTACGTCCACTTCCGAAATCAAAATATCTTGCAAATGCGGATAAGCTGAAACTGTACAGAGTGTTGATCAGACCCGTTGTCATGTATGGATGTGAGAGTTGGACCTTGTCGGATGAATACGAAAGATGGCTTCTAAAATTCGAGAGAAGAATCATGCTTGTGATATATGGCCCAAAACGCGATGTTAATGGCACATACATCTTTTCTTTTCAAGCACAAGATCAGGAATTTAATGCGATGGTTTCACGGCGTAGAGAGCGACCTGGCATCTTCTGGTTGCTTGCAACAGTATGAAGAGCTGGCTCGTGATCGAAACCGATGAAGTCAGTTTGTTGACACGGTACGGGCCAACAATGGCCTGTAAAAGCCGTAAACAAATCTATACGGGGGTAAATCAATATATTCGTAGTACACTCGCGGATAAAATTAACGCATTTTTTTTTGTAGTAAAAAAAATCCCGCTGGTCAATTTTAATACCACTAGTGTCAAATGATAGCACATTTATATTTTTATCAGAAACCACCTTGAATAAAGTTTACTGCAAGCCAATCAATTAAATTTTTCAAAAATGCTTAATCAAAAGTGCATTGTGTTTGAAATCCAACGCAACGATCGGCTTTTGTTCCATTGCATATCAATTATTTTGAAATGCAGTACCACTAGTTCTTGTAAATGTGTTCTAAAGCAAACACCTAATATAAAATCCATTGTAATACGGCACCCGTTCAAGAGCTGGAGGCGGTTAAAGTGGTCACATTGTATCAGGAAGATTATACACAAGTACAAATCGCACGAAAATTAGGAATTAATCAGTCTTCGGTTTCACGAATACTTAAGCGGTATCGTGAGACCTTAGAGTATAAAAGAAAGCCCGACAAGGACGTAAAAGGTGCACAACCAAGCATGACGATCGATTTTTAAAAATGAATTCGTTACGAGATCGATACGTGAATATTAGTGTCAGAACAGTTAGATGAAGATTAAAAGAAGTGAACCTAACTCCAAAACAGCGCGTAAAAGTCCCACGGCTTCTTTCCCGCCACAAATCCAGCCGTTTAGAATTTGCTCATACTCATGCAAATTGGGGAACTGATCAATAAGCCACTGTTTTCTTTTCAGATGAGACCAGAATCCAATTATGGAAACAAGATGGACGTAATCTTGTATACAGAAGAGTTGGAGAACGCTACGCACCGTGTAACATGGTGCAAACTGTAAGCTTTGGTGGAGGTTTAGTAATGTTTTGGGGTAGAATCAGTTGGGAGGGCCGTACGAAGCTGGTGGAGATTGGTTTGAGGATGAATGAAGACTGGTATGCTCGGAACATTCTTGGCGATCACGTTTTGCCATATGTGGGCTTCATAGCTTATGATAGTTTGGTGTTAATGCATGATCACGCTCCAGTCCACGTTGCTGCAACGGTACGACAATATCTCCAAGATATTGGCGTCCGTGCACTTAAGTGGCCACCAATGAGTCCTGATCTTAATCCGATTAAACACGTGTGGGACATTCTAAAACGCCGTATTAAAGCTAGAAATCCTGCACCAGATTCGACAGCAGAGCTTCTCATTCAGCAAGAAATTTATACATTCCGCAAGAAATGATACAAAGCATTCTACTTAGTATGCCCAGAAGGATGGAAGCTGTAATAAGGGCACGGGGGAAATACTCATTATTAAATTAATCATATTAAATTGTAATAAAGCTAGTTTTAATGTTTATAAACCGCTTTTAAAAATTTAAAAAAAAATAGTTCGACACATTTTAACATTTTGCATTGAAAAATAGCCGCTATAATTCCATAACGCCACATTTGTGCCTCTTTTGAGAAAATTATAAATTTGGGATCATTTGATACCAGTTCCACTGAAATTGTCCAGCGGGATTTTGTTTTATTACAAAAAAAATATGCGTTAATTTTGCCCAGGAGTGTATTGGCAAAGAGAAAATATAAAGAGGAACATCTTATATAAACCGCTGTTCGATATAAACTAAAAATTTTAAAATATTTCTGAGTTATTTGTAGATATCAAACGAAATATGATTAATATATATTTTTTATTTTGTTATGTTTCGAACGATAACAAAAAAAATATTTGACTATTTCAAAACTTCGCTTACTATTTCATATTAGAATACAATTGTAAAATGTAATAGATTATTGTATGAAAATATATCTATTACATTTTACAATCGAATTATAATATGAAAATAGTAGGCGAAATTTTGAAATAGTCAAATATTTTATTTTTGCTGTCGTTCGTAAGAGAAAACGATATAAAAAATATATGTTTATCCTATTATCGTTTGCCATCACTAAATAACTCAGAAATATTTTTAGTTTATAGCAACCGCGGTTCATAAAAGATGTTCCTCTTTATATTTATTCTCATTGGTATTGGTATGGGATTATCGAGTGAAAGAGAAAACTATAGTTATTTTTTGTTTATTTTTCATCTAAAAGAAATATCTAGAAACCACACTTGTTTTATTTTGTTTAATTTATTTCTGGACGTCAATTTTGCAACACATGCTAAGACAAAAATAGAAAATGAATAAAATTGAAGTAAATGAATAAAATTGAAGTAAGGTAGTTAAATATTTTTGTAAAAATGAAAATAACGCTAAATTTATTTTAGATTATACGTGAAAAGTTTATGGCGAATATGGACCAAAATATTCTACGGACACGAAGTGAGTTAAATTATTTAAGTTGTAGAGAATCGCTAGATGATGAGCGCCAGAGAATAACACCGAACGCCATCACGCATGAAAATGTTATTTTGGCACAAAATTTTATATTAGAGTACCGTCGTGAATTTAAGATAAATCTCAGGCTTTCTTTTGGTACCACATTTACAATTCTGTATGATCATCTCATCTTTCAAAAGTAAGTGCAACATGCAAGTAAGTGCTAACCCCGAAACAGAAATAAATTCATATGGCTGAACATGCACAAAACAATTAAGTGGAAATTTTCAAATAATGATGAAGTTATGTCCGTTACTGAAGATTATTTTCAAAACAAAATTTTTTTTCGTCTGTTAAATTATTTGAAAGATGTAATAAATGAATTAATGTTGGAGTAGATTATGTTTGAAAATAAAATTTTTGTAATATACTCTTTTGTACCGATGCTACGAAAATATTGATTTGCCCACGTAGTGTCATTTTTCCTTTTTTCTTTTTTTGATAGTGGATATATGTTGACAGATGCGTGTAATAAATTTCCTAACCAATAAATTAAAAAAATTTTTTGTTTTTAAAAAAGACAAAATACACTTTAAATCTACAACAATAATTTAAAAAAAATAAACTTAACATAATTATTCATTATTTCAATTATTTTCACATTGAATTAAGATGAATGGCACAAAACGAAATATTAAAATTATTATTTGACCATAAAAAATCATCCATCTTTATTTTTCCTATAAAATATTTCTCCAGTACTGAATATACTTCTCTTCATATATTTTGTCAGTACTGCTATAATTATTTTCTCAGTAACCATAAAAATTAACTCAGTACTGAATACATTTTTTGTACTGGAAATATTTTTTATTTCACTCGCACTTTAACAAAAAATTATATTTTTTATCTCGCCTTGACTATTTTGTCAGTATTTTTTCATAATGGAAATCAGGCTTTATTTAATAATTTTTTTTATTTAACTTCTTAATTAATAGGTTCAAAACAATACTAATGAAGAGTAAAGACTACATAAAACCACAGTTGGAATTTTAGATGTACAAAATATATTATGTATTATGTAAAATGGAAATTATGTAAAAACAGCGTAAATTGCATGTAAAAACTAAAGACAATGTATTCGTAGCGCCATCTACTTTAAAATGTTAAAAATTTTCCGACGATCGAAAATCAATGAATTTAAAAGTGTTAATATTATTCGTTACAAAAAGATTCGATAGATTAGTCAAGAAACTTTGTCAAAAAAGTTCAGGTTATTATTGGCCATGATTATTGTGATATGTCTCAAGGAATATGTAGATAAAGTATACGCGCTTAGTCTATACTTCATGGAACTTAGTACGAAAATTTATTATTATTGTGTATTATTATTGTTATTATTAAACATATGTCATTCGCGAATTGAAACTTTTATATCGTGTTGACTTGTTGCATATATGTCGAAGAAGGTTGGGCACAGACAATTACCTTGAGGAACTCCTACGTTGGTGCACTGTGTTGTATTAGTTTTTTTTTCATTATATATATATATATATATATATATATATATATATATATATATATATATATATATATATATATATATATATATATATATATATATATATATTAGTTTTATGCCTATACCTTATGTTTGTTATAACGAATTTGTTATCCTTTTCATTAGCCTGTTTTATGTGATTAAGCATCTCTTTGAAATGGGCCATAATATTTTTGATTTTTTGGAATCCGAAATTGTTTTCGTGAAGTATGTTCCCTTGGTTATGTGTTCATTTATTCTATTTAGGATTAGTTTATTAAAAAGTTTCAAAAATACCATATATTTTGAAGACATTTAGGTCTGTAATTTGTGATGTCTTTCTTCTTTTCCCGGCTTTTTTATAGCTATAGTAAGACTTTTTCCTGTTTTATGGATTTTCCCGATTTTTCCAGATTTCAACAAATAGTTTTTGATTATTTCAATAAAGATGGGTTCTTTTTAACCTAAATCAGTAACAAATTTAGTTGTCCCTGGAGCAGTATTTGTTGTTCGATTTCTTGTATATTCAATTTGTTGGGATTCATATTCGTGTTTGAATGATGGCATGGAGAATTGGTTTCTATTGACACAGAAAAATTTTTGATCTAAAAATTGTTTGGATTGGTTGTT
Organism: Tipula lateralis; assembly: GCA_963932295.1. NCBI lineage: Eukaryota > Metazoa > Arthropoda > Insecta > Diptera > Tipulidae > Tipula > Tipula lateralis. The sequence continues at coordinate 95,485,662 of OZ010736.1, forward strand.
GTCTTATAATTTCTTGTATTGTGATTGTTTTAGTGTTATTAATATTATTAGATATCTCCAACGTCAAGGAGTTTTGATCAATATTGGATACGAATGTTCACAAGCTTTCTGTTTTCGTTATTTGAATTTCTAGTTTTAGCTTTTAATTTCTAGTTTCTTGTACTTTTCCTTTCTACTGCTGTGAATAATGTTTTAGTTCTGTTTATATGGCTCATAGTTTTTATTTTTTATATCTCCCGCACCAACTGCCACTGCTTTAACCACTGAGCCACGTGGGCGGTGGCTCATAGTATTTTTAAATATTTGTTCCACGATGGTTTTGGGATGAATTTTTGTTTACTAGTGACTGTTTTTGTGTTGAGTTTGATAATTTTTTCTATGTGATTTATAGGGTTTCCTATTGCTAAGTTTATTTATTCCTTAGTAGCCCAAGTAGTAAGTTGTTAGACCAAGTAGTAAGTTGTTTTGTAATTTTCTTATTTAATTTGTATTCGATAGTTATTGGGAAACGACCACTTCCTAAATTACCTGGAGTTACTCTCCAGAACAGTTTATTGCTTAAATTTGGAGTACATATAGTTTAATGTCTATAGCACTGATGTGTTATTGCTAAAGGTATCTTGTCTTGTGTGGAATCAATCGTTCAGTATGAGGATGTTTTTGTTTGTTATAATTTCTACAATTATTTTTTCTGATTTATCTTTGTTTTATGTTATTGGATATTTCTTGAGAGTTTTGGTCATTTATATCTTGCTATTATAGTTTCCTTATTATTATTTTGCAAGAGGATATTTTCAAATTTCCTAGCTTCTTCTTTCGAATTTGTTGTTGTAAAAGGAAAGTATATTTAGGTTTATTTAACATTAACTTTTAATTATTCAATTATATAGCTATTAGTTTGGTTAATTATTTATTGACGACATTTTTTTATTGACTAGAATTGTTTTCATACTTTTTAGGCTGCGCCTGCGACTATTAATTTGAAGTATTTTTACATTGTTAAAAATACTTCAACACTCTTTTGATTTGTTTATTTATTAGTTTATTCGTTGGATTTATATATTCGTTTAAGTTAAAGTTTATATATGTGATTGTTTGTTATGTGTATGATTTTATGATGTATGTTGTCTGATAGTAATTTATCGTTGTGTAATGAATTCATGATCTCAATTTTTAATAAATCTTAATTTATTGTAATACTATTTGCGGGGTTGTCGTTATTTTCGTGTCGATTATCTTTCAGTTTGGTGATATTATAATAAGTATATCTTAGAATGTTATTTAAGATTTTAATGCATCTACGAGATTTGAGAGTATTTTTATTTTGTGTTTTAGTTTGATGGTGTTTATTAAAGGCCAGGTTTCTGTGTTTTAATTGATATCTGGATTGTTTAAAATTCACCGAGGATTTCCGAATTTGTTCTTTTGCGTCCTTGAATGTCGATTTTCGTATTTATTAGTTCTGTGTCCTTCTCCACAGAATTTGCATCTGTCTTTCATGTAGCATCTTTGTTCGTCTTCTTCGATTTTGGCGCATGTTGGGCATCTGCATGTTGTATTTTGATCTGCGTTCAGGGAGGTATGTCCTTAATTAAGAAATTTTTACAGTGCATTGGATTGGAATATAATAGTGTACTCGCATGAAAATGTTGTCTTATTGTATGGTAATTTGTTGGATTTGAAATGTTTTTTACTTATTCCGTATTAGTAGCAGTTTTGGTTTTTGGCATCCAATTTTATCATTCTTTCTGTTGGTAGAGTTTATCTTTCCAATCTGTTTTGGGGCTCATACCACTTCCAAAGTCCCAACTCTCTCGAGATTCGCTTATTTTCATCCTATCTTAAGCCATTACAGCCAAATCGACATCGTACTGCTATAGGTCCCATATAAGTAGAACTATCTGCACATTGCATAGCTCCATGCTAGCCTATAGTACTGACATGGAAGCTGAGAGGGCTTATGAATCCTGCACTCCAACAGAGGGTCATAGATGTATTCACTCACACCACCGATCGTAATCAGATGGTGCATTATTTCTATTTGAGTTCAAATTTCCTTCTATTTCTTTTATTGTTAGATTAGTTGGAACATTTTTGATTGTTGTTGTTTTATGTTGTTGTTGAAATTATTGGGTATAAATGAATTGTCCATTACAATGGTTCTAAACTTAGACGAATAGAAACAGATATTTGCATCGTAATGGATTTTTAACATGATACGAGCCATATTCTTATTTATTAGTTCTACATTACTTATGTTAGTGAAATTATTAATTTTTAGAGATTTTCATAAGCTGGTCACGTTAATGTTCTCTTTCACAATTATTATTCTATATGGACCTGTGTCTTGTCTATTGCATCTGTTTGGTCTCTCTATTATGGAAGATACTGTATATTTGGATCTTTCGGATTCGGTGTTTAAAGCCACCGATTGGTTTGAATCATTTTGTATTGTTGTAATGCTAGTCTTTTTTAATTATATATTCATCGTTTCACTCTGTGTCTAAATTTGGAGCACGTGTTGAGTATGTTCGGGTTAAGCAGTAACTTTTTCCATTTGTTTTTGTTTGGTTTACGTGTTCTTCGATGTCAAGACTACTATAACTATTAACTATTTTACCACTAAAACTTACATTTTAAAATATAATATTTTTTTTCACTTTTTACATGAAAGGTTTTCCAACAAGAGTTTGATTTTGAATAGCCTGCTATTTGGGCAGCTCTCATCTTTTGACATGTAATAACTACGCCATTACTAAAAATGGTGCGATACACGTTTCAACAACGCATTGAAATTCTTAAAATTCACTACAAAAATAGTGAAAATTTGGATTTGCGGTTTGGTCACCGTGAAGCACCTTTTCGGCCGACAGTTGTGAAAATGGTTGAAAAAATTGAACTTTTAGGACAAGTTAGTGATATGACGAATCGAAACCGTGTGCGGTGCTCTAGAACAACAGAGAATATTGCTGCTGTAGCCCGCAGTGTTGCTGAAAAACCATAAGGAGATAGGTTTTAAGGCTTTTAAAAAGTTCAGTTAACACAAGAATCAAATGCATCAAAATGCTCCGTATTTTCACCGTGTAATCATGTAAATAACCATGTTATTTACCCACCCAATCAAACCGTGTTATTTACCTACCCAAGTACAGAAGAACTAAATACAATTTAATAAATGACTACAAAATAAACCTAAAATAAAATGGGTGGAAGCATCAACAAAAAAGGCTAGTTTTATGAACAAACCCATACCTGAAAAAAATAACAAGTTTTTTGATAAAAATTAATTTAGTATTTGTATAAATTTGATAAACATTAGAAACAATTGTGGTTAAATTTAAAAAAAATTAATACCAAAAAAAATGTCACTTTAAAGAAAAATTAAAAATTTTATTTAGTTTTAAATTTAGTACTGAACTAGTACACAAGAAACAAAAAATTAAACAAAACTTACCTTTTTTTTCAATAGTCGCTTGTAGGTAGAACTCTTCTGACTGTTTTACTCCTTAGTCAAAAATCTGACAAACAAACGATGATTTCATATGGTAGAGAAACTAATAGTTTAGCAACGAACTTATTATAGATCTGTGTTCACCACACAGGATGTGCCAATTGTTAACGTTTCATTAACGAGAACTTTTAAAAAAAACTATTTTATATTATTTATGAATTAAATATTATTTATTGAACATTAATAACAAAAATACAACTTTTACTAAAAATAACTAGCCTAAATTGAACTTAAGTTAACATTTTTCGTTCATTAAACTTTTAATTATGATGGTTTTATAAACGAAAAATGTTAACTTAAGTCTGATTTAGATAATGAAAAATGTTTGACATAAAAAATTGAAAATATCGAAATGAATAAATTGAAGTATTGAAAATATCGTGTTAGATTCCAGGCGGAATATATTTTACAGTAACATAATAAAAACACATATTTTCATATTTTTTACAAATGAATTTGATATTTTTTACTACTTATGTAGCTCTTATGTATGATGGATACAAACATTTTACTTTATCTAAATCGAACTTCAGCATATGTGCAATATATACAAATACTTGTTAAGGAATTAAATTTTGTTATTAAATCTAACTTGGCTATTACATTATTTTATAGTATTAAATTATTCTTATTACGAATAGTCTCGAACTAAAATTATATTGTGATAGTTTAATAAAACCTAACTTAACTATAATCGTTTCTAATAATAATATTCTAAATTAATTATTTATTGTTTGTGACAATACGTGAAACTACTTCTCAGATTTTTCGCCACAGTAAGTCTACTGACCTTCTGTTCGTGACAAGAAGTGGAGTGGTAGCCAGCATACACCGTATACCCAAATTTCCATGCTAATGAAGGCGTTGTAGATGTTTTGTTGCACGATGCTTAATTTCATCCTCGACTAGCTCTATGTTTTGATCTTGATGGAGGTTGTCGTTTCCAATGTACATACATCGCAGGATTTTATTTTGAACTGTTTGTATGTTTTTTATATGTCTTCTTGGCACAACCCCAGAGTTGGCTACCATAGGTCTATCCAGGTTTCAAAATTTGTTTGTATAAACTTAGTTTGTTGTGGATCGCTAGTTCAGATGGTCCAACTAAGAGCCAATGCATTTTCCCAAATTTTTTGTTTTGTTGATTCACTTCTTTTTGATGTATTCTTCCATCTAAGTTTAGCATCTATAGTCATGCTGAGATATTAGCAGTGTTTGCATGCGGCACTACTATCGAGTTTATTATCTATATGATTAACTTTTCGATTTGGAAATTTCACTCGGATTGATTTTGCCATTCTTTGTCCAATTATATATCAGGTTAGTTGCCTTCTGTAACTTACTAGTGGAATCATTTTTCCTGTTGCAAGTATTGCCGTGTCATCGATAAAAGATTTTATTGTTGCTTCGATATTTGGTATATTTCTAGTATTTAGGAGGTCGACGATTGATCTAAAAACACTCGCTTATTGTGCCCCTGCTGTTATTCTTTTTAGTTGGAGTGTTGATTTTCATATTTTAGTCGTCAATACTTGTGATGATCACAATGATTTGAACACGTTGCAGAAATTCGTATCATTTGTACTAAGGATATTTCGGTAGTTTAATTCTTTCCTAGAGAAATCAATATTCATCAGCCTTTAGATTAATGTGCAATATTATATAATTTTTAAAAAACCACAGTCAATCTTGCCATTATGTTTGCCATTTACTTCTTAAAGATGATTTCATGTAAATGTTGGCCACGACTACATTTATGGTGGTCCAAATGGAATGTCTAGTTTTCGAGAATTTCGACTGTATCTTCTAATACTCGTATTGTTGTTGATTTATGGACATTAACAAAACTTTACGTAGTCTCATAAATAATAGTTAAGTGGCGTGTCAAATCGCACGATTTAGGCACAATTCAAAGTACCAAAATATAAGACAAATTGTGCGTAGAACTCATTTCTCAATAAATTTATGGATTCTTGTGCTTTTTGATATATGGCAACGTCAATCGAATTCATGCGTTTAGGGCAACAACGTGCCATTGATGAAAACGTTAAATAGCGTGTTAACATTTAATAATTTGGAAACGTTGCTCGACTGTAGGTCTTTCTATCATAAAATGGCAATATGTACTGAGAACAATAGTTAAAATATGTAATAAGATTGATCAATTATTGCTATTTGGGTGTTCAATTTATATTCAACGACATATTAAAACATTGTTTCATTTATGTTATAGAACGATAACTAGTTGGCCTAATGACAAACAGTTTGATGTAAATATCTCAGAATTTGATTGGCTCAAAATGATTATGATTTACAGTTGTAAACAGTTTCTGGTTTGCTCGATAAATGTTGGTTTTGATGACTATAATGAATAGTTACTGATATTGTGTTGAGTTATCTCTTAACTTCGGAAAATGCAGTAAACATTTGTTTTCTCATTTATTTCTGTTAACATAAAAGCATCATCGGGTAATGAAATCTTAACACTTTGATTAATCTACAAACGAATGAAATGTATCCTTTGGCAGTGCCATTTCGTTCCTTTTCAGATAAGCACTTCTTGTAGGTCTTTTAGGATGGCATCACTTGTAATAATGAATATTTATTAACTCAATTGATTTTGACTTTCTCTGTGATAAACTGAATTATCTGCTTGACTCGTTCGGTTTTTAATTTGCTGGTTATTTACTAAGTCGTTGGTTGTAAGTTGATAGTTCCAACATTTTGTTTGTTTTGAGTTCCCGCGATATAATTCCATTAATGTCATATGAAGTTAACTTATAATTTAATTTGGTAAAAATATCTTATATACAAAGTTTCTTAAATTTTTGTTTTACTACAAACTATAGCTAATTTAACTAGTTATAATTTTTATTTTCTTCATAAATATTAGTACAGAAAAAATCCCCTATTATGGTTGTCAGCTTATCAAGAAATACATCATAAATGTGACTAGAAATCATCATTGAATTATTTGATATCGCGATTCTCGTTGTGAGTTAATGCCAAATATACCCCGACGATTTCATGATTTTCCTTATAACTCACACGATTTGAAGTGGTGAGATAAAGCGCTTGGTGAGGTGAAAACCATAATACGGTTAATATATGATAAGTTGTCTCTACATACATATAAGTAATAATTTTTTTCTAATTTTATTATTTTGACATATTTTTTTTTATTTTTTTGGTATTCTATCTCATATATCTATATTATAGCCGAGTTCGATTTAATAATAATATTACTGTCAATTTACTAATTAATTATAAAAGCATATCATTTCAATATTTATATAACAATTTTTGACATTTATTTTCAGCGCTTCTCTTGAGTAGCTGAGTTGAAGAGTAAATCGATTAACTGAATGCAACTCTTCGTTTGAAACAAATTTTTATTTTGTATATTTACAACATTATTTAATTTTTATTAATATAATAAGATTGGAGACTTTTGATTTCTAAATTTTGCGTATTAAAACAATTATTCTTTCAAAATATTCAAAAACATTTTTCTTTAATGGGAATTTAAAATTTTCTTATTTTTTTTTTAAATTTAATTTCTTTTTATTTCTCGATTTATTTTATTTTTCTTGAATTTACTATTCTTAATGTTGTGTGTTTCAACTACTCTCGATTTAAATTTACTTCATACGAATTTGAAGAGACGTATTGGTTATTTTATAAATTCTTTATTTTCGTATTCCGCCATTAAATTATTATTTGGTCTTAAAAATGCGTTAGTTGTCTGTGCTTGAATCATATCATATCAATCTATTATGACATAAATCCGAGTAACGGATTTCGATTGAAAGAGCAAAATTTCGATTGATCGTATTTTGATGTTTCATACATGAGTTAAAAAGTAATCGCAATTTTAAGAATTTATATTCTTCGATCGAATCGAATTTTTCCGCTTACAATAAATCAGACTTGGATATATTTCATAAGAAACTCCCTGTTATTAAACGATTTTGATAAAAACTAATATCATTTGACGTAGTCATGAGAGACGATAATCCCCAGCAGCCATTACTAACTACATTGTTAGTAGATTATAATATATTTATTAGTAAATATGAATCTCACATTAAGGCTTTAGTAATTTGTTAGTTATTTAATAGTTAATTACTTGATTAGGTTAGTTGGTTTGGTAAGGGTTATTCTTAATTCATCATATATTCTCAACAGTTAAAACTTAAGCTTTTATAGTATCAACTTTAATAAATCTACTGTATTTATTATTGTTAGCAGCGTTTTATTATACACTGGAATAGGAATGGAAAAAATGCTAACGACACGGAATACTATATATTTTTTATGAAACAGTTTGTTACATGTCGTCGAAAAAACCACGAACTGTCAAAAATTAAATTTTCTGAGATAAAAAGTGCATAATTTTTATTCATCCCAATTAAAGAAATGTATATTGTAATATTATCGTGCATTAAGTTCATCTGGCATATCCGTAAGCAAATTTTTGATTTTGTAAATTTAAATTGTTATGATGTAGTAAATTAATATTAAATATATTTCAGGAAATATTCTTCACGGTCGAAGAAATTAAAAATAAAATAAACTCATTGAAAAATGGCTTATAAAACAACAGTTGATTATAATCGTACTGGGGTTGCTCCATTTATGGATCACCTTGCGGTCTGAAAACTTCAATACAATTAGCTGTTCAGTAGGAATAGAAAGACAGGATGTCATAAACCCAATAGAGGGTTTTGAATAATAGAAATATTTCTTTCCGAACGAAATGAACCGATATCTTCATGTGGATCACCATTCAAAGTACAATCAAAGTCAAAGTCAGACGTATATTGCAAAAAACTAGTTAAATTTTAAACTAGTTTAAGCGAATATGAGAGAAGCTACCTAAGACCGAAGGCATCAATAGCTAATGCTTGTACTTCACAAAGAAAGGAGAATATTGTAAATAATGTAAATATTTTTTTTAAATTAATAAAAACTCTGAAGTACTACAAATGTTTTATATACACTTTACATAATCATTTTTTTGATTAACTAATTAATAGTGTATTAACAATAGACCTTTTGCAATTAGGTTATTTATAACTGTTATGAATAAAAAATTTAATAATAATCATGTAACACCAACGATTGGTGATTAGTATTCAAAAATTAAAAACAAAATTTTACCAAACTCAAAACAAAAATTAAAATTCGAATAAAAACATGATTGATAAAAAAAGTAGAAAGTGTTGATCGATCAAACCAAAAAATAACCGAGATTAACAAGTTAAGACAGTTAAAAAAATGGTAAAATAAAAATGTAAATATTAAAAATACGCATAAATTGCTAAAACAAAATATAGATACCTGTTGTCTGGTTGATCGAAGATACCTCTGCCCCACGTATCCCATCCATCCCGTGTTTTCCCTTGGCACTAGCCTGTCAAATATGAATGGCACTGCAAACCACTAGCTGAAATAATAACAAGACGAAAGAAATCGCGACACAAACACGCATCAAACAAACGAAATTACTGGATCACACGGAACCGAAATACTTACTAACACAAGACATTCGAGTCCGAAGCACGAAAACCACATACATATAACATTGAACATATACGAAGTATATTGGCCGACCTACAATAAACTCTCACAGTAAACAATTACTACAATCAACAGACAAGTTTATTACATAAACTTATTACATAAACACAAATTCATTATAAACAAAACACAACAAAGAATAAATTACAACACACCATAAAATAGCACTAAACTCATCATATGACACTGATATCTCTGCAGGCGCAAAATTGTTTACACCAAAAATGTATCTTTTGCGCAGGTTATTTTACAGTACATTATATATACGTATGTGTTGCAAAGTATACAAACCATTCGTAAACTGTTCGTAACATGTGCACTTTTTATGTATACATACATTTTTTGTTTGTGTATATTTGGTGTGACAACTGCGCATTAGCAAAATTTTAAAGTATTTAGCCAATTTACACTAAGTTGGAGTTGCATGTTATATCTTCCTCATTATTTTTCCTTTCTGCCTATAAACTTGAAGTGAGGATATTTTTGTTGCATCTTTTTGAATACTAACATAAACAAAAATTATTAGATAAATCCACTACGGACAAATTTTTTCACTCAAAATTTGTCTTGATGTGATAAACATCAATTAAACTCAAATTTTTGTGTATAACAAATAACTAGTGACTTTCTACTGTAGTAAAACTTTTTCTTTCGCTGTGAATTTTTAATTGTTGTAAAAACAAATTGTGTTGTGTTTTTTTATTATAAAACTATTAAATTAATTTTGTCTTATTTTTTATCGAATTTTTTTTAAACAAATTGTGTTGGCATCAATATGGATCCAATTGAAACTGTTAATGAGTCGGTCAGATACATACTGTATAAGATTAATAATTAATAATAATTTAATATTAATAATTATTAATAATTTTATTAATAATTCAATTGTATAAGATATCGGCGTGTTTGTGGAATCCACTAGATCCAAATTCAACTTCAAAAATACAATTTGTGTATTAAAAAACCGCAGGATATTAAAACTACAGCATCACCAAAGAAAATACCATCGACGATCTCACAAATTCAGTGTTCCGAAGCAATAAGAATCAGATATAAATACAAGATACGCATACAAACCCATATCACGAATATCACGAAGCATACAGGCACCAAAGAAAATAATTTCACCGATTCCAGTACGCGAAAAATAATCTCCTCTTTAAATGTTGATATTAAATCAACAAACACAGAAAGGTATATTCCATCTACCTCGGCTTCGTCAACATTCAACTAAATAGATTCGTAGCAATGTAGAATTTCAAAATTTAGAACAGGACATAAAAAGAGTTTCTAAACTGATCTTTATTTATTTATTTGTTGCAGGAAACATAAAAAATCATTCATTATTAAAACATTTTAACAGTCCCCGTTCTCGGACTTTGATATTTTCACTTTAATATTTGTAGCATTTTAAATTTGAAATGAATGCAAACTAGTTTTCTGTTGATAGAAACGTCATTTCTGGCACCACCGAAAGCAGATACACCAATTCAACAGTTTTGACAATGGCATATCCCGTCAAGTGGAAGAAGCAAATGTTTACTTGCAAAACTTTTGCAAATTCAAAGGGAAATTTTAGATGTAATTGGTAGAAAACCTTTACAAAACTAATATACCTAATATTAGCAATTTGTTGGTGTTTAATTGTTTTTTACATTGTTTAGATAATTTTTTAAATAAACCCTCATTGCGAATGCATGAAATTGAATGATCGTTGAATTTATGTCGTGTAGCATAAAGAAAATTAGATACACCAATCCCTCGCTGTATGAAGTCTCTATAAAGTAATTTAGAAAAAAAATGCACAGTATTGCTGGAAAAAAACGTGCGGAATTGCGCATGCGAAAGAAATAGGGGTAGTGTGCTATATAAAATGAAATACATGAGTTTCGTTTCTAGTAAAGGCTGGTTTGAAAAATATACAAAGCGCCACGACCTTCATAATATAAAACTAAAGGGTGAGACAGCCGATAGCGATACTGGGGCTGTTTCTGAATATCCACCAATTCAAAAAAATAATTGTAGATAGAGCATATGTTCCATAACAGGAGTTCAACGTGTATGAGACTAGTCTCTAGTGGAAGCGTAAATTTGGAATAATTCAGTTTTATTTACACAATCTATTATTAGAAGAATAGATTATTGCCACAGTTTAGGGTCCTGATTTAAATGATCGCCATTATACCAAATGATTCAAACGATTTAAGAGTAATTGATATAGCAAAGTGTATTATTATATTGCAAACAAAAAAATCGTTTGATCATATTCACCATCCAGCAGTCCTTCTTCCAGATCACCGCTGTGTCCTAAAATTCCTAAATAAATTATTATAATTATCATTTTTATTTATTATTTTTTCTTACATTTTCCTTTTTGTTGCTTTTGGTCATCTAAATTGCGTCAATTGTTTCCAAATCGAACGCCATCTATGGGTCTAGTACTAAATGAGAATTAATTTACTCAAAAACGAAAAAAGGAACAACAAAGTGGAAAAAAACGGGTACATTTATATCAAAAAACGAGAAAATAAAACAATAAACCGGGAGTTTTATAAAAGAAAAGAAAGAAAAACAGGGCGTATAATCACAACGATCTGTGATTATAAAATAAAAGCAGGACTGACCCCCTATAATCATGATCCAGTAGCTTCAGCTTCAAAAGTTTGAATAAGCAATGAATTCCTGAAAATAAACACAAAACTAACAGAAAAAACCACATGTAAAATTGTTGCAGAAACTGTGTTGCAATGTGAACGTGGTGTTGTGTTGATCGTCAAACAGAGCAGACGTGTTTTTTCTGTTCTGTTTTGTTTTATTTTAAATATTTAATTATAGAATAAAGTGGAAAAGAAAAATTTAATAAAAAACATAATATAATTATAAAATAAAAGTTAATTTAATTAAATAAATATTTAATAATTAACATGGTGGAACCTGTAAATTTAAGATAAGTAACATTATATTTTGTATTTTATATAGTGTATTTGTATTGTATATACACCATTGCAGTTTTGATGTTAAAAACGCAAATACACACACTGGGTTTATATCAATATTTTTGAATATTAATAGACACTTATCCTTTTGTTTAGCTACAAAATGTTTAATGTCCTCAAAATAAAAATATAAAGATTTCGTTTCCCGTATAATCTTTTGACACTATTAAATAACTTCTTTTTAAAATTTGTTTTATTAATGAACACAACAGTGTTATAATTAAGTACGCCCTTATGATTCAAGGCCAATCGAATCAAATGTGTTCCGAAATGTTCATCAATTTTTACATTTGATAATTTGTTCAATTTATGAACTTCGTTCATCAATACATATACATACCTTATTTCTGGTATACAAATGGATTTTATTATTATCGTTATCCGAAATACATTTCCTTAATGTTGTAGATATAAGTTAACAATATATTTCGTTCACAACTTTAATGTCGACTTTACTTTATACTTCAAAAATACTTCGGTAGGAGCAGATTTCATATTGCTTGCCTCTTTCATTGGGTAACTTTTAAAATTAGGAAGACCTCTTAACGAATCTGTTAGGAGGAAACTAGAATTGGACTGTGCAACCGATTCTAAAAGAACCTGAGGTAAAATTAATACCAATTGGTTTGCAGCCATTAATATCAGACAAGCAAATTTTTACTCCAATTTTGTCAAAAACATCTTACTTAAAACTATAGATAAATTAGCAATATTTTGAAATTTGGAATATTTCGAAATTTAAAAACTGTTTAGTCGCTTTGAAATTTAAATTTTTCATTAAAAATAGAACTATTGCTAATCACTTTAACATTCACCTAACCTATTTTCTATTGAAGTTTGTAATGGTTGTTATTTCCCTGCCAACAAACTGCTTTGTCTGGCTGTAGTGGGCGAACGATTTATATCTAATACTGTCACATCTAAGACATCTAATACTTCCTGGGTATGTTGCTGCATCTTAAAAAACATAATTGTTTTGCGGTTGTTGTTAGAGTGTTTCAAAAATCTCTGCGGTAAAGAATTTTTTAATTATAGTGGAATTTTCCCAATATTTCGTTGTTTTTTATTCTTGCCCCAATGTCATTATATCTGTTTATATGTTTTGCTATAAATTTTTTGTCTAGATCTGCAGGAAGAGTGGCCGAACCTGCTAGTAGTGTTGGTACCGGAGTTGTTTTCAACATTCCCGTGCATTTTCTTAGGGTTTTATTTATAATTATTTGTTTGATTTTGATTGAGTTTCAAAATTTGTTGGTATGATAATATCCGCGTATTTGGTTCTTGATGGTTTGTGTATATTTAGGGTAGTACATATATGGATGTGCTCCTCCGTTTGGATGTGCTTTGATATCATAGGTTTGTGGCTGCCATGATTTCTTTTTCTAGTGTCTTGTTATGTGCCAAGAGTGACAGTTTGCTGTTGAAGTAACTTCTAAGATTTTTATTACTTTTTCATCTTTTAGTGTGATGTTGTCTATCTTGTCCTCCAAATCTGAGGGTATGTTCTTAAATAGTATGCAGAAACATTTGCTCGAGTTTATTTTAAGGTGTTGTTATGATAATATTTCTGTTTCTTTAATATTATGTCAGCTTTTATTTGAGTATCTTCTTCGTTGAAACCTTTGACCAGTATAGCAATGTCATCGGCAAACTGGTATATAGTAGTATTACCTTCTTGATTGTTATGTATCTCTTGGGTGTATCTAAATGTGGAGGTGGTTAATTGAGGGAACACGTACTCACAAACAAACAGCTCAAACCCGGTTCTGATCCAAAAATACACGAATACAGATAAATGATCATACTATGTAACAATAGAATCAACAATTCCAAAATTAATGATGTCTATAATCCTAGCAACAATTTTGAAAGAAGCCAACCTTAAAACGAAATAAATAGTTGAAATAAATAAAAAAATGGCGTGAATAGAATTTGACACGTGGGATAAAGAAAGTTGAATTTTATGCAATATTAATATTAAGTTTGTTTTATTAAATTGATTATTTAATTTTTTTCCAATTTTCTTTTGGATAATTTAAGTATCTTTCATGGAGGGCAATGAAGGAATTGTAAGAAACGATAAATTTAAAATGGAATAAGGCAAAAGAGCACTTAAATGCAGAAGAAAACCACCAGAGAAAATCGTGGACAATAGGAAAAAAGTGAGGTTGTGTTAAAAATAAAAAGTTTAAGTATTATAACACACCAGTAATATGGAAGCCATCAACTTGGCCATCAATAGCAAAATCAAAACACCACAGTTCCAAATGAAAGATCTAGAAGTATTATAGATGCCTCAAAGAGTGTCCTAATTCTTAACAAAAGACTTCACGCCCCCGAAGAAATTAAAAATTAAATTTATTGGGAAAGATTAAAAAGCGACAAATGCTCCACTTTACGAAATATGGGTGAATAATAATGATGACGAATATGACAATGATGTCATTTATTTTGAAAATGGACCAAAACTATAAAATTATGTTTTTTTAGTAACTTAAATAAAAATAAAACAATTATTAAAAATTAAATTCAACAAAGTGCATCGACAGAGCAAAACATGAAATGTTTCAATTGTAAAAACTGGGGTCACATATCGTAACCTTATGAATATCGCAAAACTACAATTTCATGAAATAAAAATACTTTTCAAAAGATATTCTATTTGTAACCATACTTTAAAACAATAGAATCAACAATTCCAAATTAATGATGTCTATAATCCTAGAAACAATTTTCAAAGAAGCCAACATTAAAACGAAAAACATAGTTGAAATAAATAAAAAAAAGGCGCGACTAGAATTTGACACGTGGGATAAAGCAAATTGTATTTTATACAATATTAATATTAAGTTTGTTTTATTAAATTAATTATTATTTTTTAATTTTATTTTCGAAAATTTGAGTATCTTTTGCAAGAAACCATAAATTTAAAATGGAATGACGTAAAAGAGCGCTTAAATGCAGTAGGCCCACCAGAGAAAATCGTGGACGTTAGAAAAATGTGAGGTTGTGTTAAAAATAAAAAGTCTAATTATTATAACACAACAGTAATCTGGAGGAACGTGTTACCAAGTTATTCGATTTCCGCGCAGAAGTGGAAGCCATCAACGTGGCGAGATTTGGGTAAAAGGTAGTTTATAACCTTTAATTTATCAAAATATAGCCGCCAACCAAAGCCCTACATCTGACAATAATCATGCTGATAATATAAATTATCCGAAAATAGTAAAAGACGTAGCAGTAATAAATTTAAACAGGAGGCATCAATAGCAAAATCAAAACACCACAGTTCCAAGTGAAAGATCCGGAATCATTATAGATGCCTCAAAGAGTGGCCTAACACTTAACGAAAGTTTGAACTTAAAAATCAAATTTAGTGGGAAACATTAAAAAGCGACGAATGCTCCACTTTACGAAATTTGGGTGGATAATAATGATGACGAGTACGACAGTGATGTCATTTATTTAGAAAATGGACCAAAAATATAAAATTATGTTTTTTTATTAACTTAAATAAAAATAAAACAATTGCTAAAAATTAAATTCAACGCAGTGCATCGACAGAGCAAAACATGACATATTTCAATTGTAAAAACTGGGGTCACATATCGTAACACTTATAATATCACAAAAGTACAATTTTCATGAAATAAAAATACTTTTGAAAGATAATCAATGTTCGTGTCAAATTATAATCAATATACATGTTTAGCCACTGCACTATTGATTTTCGTGTTAGCTTGATCGTACTATAATTGAGAGTAAATACGCGAACATAAAGTGTAGCGTTTCAGTGCTAAAGATATTTTAGCAGTCACAGGCTGCTATTACTATGGGGTAAAATGGGATACCAAGCGTAGTCGCTTCCATGTAGAAACTATCAAGATTTTGGTCATTCAGCAACAAACTATTTTGTGCCGTATAAGTGTGTTAAATGTGCAGCAAGCCACCAACCAGGAGCGGTCACAGAAATGAGGATGTCAGCGTGCCACTAAAATGCGCCAATTTGATGGAAACCACACAGCAAATTACAAGTATTACATTAAAGGTCACGATAAATTGTAACAATTTAGTAAGTAAGGTCACGATAAATTGTAACAATTTAGAACGCTGCCAAGAACTTAATTATTTGATTGATCGTACCAAACCAGATATTGTTTGCCTAAATAAAACCATTAGCTAACCGTCACAGATTATCTATTCCTAATTATAAAATATACCGGACAAACTCCAATACCCAAAACCAGGTGGCATAGCCATTGTTATTTCAAACAAAATTCTTCATTCAAACCCTAAAGCATTTATAAACAATAATTATATAGACACTACGATCAAAATAGGCAATAAAGCTCTACCATTAGTGAAACTTATTTCAGAAAAATTGTCTCGGACGATTTGCGTTTCCTCAGTAATCTAGGCTTCAAAATAATCGTTACTGTTGATTTCAATGTTGGCCGCCCAATCTAGAACTGCTTCTTTGTTTTGAGCGTTTATATTTGCTTTGGAAACAGAATGCATATCCACTTTACAAAGCCACAATGTCAGCTAAGCGATTAAGGAATGTTATAACATTTATTAGCTTTGATCAACAAAATACGAGAGCTTCCAAAATTACTAACGATAAAACGGCAAGAATTTCAGAAATTTTCCAAATACTAGTAGAAAATCTGCGAACAAATTATAAGCCAGCAGAAAACATTACTCTCGACGAGCAGTTATTTCCTTTCAGAGGTCGAACGAGATTCACTCAATATATACCTTCAAAACCGGCTAAGTATGGCATCAAAGTGTGGTGGACTTGCGATGCAATAATATTTTATCCATTGTGCGGCCAAATATATACGGGTAAAGTGGAAAATAAAAGGGATATAAATCAAGGGGAGCGTGTTGTTTTGGATCTAGTAAAACAATATGAAAATACCGGTAGAAACATTACAACGGACAATTTTTTCACATCAGTTTCTCTAGCAGACACTTTGAGAAAGTGGAAGTTATCGATTGTTGGAACCCTTAAAAAATAAACCATATTTACCAGCCGAATTTAAACCATCTCCTTGTCGAGAAGTATTATCATCTATTTTTGGATTTGGTGAGAAAAGCACTATATGCTCGTATGTGCCGAGAAAGAATAAGTCTGTAGTGCTTCTATCAACCATGCATTTTGATGACAAAGCCTCAAATATTAAAAACAAACCCGAAATAATTTTATTTTACAATGAAACAAAAGGTGGTGTAGATACAATGGACAAAATGTTAGGGCAATACACTACAAAAAGAAAAACTAATCGGTGGCCGTTGGCTCTATTTTATAATTTCCTGGATGTGGCAGCTCTCGCAGCCCATTTATGCTGAAAACAATCCGTCACATTTAACATCAAAAACTAGTAAGTAATTATAAATTTTTATAATCGCTCAATACTAATTGATTTTATTTAAATGTTTTTAGGTCGACGTCGACTGTTTTTACAAGCTTTAGGCGAGAATTTGTGCCGTCCGCTCATAGAAAAACGATCTAAATGTCGTAGAGTAACATCATATTTTCCTACTAGATCGTCTATGGCCGTGTATGTTAGGTCGTAAGATAGAAAGCGTAAGTAGTTTGTACCAGATAACGATGATCGTGGCAACTCAAAAGTAAAAGGATTGTGCTTCATCTGTTATCACGAGGAAAAAAAATTTTAGACTGAATTTTTATTACGATATGTACAATAAAATTTTTTTATGAATTACTTGAAATACCAAAAAATATGTTTTTTCTTTCCAAAATCCGTATATTATAGCGTTTTGTTACATATATAAATTAAATTTTCCTGAAATATTGTCAAATGTACTTACTATGAACTAAAACTAGCGATAAATACTTATACTTCTCATATATAACACACGAAAGAAAAAATATTTACAAATGTAAATATCTACCCATAATCGGATAAACTTTAAAAAAAATGTTTAAAAAGCGTTTTGAAACGCTTGATTTTTTTATATATTCTAAAAAAGCTTGAAAAATAAGCCACTGAACAGAAATATTATCAAAAGAATATGAATAATGTCAATTGTATACTAAAAGAAAAGATGAAATATTTACATTTGTAAATCCTGCCCAAGTTAAGGTTAATCAAGATGCGAAATCAATTAATCAAGATGCGAAATGGACAATTTAACCCCACGCAACATAAAATTGCACGTAGAAATTTAACATTTTATTCGAAAAACATTTTACCGACATTTTGAACAACTGAAATATAAAACAATTGAGTTGTAGTGATAAAACACACGCTTTGATATAAATTTTTGCTAATTTACATTTTTTGGTGTTTTTCTTCATTAATAATTTTGGTATAAGTCGTTCATTTGGACAAATAAACATAATGAAGAAAAACACCAAATCTTACTTAATCTATTCACGTAAAAATTAGAGATCTGTAGCGGTTCAACATATTTGTTGAATAATATTCCAAACTGCTCCCAATTTATTAATGCAACTTTTCATTAATTCCGAATTTTATTACGTCATGTTCTTTCGTATAATCGAGGTAAATATTATATTCACAGTGACAAGTGCACCATCTATATTACTGTAGAATATTTTCGCATATTTAGAACAGTCAGTTGTTAATAATTTTGAAAAGATATTTTATCGTATCGACATCTATTCAAAGTAGAATGCACTTACATTTTAACAACTGCATTATCTTATTTTCGTGTTAGTATTTCTCTATCGTGGCGTGCGTGTTCTCCTTCTTAATTTGAGTGACGAGCATATTTAGATTCGACCATTTTGCTAACATTACACTTTTGAATGTTGATTGCAATAGGTGCATTGTGTGTGACGTGGAAGGTTAATAAATACTATAAAAATTAAATACATGTATGTATATAAATAAAACATTTATTAATAATTAAATTTTTAAATTAAATAATAATTTAAACTAGTGAATAAACCTAATAAAATAAAAATAACAACTAACTGACTTTAAATATAACACACAACACAGAAGAATATTGGTGTTATACCAAATTGTTATAGATCACTTCCAAACAGAATTTAAAAACAAACTTAAAAATCTTACACCGGATGTATTTAAAATTTTCTAAGTGATTTAGAGAGTAAAACTAGGTAAACAGGACTTCAATATTCTGCTTGAAGAACCAACTGGTCCTATTAAAGATCCTATTATAATCTCACAAAAGTTAGCATATCACTATAGATAAATTTATAAAAACCCTGCAAGTTCTAACTGTGTTACAAGAGAATTCAACAATCGAGTTTTACTACAATTTGCCCAAACAGTAGTATTCCTGATTGAAACGAGGTGGAGGTAAGGGAAATAATACAAAACCTAAAAAATCGCAAATTTCCTGGCCCAGATCTGCTAAGTAATAAAGTCATTGAAGCGGTTCAACATATTTGTTGAATAATATTTCAAACCACTCCTAATTTGTTAATGTCACTTTTTATTAATTCCGATTCACCGTGATAAATGGACCATCCAGTAAAATATTCTCGTTTCGATAGCATATTTAGTACAATGAGTTGTTAGTAATTTTGAATAGATATTTTCTTGTTTGTGTCCGACATCTATTCAAAGTATGATGCACTTATATTTTAACAACTTCACTTTATATTTTCGTGTTAGTATTTCTCGATCGTGGCGTGCGTGTCCTACTTCTTAGTTTGAGTGACGAGCATTTTTATTTCGGCCATTAAAATCAGTACCATTATAATCTCTGTCGCGGAAGAGTGGATATAGATAAAAAAATAATTAAAATTTAAAATAAATAACTGTTAAAAAATAATATAAATATTTAAATAGTACTAGCATTATTGGAGAGTGTAAATTTGGTGGAATAGGTGTTATAAATTACTGTAAATAGTGAAATATTAGTTGTGATCAAGTTAATATTTGTGACAATAATAAATGTTCGTGAAAATAAGAGAGTGGCATTTTATTCACAATCTAATGATCAAACCTTAGTTTTGTTGGAATCCCTACTATGAGAAAACGTAAGACTTGTGAATATCACAAAAATACAACGTCATGAAATAAAAAAGGATTCTGCAATATACATTTACATTGTGAAAAACCCACGAATCACTGTTTTATACTTAGAATTATTATGTTCTAAATAATCAAATGTATTACTAAAGTAGTTTATGTAACTATATTAAATCATTTTCACATTATTGCAAACACACACATCGGATTTAAATTATTTAATTTTTGCATAAGGCAAATAACACATCCACTGCCCTTCAACACTTTGCAGTTCACTTTCACATTATTTTTGATAGTTAATCAATCGTTAATAATTATTGCTCATTGTAAATAAAGTCATTTAGAGGTACGAGTATTTCCATAATAGGTTTCAATTTTAATATAATAGTTATTATTTTAATATAATTATTACAATTAAATATTAGTTGACGAAATGAGTCGCTTAACGCTTCAACAAAAGTAGGAAATATTGGAAATTTTTACGTCTACAACAAAGGAAATTTACTTCCACATTTACTTTCATATGTTGGAAATTTTTACTTCTACAAACAAAGGAAATTTACTTCCACAACAAAGAAATATTTTCGGACGAGGCGCATATCCACCTCGGTGGGTTCGTAAACAAAAAAAACTGTCGCAGTTGGGAAACGGAAAATCCACATGTTATTGTTGGTGCGGCGGGGCCATAATTCTTCGAAGCTGAGGCTGACACGACGCATCAAAAATTTGATGGTCGCATTATCAATCGAAATGGTGACGTGAATTGGACGGCAAAGAGCTATGATTTGACGCCTTTGAATTTATGTGTGTCCGTACCGTAAAAGACAAGTCGTATAAAACTTGACAATCCACAAAAAATTGAGCATTTGGAAGCCATAATTGAAGCAACCTTTTTATCCCGTTTACTTGCACAATTAGTGCCGAAAGTATTTATTGCAAGTGTTATACAGAAAAAGTTCAAAAAAAGTGTTAAGCAAAGTTTCAAACATGAATATTTCTAAAGTGAAATCTCATTTTTGATATAAAAACGAGATTTATATAGATTGAGTTGGTCATAATGGAAATGAAAACACTGTAAAAATTGAGTTGATACAACCTTAACAGGTCAACAGCACATAGTAAAAAGGCAAACCAAATAATACCTTCATGATCCTCAAGCATCTAAAAAACAATGAACGAAACAAATATCAATTAAGAAAACCCAGTTCAACGTGTCCTGCTAAACCATCTATACTCAACCTGTGGCCCGGCTAGCTTTTTTGAGCGGCCCTAAATACATTTAGTATCAGGGACAAGATTTACAAAATCGCATTCTATATTTCGTATATCTTGAGATTAATTTCGACTTTGACGTACAGATAGTGACACCCAAAGAGGATTATCAGTGTGTCATCAGATCTGGTAAAAGAGTGTTGCTATTGCATACGCTAGATTTTTCCCAAAAAACAAACATTTGACAGACAAGTATGCGCGCAAATTATTTTGCTGGTGGCAACACATAAACGTTTGACAGCTCTAAAGTTGAATGTGTGACAGTGTTGTAGCTTATTGATAGTGTAAACATTACGAGGAACACGGATACAATAGTATTTTTTGTTGTCTTATAAATAGGGCTGTGATTTTTAGGTTAAAACCTTTTCGTACTGGAGGCAGAGTTATGTAGTTTGATAATATAGAAATATGCTTCATAAAATTTCCGTTCATTTGGGATCGATTTGTTAGCACCTTTTTTTACCTTTTTCATATTATTCAAAAATATATAAATTTTATATTATTCAAAATAATATACAAAATTATAATGAAATGATCGCAAATGTCAAATTGGTACCGTATAAAACGGAATTTTGTACTAATTTTATCAAATACAAATATGGCAACTCATTACTATTTCTGAAAGGGAAAATTTAATATAGCAACACTATTTGATTTTTTTTTTGTTTTTCTTTGTTGGCATACAGGAAATTTGACATAAATAGGGGTTTTCAATTTCTTTTTAGTATGGTTAGCATTCACAAAGTGTTCTTACAATTATTTTTAAACTATTTATATCAAAATATCATTTTATCCACTATTTAAATATATACCTGCATTGTGCAGTGTACACATAAGTGTACGTACACGTAAAAGTTGTTTTACATTCAAAAGGTAATTCAGATATGCCGAAAGTCAAAATTACACTTAAAAGCCGTTTAGAGGATTTTGCAAAACAAAACACTGTGTTTAAAACCGATGGACAAGTGTTATTTTGCAAAATTTGTAATGTGACAATCGTTGCCGTTAAAAAATCTCAAGTTGAACAACACAAACAACACAAAGTTCTAAGAAACACAAAGAAAATGCCACAAAAAACAATGGAATTCTCAACCAGAAATTTATATCTGAGCTGGTTAATGAAAACGTCACGTATCAGGATTTTTGTTTAAGCCTTTGCAGAATGCTAGTTGCTTGCGACATTCCCTTAAATAAATTGACTAATCCGCATTTCGCTCAATTTATTCATAAATACACAAACTTCAAAGTTCCCGAACAAACTACGCTTCGGAAAAATTACGTAAAGCGTTTATATGATGAAACTATTTTACAAATAAAAAGTGCGATAAGAGACGAATATATATGGATGTCAATAGACGAAACAACCGATACAACTGGAAGATACGTGGCTAATGTTGTGATAGCAGTTTTAAGTAGCGATGAATTTGGAAGCCGCAAAAAGTTTTTATTGAATACTGCTGTACTTGACAAAGCTAATAGTTCCACAGTAGCTAGACTTTTCGACGATTCCGTTAAAATTTAAGGCGAGGATTTTAATCAGGATAATATTTTATTTATTTTATCAGATGCTGCTCCTTATATGGTAAAAGCGGCAGATGCAAACATTACTGCTGTTCACAAACTGCAAATACTAAAAGGTTTACTTGCGGGCGAAGCAACTGCATTGATACGACATATTCCCATCACCGAAAATAATTATGCAGAACCATGGGATAAAATTTGTAATCGATATAATAAGATGACTTCGATTGTGATGTGTGTCCGATTTTTCCGACTTTTCGGAAATTTTCCGACAAAATGTTCTTTTCAAATTCGCCGCGAATTAGTAAGAGTGTTTATGTGTCGTGCAAAGTTGTACCCCAATTAAACAATTAATAAGTAAAATAATAATTAATAAGTAAAATAATAATTAACTTCATTAAATAATAACTTTTGGGTAATCTCGTTATATTAAAATGGCTGAGAACGTACCCCAATTAGTAGATAGCAGTCATGGAGGTAAGAAATTATGGCTTAATGGATTTGCATACCACAATGACAAGAAACGAGAATCCGTTTATTATTGGTGTTGTGTGGATAGGGTAAAAATGAAATGTAAAGAAGTATACATAAGGTCAAGCGTCCACCAGGAATCCCCACTCATGAGCCCAGTGCGATAAACGGCGAAGTGGATAGAACATCTGCCAATGTACGGGAACTTGCAACTACATACCTCTCATGCCAAAGTAACCAAAATAATAAACAATGTAACCAATACTTGTGATATTGTAGCAAGACCATTCCATTCCTTCCATCAACAACTTAGCAATCTAAGTTGAACTATCGAAAATTGAATTTTTAAAAGCACTAGCTCAAGTTAATTAATATATGTAATCACTTATTTAATAATAATGAATTAGGAATGCTGCCAATGAAATGAGTAGGGAAAGACTGAATTTAAATTTGAAATGCTGAATCTACACATATGTGATATATTAAGCAATTATATTATGGAATACACGGAGGTAAGAAATTATGGAGGTAAGAAATGGCTTAATGGATTTGCATACCACAATGACAAGAAACGAGAATCCGTTTATTATTGGTGTTGTGTGGATAGGGTAAAAATGAAATGTAAAGAAGTATACATAAGGTCAAGCGTCCACCAGGAATCCCCACTCATGAGCCCAGTGCGATAAACGGCGAAGTGGATAGAACATCTGCCAATGTACGGGAACTTGCAACTACATACCTCTCATGCCAAAGTAACCAAAATAATAAACAATGTAACCAATACTTGTGATATTGTAGCAAGACCATTCCTTCCATCAACAACTTAGCAATCTAAGTTGAACTATCGAAAATTGAATTTTTAAAAGCACTAGCTCAAGTTAATTAATATATGTAATCACTTATTTAATAATAATGAATTAGGAATGCTGCCAATGAAATGAGTAGGGAAAGACTGAATTTAAATTTGAAATGCTGAATCTACACATATGTGATATATTAAGCAATTATATTATGGAATACACGTACCTGAATTTACGTAATATACATAAATGTAATACATTTCTTGTGTATTTTGTGAAAGTAATTAAAACATGAACTAACAAAATAAATTGTTATTTTATATTAAATTTATTGTTTTTCGGAAAAGTAATATGTCCAAAAGGTAAGTTTTCGGAAAAATGATTTGTCGTAAAAATAATTTGTTCACAAAAAATTTTTTTTCGTAAAAATGAACTGTCGTAAAATTGGTTTTCGGAAAAATGATGGACCCCCAAAAAAAATATCAATTTTCAAAAAATTGCCATCTGGTAAATCGAAAATTAAAGTAAACGGCATACCAATCGTTTTTTATTGAGCTTACACTCCGAGGTAATGAAGAAATATTTAATAATTTCTTAGTTGGCTCGGGACTCTTGAAGCAAAACCCGAATTGCAGTTAATGTGGCTCAACGATGAAACTTATCAGAAATGATAAGCTGGAGCTGAATAAAAGGAACTGCGGTAAACAATTTAGTGGCATTAGATGTACGAAAAGAAGTATTCGCTATGCTCAAAGGTTTTCGAAATCTAAACTACCGATAGCGGAAATAATATTATTAACATGAGATTTTGCATCGAACACCTGCGTAAAACATTAAACATGAATGTGGATATTCGTCCGCAACCATAGCTGATTGGCATCACAGTATATGAGGGAGGTATTGGTAAAAATCATCGCGAAAGTATAATCGCGGACATCATGTTGGATATCATTGTTTTGTAAAGTAATGATGGGAAAACAAAATGGTGTTTAAGCCAAAATAAAAGATTTGGTTCTCAATTTAATAGTTAATGGTTGTATCTGTCATAACATTAATCTGACTTCCATGACTGCAGTTCCATGACAAGTAGGTTGCCAAAAACAATTGAAAAATTATTAAGGGAAATAAACCACCAAATTTACCAGAACAGAATGGAATTTAAAACATTTGTTCAAAATTTGTATATTACTTTTTGTGAAGATTTACGGAAGCGGATTAATTTTGACGAAAAGTCAATAACATATTATCAATAATTTTAAAATTATTTGTTAGTGAATTAAAAAATGCAGAGCAGATAAGAATGCTAGACCAAGTCTGAGCAAATGTTAGCGCAATCAAAAATCAATTGAATGAGGCAATGTTTGCAAGTGTTTACTAGATTGTACAAGGCATTTCATCTATTCTTTATTCTTTACAGCAAATGTAGAACGAATCTTTTCCATACAAGATTTAATAAAAACGAAATGCCGAAATCAATTTCACGTTGGTACGGGTTCATGTTTAATACAATTGAAATATTTGATTAAAAATAAGCTTTGTCATAGCTTTAAAATTTTAATCTGTAGCGGTTCAATATATTTGTTGAATAATATTTCAAACCGCTTCGTTTTATTAAATGCAACCTTTTCATTAATTCCGAATTTTATTACGTCACGTTCTATCGTATAATCGAGGTAAATAAATATTCACAGTGACCGATGTTCCATCTATATTTCAGTAGAATATTCTCGTTTCGATAGCATATTTAGTACAGTCAGTTGTACTACTTTTGAATAGATATTTTGTTGTTCGTGTCCGACATCTATTCAATGTATAATGCACCACATCATCAATTTAAATTATCATAATTAGCAACTGCATTATCTTATTTTGATGTTAGTATTTATCGATCGTGGCGCGTGTGTCTTCCCTCTTGGTTGAGTAATCTGACAGGACAAGTATTTTCGGCCATTACCTTTTTACACTTGATGAACAACTTACCTTTTTCATGGAGCTGTGTGGTCGTGGAAACAAATAAATAAATAATTAAATATAAATAAATGAAGACATCGAAATTAAACCTTTATAAAATAATTAAATAAAATTTTGTGAAAAACAATAATTTACTGAATAAATAATTCACATTAATAAACATAAATATAAATTAAATTAAATAACAAATAAAATTATAAATATAAATTAACTAACCTAATAATAGCCTCTCAATATTATTAAGTGTTATAAATCCATTTTTTCTCACCATTTTTATTAACCATAGCTTCTATTTCCACTTATATCACTATAGATTAATTGATTATAGTCTTATTAAAATGTTCATTTTCAATGGTATGGATTGCCATTTTTTATTAATATTTTTCTAATATATAAAGGAAACAGAATTAGTTTAATTATAATTTTGTAGCATAGCTAACTTAAATAAACAAAACGATAGCCAAAATATATGAAAACCGTTTAGATGAAATGCTCCACGAATTACAGGATTGTGTTGATATTCCTTTAATTGACGTGTTTGATATACAATGGAGCTCCAACCCGTTAAGTGTCAGAGACATTGAATGGCACAATATAAAATTAAGTTGTGTTCACGTAAATGACGTGACAATCAAATTAGAATATTTGAAAAATAGTGAGGGTTCTTGATTAAATTAGCAAAAAATAGTGACAAATATACTTTTAAGAATTGAAAAGTTAAGTTACTAAAGTAAAACACCCAATTGTGGATCGTGGTACCAAATGCAGATCGTTTAACGGATTTTTTGTTAAAATAAGAAAAATACATAGGATTCACATGTGTTAAATACTATACTATATTTATTCATGTATTGAGGTGCACGTGTTCATTTTTTACCGCAATTAACTTTGTATATAGCAATATTTTTATTGCTCGAATGTGCACTATTCATATGTCAGTAGCAACAAAGTGTTTTGTGTTATAGGACGCTATAAAATCCACAAGGGAAGCGGAATTACAAAATAAGGTTTTGGCTGTGTTACATTTATTTTAAATTAGTTGTTCAGTAATTAAAGGTAAGTAAATAATATTTACTTAATAAAAAAGTGTTTGTTTTTAAGAAAATGTGTTATTTAATTAATTCAATATTACGAGGTCCCCATTCTGTGCAACATATTTTCAATATCGCCCAATTGCGGATCACGCGATCCAGTTTTAGCTCACAAACTCAAAATATTTATTCGAAATTTATTATATTATAACTTTATTATATTATAATAAAATTGAAAATAATAAATAAAATTTATAGATAACAACTGTTCTTTTAAAATGAGCTAATTTGGATCTACTTTATTTTTATTACTTTTTTTGTTTTTTATAGTTAAAATTGCGTTAATTTATAAATAATTGTAGTATAAAACGGATATATAATTTTATCATACTAATTAATTATTCCAAAAATCCCAGGTCCAAATTAAATCCATTGATTATTCAATTTTTTTTTATTTAACAATAGTTTACACCTAATTTTCATTATTTAAATTTAAGAATAATTTTAAGTTTTAAAAATTCTTGCCAATGGCTCAAAAGTAGATCGCGCGATCCGAATTAGATTTTATTATTTAAATGTTTTGTACTTATTGTGGATCGTGTTTATTCAATTATTTTTTAAAGGTTTAGTTAAAAAAATTCTCAGTTAGAAGATTGAAATGGATTCTACCAAATCCAGTACAGGTGTACAAGTTACAAAAGATGGATTAAAAAATGCTCTGGATGCATTGAAGGGCTGGATGCATCGTTAACACTGCCAGTAAATTTTTAAAGTTTCAACTCCAAAAACAACTTTATATAATCATCACACTAAAAACCTGAGCGCCGATATTAAACAAGGTGCACCGAGCATTTTATCGAAAGATCAGGAACGATATTTATGTTCATGGATTGACCACATGGCTAAAATTGGGTTCCCTATATCCAAAGATATGCTGTTGGATTCAGTTCAACTGATTGTCAAAAATTTAAAAATTTCCAACAACTTCGCAGACGACAGACCAGGAAGGCTAGTTTCAGTTGTATTTGCCAATTTATATTCTAAATGTTTGAAACACGAATCTATTTTTTTAGGACGTCACTGGTATAACGGATTTTTGAAGAGGAATCCTTCAATTTCTAAACGTGTTTCGCACTATTTAACAAAAAATCGTGCACAAGTCAACGAGCCAAATTAGAAACTGGTTCAACGAAATAACCACATACTTAGAAACAAACAAATATTTATATATCTTTGATCATCCCGAACGAATATTCAACTGTGAAGAAACTGCCTTCTTTTTAAGCCCCAAAGAAAATTCAGTTTTGGTGAGAAAAGGTGAAAAATCCGTCTATTCATTTGTATCAAATGACGAAAAAGAAAATATAACAACGCTCGTAATGGGTAATGCAAAAAGATCACTTGGTCCTCCCAATGGTAGTACTTCCCTACAAGAGAATGTATGTTACTATCGCCAAGAGCATGCCAGAGAGTTGGGGAATTGGAAGAAAAGATTCAGGCTGGATGACCGGGGAATTATTTTTCGAATATATCGCTAATATATTCTACCCATGGTTACTGAAAGAACAAATTACATTTCATTGTCCTTTTCGTAGATGGGCATACTTCACATATGACGTAGATGGACATACTTTCACATATCTCAAAAGAAATAATTTTGATTTCGCTGCTGCCTAACGCAACATCTATACTACAACCAATGGATGTTGTATACTTTCACCCCTTAAAGCAAGAATGGAGGAAAGCTGTAAAAAGTTGGCGAATGGAGCTAAATGGGGCACGGATTCGCCGAGAAGACTGGGCCTTTGTCATCCATTTTTGGGAAACGCCCGCTTTGAAGAAAATTTACGAAACGGTTTCAGAGCTCGCGGGTTACATCCCCTCGTCGTAAATGCTATTAATTGCGATAAACTGATTAGCAAAGAATTAAATCCACTTACAGAATATAAAATAGCAATGCTCAACAAAGCAACGTTAGTTTAAATATTATACAACGTTAGTTTGAATAGTTTAAATATAATGTATAAATATAATGTAAAGGATCAGTTAGAGCATTTAAATAGTTATTTTAAAGAGTAGAAAATAAATATGTTTGAAATGGATTTCTTATGTAATTCCTGGACTGGGCCCAAGAAGGATACAAGTTTATTCAAATACTGGAGAAATTTACTAGGCCACGATAGTATGGATGTTGATCTGGATGTCATTTTAGGAGAAGAGAACTCACAGAATAAATTTAAATATAATATATAAATTTAAATATAATATAAATTTGAATATAGAATTGGATGGCTCACTAACAGTTGAAAATGAAGATCAAACTCCCAAAAAAGTAGATAATAAAAAATTAGACGAAACAATTAATAATGATTTGCCAACACCGTTCAAACAAAATTTAATTTGGCCAGTTCCTAAACTAGAAATAATTTCATGTAGACGGGAAAAGTTGCCAGCAGTTGTCTTATCACAACAATGGATTTTATATTCAAAAAATAAATTAGATAAAAAGGAAAAAGAAAATAATGAAAAAGAAAGAAAGCGACAACGGCAGGAAAAAATTGGAAAAACCCGAAATCATAGTCTAAATTCTGGAAAGGAGAAAAATAAGAAAACCGCGTCAGCGATGACTGCTGATATCCATGAGCAATTTAAGATTCAACAATATGTCATCGTTCGATATGAAGGTGAATTGTTTCTAGGAATAATTCAAAATATAAAAATGGATGAGTATTACGTGAGGGTGATGTGCATGTCCGGTAACGATGATGAATGTTGGTATAACAAGAAGGATATTATCCAAAAAATTTTAGAACCAGTGTTGATCAATGCGCGAGGGATTTATTTTGTCCAAGTACACCAAACAATTACAAACATAATTATATGCATGTAATATTTTTGAATTTTGATGTGATATACTTATAAAACTAGTATAAAATTTTATGTGATACTGAAATATTTATTTTGTGTAGGTTTTTATTTTATTATATTAACAAATGAAGATTATTTTTTATTTTTGTTTATCTAAATTTCATATTATCGAAATAAAGAAGTACTGCTTGTGAGAAGATTATTTAAAAGATTTTATTTACCGTAGAGTGCCAAATAATGTACCCTTCTAAATAATATACCACTGGTATATTATTTGGCTCTAATTTACAAATAATATACCAGTGGTATATTATTACGAAACTAATATTTTTATGAAAAATAAAAATTAAAAAAGAGAATAATCGACTTTTGGGAGAAACCGTGTTTTTGTTAATTTTTTTTGGTATTTAAAAGAGAAAAACGAATTGTTTGTAGTTACTTCTATAAACCGTTACGACATTCACGACTTCGATGAATTGGTAATTCAGTTCAGTCACTAGTAATTCTCTACAATAAAGTGACTACAATAAATAGTTAAAATAATATTTGGTACTTCACCACCAATTTAATTTAGCTCTGTTACTATTCAAAATTATTCGAGTTAATCGTGTACTAGCTATAAATCATTTTTGTGTGGTTACTAGTTATATACATCATTTCATTAAAAACTTTGTACCTATAGTTATTCGAATTGTTGGTGGAAATAATCGACATAAAGTTTCAGATTATACTAAGTACAAATTAGGTATGTAAAGCCGTATATTTGATTAATTATGCCCCAATAAATATCGTTAGATCAATAAATAATTTATTTTAGATCAATGGCTAGAAGAAAGAAAATACCGACCAGTGAAAAATTAAAAATCGTAAATAGAATAAAAACTGGCGAATCTTTGAGCAAAGTCAGTCGGGAGTCTGGATACCAACGTTGCCAAATTCGCAACTGGTTAAAGAATGAAACCCAATTAACGAAATTAGCCTCTACCAATTGCTATCGAATTAAGGGAGGAGGTCGCAAAACATTTTATCCCACAATTGAAAATGAAATTGTAAAATGGTTTAAAATTCAAAGGAGCAATAAAATGACTGTGTCATATGGTTCGTTTAAAATCAAAGCGAAATCTATTGCTAAAGATCAAAACGTTAACGCAAATGAATTTAAATGCAGTAATAAGTGGATACGGGGGTGTGTGCAAGAGAAATAAAATTTCTTCGAGAAAGATTACCCATCAAAGCCAACAATGTTTAGAGGTCAACAAGGTTTCATTTGAAATCATAAACAAATATCTTGAACAATGTAGACAAAAAACAGTGGGACTAAATTCGTGGCAAATATTTAATATGGATGAGACTCCTTGCTACTTTGACATGTGTAGCGACAGAACATTACACTACAAAGGCGAACGAAATATTGAAGGTTATACTACCGGGCACACGAAAAGCCGATTTACAGCGGTATTATGCATTGCAGCAGATGGGATGGCTATAAAAACACTCATCATATTCAAAGGTCTTAAAAATATTCCTAAATTGGTTTTACCAAAACAAGTAAGCGTTACAGTCTCTGATGGCGGTAGTGTGAATACAAAGGTGATGCACGAATGGATAGTTAGTTGTTTCGCCAAACGAGGAAATTTTTTGGTAAACACGAAATCCGTTTTATTCATGGATTCCTATGGAGTTCACAAAAAACAGGAAGTTGTTAACAGTCTAAAGAAACAATGTAATACTGAAGTGGTGTTTATACCTCCGAAATGTACGTCGTTTTTACAACCTCTAGATGTTGCAGTAAACCGTTCATTTAAATTGGCGCTACGTAATGAATGGAATCAATGGCTTGAGTGTGGACAAAAGCAATATACCAGTAAAGGTTATAGAAAGAGACCATCGTATCAAGCGATCGTTGGTTTCGTCGATAAAGCGGTAAAATCACTATCAGGAGACATTATTAAAAAAAGTTTTGAATGTTGTGGAATTGGAGAACGGGGAAACGTTATTCCAACTGAAAAATTAAATTCAAAGTTAAAGCAAATGTTGGAATGGAGAGGTCATGAAAAAATTTCGATCGATCAACACGAATTGGTTCTCAATATATCTGAAGAAGCTGATTCTTCATCAGATGACGAAAACATTGAATTAGTTCAAATACCAGGTGTCACATCACCAGAAACGTCTACCGATTCGGAATCTGCATAAATTTAAAGTACAAAATTGAGATTTATAGTTTTTTTTACTGTACAAATGAATTGGATTATAAATATACATATTATTTTATTTTGTAAATAATATAATAAATAGTTTAAATATAAACTAAAAACATACTTTATTCTGCTTGATTTTCTTAATTAAATCGTATACCGAAAGACTAAAAATGGGTTTCCAATTAGTATACCACACTAGTATATTATTTGGCTGTATTTGCCAAATAATATATCATGGTATACTATTAAGTAATTTAAAAAATAAATAAATTTTATATATTTCCATATAGTATACCATGATACATTATTTGGCACTCTACGGTACTTATTTTGATTTGTACAGCTATACTAACATACGCTGAGATCTACATTAAAAACATCAAACGATCTGCCTTAGACGCATGCAATTTTATGGCGATCTAGAATAAGGCCCATGAATAAAACCCAGATTTTACCATAAAATAGGCGTTTACCATTTTGTAAAATATATGTTTTCAAGATTTCTATTTCAAAAAAAATTATGTAAAAATAGTAAGTCTAAAAAATGTAAGTCTATGTAAAAATAAAAACAATTATTTATTTCTTACTTTTACAAATTTTCTAACAGCCATCAAATGCTTAACTTGAAAATAGCGATCCGCAATTGGGTGTTTTTCCTTAGTAAGCTTTTATTTTTATTTAGTAAATACATTTTATACTCAACGTGATGAGTCTTTGTTGAATTTTTTTCTAGTCATTCTCATGAAGAGAACATTATTCTAATTCTTAATTTTGTTTTCTAGTCATAGTCATGAAGAGTACATATTCTGTTAGTTCCTATATTATTTAATATTTTTGATATAGGGTTATAATTTATTAGACAATACAACATTTGTTTGTAATAAAAATCCTATGTAATAAAATTTAAATGATAAAAAAATTACACTGTCCTCCCCTTGCATTTTCAAAAGGTGACAAGTCTAAATATAGGAAACAATTCGTTTAATTATAATTTTGTAGCATAGCTAACTTAAATGAATAAATGGGTAGCCAAAATATATGAAAACCGTTTAGATGAAATGTTTCACGAATTACAGAATGATATTTCTTTAATCGATGTGTTTGATATACAATGGAGCTCCAACACGTTAAGTGGCAGAGACATTGACTGGCACAGTATTAAAATAAGATGTGTTCACGCAAATGACGGGACAGTCAAATTGGAATATTTGAAAAATGACGAGGTTCTAGATTTATTTTATGAACAAAACGACTCGGATGTATGCGAGATCTAGTCATACTCATGAAGAGTACATATTCTGTTAGTTCCTATATTATTTAATATTTTTGATATAGGGTTATAATTTATTAGACAATACAACATTTATTTGTAATAAAAATCATATGTAATAAAATAAAATTGAAATGATAAAAAAAGTATACTGTCCTCCCCTGACATTTTCAAAAGGTGGCAAGCCTAAATATAGGAAACAGAATTAGTTTAATTATAATTTTGTAGCATAGCTAACTTAAATGAATAAATGGGTAGCCAAAATATATGAAAACCGTTTCGATGAAATGCTTCACGAATTACAGAATGATATTTCTTTAATCGATGTGTTTGATATACAATGGAGCTCCAACACGTTAAGTGGCAGAGACATTGACTGGCACAGTATTAAAATAAGATGTGTTCACGCAAATGACGGGACAGTCAAATTGGAATATTTGAAAAATGACGAGGTTCTAGATTTATTTTATGAACAAAACGACTCGGATGTATGCGAGATCTAGTCATACTCATGAAGAGTACATATTCTGTTAGTTCCTATATTATTTAATATTTTTGATATAGGGTTATAATTTATTAGACAATACAACATTTATTTGTAATAAAAATCATATGTAATAAAATAAAATTGAAATGATAAAAAAAGTATACTGTCCTCCCCTGACATTTTCAAAAGGTGGCAAGCCTAAATATAGGAAACAGAATTAGTTTAATTATAATTTTGTAGCATAGCTAACTTAAATGAATAAATGGGTAGCCAAAATATATGAAAACCGTTTCGATGAAATGCTTCACGAATTACAGAATGATATTTCTTTAATCGATGTGTTTGATATACAATGGAGCTCCAACACGTTAAGTGGCAGAGACATTGACTGGCACAGTATTAAAATAAGATGTGTTCACGCAAATGACGGGACAGTCAAATTGGAATATTTGAAAAATGACGAGGTTCTAGATTTATTTTATGAACAAAACGACTCGGATGTATGCGAGATCTAGTCATACTCATGAAGAGTACATATTCTGTTAGTTCCTATATTATTTAATATTTTTGATATAGGGTTATAATTTATTAGACAATACAACATTTATTTGTAATAAAAATCATATGTAATAAAATAAAATTGAAATGATAAAAAAAGTATACTGTCCTCCCCTGACATTTTCAAAAGGTGGCAAGCCTAAATATAGGAAACAGAATTAGTTTAATTATAATTTTGTAGCATAGCTAACTTAAATGAATAAATGGGTAGCCAAAATATATGAAAACCGTTTCGATGAAATGCTTCACGAATTACAGAATGATATTTCTTTAATCGATGTGTTTGATATATAAAGGAGCTCCAACACGTTAAGTGGCAGAGACATTGACTGGCACAGTATTAAAATAAGATGTGTTCACGTAAATGACGGGACAATCAAATTGGAATATTTGAGAAATGATGAGGTTCTTGATTTATTTTATGAACAAAACGACTCGGATGTATGCGAGATCTAGTCATACTCATGAAGGGTTACATATTCTGTTAGTTCCTATATTATTAAATATTTTTGATATAGGGTTATAATTTATTAGACAATACAACATTTATTTGTAATAAAAATCATATGTAATAAAATAAAATTGAAATGATAAAAAAAGTATACTGTCCTCCCCTGACATTTTCAAAAGGTGGCAAGCCTAAATATAGGAAACAGAATTAGTTTAATTATAATTTTGTAGCATTATACAAAAAATGAATAAATGGGTAGCCAAAATATATGAAAACCGATTAGATGAAATGCTCCACGAATTACATGATGATATTTCTTTAATCGATGTGTTTGATATACAATGGAGCTCCAACCCGTTAAGTGGCAGAGGCATTGACTGGCACAATATTAAAATAAGAGGTATTCCGTAAATGACGGGACAATAAAATTAGAATATTTGAGAAATGGTGAGGTTCTTGATTTATTTTATGAACATAACGACTAGGATGTATGCGAGATCTAGTCATACTCATGAAGAGTACATATTCTGTTATTTCCTATATTATTTAATATTTTTGATATAGGGTTATAATTTATTAGACAATACAACATTTATTTGTAATAAAAATCATATGTAATAAAATATAATTGAAATGATAAAAAAAAATTATACTGTCCTCCCCTGGCATTTTCAAAGTTGACAAGCATAGCTAACTTAAATGAATAAATGGGTAGCCAAAATATATGAAAACCGATTAGATGAAATGCTCCACGAATTACATGATATTTCTTTAATCGATGTGTTTGATATACAATGGTGCTCCAACCCGTGAAGTGGCAGAGACATTGACTGGCACAATATAAAAATAAGAGGTATTCCGTAAATGACGGGACAATCAAATTAGAATATTTGAGAAATGGTGAGGTTCTTGATTTATTTTATGAACATAACGACTAGGATGTATGCGAGATCTAGTCATACTCATGAAGAGTACATATTCTGTTAGTTCCTATATTATTTAATATTTTTGATATAGGGTTATAATTTATTAGACAATACAACATTTGTTTGTAATAAAAATCCTATGTAATAAAATAAAATTGAAATGATAAAAAAAAATTATACTGTCTTCCCCTGGCATTTTCAAAGTTAACAAGCATAGCTAACTTAAATGAATAAATGGGTAGCCAAAATATATGAAAACCGATTAGATGAAATGCTCCACGAATTACATGATATTTCTTTAATCGATGTGTTTGATATACAATGGAGCTCCAACCCGTGAACTGACAGAGACATTGACTGGCACAATATAAAAATAAGAGATGTTCCGTAAATGACGTAACAATAAAATTAGAATATTTGAGAAATGGTGAGGTTCTAGATTTATTTTATGAACATAACGACTAGGATGTATGCGAGATCTAGTCATACTCATGAAGAGTACATATTCTGTTAGTTCCTATATTATTTAATATTTTTGATATAGGGTTATAATTTATTAGACAATACAACATTTATTTGTAATAAAAATCATATGTAATAAAATAAAATTGAAATGATAAAAAAAGTATACTGTCCTCCCCTGACATTTTCAAAAGGTGGCAAGCCTAAATATAGGAAACAGAATTAGTTTAATTATAATTTTATAGCATAGCTAACTTAAATGAATAAATGGGTAGCCAAAATATATGAAAACCGTTTCGATGAAATGCTTCACGAATTACAGAATTATACATATTTGTTTAATCGATGTGTTTGATATATAAAGGAGCTCCAACACGTTAAGTGGTAGAGACATTGACTGGCACAATATTAAAATCAGATGTGTTCCGTAAATGACGAGACAATCAAATTAGACTATTTGAGAAATGACGAGATTCTAGATTTATTTTATGAACAAAACGACTCGGATGTATGCGAGATCTAGTCATACTCATGAAGAGTACATATTCTGTTAGTTCCTATATTATTTAATATTTTTGATATAGGGTTATAATTTATTAGACAATACAACATTTATTTGTAATAAAAATCATATGTAATAAAATAAAATTGAAATGATAAAAAAAGTATACTGTCCTCCCCTGACATTTTCAAAAGGTGGCAAGCCTAAATATAGGAAACAGAATTAGTTTAATTATAATTTTGTAGCATAGCTAACTTAAATGAATAAATGGGTAGCCAAAATATATGAAAACCGTTTCGATGAAATGCTTCACGAATTACAGAATGATATTTCTTTAATCGATGTGTTTGATATACAATGGAGCTCCAACACGTTAAGTGGCAGAGACATTGACTGGCACAGTATTAAAATAAGATGTGTTCACGCAAATGACGGGACAGTCAAATTGGAATATTTGAAAAATGACGAGGTTCTAGATTTATTTTATGAACAAAACGACTCGGATGTATGCGAGATCTAGTCATACTCATGAAGAGTACATATTCTGTTAGTTCCTATATTATTTAATATTTTTGATATAGGGTTATAATTTATTAGACAATACAACATTTATTTGTAATAAAAATCATATGTAATAAAATAAAATTGAAATGATAAAAAAAGTATACTGTCCTCCCCTGACATTTTCAAAAGGTGGCAAGCCTAAATATAGGAAACAGAATTAGTTTAGTTATAATTTTGTAGCATAGCTAACTTAAATGAATAAATGGGTAGCCAAAATATATGAAAACCGTTTCGATGAAATGCTTCACGAATTACAGAATTATATTTGTTTAATCGATGTGTTTGATATATAAAGGAGCTCCAACACGTTAAGTGGTAGAGACATTGACTGGCACAATATTAAAATCAGATGTGTTCACGAAAATGACGGGACAATCAAATTGAAATATTTGAGAAATGATGAGGTTCTTGATTTATTTTATGAACATAACGACTCGGATGTCTGCGAGATCTAGTCATACTCATGAAGGGTACATATTCTGTTAGTTCCTATATTATTAAATATTTTTGATATAGGGTTATAATTTATTAGACAATACAACATTTATTTGTAATAAAAATCATATGTAATAAAATATAATTGAAATGATAAAAAAAGTATACTGTCCTCCCCTGACATTTTCAAAGTTGACAAGCATAGCTAACTTAAATGAATAAATGGGTAGCCAAAATATATGAAAACCGTTTAGATGAAATGTTTCACGAATTACAGAATGATATTTCTTTAATCGATGTGTTTGATATACAATGGAGCTCCAACACGTTAAGTGGCAGAGACATTGACTGGCACAGTATAAAAATAAGATGTGTTCACGTAAATGACGGGACAATCAAATTGGAATATTTGAAAAATGACGAGGTTCTAGATTTATTTTATGAACAAAACGACTCGGATGTATGCGAGATCTAGTCATACTCATGAAGAGTACATATTCTGTTAGTTCCTATATTATTTAATATTTTTGATATAGGGTTATAATTTATTAGACAATACAACATTTATTTGTAATAAAAATCATATGTAATAAAATAAAATTGAAATGATAAAAAAAGTATACTGTCCTCCCCTGACATTTTCAAAAGGTGGCAAGCCTAAATATAGGAAACAGAATTAGTTTAATTATAATTTTGTAGCATAGCTAACTTAAATGAATAAATGGGTAGCCAAAATATATGAAAACCGTTTAGATGAAATGCTTCACGAATTACAGAATGATATTTCTTTAATCGATGTGTTTGATATATAAAGGAGCTCCAACACGTTAAGTGGCAGAGACATTGACTGGCACAGTATTAAAATAAGATGTGTTCACGTAAATGACGGGACAATCAAATTGGAATATTTGAGAAATGATGAGGTTCTTGATTTATTTTATGAACAAAACGACTCGGATGTATGCGAGATCTAGTCATACTCATGAAGGGTTACATATTCTGTTAGTTCCTATATTATTAAATATTTTTGATATAGGGTTATAATTTATTAGACAATACAACATTTATTTGTAATAAAAATCATATGTAATAAAATATAATTGAAATGATAAAAAAAGTATACTGTCCTTCCCTGACATTTTCAAAAGGTGGCAAGCCTAAATATAGGAAACAGAATTAGTTTAATTATAATTTTGTAGCATTATACAAAAAATGAATAAATGGGTAGCCAAAATATATGAAAACCGATTAGATGAAATGCTTCACGAATTACATGATGATATTTCTTTAATCGATGTGTTTGATATACAATGGAGCTCCAACCCGTTAAGTGGCAGAGGCATTGACTGGCACAGTATTAAAATAAGAGGTATTCCGTAAATGACGGGACAATAAAATTAGAATATTTGAGAAATGGTGAGGTTCTTGATTTATTTTATGAACATAACGACTAGGATGTATGCGAGATCTAGTCATACTCATGAAGAGTACATATTCTGTTATTTCCTATATTATTTAATATTTTTGATATAGGGTTATAATTTATTAGACAATACAACATTTATTTGTAATAAAAATCATATGTAATAAAATATAATTGAAATGATAAAAAAAAATTATACTGTCCTCCCCTGGCATTTTCAAAGTTGACAAGCATAGCTAACTTAAATGAATAAATGGGTAGCCAAAATATATGAAAACCGATTAGATGAAATGCTCCACGAATTACATGATATTTCTTTAATCGATGTGTTTGATATACAATGGAGCTCCAACCCGTGAAGTGGCAGAGACATTGACTGGCACAATATAAAAATAAGAGGTATTCCGTAAATGACGGGACAATCAAATTAGAATATTTGAGAAATGGTGAGGTTCTTGATTTATTTTATGAACATAACGACTAGGATGTATGCGAGATCTAGACTCATGAAGAGTACATATTCTGTTAGTTCCTATATTATTTAATATTTTTGATATTGGGTTATAATTTATTAGACAATACAACATTTGTTTGTAATAAAAATCCTATGTAATAAAATAAAATTGAAATGATAAAAAAAAATTATACTGTCTTCCCCTGGCATTTTCAAAGTTGACAAGCATAGCTAACTTAAATGAATAAATGGGTAGCCAAAATATATGAAAACCGATTAGATGAAATGCTCCACGAATTACATGATATTTCTTTAATCGATGTGTTTGATATACAATGGAGCTCCAACCCGTGAAGTGGCAGAGACATTGACTGGCACAATATAAAAATAAGAGGTGTTCCGTAAATGACGTAACAATAAAATTAGAATATTTGAGAAATGGTGAGGTTCTAGATTTATTTTATGAACATATCGACTAGGATGTATGCGAGATCTAGTCATACTCATGAAGAGTACATATTCTGTTAGTTCCTATATTATTTAATATTTTTGATATAGGGTTATAATTTATTAGACAATACAACATTTATTTGTAATAAAAATCATATGTAATAAAATATAATTGAAATGATAAAAAAAAATTATACTGTCCTCCCCTGGCATTTTCAAAGTTGACAAGCATAGCTAACTTAAATGAATAAATGGGTAGCCAAAATACATGAAAACCGATTAGATGAAATGCTCCACGAATTACAGGATTATATTTCTTTAATCGATGTGTTTGATATATTAATACAATGGAGCTCCAACCCGTTAAGTGACAGAGACATTGACTGGCACAATATAAAAATAAGAGGTGTTCCTTAAATGACGTAACAATAAAATTAGAATATTTGAGAAATGGTGAGGTTGTAGCGGTTCAACATATTTGTTGAATAATATTCAAACCGCTTCTTAGTTATTAAATGCAACTTTTTCATTAATGCCGAATTGTATTACGTCATGTTCTATCGTATAATCGAGGTAAATAAATATTCACAGTGACCGATGTTCCATCTATATTTCAGTAGAATATTCTCGTTTCGATAGCATATTTAGTACAGTCAGTTGTTACTACTTTTGAATAGATATTTTCTCGTGTCGACATCTATTCAAAGTAGAACGCACCTACATTATTATTTTTTTCACTTAAGACTTCGTGTTAGTATAGATTACTCGATCGTGGCGCGCGTGTCCTCCCTTTTGGTTGAGTGACAAGCCATTTATTTTTTCGGCCATTACGACATTACAAAATTTACCTTTCTCGGAGCAGTGTGTGTGGTAGAATAAATAAAATAAATTAATCAATAAATATAAATAAATTAAACATTTAAAACTGAAATTGTATAATATAAATAAAATAAAATTTGGTGGACAAATAATAAATTAATGAATAAATAACTTATATTAATAAACATATATACATATAATTAAATAAATTATTACAAATTAAAAATAAAAAAAAAAACGTGAAAATAAAGTTTTGTTTTTTTTTTAAATATAACACGACACAGAGTGTTACAGTGGTGACCCCGACGGCCCTTTTTAGGGCATAACGCGATCATTAAAGTACTCACACAGACTGCGAGGGATCCGAAGCCGCAGTAGCAAACCACGTGCGACAAATCCACGTGTAACGTTAGAACGAGCACAGCGAGGGATCCGGAGCCGCAGTAACAAAGCCACGAGGGACGGCGAACGAAAACACGTGTAATAATAACCCCCGTGCACCGAGGGACGTCGAACAAAAAAAAAACACGTGTGATAATAACCCCCGTGCACCGAGGGACGGCGAATACACATAATCGAAAAAAAGCACGATCCACCTTACGCCAGGGTGGCAAGGCCGGACGTGCCAGCGAGGGAACGAAACGGTGGACAACGTGGGAGCAGCGAAACGGTGTTGCGAATTACCCACACCGCAACATTTATATGGTTAAAACGTAGTAAGTTTTTTTTTTTTCTCTTCCATTTTTTTCTTACAAATCAATTCAATCTTACAAATAATTGAAAAAAATAAAGTAAATTATAAATTCATTTTTTTTTAAAAAAAAAAAAAATTTTAAAGTAGAAGCACATATTTTTAGTATAGATTATATAAAAAAAATTGTAAAATTGGTTTCGCCTCACACACACACAATCTCAATTGCTATTTAATTTTTTTCTCGAAAGTCCACCCGCCATTATCGTCCATATACTT
The DNA here is from genome assembly GCA_963932295.1 of Tipula lateralis. Classification (NCBI taxonomy): domain Eukaryota; kingdom Metazoa; phylum Arthropoda; class Insecta; order Diptera; family Tipulidae; genus Tipula; species Tipula lateralis. Next base: position 95,527,655 of record OZ010736.1, read on the forward strand.
TTAAAAAAAGAATAGGTTTTTTTTAAAACCACTCGTAAAAATAAAGAAAGCGTAAAATAAGTGACGATAAAATACGCTCCCGAAACATTCGGTCCGAACCATCGAGTATAGCAAACACTTTTTATTTCCACACAAAATTTTAGCGAGCCCCCCCAAATTGTAGAGGTCGAGATACAGATAGCCTCCGTTTCGGGGGTATCTCGTCTACCCGGGAGTTAAACAAGGGGAACATCCCGGCCCCGAATCCGTTGAGAAAAATTCCTTGTGAATACCTCCGGATTCAATACAAGGTAACCATTCCTATACATATTTTTTTTCGTTTCCCGTATAGTTATTTTTTTTTTCTACTCTCTAAACGGTCGAATATTAAGTGAAGTGCATAATAAAATGAGCGAGACGAAAGAACGAGACGTCGAGATGGAACAAGACGAACCAAAATACGGTGAGGTATCGTCGGCGAAGGCATTGCCATTACAGCCACTGTGGATGGATGACGTAAAAGGATGGCTTGCTCTGGCGGAAATCACTTTTGATCTTCAAAAAACAACGTCGACTAAACAAAAGTATCTACAAGTCATTTCGTCAATCCCTTCACAATTGTTCCAAACAACAATACCGGACGTGTTGAGGGAGCCGCCAACTGAAAACCATTACGAACACCTAAAGAAAATATTATTGACCAGACTCGCGCCATCCGACGAACGGCAGCTTGAGGCTTTATTAAGTGGTCAAGACATAGGTGATCGAAAACCGTCCGAAGCACTCCGTCACATCGAGAACCTCGCTGGGAACAATTTCGGTATCCCCATTATTCGCTCTTTGTGGACGCGTAAAATGCACGAACTCATACGAATTGCGCTAGCAGCGCAGCCTGATTCGGCATCGTTGAGCACGCTGGCCGAAATTGCAGATCGGATGTACGAGACTATCAGGCTGCAGCAGGGAAACGTACACGCCTATGAAGCTCCCAATCATCCATTAGTAACGGGACAGGCACGTAGATCCAACCGAGAACCAAATCATAGCGACCGTCACAGAACGCAGTCGCCCAGTTCATTCGCCTCACGTCTAACGCGACTTGAACAAATTGTCGAGCGATTAAACTTAGGTGCACCAACACAACCACGAGGTAGACATTTCTCCCGATCTTCATCAAAATCAAGATCTCGCTCGCGGTCTCGTTCTCGACCATCCCAGCATTCTCATACTGTCAATCAACGTGGTATTTGCTTCTACCACGAAAAATATAAAGACACAGCGCACAAGTGTATTAAACCCTGTCAGTATGACACTTTAAAATCCAAAGATCCAAAAAACTTGTAGATCCACTGGTCGAGTCGGCCGCACTTTCGACCTTAAATAACAGCCGCCTCTTTATATATGACGTAATAAACCACCTGACTTTTCTTATAGACACGGGAGCTGACCTTTCGGTGCTCCCTGTCCGACGTTTTTCCACGTCTATTTTTTTAAATTTAAAATCACACGATCTAGTGTTAGCAGCCGCCAATGGTACAAAAATTAACACCTATGGAACTAAATTGCTCCAGGTGAATATCGGACTTAGACGTAATTTCACGCATGTATTTGTTTTAGCAGCAGTGAATCGTCCGATTATTGGCGCTGACTTTTTAAGTAAATTACTGTAAATACTGTCCTCCCCTGGCATTTTCAAAGTTGACAAGCATAGCTAACTTAAATGAATAAATGGGTAGCCAAAATATATGAAAACCGTTTAGATGAAATGCTCCACGAATTACATGATGATATTTCTTTAATCGATGTGTTTGATATACAATGGAGCTCCAACCCGTTAAGTGACAGAGACATTGACTGGCACAATATAAAAATAAGAGGTGTTCCGTAAATGACGTAACAATAAAATTAGAATATTTGAGAAATGGTGAGGTTCTAGATTTATTTTATGAACATAACGACTAGGATGTATGCGAGATCTAGTCATACTCATGAAGAGTACATATTCTGTTAGTTCCTATATTATTTAATATTTTTGATATAGGGTTATAATTTATTAGACAATACAACATTTGTTTGTAATAAAAATCCTATGTAATAAAATAAAATTGAAATGATAAAAAAAAATTATACTGTCCTCCCCTGGCATTTTCAAAGTTGACAAGCATAGCTAACTTAAATGAATAAATGGGTAGCCAAAATATATGAAAACCGATTAGATGAAATGCTCCACGAATTACATGATATTTCTTTAATCGATGTGTTTGATATACAATGGAGCTCCAACCCGTTAAGTGACAGAGACATTGACTGGCACAATATAAAAATAAGAGGTGTTCCGTAAATGACGTAACAATAAAATTAGAATATTTGAGAAATGGTGAGGTTCTAGATTTATTTTATGAACATAACGACTAGGATGTATGCGAGATCTAGTCATACTCATGAAGAGTATATATTATGTTAGTTCCTATATTATTTAATATTTTTGATATAGGGTTATAATTTATTTGACAATACAACATTTGTTTGTAATAAAAATCCTATGTAATAAAATAAAATTGAAATGATAAAAAAAATTATACTGTCCTCCCCTGGCATTTTCAAAGTTGACAAGCATAGCTAACTTAAATGAATAAATGGGTAGCCAAAATATATGAAAACCGTTTAGATGAAATGCTCCACGAATTACAGGATGATATTTCTTTAATCGATGTGTTTGATATACAATGGAGCTCCAAACCGTGAAGTGGCAGAGACATTGACTGGCACAATATTAAAATAAGAGGTGTTCCGTAAATGACGTAACAATAAAATTAGAATATTTGAGAAATGGTGAGGTTCTAGATTTATTTTATGAACATAACGACTAGGATGTATGCGAGATCTAGTCATACTCATGAAGAGTACATATTCTGTTAGTTCCTATATTATTTAATATTTTTGATATAGGGTTATAATTTATTAGACAATACAACATTTGTTTGTAATAAAAATCCTATGTAATAAAATAAAATTGAAATGATAAAAAAAAATTATACTGTCCTCCCCTGGCATTTTCAAAGTTGACAAGCATAGCTAACTTAAATGAATAAATGGGTAGCCAAAATATATGAAAACCGATTAGATGAAATGCTCCACGAATTACAGGATGATATTTCTTTAATCGATGTGTTTGATATACAATGGAGCTCCAACCCGTTAAGTGACAGAGACATTGACTGGCACAATATAAAAATAAGAGGTGTTCCGTAAATGACGTAACAATAAAATTAGAATATTTGAGAAATGGTGAGGTTCTTGATTTATTTTATGAACATAACGACTAGGTTGTATGCGAGATCTAGTCATACTCATGAAGAGAACATATTCTGTTAGTTCCTATATTATTTAATATTTTTGATATAGGGTTATAATTTATTAGACAATACAACATTTGTTTGTAATAAAAATCCTATGTAATAAAAATTAAAATGATAAAAAAAAAGTATACTGTCCTCCCCTGGCATTTTTTTTCAAAGTTGACAAGCATAGCTAACTTAAATGAATAAATGGGTAGCCAAAATATATGAAAACCGATTAGATGAAATGCTCCACGAATTACATGATGATATTTCTTTAATCGATGTGTTTGATATACAATGGAGCTCCAACCCGTTAAGTGGCAGATACATTGACTGGCACAATATAAAAATAAGAGGTGTTCCGTAAATGACGTAACAATAAAATTAGAATATTTGAGAAATGGTGAGGTTCTAGATTTATTTTATGAACATAACGACTAGGATGTATGCGAGATCTAGTCATACTCATGAAGAGTACATATTCTGTTAGTTCCTATATTATTTAATATTTTTGATATAGGGTTATAATTTATTAGACAATACAACATTTGTTTGTAATAAAAATCCTATGTAATAAAATAAAATTGAAATGATAAAAAAAAATTATACTGTCCTCCCCTGGCATTTTCAAAGTTGACAAGCATAGCTAACTTAAATGAATAAATGGGTAGCCAAAATATATGAAAACCGTTTAGATGAAATGCTCCACGAATTACAGGATGATATTTCTTTAATCGATGTGTTTGATATACAATGGAGCTCCAACCCGTTAAGTGGCAGAGACATTGACTGGCACAATATAAAAATAAGAGGTGTTCCGTAAATGACGTAACAATAAAATTAGAATATTTGAGAAATGGTGAGGTTCTTGATTTATTTTATGAACATAACGACTAGGATGTATGCGAGATCTAGTCATACTCATGAAGAGTACATATTCTGTTAGTTCCTATATTATTTAATATTTTTGATATAGGGTTATAATTTATTAGACAATACAACAATTGTTTGTAATAAAAATCATATGTAATAAAATAAAATTGAAATGATAAAAAAAAATTATACTGTCCTCCCCTGGCATTTTCAAAGTTGACAAGCATAGCTAACATAAATGAATAAATGGGTAGCCAAAATATATGAAAACCGATTAGATGAAATGCTCCACGAATTACATGATGATATTTCTTTAATCGATGTGTTTGATATACAATGGAGCTCCAACCCGTTAAGTGACAGAGACATTGACTGGCACAATATAAAAATAAGAGGTGTTCCGTAAATGACGTAACAATAAAATTAGAATATTTGAGAAATGGTGAGGTTCTAGATTTATTTTATGAACATAACGACTAGGATGTATGCGAGATCTAGTCATACTCATGAAGAGTACATATTCTGTTAGTTCCTATATTATTTAATATTTTTGATATACGGTTATAATTTATTAGACAATACAACATTTGTTTGTAATAAAAATCCTATGTAATAAAATAAAATTGAAATGATAAAAAAAAATTATACTGTCCTCCCCTGGCATTTTCAAAGTTGACAAGCATAGCTAACTTAAATGAATAAATGGGTAGCCAAAATATATGAAAACCGTTTAGATGAAATGCTCCACGAATTACAGGATGATATTTCTTTAATCGATGTGTTTGATATACAATGGAGCTCCAACCCGTTAAGTGACAGAGACATTGACTGGCACAATATAAAAATAAGAGGTGTTCCGTAAATGACGTAACAATAAAATTAGAATATTTGAGAAATGGTGAGGTTCTAGATTTATTTTATGAACATAACGACTAGGATGTATGCGAGAACTAGTCATACTCATGAAGAGTACATATTCTGTTAGTTCCTATATTATTTAATATTTTTGATATAGGGTTATAATTTATTAGACAATACAACATTTGTTTGTAATAAAAATCCTATGTAATAAAATAAAATTGAAATGATAAAAAAAAATTATACTGTCCTCCCCTGGCATTTTCAAAGTTGACAAGCATAGCTAACTTAAATGAATAAATGGGTAGCCAAAATATATGAAAACCGATTAGATGAAATGTTCCACGAATTACATGATATTTCTTTAATCGATGTGTTTGATATACAATGGAGCTCCAACCCGTTAAGTGACAGAGACATTGACTGGCACAATATAAAAATAAGAGGTGTTCCGTAAATGACGTAACAATAAAATTAGAATATTTGAGAAATGGTGAGGTTCTAGATTTATTTTATGAACATAACGACTAGGATGTATGCGAGATCTAGTCATACTCATGAAGAGTATATATTATGTTAGTTCCTATATTATTTAATATTTTTGATATAGGGTTATAATTTATTTGACAATACAACATTTGTTTGTAATAAAAATCCTATGTAATAAAAATTAAAATGATAAAAAAAAAGTATACTGTCCTCCCCTGGCATTTTTTTTCAAAGTTGACAAGCATAGCTAACTTAAATGAATAAATGGGTAGCCAAAATATATGAAAACCGATTAGATGAAATGCTCCACGAATTACATGATGATATTTCTTTAATCGATGTGTTTGATATACAATGGAGCTCCAACCCGTTAAGTGGCAGATACATTGACTGGCACAATATAAAAATAAGAGGTGTTCCGTAAATGACGTAACAATAAAATTAGAATATTTGAGAAATGGTGAGGTTCTAGATTTATTTTATGAACATAACGACTAGGATGTATGCGAGATCTAGTCATACTCATGAAGAGTACATATTCTGTTAGTTCCTATATTATTTAATATTTTTGATATAGGGTTATAATTTATTAGACAATACAACATTTGTTTGTAATAAAAATCCTATGTAATAAAATAAAATTGAAATGATAAAAAAAAATTATACTGTCCTCCCCTGGCATTTTCAAAGTTGACAAGCATAGCTAACTTAAATGAATAAATGGGTAGCCAAAATATATGAAAACCGTTTAGATGAAATGCTCCACGAATTACAGGATGATATTTCTTTAATCGATGTGTTTGATATACAATGGAGCTCCAACCCGTTAAGTGGCAGAGACATTGACTGGCACAATATAAAAATAAGAGGTGTTCCGTAAATGACGTAACAATAAAATTAGAATATTTGAGAAATGGTGAGGTTCTTGATTTATTTTATGAACATAACGACTAGGATGTATGCGAGATCTAGTCATACTCATGAAGAGTACATATTCTGTTAGTTCCTATATTATTTAATATTTTTGATATAGGGTTATAATTTATTAGACAATACAACAATTGTTTGTAATAAAAATCATATGTAATAAAATAAAATTGAAATGATAAAAAAAAATTATACTGTCCTCCCCTGGCATTTTCAAAGTTGACAAGCATAGCTAACATAAATGAATAAATGGGTAGCCAAAATATATGAAAACCGATTAGATGAAATGCTCCACGAATTACATGATGATATTTCTTTAATCGATGTGTTTGATATACAATGGAGCTCCAACCCGTTAAGTGACAGAGACATTGACTGGCACAATATAAAAATAAGAGGTGTTCCGTAAATGACGTAACAATAAAATTAGAATATTTGAGAAATGGTGAGGTTCTAGATTTATTTTATGAACATAACGACTAGGATGTATGCGAGATCTAGTCATACTCATGAAGAGTACATATTCTGTTAGTTCCTATATTATTTAATATTTTTGATATACGGTTATAATTTATTAGACAATACAACATTTGTTTGTAATAAAAATCCTATGTAATAAAATAAAATTGAAATGATAAAAAAAAATTATACTGTCCTCCCCTGGCATTTTCAAAGTTGACAAGCATAGCTAACTTAAATGAATAAATGGGTAGCCAAAATATATGAAAACCGTTTAGATGAAATGCTCCACGAATTACAGGATGATATTTCTTTAATCGATGTGTTTGATATACAATGGAGCTCCAACCCGTTAAGTGACAGAGACATTGACTGGCACAATATAAAAATAAGAGGTGTTCCGTAAATGACGTAACAATAAAATTAGAATATTTGAGAAATGGTGAGGTTCTTGATTTATTTTATGAACATAACGACTGGGATGTATGCGAGATCTAGTCATACTCATGAAGAGTACATATTCTGTTAGTTCCTATATTATTTAATATTTTTGATATAGGGTTATAATTTATTAGACAATACAACATTTGTTTGTAATAAAAATCCTATGTAATAAAATAAAATTGAAATGATAAAAAAAAATTATACTGTCCTCCCCTGGCATTTTCAAAGTTGAAAAGCATAGCTAACTTAAATGAATAAATGGGTAGCCAAAATATATGAAAACCGTTTAGATGAAATGCTCCACGAATTACAGGATGATATTTCTTTAATCGATGTGTTTGATATACAATGGAGCTCCAACCCGTTAAGTGGCAGATACATTGACTGGCACAATATAAAAATAAGAGGTGTTCCGTAAATGACGTAACAATAAAATTAGAATATTTGAGAAATGGTGAGGTTCTTGATTTATTTTATGAACATAACGACTGGGATGTATGCGAGATCTAGTCATACTCATGAAGAGTACATATTCTGTTAGTTCCTATATTATTTAATATTTTTGATATACGGTTATAATTTATTAGACAATACAACATTTGTTTGTAATAAAAATCCTATGTAATAAAATAAAATTGAAATGATAAAAAAAATTATACTGTCCTCCCCTGGCATTTTCAAAGTTGAAAAGCATAGCTAACTTAAATGAATAAATGGGTAGCCAAAATATATGAAAACCGATTAGATGAAATGCTCCACGAATTACAGGATGATATTTCTTTAATCGATGTGTTTGATATACAATGGAGCTCCAACCTGTAAAGTGGCAGAGACATTGACTGGCACAATATAAAAATAAGAGGTGTTCCGTAAATGACGGGACAATCAAATTAGACTATTTGAGAAATGACGAGATTCTAGATTTATTTTATGAACAAAACGACTCGGTTGTATGCGAGATCTAGTCATACTCATGAAGAGTACATATTCTGTTAGTTTCTATATTATTTAATATTTTTGATATAGGGTTATAATTTATTAGACAATACAACATTTGTTTGTAATAAAAATCATATGTAATAAAATAAAATTGAAATGATAAAAAAAAATTATACTGTCCTCCCCTGGCATTTTCAAAGTTGACAAGCATAGCTAACTTAAATGAATAAATGGGTAGCCAAAATATATGAAAACCGTTTAGATAAAATGCTTCACGAATTACAGGATGATATTTCTTTAATCGATGTGTTTGATATACAATGGAGCTTCAACCCGTTAAGTGGCAGACATTGACTGGCACAATATAAAAATAAGATGTGTTCCGTAAATGACGTGACAATCAAATTAGACTATTTGAGAAATGACGAGGTTCAAGATTTATTTTATGAACAAAACGATTCGGATGTATGCGAGATCGATTATAATTAAAAATTTAAATTTGGTTCAAATTTATTAATAATTGGTACAATTTTAAATTAGGAACAGACGTGTTTTTATCTGCTTCGTGTTTTGTCTTATTTCAAAACTAATTATTTAGAATAGCAATAGTGAAATAAATTGTAATAAAATACAATACAATAAATAAATAATAATAATAAAATAAAAGTAAATTAAATAAATAAATTAATTGATTTATTTTTGAACTAAAAAACATTCAAGATGAGTAACGATATCGCATTTTATATATTTTATTTTTTATAATATGATTGTATTGAGCACACACAATACACATCATTGTAGATTTGATGTTGAAAACGCCAATACACACTACAGTCTACATTTCATTTATATCCTATTCATATTATGTATATAGCAAATTTTTGTTTCGTCAAAAATTCTCTTTCCTATGTGTGTCATTGCAACGAACGATTCCAATATATGTCCCTTTCCCTTAGAGGATTTTTTGTTTATTTTTTTTTTTGTTTATTTTTTTGTTTTATTTGATGAAGTACCATATGGTAGAAGGGATTGAAGATTGTTTTAATACGATCACTACCATCATACGTTCATTATATGGATGATAATATATATGATCAGTAGAAATTGTCTATTGATTGGTAGGATTCTAAATAGCTATTATGTTGAAGATTCAGTTTAGCATATGCTAGTTCATATATTAGGAATTTCGGAGTATATAATAATATATACCAAGTACATACTCTGGTAAATACTTGGTATATACTTCGCAACAACTTTTGTCTTATTATTTCTATTTCTATGAGAGGTATTTTTTAATTGAAATGATTTCGTTTTATTTAATTATATAAGGATAAATGGATAGGTTTCTTGAGTGACATGATTGGAATATGATCGGAGTTACTTGATCGACGATCTTGATCATTAAGTGTATTTAATTTTGATAAGCAGTTACTTTGCTGAATAAATTATTCTCTTACAAACTTAAAAACTTTCTGAAACAGGTGGCCGATTTGATAATTTCTTTGTTCGGATTATAATATGTTATACAAGAAATCTACTTTTGTGAATAATTTACATACAATTTAAAACGGAGCGCTTTAAGAAACTCGATGGTCTAAAAGTGGAGACCATGTGTCCCAAGGCTATACGTTGCTACACAGTGGAGATGATCTCAGAAATCTTGGATTAGGATTTCTCATTGGGCCACAGGTAAAAAAATCTGTACTGGATTTTCAGGCAGTCGAATGTGTAAACTTCGCTTGCACATGAGATTAGCCAACCTGTCAATTGTCTGTATACATGCGCCCACTGATGTAAGCCAACCCCAAGATAAAAACTCATTTTACAATAATTTGGATAATCTGATGGGCTATATACCTCAGCACGATGTCATATTGATGACTTTAATGCTAGAGCTGACAGAAATTAAACCGAATTATGTAATAATACAGGTCCGTACTCCTGACACGAAACTGCGACCGAAAATGGGGAAAGAATGATGTAATTTGCGATTGCTCATGATCTTAAAGTGGCAAGTACATTCTTTCCACATAAAAACACCCATTCGAAAACATGGACACATCCACATAAAACATCCCGAAGCCAAATTGACCATGTGTTGATTCCTAAAGGGCGGACTTGGGTTGTCCAAGACGTGAGATCTTATGGGTCGTCAACAAAATACGTAGGCAGTGACTATTATCTACGATCTTGACAGGAATAGCATTTTGCGATTTAATTACCTATTTGATGAAGTGTCTGGGAAGTGTTATAGACCTCGATTGTCGATGCTGTTCAGCACATTCTCGGTATAGTTAAAACTATGCTCAAAAATTGGTTTTAAGAGGCATGTCGTCTAGCTGTTGAGCAACGAAATATAGCCCACAATGAAGCGCAGACTCGGTTTACAATTGTTAGAAGCAACAAAGCAGTTGCTAGGAGGAAAGATAAATGCATTTGAAGACAGAAGCACAAAAGGTTGAAGGTTATGATCTAAAGAGTACAACAGCTCAGCAATGAGCACAATTCGCGTGGTTTCTTTAAAAAATCCCCGAATTACACCATACTTTAAGATTTTGGTCAACTGTCATTCGGGACCAAGATGGAAGCCTGTGTTAACTTCGATGCGGTACTCAATACATGGCGTGAACATTTTTCTGACTTACTTAATGTTCCACATGTATCACAAGCTGTATTTGAATACCCTCAAATAAAGACCGCAGAGATGTCCAATGTGGATCCTATGAGGAATTCACCATGGCCATGCAGAGACTAAAGAAAAATCGTTCACCGTGAGTTTATTGCATTAATTCGGATGGCCAACTTTGTGGACCTGTTTTTTCGACCTTTGTTCGATATGGGGAAATGAAGTTATGCCTGAAGAATGAAAAGTGGTCGCGTTATGCCCAATATTCAAGAAGAGTGATCGCTTGAAGTGCGAGAATCATCGCGGTATAGCTCTTCTAGTCACTGTTATACTTTATCTTGATAAAAATTACACCTCGGAAATTGTCGAGGCGGCGGAAATTGTCAGTGACTGCCAAGGAGTATTCCGTCCAAATCGATCAGTCACTGATTTCGCTACAGATGATTCTTTTCAAGTACTACGAAACATCTCGCTATGTATACTAGGTATTCCTAGATTTCAAGCACGCCTATGACTCGATCAATCGAGAGAGGCTATGGTATGCGCTTGACTATTTAGGAATACCAAAACAATTTGTACATCTATGAAAAATGATTGTAACAATGCTGTGTTAAAGTTGAGAACAGATCGAGATCTTGTGCAATTACGTGGTGTCCGCCAAGATGATGCGGTGTCCCGATACTTTTTAATCTCATGTTTGAATACATACTTCAAAATAGTAATTCAAACCGAATGATACCGAAGGAGAGACGCCTTTCGTTAGGCGAAGAGGTCGCTGTCGGCGTAGAGATCGATCTGTCATCTTTTAACTGCTTGCAAAAGTACGAAGAGCTGGCTCGTGAACGAATCCGAAGGAGTAACCGCTAAAATAATGTATAATAAAGTAAATTTTTTTGGATACTTAATAAAATTTGATTTGTACACTAAAATAATTTAGTAAACTACTATCCTACTACCAAGTGGAAAAGCATTCAAACAGTAGTCATTCCTTGAAGATTCCTACTGTATCAATTAAGCTCTCAATAAATAAAAGTAACAAGATATTTTAAAATTAATAGTAATGACCAAAATACTTTAGTCTTCTGTTACTGTTACCAAATTTAGTGTATAATAAATTGATTAGATAACAAATTGAAATTTTCTCATTTTGGACTAACCATGATTAACAAAATATACATACCGCATAATACAAAAATCTATAATATAATATATACAACTTACAAAAATCTATAATAAAATATATACAGCATACAAAAAACTATAACGTAATAAGGAGTTTCACTGTTCCATTTTTCTTGTTATCATTATTTGTTATATTTATAAAAATACTTATTTCGACATTACCAAATAACTGATAAGATAAGGTATAAATACAAATCAAACATGGCAGCCAAAATTTACCTGTTGCATATGGCTCTAGCCATAGTAATGTACTCTATAATTTACACATATGTATTCTAAAGTAGTCACTAACACGTTTCAGAATTCACTTTATATTTTAATGATAAACTATAATTATTACAATAATTACATCTTAACAAAACTATTTAAATGTTTATTTATATTGAAACTGGAGTATTTAATTATTAATTTTCTGATTTTGTGGATGGATTGGCATTAAATACATAATATCCATCCATTTTTCACGATTTTAATCACATATTAACCGTCAAAGCAATTATTAATTTAAAACACGTGCCTTTTTCTTTCTATACTTGTGGCTTTTCTTCAATACAATAGTTACCATTCTGTAATCTGTTATGTCATTTGTATATTTCACTTCTAGATAGTACTTTTATTTTTAATTCAGCACATTATAGCATTGCACAGCAAAAAGTGTGTCTGATTCCAAATAAAAAAGTACTCTGATCGAATTTTAGTACTAAAAACTAGTTTTTAAATTAGACTGTACAATTGAATTACCAACATATTAAATCAAATTATAACCGATGTCAGTGTCAGAGTAATGTAAACAAAATGGATATTGAATCGAATTCAGCTCAAATTATAAATGCTAATCAAAGTTGTGATTTTGATGATTTAGTACATGAAGATGATTCCGTAGACCGAGAGAAATATAACTTAGTGGGCATTTGTCGTATTTGTTTTATTAAAGATCCACATATGATTAACTTGTGGTCTACGCCAACCGAAAAGTTTGACGAAGATTTTCAGCATATTAAAGATATACTGGCCAATTTTTCTTCTGTTGCGGTAAGAATTTGATCTCAGAAAATTGACAATTCTTATGTACCAATGGTAGTTGATGAATCTTAGTTTTTCGCATACATATTTATTTTAATTGTTTGATGCTTGGTAATGGAGTAATAACCAAATTATTTTCCTCTTCTTCTAGATCGACGAAAATGAGAACTTATCACATCTTATATGTGAAAAGTGCGAAGCTAACATCTACTTCACATACACTTTTAAGCGTAAATGTGAGAATTCCGAAGAAATTCTAAGAAATGCAATAATACTCAACACTGAAAGAAAATTGGGTATTAATACTGTACTCCCCGATTATCAAGAACGGATCGTCGAAGCACAGACAGAAATAGATATCACTATAAATTCAGTTAAAAATGATTATCAATGTGAACAGTGTTCGGACGTTTTCGCACAGCGCGTACTACTAAATCAACACGTAAAACAGATTCACAAACGGAACAAGTGTGATGAATGTGGCAAATATTTTGCTCAACCACAAATCCTAAGACGGCATCGTAAAATTCATTTTGGTGTTAAAAATAAATCATGTTCAATATGTGGCAAATGTTTTTTCCGATCGGACGACTTAAAACGACACGTTCGGGTTCATACCGGCGAAAAACCATTTAGTTGTGACCAATGTACCAAATCATATAAACAAAGCTCGGAATTAATTCAGCACAAACTTACTCACTCTAACGTTAAACAGTTCAATTGTAAATTATGTGAAAAATCAATGTCAACCCGGAGCGGTTACTACATACACATGAAAGTACATAACGGCCAAAAGAATCATCATTGTAATTTTTGTGACAAAAAGTTCGTTACAAAATCCGAACGCAATTCGCATGTTCAGTACATTCATCTAAAAGTAAAGCGTTTCGAATGTACGATACCGGATTGTCCGAAACGGTTTGTTACTAAAATTAGTTTGAACAAACATCTAAAGACTCATTCGAGAATACTCAATAAATTCTACAATTCTGTTTCGACACAACATGTACACTCCAAAAAAATATTAGAGTACGAATGTTCGATTTGTTCACAACAGCTGTTAAGCCTTTCAATGCTAAAAAAACATATAAAGTTACATGATATTGAAAATAATGGAGAGATAGAAGACGAACATGTATCAACGAACGAAATTGTTTTGATCGAGTAATTTATATTTTCATTAATAGGCAAGGATTAAGATCATCAATAATTCAGAGAATTAAAATCGAAATGCTTAATTTTATTAGTGGCATATTTTTGTACTGGTTTTTCTCTACGTACCAAAATGGCCATTTTGGTACGTAGCGCGACAACAATCTGGTTCCATCGATTTCGATCACATCAGTTCATCCATCGTATTGCTGCAAACATCCAAAAACTAAAATGACAGTTCAATCTCTACGGTGTTTAGCCATTGTCATCGTCAGCGGCCTCTAAACCTATCAAAAGATGACTGTCGCCTCGAATCAACATGTATAACGTGGCCGAGTCAACGTGTTCATTATTCTATGATCTCGTTATAATTACCCTGAAAGATTCCTTGATTTTGGGGTACGGATGATTGGCTTCTCTAAGAAAATAGCACTCATCTGTGACTTAAAGGAAGGCGTTATTTAAGTTTGAGTGTCATGAATGAGTAATGGGAGGTGTAAGACACTAGAATCTGAACACTCTCCAGAAGAGAATACCACTGCTGAAATCCATTGCGTTTAATCCAATAATATGACGAATACTGACCTAGGGGATTGTATATTCTTTCACTTCATTGTCACTTAAATCCAATCACCCAGATGTCAACTGAATATGTAAGCACTTGGTTGGATTGTCTAAATACTTTTTATGAAAGTAGTATTCTAACATGCCATTAAAAAGTATTGAAGAGATCGCATTTTCTACTCGAACAATAGAATTAAAAATTTCCGATAATATAAACTCAACTGAAATGCACAACATTGAGTAACTGGAATATTGGATTTGTAATTTGTATAAAAATGTTTGTATTTGTTTAGTATTTACAAAAACTCCACCGCATACCATAGACTCGAATGGATCTGTAGGCATGTCTGAAATTTAAGAATACTTCGTGTGATGTTCCATTGTACACGGAAAGAATAATGCGTAGCGGAAAAACTTGATCTGTGATTTGCCGGTTGAAATACAACTTACCTTGGTAATCAACAAGAACTTCGTTCGCCATTGGCAAAGGTTGAGTGTGATGTATCGATAAAATAATAATATTCGGAAAAGCACCATGTCATATGTATATTGCACAAAAGCTGAGAAATGCAATTGCTGAGTAAATAAAACCAATAAAAATGTTATTATAATTATTTTCTTACACAAAAATATCAAGTCTAACAAAAACCGTTATAATTGTAGTAATATAAGTTGCGTATGATCTCATTGCATTGGCAAGTTTTACAATAGTTATTAGTTAGTTTTATGACTAATTCATCCATAGAGATTTTAGTCAACGAAAGAGAAACCTTGTTTTCCCCTTTTAAATGCTAAACACATGAGCAAAATTCTGTAGCAGAGAAATTAGAATACAAGTTTATCTGAATATACATGTATATACTGAATTAAATACATGTATGTATTTTAAAAGAGTTACAGTAAAATTATAATGGTAACTCAAGGTATGTTAGCGCAATACTGGAATATATTCCCTGCCGATCCCATGATCGATATTGAGGGTTATAACGAGTGTTAGTCACAGAAACAAATAGTGCGGTAAGTCACAGCAAAGTAATTTTTAAAATTATACAAGTTATAATTGGTTAGTAAAAGATCATTTTCACATTGTTGATTTGAGTTGGATAGACATTGTTAGTAGGTTATGTTGGGATAGTTCTAGATTCATCATACATGTACGAGGGCGGAATGCGGATTGAAAATGAAGCGACACATTCGGGTTCATACCGGCGAAAAACCATTTAGTTGTGACCAATGTACCAAATCATATAAACAAAGCTTGGAATAAATTCAGCACAAACTTACTCTAACGTTAAACAGTTCAATTGTAAATTATGCGAAAAATCAATGTCAACCCGGAGCGGTTACTACATACACATGAAAGTACATAACGGCCAAAAGAATCATCATTGTAATTTGTGTGACGCAATTCGAGGGCGGTGAATACATGTACGAGGGCGGATTGAAAATGAAGCTACTTAAGTAGGAAAACAAATTTTTTTTTTTGCCAAAACCATTTATTTCTCAATATAGTCTCGTTTCACTTTGACACTCTTAGTAAGATGATATTCCAACTTTTTTATATCATCTGAATAATACGATTTCGGGAACCCCTCAAAATACGCGTTAGTTGCGATAACCACTTCTTCGTTTGAGATGAATCTTTGTTCTGTGAGCCATTTTTTCAAGTTTGGAAACAGGAAAAAGTCACCAGGAGCTAAATCTGGACTATAAGGTGGATGATGAACCAATTCGAAGTGTATTTCACGTAATTTTAGCACCGTATCTAATGCTGTGTGAACCGGTGCGTTGCCTTGAAGATAGAACACTTTTTTCTTCTTTAAATGCGGTCGTTTTTTCTTGATTGCATGAACCAATAATGCACGATAATACTTTCTTGTGATTGTGGATCCCTTTTTAAGATAATCGATGAGCAATATTCAGTGTGCATCCCAAAATATAGTGGCCATAACCTTGCCAGCCGATTTCACTGCTTTTGCCTTCTTGAGAGCATTTCCACCCATTGTTTCGATTGATTTTTGGTTTCAGGTGTGTAGTGAACCCACGTTTCATCACAGTAATTAATAGACGCCAAAAATCAACAGGATTACGCTTTATCATGTCCAAACACCGCTAAGAAGTGGTCTGTCGAACTCGTTTTTGTTCGTCACTGAGCAAACGCGGCACCCATCTTGCCGATAGCTTTTTCATATGCAAATGTTCATGCAAAATGTTGAACACACGTTCATATGATATGTTTACCATTTCAACAATCTCACACAACTTGACTCGGCGATCATTCATAACGATATCAAGAATTTTCTTGATATTTTCTTCAGTAAAGCACCTCTTTTAGCCTTCCTGTTGATGGTATTGTTGCAGTGCTTCTTCGGCCTCGTTTAAATTCAGCAATCGAATATTTTACTATGTAATCTGACGGAGCAGACTCTCCGTAATGTTTATCGAGCTTTTCTTTTGTCTTTTTCACCGTTTTCCCTTTTAAATGATAGTGTTTAATAGCTGCACGAAATTCGTTTTGTCCAGTTTTCAAGAAACACAAAAGTTGCTTACTTCAAACAACTACAACAAATAAATTAATCGATGAAATTTAAACAGCTGATGTTTGTGCTGCCATCTAACACTAGGGAGCTTCATTTTCAGCCCGCCCTCGTATTTGTGTTTCCTGAACAGGAGTAATTTAAACTACCAATGCTTCTTCGCGAGGATCAACAGCATTTTCATAAATCGTATGATTATGTATTGTAATATAAGATACTTTCGAATGGTGTGAATTAACTGAATGGGAATTGAGTTACTATTTAGATGATTCAGGTGCTATTTAAATAATTGAGTTACTGAACTGAATTGGGTGTTCGATTGGTACCATTCACTTCAAATAAATGCCAAAACGAAATTATTTTAAATTTATTTTTATTAATTTTAGCTTGAATGAAAATAAAAATAAAGTTTATTAAAAATTGTTTACCAAAAAATTGATAAAAAACACAAAATTGGAGCAATTTATAAACAAATTAAAAAATATTATGCTGAAACAACAAAACCTAAATAACTGAATACGAGCAAAATTCATATTCAGATAACTCAATTGCTCAATATTTAACTGAATTAGAAGAGGTGCGAATCGAACACTCAATTCTTTTCAGTTAACTTAACTTAAAAATAACACAGTTGACTTAAAAATAACTTTATTCAGCTTATTCTATTAATTCATGTCAATCGAAAGGGCCTATATACTGTTAATTCGTACTTGTTAATTCGTTAGATAACCATTTAGTTTTGCAATCTACCCTATGTCCGTTTTTTATTTTAGAACAAACATTTATATAACAAACCAATTAACCAAAGTAGGATTCTTGTATAACAACCACGATTTAATCAAAGAATCACCTAAAAACGGTAATTCCTTTCTAAAAATTTTCAGTTTGCAAACATTTGATTTATATAAAAAAGTAACCTGTAAAATCAAAATAAAGCAAACTTTCTGATCAAGATCGTCGTTTTCCACTTCAACCGTAAGCATATTTTTGAAAAATAATAAACTGAATTAAGGTTACAAATTTTTTATTATTTAAGTGTTTTCTACATTGTTTACATAATTTTTCAAATAATCCCTCATGGTGAATGCATCTCTCATGGAATTATTTCTTGTAGCATATCTATATTGAGGTAATGGATCTACTTCTTGTCTCCAACTACCTTCTATCAGTTCACCTTCGCTGTTTATATGGTCGATAAAATCATTTGATATATAATTCGCCGAGTCATTTAACTTAATAAAATTATGAAGAATCACTGTTGCTCGCACGATTTTTTCAGCATTCTCTGGAAAGACGTTCAACGAATTTGTCAGGACCCGAAATTTGGCAGTTAAAATACCAAATGTATTTTCAATTTTTGTATGTACTGAAGATAGCCGTTTATTGAAAACTTCCTTGTCTTTTGGAAGCAGTCGCCCAGGATACGGTCGCATTAAATTATTCCGCAATGGAAAAACAGCATCACCGACGAAGTAACATGGAAATTCATCATTTGTGTTTGGTAATACCATTGATTTGGGAATATTTATGATACTCTTTAAAATTTGTTCGCCAAATAAACTACTCTGCAGTGTTCCATAATCGCTCTGGCGTCCATATGATTTAATATCAACTGCAGAAAATATGTAATTGCTGTCGCATACAGCAAGAAGGACTATACTATTGAATTTTTTATAATTATAATTCAAAGAGCCAGGATGCGGTGGGCATTTGATATGAATGTGTTTGCCATCAATTGCTCCAACAACATTCGGCATCTTGGTATTACTATAAAAATCTTCAGCAATTTTTCTCCACTCTTCTTCAGTGGGTGGAGATAAATAGATACCACCCAATTTATTCCATAGCACGTCACACACTTCCAATATAATTTCTCGTACAGTTGATAGACCTATTCTGAACGACCAAGAAAGTACCTGCCAAGCTGCACCATGCGTTAAATACCTAAAATTCAGATAAATGTAAAAATTGAATTTACTTAAACACTTATAATTTAAAATTTATAATTAATAGTATAAACTCGTAAATTTACTAACACTAATGTTAACAACAATCGGCATTCTGGGACAATTGAATTCCTAACCAAATCTTGTTTTTGTAAGTCCGGTTTTATTAAATCAATTAACATTTCGAATTCCTTTATCCCCATACGGGTGGCTTTCCGAAATTGCTCCTCATCTTTTTCTTTTATTACTAAAAATAATTTTGAAAACAAGCCGTGTAATTCCCTCTCATATTCGGTATAAATTGACCGCCTCCATAGTCTTTTTTTATTTTTTGTTTCATAACATATTTTTATTACATTCAGATATGCACAATAACATAAATATAACAAGATCATTTTATTAAAATAATCATATTTTATTAAAACATTCATTATAATTTAATTTTAGATTATTTAAGAACTCACAAAAAAAACAACTAAACACTTTGACAGCTCGATAACAAATAAAACGATACAAGATATTCTGCTGGACGCGTCAGAAAAAGACATGTAATTTGCGGGCAGCACTGTAGACACTGACAGTGCTGTGAGCTGTGACCAGAAATTCTGCCCATCTGTTTTTAGCATTTTGCTGAAAACAGATGGTCAACATTCTGACAGCAGCGAAATTAGAATACACACGTTTATATGAAGTGAATTACATGCATTCTGCTCGACATGTAGAATTCTGCTTCATTTCTAATTTCGCTGATCAGAATAAGGCAAAACATAAAACAAAAAACACGTAAATCGTGACTAAGCTCAAGTTATTTTTTTTCATTTATATTAGTTTTCTGTTGATAGAAAATATTTTTGTATTCTTTCAAGTGTCAAAATAAAATGGAGGAACAGGATAATTTTAGATTGGAAAATTTATAAACTGAATTAATTTTTACAAATTTGTGTCTTTATTTAAGCATTTTATACATTTATTAATATAATAATTTAAATAATCCTTAATGGCGAATTCATCTCGTGGAATTATATCCAGTAGTATATAATAAAAAAGCCCGTGCAATCGCCTCTTAATTTCGGTTTAAATTGATCGCGTCCGTAGCCTTTTTTATTTTCACTACATAACCTAACTTCATTATGCACAGAAACATACATAAAACATGATTATATTATTAAATTAATTATATTTTACTAAAACACTCAATTCACGCTAATTTAATTTTATTTCCGATTTTTTTATAACGCACAATAAAATAACAAAACAGTTTGACAGCTCGAATGCTGCTTGACGCGTCACAAAAAAACGATCATGTAGTTTTCAGGCAGCGCCGTAAGCAGTGCTGCCGGCAGAAATTCTGACCATCTGTTTTCAGCATATGTAATTTGTGCTGCCGGCAGAAATTCTGACTTTGTAAGCATTTATCTCTTTCTTATTTTGCTTCACGACAACACAAAAAATTAAATATATGTAAACTGAATTGGGAAAAAATAATGACGTTTTGTGTAAGAAATTATGATCATCCACGTCAATCCACCAGAGGACTATCTTCACCTCGGGATTCTTAAATTATAGCAACCATAATCAGCTATCTTCTTGTTACACAGTAATTCCACTCTGGCTCAGACAAGACTTTCGAAAAGTCGTCTATAACTTGATCTTGTCCAGCTGCTTTCTCAGTCAGAACTGCTCCAATACCATTATTACTCACATCAATATCCACGATAAATCTTTAATTTGGTACTAGGCATGCAAGTATTGGCACTGTGCAGAAGCGCTTCTTTGACTCATTGAACGCTTCTTCATCGTGTAGATATTGTGGTTTTCGCCAATCCATTATAAATCAGGGTTTATCCTCATCTGTCTGTATACCACCCGTTGTAATCTTATGTTCCTAATATTTTACTTCGTTTCGGAACAAGGACATTTCTTTGGACTTAATTTTAACACTACTGAATGAATCGTCAAGAATACTTTCACCAGGCTACTTGTGATCACTAGGTTTATTAGTCTTTCAAATGCCCCTGCGGCATTACATAATTCAAAGTGCCTGCATTTCATTTAATTGCCACAATCCGCTACTAACACTGAATCGACGTTATTTATTTCTTTTTCTGCGACTTCTATTGTCCAATATCCACTCTGCATATATCTAATGATGAAAATATTCGTGTACGTATCCAATGGGTCATCAAAACTGGTAAAGGATAACTATCATTCTTTGCTACTGAATTAAGCTTTCTGTAATCGACACAGAATCTTATACTGCCATCTTTCTTCTGCACCAATACAACTGGTAAACTGTATAAACTGATCCATTCTAGCTTTTGTATATATGTCACCGCTGCGATCCACTTCTGATTGTTTTACTAATGGTTATTTTCTTAGTGCTTGTCGAATTGGTATTGCTGTCTCCGTGCCGATCCGTCGTTTAATTAAGTTGATTCTATCATTTGCTTCTTAAATTAAGGAAGGCACAGAGGAAATCATGGAGACTCTTCTGTGACAAAATAGAACCAGTCCCAGTTATTTAATTAAACCAGATGGATCCTGGACTGCTTCTAGTAAGGAATCCTTGGAACTTCTCATCGAAACCCACTTTCCGGGAAGCTTCGATGACTCGACAGGGACTGGTACTCATCAAGAAGCAAACGTAATGCGCATAGAAGATATCGTAACCAAAGAACGGATCCTATGGGCAATTGAAGGGTTCAAACCCTATAAATCGGCGGGCCCTGACCGTATTATTCCCGCGGAGCTTCAGAAAAACTCGAGGGTTATGCCCCCCTGGTTGGAGGTAATCTTCAAAGGGTGTTTAAAACTTGTCTGTACTCCGCGGGAGTGGATGGAGGTCAGAGTGATTTTTATTCCGAAAGCGGGTAAATGCTCGCAGGGCTACCCTAAAGACTTAAGACCAATAACTCTATCATCCTTTCTATTGAAAACCTTGGAAAGGCTGATAGATATCTACATACGCTCAAAAATTAGACCTAGTGACTGGGCTCAGACTCAGCACGCTTACTGTAAAGGGAAGTCTGTGGACACAGCTCTGCATGCCCTGGTAAGTACAATTGAGAAATCATTATTCTCGCAAGAGTTTTGTATGGTGGCGTTTCTTGACATTGAAGGTGCCTTTAACAATGTAAGGAAGGAGGCAATTCTGGAGGGATTGTCGCTACTAGGTGTGGATTACCCTATAAGTAGGTTAATCAATCATATGCTTGGGTGCAGGATGATTAACTCAGAGCTGGGGGAATCCACCATCAGGAGACGGGTGACTAGGGGAACCCCACAGGGAGGTGTTCTGTCTCCTCTGCTCTGGAACATAGCAATCAATGAGCTGCTATTAAAGCTGGAGAGAGAAGGGATCGGAGTGATTGCTTATGCAGATGATGTAGCGATAGCTGTCTCTGGGAAATACATAAGCACAGTGGCGGAGGTAATCCAAAATGCCCTCCTAATTATAACGAGGTGGGCCACCAAATGTGGACTGGCAATTAGCGCGTCTAAAACTGAATTGGTACTATTTACGAGGAAATATAAAATCCCTGTAGTAGATCCACCTCTCCTTAATGGTAGCAGACTAGCTTTTACGGACAAGGCAAGATTTCTAGGCGTAATCTTGGACAGTAAGCTAAGCTGGAAGCCCAACATTCTGGAAAGAGTAAACAAGGCCAATATAGCTTTGTACTCGTGTAGGAACGCCATCGGAAAGAGATGGGGCCTGACGCCGGAGCTGGTACACTGGCTATACACTTCCGTAGTAAGACCTGTACTTATGTATGGGGTGAGCGTGTGGTGGCCAGCTCCTGATAAAATAACATACAGGAAAAGGATTGAGAAGGTGCAAAGAACGGCCTGCATGCTTATAAGCGGGGCACTGAGGACAACACCTACAAGTGCCTTAGAGGTCTTGTTTCACCTTCTCCCCGTGGACATTTATGGTAAGCAGATGGCGGCGATTACGGCCACTCGACTATCAGCCATATCTCAGTGGAAATGTCTTCAAATAGGACACTCGACGATAGTCAGATCGCTGAGGAAAGAACTGGCGAATATTGACTATGTTACACCGACTATGTGCTTCGAGAAAAGGTTCAAAACCACCTGCCCTTCGAGGGAATCCTGGAGGAGCGGGTTGGCAGCTGAAACGGGAGCATTACAGTTCTTTACGGATGGCTCCAAGCTAGACGGTAAAGTAGGAGCTGGAGTCTTCTGTGATAAACTAGAGGTAGATATAGCAGTTCGCCTCCCTGATCACTGCAGTGTGTACCAGGCAGAAGTGATAGCGATTGAAGAGGTCCTGAACTGGTTGAAACATAATGTGGTATCCTCGACTGATATCGCAATTTATGTGGACAGTCAGGCGGCAATCAAGTCGCTGGGTTCTGTTTCTCTAACGTCTAGAGTGGCGTTGGGTTGCCGCTCGTCTCTTAATGAGATGAGTGAGCATTTCAACATCCAGGAAGTCTGGGTCCCCGGCCACTCAGACGTTATGGGAAACTGCAGGGCGGACGAACTAGCGAGGCACGGTACAACTCTCCAACTGCTACCGGAAAGGGCGAAGTTGGGGAGACCCATTAACGCACTAAGGACTGTGCTTAAAAAAGGGGCGGAAGCCTCTGCGAACAATAGGTGGACGAACACCCTCTCATGTAGAGTGGCAAGACAAGTCTGGCCAAAGCTGAACTTGAAACGCTCAAAGGCACTTATCTCCCTGCGAAGACGTGAACTTAAAACGATCGTGGGGATACTCACAGGACATTGCCTTCTTGGAGAACATGCGAGAAGGCTGGGTCTGGAAGTAAATGACTTTTGCAGAAGCTGTAGGGACGAGGAGGAGGAAGAGACGTTAGTACACCTCCTATGCTCATGCCCGGCTTTGGCACACAAAAGACATGAATATCTGGGTATGTTTTTAATGGACTGCCTTTCCGATCTCGAGAACTGTAATGTGCGAGACTTATTACGCTACGTAAGCAGCTCTAACTGGTTCTCATAGGGGTAAAAGGGGAGTAAGATCCTGTGGTATCACAACGGACCGTTTCCGGTCTAAGTGTGCTGTAGCAGCCACTCAACCTAACCTAACCTAACCTATCATTTGCTTCTAGAGCACCACAGAAAATGGACATGCATATTTTCTATACAGTCCTTTCGCTGCTTGCTTTTGTTAAGTTAGTGTTTCTGTCTACTTCTGTGTCAATTCTTTCACGATTTTGAGCTTAAGTGTTTACACTCGGATTCGTTTGTTCACATTTTACTATAGTAAAAGATTATATATTATATAGTAGATTTGTCTATGATAGTCCCTCTTGTGATGATTTTGCAATGTCCGATAAGTTGAGAACCCATAATAGAACTTTTTTTACATCATTCAATCTTACCAATGATTCTGCTGTTGTTTCAAATCTCGGAGTCTCAGCAAATGTTGTTTTCAAAGCAAACACTATTGTTTGTCTTGTTTCTAAATCACGAATAGCATTGGTAACTGCATCTTTATTAATTATCTCTGTGATAACTGAGATGTAACAATCTTTCTCTGTCTGCAGTAAATCTTTGGAGTTAAATTTAATTAAGCTAAAGTTAATTTGAATTGAGTATAGCTTTAATAATGTTTTATTTTATTATAAATAAATTCAAATTTTAAAGTTTATAAATTATTTATTTTAGATTCAATCCAATATTTTAGATTAACTGTCTATATAATTCAATGTAAATTTTACTGTACTTTCGTTGAGTATCATTTAATTTAACTGAAAAGAAACTAAGACGCATCCAAATATCTTCTGATCTTTGTTTTACTACAGCACCGATGGCTGTATTCGAAGCATCTACCATAACTGCCAATTCTGCTTCAGAAGATGAATGTGCTAATAGCGTTGCATCTCTTAGTTTTGCATTATATGTGTCAAAGGCCTTAGAACTGTCGTCAGTCCAAACTATTTTGCGCTTATCATTTGTATAGTACCTTTTAGATATTCGTTTAACATTGCCTGATCATTTGCAGCATTTGGAATAAATTCCAGTAACAAATTTATCATACCTAAAAACCTACGTAAACTTTTTATTGTTTCACTTAAACTTTTGCGATGGAAGATTTTATGCCATTACTTGAGTTATCATGTCCCAAAAAGGTAACCTGAGGTACCGCAAAAACGTATTTATTGACATTAATTATTAAAGGAAGTGCATATTGCAGTTATTGGAATATCCTAATCACTAATAGGAATCTGCTAATAAGCTTTGACTAAATCAATGGTAGAAAACACTTTACAATTATGCAATTGATAAGAAAACTCAGTTAAAAAATGGAATACGCTATCGATCAGGTTTTGTTTGAGCATTTAAAGAGCGATAATCGCCACATAGACGCCAAGATCCATCTTTTTTTAAACTATTTGTAGTGGACTGGACCACTCTGAGTTGGACGGGCGACAGATTCAGAGGCGACAGAATTTCGAATTCTTTTTTTGCGATCTTTAATTTTTCTGGGGATAACCGCCTAAGTTTTGAAAAGCAGAAGTAATCTCAACCAGTTGTTGAGATTACTTGAGTTACTTTTAAAAGACTATTTACTTGACTTGAAAGAATATTAACTTGTTTTGTAAACTTGTCGATGTTTGAGACAGCTGAACAAACCTCTGAAACTCTCTGGACTTCTAAAATTTTGGCCGCTGTAGATGCTAACTTATCTAGATTATATTCTTATAAGCTAGTTAACATGGATTGAGCTTGAGCAGGCAAGCGTTGAAGCCATAAATTCTGTAAAACAGAGTCTTGAATTTGGGTTCCTGCAAGACTTTGCATTTCCCTTAATAGTTGAGATGGTTTTCCATCTCCGAAGACCTTTGAGTAATCTATCCAATTTTATTTTGGAAGAATCGCTCAATCTTTCAATGATTGGCTGCTAAAGGTCGAGATATTTTTTTTAATATTTTAATATTACGAGGTTTTAATATTTTTTCTCTCTCACATTTGACTGTGTCGTTATCTATTGCAGCTAGTAAATAACTATACTTCGTTTGGTCCGTTTTAATATTGGAAATTTCATATTGAGCTTCCAATTGATGAAACCAAATTTCTGAATCATCCCTATTAAACCAAGGAGCTTAAAGTAATACTTTAAACATTGATTTGGTTTCTTCTTCGACGTCAGACATTCTTCTTAACGAGAACTTTAACACAAATCGGAAACTCGACAGAAAATAACGAAATAAATTTTAAGAATTAGAAATAAAATATGTTTAAAAATATTTACAATTATGTTCAAATTTTTAATTTTTTTTTTAAATAAATAATTACGAATCTAAAAAATTAAATAAAACCTAACGTTTGTGACAGTTAACAAAATGACGTGGACACTAACTTAATTAAGAGTAGTTTCCAATTATGGGTTGATTGGTGTCTTCTTTCTTGATGTGTAATTGGATGGTTTGTATCCGTATATAATGAATGGTAGTTGCATATGAATAAATTTTACTTCTTAGATTCTTAGATTGATTTTATTCTTAGTTGATAATGTGGTTTTCTTATCTGGTTGTTCTGTTACTCGTACTGCAAAAAATACTTTTAGTGCCAACAGCACGGACTGGTTTGGATTTAACTTGGAAACGTACGATAACTGCTGCTTATGTGCAAGTTGCACCACTTTTCTTATGAACTTCGTATTTGTATTTTTTTTATGTGCTGACTATATATAATCTCCTTTGCAAGGTGCGTTCGTTTGTGGTAACTGAATTTTCTGAATAACTGAAGTGATTTGCGCGTTCGTTTGATATGCTTCACTTCAGTTAAAAATATTGAGCAACTGATTTATCTGAATAATATTTTTGCTTGTGTAGATAAATCATATAATTGTTTTGCTTGTTTTTTGACATTTTGTTTTTTAGGCACCAAATCGAAGAAAGAGAAAAATTAATTCAAAACAAGAATACTATAAACATAAAAATGAAAGCCTTAAAGAAAAATCGGGTAACGAAAAGGAATTATTAAATTCAAAAAGGGAAAAGTTGAATTGTTGAAACAATTAATTGAAAAAATGTAGATATTTTTGTTATTAATGTAAAAAAAATTAAATGAAGTCTGATATTTTGTGATATTGAATTAAAAATAAATATTTATAAGTATTAAGATGATTTTTAATTAATATTTAATATAAATTTGCAAATTAATTGTCGACTATTGGTCCGAGTATTTCGAGAAATGTCCTCTGGCTCAAAATATTGTGGTTGGTCCCGCGTTTCAGTTATTAACTCCTCTACTTCATCATCTTCCATACTACAAAAATAATGAAGCACGAGAGCAGCCAAAGTTGCGCTTATAATAAACTCTCTGTTCACATTTTGGAAATTTTAATTTATTTTAATATTAATTTCTTAATACTATTAATGGTTTAAATTTTAATTATTTTATAACACAAGCAAAGCTACACGAATTTAATAATTTGACATTTATCTGAATTGTAGCAAACGAACGATCAATTCAATTCAGTAGCTTAATTATCTGAATAGCCCAAGTATAACAAAATTCGTCTTTTTCGTCAAATATCGAAGTAAAAACTTATATTTAGTTTCGACTTTTACATAGTTTTTCTTTCGACTTAGAATAAGATTTCGTATGAAACGTGTCGCGATAAGTCGAATCTGACGAAACTCAATATAGTAAAACTGTGCTTATGTATGTGTGTTCAAATGTCAAAAATAAATTTGGCGGGAATATTTTTGTGCATGCATATGTAAAACGTCAAATTCAAATTGTAGCGGATTTATTAAATAAAACTACAAATTTTAATGGTTTAGAAACAACAAAATAATTTTTATTAATTTGTAATTGTAATATAACTTAATAACCATTAAAAATTTATTAAATAAAAAATAAAATGAATATTTATATAAACTTATTTAAATTTTTCGAATGTAAAACGTAATTTTAATAAATTATGTATATAAATATGATTTTAAATTAATATAAAAGATAGTTTGAATAATATTTTAAATTATTTTTTCCGTAATAATGAATATAAGAAAGATCATTTTAATTTATTTCCAAATCTGAAACAAAATGTCCACAACACAGTAATTTTTCTTAGATGCCACCAATAAGGACGATCTTTCTCCACTGTAATTCTGATTACACTTATATTTAATTGAAATCACAAGACACAGAAATTGAAATGCACTATTTGATAAATCGCTTAGAACGGTTGAGTGATGAATGAAAACAAACTATGTACATATGAACCTTGTGTCTCCTCCCCATTTTTTACCTAAAAAATAGGATAGATATTTAAGGTATAATAAACTCGTTTTATCACTGTTTTACCAAAAAAAATAAATACATATTTTCGAACGAATAATTTTAATTTACAATTTCCACCCAGAAATTTTATTAAAGTTTATTTAATTTCTTAGAAATTCCAAATATATAAATAAACCAGCAAAATTTTTTACACGTCAAATAATACGCAGTTTTCTAAACACAACGCTGTATACATATATGCACCACTACTAAGGTATTTATCTTTCGACTATTTTCGCATATTTCGAAGGGAAAAACGATAGCTCATTTTTGAGTTTAGCTTTGTTATACTTGGGAGTAACTCAATTAACGGAATAGTAGTTCAATATATATTCAGTTAATTCACTACAATTAAACGAACGCATTTGAAATTTACGGATGATTTAACGCCCTTTTTTTAAATTTAGTTGATTGTTTGTTCTATCGGGGTCACCAATTTTGGAGTTAAATAATGGTTTATTTGAATTGTGTATAGTTTTTATAATGTTTTATTTCATTATAAATAAATCAAATTTTAAAATTTATAAATGATTTATTTTAGATTCAATCCACTTGTACTGTCACAATTTTTTGTATTTAAACCTTAAAGCCTGATTTCCATTATGAAAAAAATTTTGTCAGTATTTTTTACCGAAAAACAAAGCGAGAAAAAAATCAAAATACCATATTAGAGTGACAGAGATCGTTTTTTACTTTTTCTTTTTTTATAGTGGTTGATATTTTGACAGATGCGTGTAACATAATCAATAAATTTCAAATTTTATTTTGTTTTTGAAAAAACGGACAAAAAACACTTTGAATTTTCTGCTGTGATATGATATGATATGATATAATAGGAGAAGTACACGCCAACCAGTTACTGTGATCCTAGGTATGTTACCATAATCCTGGAGTTCCAGGATTATGGTAACTTACATAATTCAGCAGAGTTCCAAATAGATATCTGAGAATTCTTATTCCAAAATTATGCGAGCCCAGGCCCTGCGTGCATATCAACATATAAGTTTTAGGAAAAGGAATGTTAATCACAGAAACGACTAAGGTGATAATCCACAGCATTGCTAATTAATGATAGAAATATATGATACTATATAGAATGAACATAAGCAAAATTATTGTTGTTTTTCCATACAAAATCTTTTGTTTCAAGCGTTATCAGTATGAGTTACTATTTATACTCACGTAGAAATTTCCTCTTGTTTATTATTTACCATGAACAACTGAGTTAATAATAAACAAAAGAAAACTGCGTTCATGTTGCAAAATTATTTAATTATTCTATTGATTAAGAGATGCCACCCGAGTCCGTAACGATATTGTACCGTATAGTGTGATTGATTATTTTAATATCGTAGAGTTCTCCATTGAGGAACCATCTTATAAGGAATAAACAAAAATAAAATTTTCTTAAAGCTCTTATTACTCTAACAATACAAGAGTATATTAAGGTCTTGTTACGATTTGTTTTTTTAAATTCGTTTATTCTCGTTAAATCTGGTTTAAACCAAATAAATTACAAAATTAGATATACAATACTTGGCTCGATCAATAGATTGATTAATAAGCTCATTATCATAAAGCAAATGTTGATGATTGAATGCAGCATGTGTGACATATACATACGTAAACTAAATCTTGCCTCAATTTTGTTATTATCAAGAAATTCTTGTGTTATTTTAAATTTGCACTTCGATTTGTTCAAACACATTGATTAAATTCGTTAAATTACAATACTAAACAAATAACGAATATGATAAATTGATAAGAAAACAGAATTGTATTCTTCGCACACAAGTTATCTTCAGTTGACAAACAAGTGTGCTCGGTAAATGTTATATATTTCCTAGTTTGGATATATTAAAAAATGATTGTGCCAATTCTATTAATTGCAACCGTGATTTATTTAATCGTTTATCTTACGGTAATTTATTGTGCTATTATAGACGACTTGAAAGCTAAGATATTATTCAAATTCTAGATAAAATTTTCAAGATCACGAAAGGATGCGGAAAATGAAAGAGAAACAGAAGCTGAAAGGCATGACCGATTTAGGATAAATAGTTCAACAAACGCTGCACCAGTTATTCAACGATCAGTTCGTAAGTGCAAGTATATTTCATAAAACTTATCGATGTTGTGTTTAAGTGATTTTCTGTTGTGTTTGTAATCAACATTTCGGCTCGATTGATGAGCGTAAGTTGTTCTTTTGAAATAATGTGTGGCCCCGATAATTTAAAGTGCTTATATCCGGTCATATGATAAGTTAATGTACAAAGAATTCCCCTATATTTATTCTATTTATAGAATTTCTAGTAATTATTAAATCCTCTTCAAGTTTAAGTCGAGCCAATTTTTATAAGGTGAACAGATTTTTGAAATCGATATGGAAAATATAGTAGAAAATGTTTACATGCTTACATACAAAGGATTGTAATAAGAGACATGTGACGCTGATTTTGAACTGATTACTAAATTATTCCGGTTGATAAGACCATTGAAAATAATAAGTTGATTGATTTATTGATTTCACGGTAAAAATATAAATTTTAGCTACGTCAGACCACTAAATGATAAAATAATATCGGAATCGACATCAATATAAATAAAATAAAATAATTAGAAACAAGTTGCATCATATGTTACGGAATCCACCTTATGTGTAACGATATAGTGGGAGAAATCTCATTAATTATTAACCTGCCTGTACGTCATACAAATCGTTATCTTATCGATCGTGATGACGAGAGCCTTCGGATTCAAACAGGGTTTCACCACCATTGTTTCTATATTGATTTTTTTTTTTTAAGACTGATAATTTGATAAACAGAACAATTTTCTGGTTCAGTTATTTCTGGTATATTAGAAATTATTGAAAGATAAACTAACTGGTTGTAAGTTGGATTGTATTAAATTAGCAATTAATCAGTACATAGATTTGAAGTGCAATTATATCTGATTTGTGTGGAAGTTCAATTGATTATCTTCTGATATCATCATCCAAATACAACAAGCGCGTTCCTATATATTTATATACTAGGCAGATTTATATACGTAATCATTCCATGAAAAAAACAGAATCTAAATCAATTTTACTGCATTGATTCCGCATTAGACGTAAACACGATTATACAACTGTGTGTGTGAGTGACAATATTATATTCATATTGACATGTACGAAGCGATATCTTATCGCACTTAGAACGCAAATAATTTGAAATTTCCAATCAATTTGAAAAATTATTGACTATTATTCTGCGGTCGCAACTACTACCTACTACTTACTATATAATCAGTATATTGTGTGCACACACGAAGAAATTAAAAATGGATCCCTCTGGTTTTATATTTTTATTTGTCGTGATGTTACTTTCGTATATTGCATTAAAATTTGTTATGTTCCAACGGGCGCGTAAGGAAAGTGATCGTTTAAATCAAGTTCATGACGAAAGTGCTTCTGTGGAGAGTGAACTAAGTTCGTGCTTGATTCGTTGTTGTCTTATGGTATATCGTAAAGTGCTAATATTTTATTCTTTTAACAATTACAGGGCAAACTTATATTATTTCGCCAGTTTACACAATCGAAGCAAATCGTGAACCAGTACCATATGAAGCAGATCTAACGATGCCCCGAACTACAACTAGATCGACGGAGAGTACAAATAAGGCGTGTAAGTAAACATACTCGATAATATAAATTTGATGTGCATGGTCAGATCTTATCTTGATAGGGAAGTAATATATGTAATATATAAACTGTACAATACATGTGTGTGACAAAATCTTGCTCCACGATAAGATACGCATAAACTATCAAGTGTTTATTTAACTATACATTATGTACATATATTTATTATATGATTAGTTGGTGTCATCATTGTCTTTATAAAATATAATGATAATTTAGAACTGCTGTATATGCTTTCAGATGATGACGATCTACCGACATATGATCAGGCGATCATATTCTCAAAACCAATCGAAACACTAAATGAAATTACACCTAATGTACCCACACCACTGATGAGTGTTGCTGTTAGGTGATTATGAAATTAACCATGTCGCAGAATAATTCAATTACACCCAAAATAAATTGTGATCAACTTATATTTAATTTATGCATAAATAATAATATTTTTTTATAAAATGAAATAAAATTAAAACTAAAAAAAAAACTATCACATATTATCTATCGTTCATGTATCGTGGTCATTGTTGTAGTTGTCGTTAGTGCTGAATTTGTGGCTGATGTTCCAGTTGATGCTGATGTCGGTGGGGGACACATATTCACCGCTTGATCATAAGACGGCGGTGTATCTTGCACGATAAATACAGGCGTACTATTCATCTGTGTACTCATCGATGGATATGAAGACGATAGTTGCTGTGTTGTTGGAATTGTATACACGACACCTGTTCCATTATTTGTTGTATCTGCATTTTAAATAAAACGACTTTTAATATTTTTTTTATAAACGGACAATTTTATTTACTTACTAACTGCGTTACGTTTAACTCGTTTAATTCGAAAATATTCAAACTAAAAAGCAGACAAATCAAAATAAAATCGAGCTGGCATTAACCACACAATATAAGCTCACTTACAAAACCAGAAATTAGAAAAATGATCGCTAGTGTTATAAAAAATATCCAAACCGCATCCATGTTTAAAACTTACAACAAAGAATTCGGTCGTTAAATTGACACTAAAATTTTAATCTTTGTGATTTTCTTATCAATAATCGCAAAAGTTTTGATCGATAAGATTAAATACCATATACAACATAAAGACACACAGGTTTATTTTAACAGACATAACTATAGGTTTACTTACTAGTAAGTACAATATTTCGCTTCCGTGTATTAAATCGAGCGAAATTGTACTGAAACAATATAAAATACTTAAAGAAAATTCATTTTCAATTCAGAGAATATTTGGGAAACTACTTGTTGCACTACTTACAGATGCGAGTACGAAAAATAAAGTCACCAGCAGGGTGAATATGATCCAAAAAATTATATCCATGTCTCGTGAATAAGACAATGATTACGACCACACAATGCTTACGTATACGTGTTGTGACTAAAGTGAAATGTTTAAATTTTATGGCAAAAATTGATTGTTCTTTGAATAAAGAGGATTAAGAGGGCCTCGTCTTATCAACCGATAAGATTTATTTTTGTTTTGATAGATATGATATTGGATTAATTAGGATGTGTACAGCAAATTTATTCATAATCCGATGTTGAACTGATTTGAATAGGAGTTTCGTTTATTCGGGGTTTAGTCTTATATATAAGATAAACACGAAGACCAATAGCAATAGAGTTTAACGATATGGAACCGTTTTTAAATAATAATATTAATTGTATTAATATTAATTGTAAATACAGCGAAATATTTCATTGATGAAAGGTTGTGATTTTTCAATATTCACCGTTAAAATTCGAAAAGAGAATGTAGACCTTCAGCACATTGCACTAATGCCAGTCTATAATACTGAGTTCTATGTTCTAACAAATATTCACAATTCCGATCGTAACAAGATTTTGTGGACGTAGTCTAAACCATTGATTCATTGAATCAGTCTGCTTAACTTTAATCTAATTGCTAAGTTCCATTCCGAAACAGTAAAAATTATATTTAATAATACATATATTTTAACACAAATATTTAGCTTTAAAATGATTAACACCTTATCAAATTAGCTATCGGAAAAACCCATTATATGCGACCCAACCCAAAACAAATAGACAGAACCAATAAATGTTATTAAAATGCAATTGAAATACTTACTTCTTTGAACATTTTTGTTATATTTCCGTTTGTCGTAGAAATACTGAAATGTACAAAACACAGTTATTTCTTTATTCTGTATCTATAAGTAATAGGTATCACTTACAACAGATATCCATACCACAGTCACAATTATAATAATCACCGGCAACCATATATACACATACATTATTGTTTGCAATCAATTCACGAAAATTTTAATCTACGTTATCGCATCAGTTACGTACCACACATTTGTATACCACATTAATTTAAAGATCAAATAGCACACAAGAACTATATAAATGGAATAAATTTTATTTTTTAAAGTTAACATGCAACCAACCACTGTTGAACATATGTGCCCGATTATATTCGATTTTATCTTTATATAAAAAATATTAGGGGAATGATAAGGTAGATAATGCAAATTGATAAGACACAAGAAATCAAAGTTAATCATTTTTTAGTGTCCTACAATTTACACCAAATTTAATTATTTGTTATTAATACTTACGACTGTAAATTAATTTGTTGGCCATTAAGCGATTGAGAAATTTCAGTTGTAAAAATATCGCAATATGAATAATATCAACGAATGACTGGTATCCGGGATGTATTATTTGTTATGGGTCTGGCTTATTTATGTTACATTTGCAAAGATTTAACTCATTGGGTTAGAGATAATATAGGTTTAATAATTCGAACGGTTTCCTCCTTTCAAGCCTAATCTAATCAATGAAATATTAAAAACCTAAACGCCGCCAGTAATCAGGTATGCTTACACCATTGAATTGATTGCATTAAAACTGTTGACATTCCGAGGGGTCTTATGAAATTATCCGTCGACCTTATTTAGAGAATAAAAAATGTGAGAAGTGTTGCGGTGTAGAAACAGGCAACAGAGAGATTTCTCATTTTGTTAGATTTTAGGCATTTGATTCCAGGATGTAAATCACGAAATTCTTTTTGATATAAGCTTTCATCACACAAATCAAAATTTTCTCCTGGCTAGGTTTCAAAATTTTCTTCTGGTAACTTGGGTGTTTCTAAACATTTTGTACTTGGTTCTTTATTGTTGTCTACGTAATACTCTTTGGCATCTATGGGGTAAGCGTCCCTAACCGCATAGCAAATGAGACCTACTGAACCGGTAAGATGTATTTAGGCATCTTGTAGAGGTCAGTCCAATGAATTCTTTTTATGTCCTTCGAAGCAAGTTAATTTTTTTTTGTAATGGCGAGATTCGAATTAGAGACCGCGTGTTGAGAAACTGTCTTAAGCATTAAGCTGCAACTACTATTTCTACTTACTTAAATGAAATAGAATACTTTTCACCATTGTTTGTTTCATATTTTCACTGATGATGTCGAATTGTATTGTAAGGTTAAGAGATTTATATTTCTCTGGTTAAGAGAGGTTTAGATAAGATATATAATTTGTCAATTTCCAATTTACTTATCTTAATTGACTGTAAATCATAAATCATTATTATTATAATTTACAAAAAATCGAATGAGTACCATTGTCAAATAATCTTAGAAATTTGAGGAGTTTTTGACAAAATTTTTACTTGGGGTAACCATTTAGTTTAAGTTAATGGATAAAAATAGAATCATACGTAGGATTATTGTTGGTTGTATTTAGCTTTTATACCATATATTTTGGATTCACAAAACAAATCATCTATTCAAAAATGTATCTGCTAAATAGATCGTATAACGTATAACGCTAATTTTAGGTTACTTTCTGCTCGTAAATTTTGTATGTAGGTCTTAAATTTACTCATTTGTTGTTAGACACGTTATGGAATTCTGTTTCGTGGTGTTATGGAATTCTGTTTCATTCAGTTTTGGGAGTTTGAGATCTACAGAATTATAATATTTAAATCAAAATTCTTGAGTGGCATGGTAGGTAAGACTTAGTTATTTTTTTAGACCCAGATTACAAAAAGATAGAGAATATTAATATCACATAATTACTAGCATTCGCTGTGCTAGTAATAATTTGACATTAATATATGTATTATAAAGTAATGATAATATTTCAAGATAGGATTGTGTTAGAAACGAGTGAAATGTTGATTGTTACTCGAAGCGTTTTTTAACTTAAATTAAATGAATAAATAATAATAAATGTTTTTTTAATACATAATAAACTATATAAACTAACCGAAATTCCATGGATGAGAATTATTAATATACATTAAATACATGTATTGCTAATTTATAATATTTATACTATATATTATTGCTTTAGAAACGTTAGCATGTGTATAAGTTTCATTTTATTACATGTACCATTGCTTTTAGGCTAATCTTAACGAGCCCATCCCATAATTCGTTCTTAATTTAACACTCCTATTCTTATCGTGTCGGCATTTCATGCATGTGATAATAGTTGCTTCCCAATTGACCTTTTATCTTTGCTAAATTATCCATAGTAATTTTGGCACAGATAAGAACCGAATTACTAGCGGGTACTAAGTCGATTGAAAAGCAAATAAACAACATATCACCTGAAGTCTACATTGGTGTTCGCATTTCTCATTGTCGATTCATGTGATGCGATACGGATAAGTCATAGAAACGACACCACTAAAAATATCCTAATAATTAAAATATTTGACATTTCATTTATACATCATAATTCATAAACAGTTGTGAGTATTCATTTTTATTTGTATTGTGGTTTTAATAAGTTGTGTGCCGTGTATTATAATATAAATAGTATTTAAAAAGAATAAAATTAAACATGATTTCCATTATGAAAAATATACTGACAAAATAGTCAAAGTAGGATAAAAATATAATTTTTCGTAAAGTGCAAGAGAAATAAAAAACATTTCCAGTGGCCCTATTCTGGTTTTCCCTGAGAATTGAGAAAAAATTACCCAATTCCCAACTACAATAATTCCCAATTTTTTACTCTCCAATTCCCAAAAGTGTATTCTGGCGATCTACATAGTTTTAAATGTTCGCCACTAGAGTACCTTTTTCATGTTTTTTTTGATGGTGCGCTATGTTATTATATTTGAATATGATTTAAATATTGTCGGATGAATAACAAATTAAAAACAAAATAGGTGTTTTCGCTTTTGTAAAACAACTAAAAATATTTAAGGATCGGAATTTTTTTCTACATTCACTATTTATTATGATTATTAGTATTTATGAATGAGCTAATTTTTTTTATATTTTAGGGCAGATAAGACCAAATTTAAAAAAATAAGTGTTATTGCTTTCGAGAAATAATAATTTTATGTTAAATTTATACTCTTGTATTATGATTATGAGTATTTTACCATAAGAAATATGAATTCCCAACAATTTTAATAGGGAAAAATAAACGTCAAAACTGTTATAATTGGGAATTATTTTTTCCAAACGAAATATTTTTTTCAATAGCCAGAATACACTTTTGGGAAAAATTATTCCCAACTGTTATAAAAACGTATTATAAAAAATTCCCAATTTCCTTGGGAAGCATTTTATAGTAGTTATTTTATGGTCAATTGATAATTTTAACATTTCGTTTTGTGAAAATCATTGTGAAAATAATTTAAATAATGAATAATTATGTTAAGTTTATTTTTTATAAATTAATTGTTGTAGATTTAAAGTGTTTTTTGTCTTTTTTCAAAATCAAAAAAAAATTTGAAATTTATAAGCATCTGTCAAATAAATCCACTATAAAAAAAAGTAAAAAACGATCTCTGTCACTACATCAAATATGTTTTCTATCACTTACTACTAAAAATGTCATTTCATACGACTAAGAGAATACGATGTCACGTGATAGTTATCACATCAAGTAAACGTCGCTTTCGTCGACTAAGAGAATACCAAAATACGATTATCACATCATGTGACCGCTATCACAGCTCTGAGAAGATAATACCCTTAATTTAAAATAAATATTATATAAATAATATTCCGTCTACTCTCGATGATGTCTCCTGTTTCATTATCTTTTATATTTTATTTCTGTCCGTATTAAGACACGTATTCATGGTTAGAAATGTAATACATAAGAGAATTTATATAAAGTGTTTTTGATGTAATACTATTGAGGTTTTGATGTAGTGCCAAAGAGAATAAATATAAAGAACATCTTATATGAACATATATATAAGAAAATATTTGACTATTTCAAAACTTCGCTTACTATTTCATATTATAATTCAATTGTAAAATCGAATAGATTATTACATGAAAATATATCTATTCCATTTTACAATCGAATTATAATATGAAATAGTAATCGAAGTTTTGAAACAGTCAAATATTTTTTTTGTTGTCGTTCGAAAGAGAAAACGAAATAAAAAATATATGTTTATCCGATTTCGTTTGCCATCACCAAATAACTAAAAAATATTTCTAGTTTATATGCAACCGCGGTTCATATAAGATGTTCCTCTTTATATTTATTCTCTTTGGTAGTGCTATGCAAATCACTAATAGTTCGGTTCTTCTCTTTGCTTACTTAACAATAGTAAATTTAACAAAGATAAGAGCCACTGGAACAGTGTTCAGCTTCCGTTGGTCTCAAAATCAACGAGTTCAAAACCAAATATCTGATCTCTGGTTTTTGAGACCAAGACGCAATTGATTTCAGAAGTGGTAGCCACACGTTTGAAGGAGTAATGAGACTCAAGTATCTTGATCTCTCATTACTCACGATAAAAGTGAGGGAGAGGATATTAAGGTTCACCTTGCCGCTGGTAATCGGGTTTTATATCCTCTACGCCCACTTCTGAAATCGAAATATTTTGCAAAATTAGTATAAGTCGAAATTGTACAGAGTTTTGATCAGACCCGTTGTCATGTATTGGTCTTAAATCTAAACACGGACATAAAGGTAGGATGAAATGTGAGCACTGAAATGTGGTAACTTAATGACTGTCTTAAACTATAAATGTTTAACAGTATATTATCATATTGTATGTTGTGCTGCCATTGTATTAGATCATATTGTATATGAAATTGCTGTCGGGTCATTGCGAATATACATCACTATCGTGTTAAATGATGAAGCGTTGGGAGATAGCGACATATCTTTGAATTCAACATAAGAGCACAGATAATATATACTTTGTACAGATTAATATCTTCGCTTACTATTTAGTTCTACGCTGCCGAAATATGATTTTTGTTTTTGTATTTCAAATGATTTTCTATTAAAGGAGTACGACAAAAACATATCTATGGGCCTAATGAAATAAAAAATAAATAGGAAATCAGAAACGCCTAGCTTTTGGAATTGCATGGAAAAAAATCAATCCATGCAATTTTCGATATGAAAGAGAAATAAGTTAGCGATGATAAAATATGTTAAAAGAGACGAACAGTATTTCAATATTATTTTTATAAACTTATTTAATTTTGCATAAGACGCATGTGTAAGTGCACGCATACTATATTTTGTATATTGTATCGTCATTTTGTACTATTTTGATTATTTCAGTACAGTACATATTTTTCATTTGAAAATGAAACAGATATTGTCGATCCTTATTTTATTAAAATTTCGAGACCAAACAGAAACGTAAAACTTTTTGAATTCTTTGCTGTTTTATGAATGAGTTAATCATCCACAAACAAAATTATATACATGGTTATGTTGTTGAATACTTACCCGTGTTGATAATTTACCCACAGTTGAAATTCAAGGTTAATATCTACACAATGAATTCGAATTATTTAGAAGGTATTTAGTTCATAAGCTTTCTGCATATGACTTTAAACAAGCTTTTGTGCATTTGATAGCTAATCGCATTTTTGTCTATCTTAATCTGATATTCGCCGCGAATATCTTTTTTTCGTAGTAATTCATGAGTTAGCCCATGCTCTATTTTAC
The DNA here is from genome assembly GCA_963932295.1 of Tipula lateralis. Taxonomy (NCBI): domain Eukaryota; kingdom Metazoa; phylum Arthropoda; class Insecta; order Diptera; family Tipulidae; genus Tipula; species Tipula lateralis. The sequence continues at coordinate 95,567,914 of OZ010736.1, forward strand.
GTAGACCAAAGACAAGAAAACGTGATGAATATTTAGTGCTTAAATGTACTATTTCTCTTAGAGCACATGTTATTTCTTCAAGATTAATATCCCACATTTTATGGGATTATTAATATTATTAGTGTGCTAATATGAGCTGTTAGCTAATTGAAAACATTCATATTGAAAAATCGATGGCTGAATGGCCGTAAACGCGTCTCAACTATAAAACTTACGAACCATTGATGCACATTGTATGTGGTGAGTCAAACAATTGCCAAAAATGTCTTACCAACATATGTATCCAAATGACTTTCAAAAAATTAGTGTTGGTTTAGCAAAATCCACAATAAGCTATACAGTTTCATGTGCAATTCGAACAGTTTTAAAAACTTGCCCGGAAATAATTGGAGATGATATAGACAAAGCGTTACCAACGGCCAACCTGTTGGAACGATTTAATAATACATATAAACGATTGCATTGATACTTAATATTACAAACATGGTTCACCATATCACCAGCCAATATCAGTTAACAATAGCTTGTTTATGTGTCTTAAAACTAGTTTTGAGTATTTGCAATCATTAGAAGTAATTTCTTCTACGCAAAATTATTTTAAGTTTTCAAAATGATACAATCTTACAAGCACAAATTCAATTAATTGAAAAGCGAGAACGGTTTTATGGTGTGGTTTCTTTTAAAACTGGAAACACAGATCAATATCCACGATTTTTTTCTATTTTAAGAGGCAAATGTGGTTTTAACAGCACACCCAGTGCATATCAGATGGGTGTTCACATGGGGAATATAATGAGCCACCAAATAATTTTCCAATCAATGAGCAGTAATTGCTTACCGGATGATTGTGATATTTTAAACATTGACCTGAAACAATTTGCAATAGAGTACCACGAAAGTTTAAAGACTTGTGTTGAGAACCATAACCTTTTTGAAACAGTCGAAACTCCAATGCTGAATTCAAATGATGTGTTGAAGTTAAATGCTATTAGGTATTTTTCAGTATACTGTGCATTTAAGAAAATACGTGTATGAGATGTCAGAAAATTCTAACAAATCTAGATAAAAGTGTCACTCTAAAACGATACTCTTATATTCGAAAAAAATTATAAAAAAGAATTCGAAAATTTTAGTTCTTTAAAAGCATCTTCAAATGAATACGGGAAAGTGGCAATCTTAATCACAAACTTATTTGAAAAGATTTATAAAAGTCATTGTCATATAGCAAACATTTTGGAAAAAATTAAAAGAAGAATGCGTGCTAAATATAAAAGAATATTATCCTTCCTTTTTCCCTGCTGAAGATTCTGAATGCTTTGACCATTTCAAAAATTTAATAAACTTTTTTTTACTTCTGCTGCTTACAAAAAATGTAAATGGTCAATTCAAAACAAACAATTCAATCATAAAAAATTAAGAATGATTAACTTAAAATTAAAGAAAACGAAAAAACTATTGGAAAACAAAAAAAAATTGACTGATAAAAACACAAAAGCGGCAAAAAAATTAAAAATTTTACAAAAATAAAATTTTATTTGAATTCGAAATCGACAAAATGGTTTTTTATGATATTGTTTTTACAGGTAAATAAAACGTTTCGTACTAATAATCTGGCTCCATTAGTTTCGGTTGAATATATACAGACTTCTTATTTATCCTTGATAATTTAAATCTAAAACGCATTATTTTTTTATGTAAACCTTTTCAACGTATGTAACGTGATTATCAAAATTCTTACCTTAGCACCGCAAATAGGTTCTAAGGTAAGAATTTTGATAATTACGGTTTTTGCATGTAAACAACCATTTGACCTTCATCGGTTTCCATCGCGAGCCCATTTTCCCTATTTACGTTTCTAAATAACCAGAAAAACCACTTAACTCTCAACACCCTTATTGAGTTTCGTCATTTCCTGCTGGGTGTCTCCTTAAATGCATCCTTAAATTGGGGAATCAGGGTATGCAATGTTCTTTGATCATCAATGCATGAAATTAATTTTTCTTAAAATCATCAAAAACAAAAAATGAAAACTCTTAGGTAATAAGAACGAAAAAGTTTTAGATCAAAATAAGAAAATTCAAATAGTGTAGATATGTCGCCGGATGTAGCTTAATGGTTAAGAGAGTTTCTCATCACGCCGCGGTCTCGAGTTCGATCCCCGCCGTTGACCAAAAATTAACATGCAACCGGATGACATAAAAACGCGTTTGTGTGTAAAAACATTCGTTGGGCTGACCACCTACTATGTGCACCAATCGTTAAAAAATGGTTCATAAGGTCTCAGTTGAGACGCGGTAAGGGCCGTTTACGGCCTCTAAGCCAGAGATTAGGTAGATATTAACCTTGAATTTCAACTATGGGTAAATTATCAACTACGGGTAAGTATGCAACAACATAACCATGTATATAATTTTGTTTGTGGATGATTAACTCATTCATAAAACAGCAAAGAATTCAAAAAGTTTTACGTTTCTGTTTGGTCTCGAAATTTTAATAAAATAAGGATCGACAATATCTGTTTCATTTTCAAATGAAAAATATGTACTGTACTGAAATAATCAAAATAGTACAAAATGACGATACAATATACAAAATATAGTATGCGTGCACTTACACATGCGTCTTATACAAAATTAAATAAGTTTATAAAAATAATATTGAAATACTGTTCGTCTCTTTTAACATATTTTATCATCGCTAACTTATTTCTCTTTCATATCGAAAATTGCATGGATTGATTTTTTTTCCCATGCAATTCCAAAAGCTAGGCGTTTCTGATTTCCTATTTATTTTTTTATTTCATTAGGCCCATAGATATGTTTTTGTCGTACTCCTTTAATAGAAAATCATTTGAAATACAAAAACAAAAATCATATTTCGGCAGCGTAGAACTAAATAGTAAGCGAAGATATTAATCTGTACAAAGTATATATTATCTGTGATAAGAGGATATAGAAGTACACTTCTAGTGCATTTGTCGTCGAGGAATACCAAAAATATATATAACGAAACACAACATTACCATAACTAGACTTCTTGTATCATTTGTGGATATTCCAAGAATGTGCTATACCCTGTGTTTCTTTTAAACGGAGACGATCAAATATCTCGAAAAATAGCCACTCTACGGAAAAAATATCCATAATCAAAATTTAATCATATCGCGGGGGAAATACATTAGTGTAAAAAAATAGTCCCCCACCCCCGCTTTGTAGGTGGGGTGGGGGTAACTTTTAAACTAAGATAGGAAGCCATATTTTTTATTGCAGATACGGATTCTACGACTTAAAGTACGTATTATTTGAATGAAATATTTTGTTCGGTTCATGATAGATGGCGTTTCAATCTTCTTCTTAGAACACACGCATTCGATTCTGCAATACGTTTAAAATAAAATTCGTCATCAAAACAATTTATTCAGTTTTGTAAATCACATTTAATGTTTGTGTTATTTCTTATCTTCATGTTTTTTGTAATTGCAAAATAAACGATAAAATTCTTTAGAATGGAGCGTTTAACTGTGGCAGAGAAAATTGAAATGGTTCTGTTTTATGGAGAAGCTGGCAGAAATCTTGAAAATGCTGTTGCTATTTACGCTCAACGTTTTCCGGATAGGATTCGTTCACGTGCTTCATTTGGCCGTACTATCAAACAATTACTGATGGAAATGTTCAACCGAAAAAGAAGACCCGTAGAGCAACAGTCACTGGAGAAAATAATGAAATTGCTGTATTGGCAGCAGTGGCTCATAATGCTCATGTTAGCACACGAGAAATAGTTCACGATTCCGGACTGTCCCTCACCAGTGTTTCGAGAATTTTAAAACGTCACAAGTATCATCCATATCATGTGTTTTTTACACCAAGATCTTCATGGCGCTGATTTCCAAAATCGGGTAACTTTTTGTCAATGGGCACGTGAACAAATACAACAAAACCCCATTTTTTTTCGTTGCGTAGTGTTGGAGTGTTACAAATTCGCACTGGCTTCGTCAAGTTGAACATCAGCGTCCTTGGACTGTCAACGTGTGGTGTGGAACAATTGGCAACAAACTCATAGACCCCCACATTATTAAAGGCAACTTGAATGGTCAAATCTATCGAAACTTTTTGGAAAATGAACTGCCAATATTACTTGAAAATTTGAGCTTAGAAGTGAGACGGAACATGTGGTTTCAACTTGATGGTTGTTCTGCACATTATTCGGTGATGACACGTGAAATACTTGATCGTGATTTCAATGGCCGCTGGATCAGTAGCACTGGTCCGACTATTTTTTTTGCACTAATGTATTTCCCACGCGGTATGATTAAATTTTTAGTATGGACATTTTTCCCTAGAGTGGCTATATTTCGAGATATTTGACCGTCTCAGTTTAAAAGAAACATCTGGTATATACCTATGAATTGCCGAAGTGAACATAGCCAATTTGTTTAGAAACAAATTAAAGAATAAATTAAATTTTAAACACTATTGATAAATGCCTATATGGCGAATATGAAATTATATTCTATACTCTTCGATGAACCTCTCTAGTATCAAATATCTCAGTTTGGTAAATTGTCGGTTCAGCTGTCATAATTTTTTTTTTAATTTTAAATTGACTTACCTTCTATAATTTGAGTTTAAACATGTAAAAATTTACGAACTGAAATTATTCGTACGAAATGTTAATAAATCAAAATAAAATAAAAATACAATTTATATTTATTTAAAGTATTTGTTTCTTGTTTTATAATTAATTTTTATTTTACACATTTTTTTTATCTATTTATATAGTAGTTGTAATAATAATAATAATATAAATATAATATATATTTTTAATTTATGTATAAGAAATAACTTTAAATGTTTTAAGTGTTTTTGAGCAAAAATTTTATTTGGAAAAATAAAAAAGATAATTATAAGGTAAAATTAAAAAATAAAATAATTAGAAAAATACTGAATAAAAATATATCTTTTTTATTATTTAGAATGTTTTTTTTTATATTTATTTATTTAATGGAATATATTTGTTTATTAATTTATTGGTGTTGCTAAATTGATTTAGTTCGTTTATTTTGCATTTTATTTTTAATATTTACTTGGAAATGGTGAAGAAAACTGAGACCCTAAATTATTTTTAAAAATTTATTTCGATTTATATTTTATATTGTCAAAAATATATTAGTTTTTTAATTTTAAAATTACCATAACTCTATTTATTTATTTTTTTAAATTTATACAATTACACGCTATATATAATTAAATATATATTTAAAAAAATGTGGTGAGCTTGGAAAATCTATGTAAGAAATCTAAAGAAAGAGAAGTGTGTAATGACGGGATATTAAAAATGGCGAAGGAAAACAATTTATTAATGGAAGACTAAAAACTATCATATCCCCCTCGTGCTGCTGCAATCGTAGCAGTCAAATTAAAGCACGCATACACAACTTTGCATTTATATCTGAACAGCTTTATTTTCAAATCTAATAAAATAAAAATAAAACAAAAAAATTAAAAACTTTCACGACAAAATGGCGTCACCACGTGCTACTTTTACATACCTGAAAATAAATTTTCTAACCTCCCCATTTCCAAAACAAATGCGCTATTGCTATTTTATATAAAATAATAATAATAAAATAAGCCTATTACATATTTCTTTTTATTATATATTATAAAATTAATTAATTTATAAAACGGAATTAAAATTAAAACAAATCTCTAATTTATATAATATTCGAATGCAAATTTTTTAATTCATTTCTTTTGTTTCTATATAGTTTTTTTTATTTAATTATGGCAGCAAATTTATATATAATATATAATTTAATTTAAAATTAATTATTTTTGAGCCCATTACAATATATTTTATATATCAGAATATATTTAATTACATAATCGTTTTAAATACACATAATTTTGTTTTAAATGATTTTAAATTTAATTTCCGTGCTTATTTTAATTTTAAAATAAAATAAATTCTTTTTTTGTATATTTTGAAAATGAATAATAAAAAAAATATTTATTTATTTTTAGTTTTTTGTATCTAAAATTAATTATAAATATTTGGTTTCTTATTAAATTTTTGTGACAATAAAGTTATATGAATGCACGAAAGACAATAATAAAAAAATACTTATAATAAATTATATATAAAAAATTTGTAAAATATTTGTTTTGTTGTCACAAAAATTAAATTAAATATTAACATTATTTTTTAATTATTAAAACAAACCTTTCTTTTTCTTATCTTTCTTTTCTTTACCATCCATTGTTCTGTAATTAAAAATAAATAATAGAAGAAAAAAGAAAAATATTGTATAATATAATATTATATTAAAATAAATATTTATTAATAAAAAATTCTAAATATAATTATTAATAATTCAATCTTGTTTTTGTCTGTGATAATTTGCTTTGAAATTTAAAAAAGATTTTTAAAAAATTGTCAATTAATTTTTATTTCTTGATCCACTTAAGTGTATTGAATATGGTTTTAAATGCAAGGTGTTCAGTATGATCATGTTGTAGGATTAGATCATTCGGAGAAATTCTGGAAATGAGAATTTATTATGTATATGAAAAAATATATTAACAAATTCGTGATCTGTTAGAGAGCTTTAGTTGTGTTTTTATTAATTCTTAGACCAGTGGGGTTTAGTAAAGCATATTGTTGATGTTAAATTAGTAGCCAGACATCGGCTCAACCAAGTGAAACGCTTTAAGGCTATTGGATTATAAAGAATCTCAAAATAAGTAAAAATTATGTTGCATTAGCGAATATGCAGACTCATAGCTGGTTGTTTTATTTTGTTTAAAGATTTTTTTGATGGATTAAAAATTATATTTATTCAGACATTTTTATGTTAGTTTATTTTAGCAATAAGATTGAGCCATACTGGAGATTTAAATAAAACTATTTAAATATTCAAGGTCATTAGGTTAACATAACCAGTAATACATAGTATAAGGGATTTACAGCAGCTAGAATTTTTAAACAATCCATTCTGAGTTTTGCAATACAATAACATGGGGTTAAATTTTCTAATATTATAACAAATAATACGCTTAAGAAACTGAAGATTGGCGAAAACATTTTTAATGTCCAAAGATACTACATGAGATAACCAAGTACCGTTAGTCAATAAGCAAATAAAAAACACCATTAACCAATTTTTTAACTAGATGCCGGTTAGATGTATATAATATTAAATAAAAAAAATTACGCTTATTAACAAAACTAATACAAAAACACAAAATAAATAATATTTCTTGTGCTCATCTACAAACATACACAATCCACTAAATAAGACACTCTAACTTTCTTAACAAGATTAAACTGTTTAATGATCAAATCTGAATCGCGGATATTAAATTATATAGATTATGATATTAGATTGTAGATTGTAGACTAATTTCAATTTAATAATTTAAAGCTGGAGAAAAATTTATTTTGAAAATTAACTATGGAAAAAATTAAAATATAAAAACTGATGATCAAAATGTTGGTGACTACTTAAACTGAGTTCATACTTCAATTTCATCGTTCATTCATTCGTTCGTTTGTTTAAACGATTAATACTATGGTTCAAAATGATTCTCAGAACGATTTTGTTCCGATCTGGCGGGGAAACATATAAGTTTTTGACATTTGTGAGCGTATATTAAAAAAACATAAAATCCTTGTGTTTTTAATATACGCTAGGAAACAACAAACACAAATGACAAAATATATGTTTCACCGCCCGCATTTCCTTTTCGTTTTGGTGTCATGTTGTCTCTTTTACTCAATGTTCGTTCAGACAAAAAGTTAAAATTTAACTATCTTGTGTGAAAAAATGTAGAAATAAAAAATTGTCATTTTGTTGTACTACGATTAGCAGAAAAATTGTTTGAATGATTGAGTGAACAAATAAATTGAAGTATGCTTCAATTGAACTCAGCTTTAGATATTATTTGTATTTGGAACAAAACCGACTGTAGTGTGTGTGTTTCACACAAGCCTTTTTCTTTTTTTTACACGAGCATAATCAAACGAAAATATCAACCTTTGAGTATGTTGGTAAACGAAAAAGTCCATATAAAAAAAACTCAAAATTTGACGTTTCTCACTAACACTACTTAAAGTCTATTTCGAAAAACAGACGCACACCACAAAAGGTTAAGTACTTTTATTCTCTTTTCCATCTCACTAAACTGATAAACGATTGTCAAATGATAATGGTAATTTTGAAAATGACATATATGCGATGACAGCTTCATTTATGCAAAATAATTTTATTTGATTTTATAATAAATATAGATTAATTGTTGTGTAAATAAATATAATAATATTGTGGATAATACACAATAGTATAATATTGTGGATAACATCGAGTGAATCTTGTTTGTTTTGTGTAAATTCGAGTAGGATAGGTTTGTGGTTAGGTTTTTCAAACATAAATAAAGTATAGACGAGTTGCATAGGAATGTATTTTGATTCGAAATTCATAAATGGTTTAATAAAATTTACATTAGATTTTATTAAAATATTTTTTTCGAGTTAAAATTTTCATGTCTTTAGTGTATCATTGCGTGAAAAAGTTTGTGTAGATTTTTCATGTACGTCACGGTATGAATGTTTAAATGTGATAAAAGATAATGTCCTGTTTAAAATTTGAATATTTTAAACTGTTCTGGAAATCGATCTTGCAATTAAATCATAATTTCCGCGATAATTTAACTCAAGTTTTAAGTCAATATAGTTTATTAAATGATCGTTGAGTTTGACACAGAGAGTAAGACACGCTCATTCGTTTTTATTTTACATTTTTTGTACATTTTTACTCAATAATACTTAGGTGGTGTGCGTTTGTTTATTTTTTTATACTGTATTCGCAATCGTGTACGAATAGAAGAATATTCACTAATACCGCTAAAGGTTGATATGCTTCTACAGCATATGTATGCATAAAGTTTGGCTTGTGTGAAACACACACACTACAGTCGGCTTTGATTTGGAAACATTTGAAAATGATAATAATTACTAAGAAATTATCTAATAAATAAGTAAAATTACCTCAACTGTTTATTGAAGTATTAGGTAACATGCTGCTACAAACCGCACAGAATCTAACACTAGTTATTGAAGCCAAAGTTCAATTAACACTTAATTTCGAGAAATGAACTTTTTATGACGTTCATCTATTCACAAATCTATCACAAAACAGAAAGAACTGTAAACATCTATCTAGAAGACCTTGAGAAAAGTTCACACAAAGAAGGTACAGGGTGGGGCAAAAGTACCGCTACCATTTTAACTGCGCGCCATCTTGGTTATGTGACATTTAGCTCAGTTTCACTTTAACCATTGTGTTGTGTAGATACCCCAATTTTATAATGAATAAATATACGCCACAAAAACGAGCAGAAATAGGGACAATATTTATTGAAAATAATCGTTCCATTATTTATCGCCACTCAGCGGAAACTGCGTCAAAAATATCCTAATCGTCCAGTGCCTCACAAAACCACAATTTATCTATCGTTTACCTGTGAATTTTCGACAGTACGGTACGACAGAAGACAAACCTCGTTCTGGAAGACAACGGGCGTCTCGTAACGCTGAAAATGTGATGCGCGATAGTGTTGCAGAGTCTTCTGAAACATTAATTCAGAGACGTGGTTCCCAGTTACACATTTCTGCACGCAGTTTAAGGCGAATTTTGAAAATTGATTTGAAAATGTTCTCGTACAAAATTCAATTAGTCCAAGAATTGCTAACGAGTGATCCTGATCAACGAGTTGAGTAAAGTAATGCAATCCTAAAGGCTGCCTGGTGAAATTGAAGATTTTTCATCTTAATCGATAATGAGCGATGCAACCCATTTTCTTCTAAGTGGCCACGTCAATAAACAAAACAGTCGGTTTTGGGGACCACAAAATCCTCAACTAATTCATCAAACATAATTTCATCCACTTAAAACAACTGTATGGTGTGGTATACATGCTGGAAACATCATAGGTCCCTATTTTTTAAAAATGACCAAGGTGTTGAAGCTACTGTTACTGCCGAACGGTACCAACACATAATCCGAAATTTCTTGTGTCTGAAAGGGAAGAGCAAGGATTAGAGGGCATGAGGTTTTTCCACGAAAGCTAATTTCCCGAAATGGCGATTTAGCATGGCCAGCCAGATCTCCGGATTTAATAGCACTAGACTTTTTCTTATCGGATTTTTTAAAGTTTATGTGAATAAGCTCCAAACAATTCAACATCTTAAAGACCATATTCGTCACGAAATTGAAGAAATTCAGCCTGAGATGTTGCAGGATGTCATGAAAAATGCCTTAAAAAGAACCGAAAGTTGCATACTGAATCGCGGTCACCATTTACCCGATATAATTTTCTAATCATAACGAATAAAAATGTAAAGAGCAAATAAACTTTTTATGAAAACCAAACCTTCTTTTCTTTGACCAAAGTCATAGGAAATTAAAATGGTAGCGGGACTTTTGCAACCATTGCAACCAACAGTGCAACCATTAAGTCTCCGTACACTGAAAATATCGTCAAACAAAACTTACACGCTAGTGTGGAGAAATTTGGTATAAGTGAATCGTTTATGTTCCAGCAAGGTAACGATCGAAAACATACAGCATATATGGTCAAGGAATAGCTACTCTAAAATTGCCCGAAGTAATTACATATACCACTATAGAGTCCAGATATGAATCCGATTGAAAATCTCTAAGTTGAACCACAAATTAAATAACTATACAGATTAAAACCTACAAGTAAAATATATTATGCATAAAAATTTGCGAGTGAACCTTCATTGTGTACATATTCTCTACGACGAAATAAATTTTACGATAATAATCCGAGTAAGCTTTTTGCTTTGTGTGGGTTACCTCGCAAAACATTATAAAAAATTAATTTTGTTCGTAGGTTTCTATCTGTAAAGTTATTTAATTTGTGGTTGAACTCAAAAAGACAATTAAAAATCGTTTTGTTAAAAATAAGAAAGATCTAGCTCATGTTTTGAACGATGAATGGAACCGAATTCAGCTACAAACAACCAAAATATTGGTTAAATCTATTCAAAGTCGACTGAAGGAAGTAATTAATCACACAGGTGGCCCACAGATTAATAAAATAAATCAGATCCGCTTCTAAAGCCAATTATTTTATTTTATTTAGAATTTTATTGATCGGAGACTAATTGACGAAGTCTAACTGGTTTAATTTTTTTTGTTAAGTTTATAATGAATTATTTTGTTGTTGTTATTAAAAATATATTTTAAATTTTTTTCTTTCATACTTTTAAACAATAAGTTTAATTATTTTTAAGAGCCAAACCACAGTAATATTCAGTCAGTAATAACAAACTTATGGACGTTTATTTGACCGATTTTTTGATATATTTTCAGTGTACGGAGACTAATTGGTAGCACTGTATATGTTATGGGCGAGTTTGTTAATCAATTTTATTATAACAATTGTTTGCATTACCACCAATTTTAAAATTGCACTCATATTTTTGGCAATGGGACATTGATTCCTGTTCAAAAACTTGATAGATATATCGTTATATATCCTCCCAATTCGTGAGATCAATATTCTAATACATTATACAATATCTGACCAATCAAAGGACACTGTGATAAAACATTGTTGAAGATAAATATATAGAAAAAAAGTAACGACTATTTCAAGGAGCTTAATTATTTTATTGTTTTGTTTGGTGAGTATGAACTATGATTTACTGAGGTGAATTCGAAGCTACTTAAGATACTTGGTGATATTTTATTTATAAAAGTTATGGTTGGTTAATATTATGAATTGTAGTTTTGTCTTTATCAAATTATATGTGAATTATGGTGTGAGGTGCATGCATTTTTCTTCCAGTAAAACATCATCAGTTCACCCGACAATTTGATTTCCTTCGTTTTGGTGTCCATTTTTGTAAGGCTTGCCTATAAGTATATTAATTGATTGTTAGAAATAACCTTAGAAATTAATCTTCATGACAAGGACGAATTATAAAAGCCTATAGAACTTTGCACTACCCAACAATGCATACCAGCTACTAGACAACACTGTTTTGTGATCACTATTTTTAAGGGAAAAAATGCTGTACTTTGGCCCCGATTTCACCGAATGTTAATGAGTGTGAAAAATATATATACATGTTTCGTTTAATAATTTTTAAATCAGTTGAACATAATTAGTTTCTTTTTAAAATTGTTTATTCATTATTGCTTTACTAAGTACTAATTTCTTTTTACTTTGGGTGTGCCTAAACTGATCATCCGATTACGATTGTTGATTTGTGCTTATCGCTTGACATAATCAGTAATTTTAATGGACACAACTATAACTTGTCATGTCAATGCCCGTAGTTTGGCGTGCCCTTATACAAGTCTACATAAATCGAAAGTATTATGAAATGCGTGTTCAATTAAGTTTGCAATGGTGTAAAATAGGATATTAAAAAAGCCGCTAGAGAGTTATAGATGGATCGGCCCCAACAGATAGCTAACAAATAATGTTTATTTATTTAATCGTAGAATCGCACACAAACTTATAAAGAGGTTTTCAATAAGGGGTTTCATTTTGAATAGCCTGCTCATCTTTTGACATTTGACAAGTTAACACTATGACATTACTCAAAAATGATGCGATATGCGCTTCAACAACGCATTGAAATAGTTAAAATTCACTAAATAAGTTTCACAGTTTGCAAAATTAAAGCACTTTTGGTCGTCGTGAAGCAACCGGTGCGAATAGCGAAACCGGTGGAAAAATTTATGCTGTTGGAAAAAGTTAGTGAAGTGAAGAAGCGAAACCGTGTGCGTCGCTCAAGAACAACTAAGAATATTGCTGCTGTAGCCCGTAGTGTTGAAGGTCTGCGATCTTTGAAATTAGCCATCCCTCAAACCACATTTTGCATAATGAATTAGGTCTAAAGGCTTTTAAAATTCAGTTAACACAAGAACTCAAGCCAGTCGATCACCATAAACATCTTATTTTCGCTGATTTTGTACTTCAAATGCATCAAATGATTCGGATTTTCACCTGGAATCGTATTTGGGGCTCAGCAAAACCAAGAATAATTGTTAAAAAGCCTCTCTATCCTCAACGTGTCACTGGTTTGGTGTGGTTTTGGGCTGGCGGTGTGATTGGATCTTAATTTTTAGAAAATGAATCTGGTTCAACTGTTACAGTGAATGAATTAAGCTAGCGAGCTAGGATTAATGATTTTTATGGTCGGAATTGGAAGAACTTAATGTAGACGGCGTTTATTTTCAGTAAGACGGCGCTACGTGCCACACAATTAACAAAACAATCGCAATTTTACAAGAAAAGTTTCCTAACCATGTAATTTCTGGAAGAGGTGATCGCAATTGGCCACCGAGATCTTGTGATTTAACACCTTTACATTGTTTTCTTTGCAGTCACGTGAAAGATAAGGTCTATGCCAATGCTCCACAATCTATTGAAGACCTTAAAGATAGAATTTGTGAAGTTATCGAGGACATACCGCTGATTATATATGCGAAATGATCATGAAAAGGATATGGTACAGTAAGCGTTATCTTGCCATTTGTCTGATATCACTTTGAAATGTTAATGGCATACCTTCCTCATTACAATAAAATAAACATTCATTGATTTCTCTTATAAAATACTTGTTAAATATCAAAATAAAACCTCTTATTGGAAACCCCGTTATTTTAAATTTAAACTGAGAGTAAACACTTATTTTGAAATTAAGATATTTAAGTAAAATAATCTGTTATTTGATTTGCATGTTATGCAATACTACTAACACAAATAAAATGAATGTCGAAAGAATGAAATAATACTTATAGTAAATTTTAATCTATTCGCAATGTAACCTTAATGAATACATATGTATATTCTTAAAATTATCTTCCACCAAAAACATAAAATAATTAAGTCTCATTTCCACCTTTATTTATAATGAATTTATAAGGTATTGTATATATGGTTTAGATAAGTTTCCTCAATCTTAACACATTTTTATATATTTTTAAATATTCAAAGCAACTATTACAGAAAAACAAGTTGAAAAGTTAGTTTTCGTTCGGTTTTTATTCATCTAAACTTTAAAATATATAATACACACATATGTATATATGTAGGATATATATAAATCCAGGATGCTACCTTTAAATGATGTACAAGAGAGATACGTGTTTTTAATAACAACATTGCCATGATATAATTTTTTGTTTTTTTTTTTCAGTCGAGAATTATCCTGAATCTATGCAAACTACATAAAACATATGTAAAAATTTTATGTTTTACCTTAAAGCAATAAAATTTAATATAAAGTCGATATAAAACAGTAGAAAAATAAATAGGAAAATAGAAAAGAAATATATCTATGTAACATAAAACTCAATTAGGTAGTTTTTTTTTCGATATTTTATTTCTAAATTTCCAGTACACAAATAAAATATATATTTACAAAATTAACAAAGATAAAAGGAAAAAATAGGTATTAAAGGTAAAAATGGTTTTTCTAAAATCTAAAAAGATAAAAATTTAAGGAATGATGAAAGAAGTACGTTAAATGGTGTACTGAATAATTAAGCAATAACAAAAAGCGCTTAATTTTCATTCTTTTCATCCCTCGAATCATAAAAAAAATTTGATAAAAATGTCTATTTTGGTGAATTAATTTCAAAAATTAAATGTAAGCATGCAAAAAATTGATATAATGAACATTTAGCGTGAATCGATGATATCGTGTATCTAATCTATACTCTAAATAACTAATAATTGTGTGAGAAACAAAACAAAAAAACTATTATTACCTAATTATTTAATAAAATTAATTAATTATTGGCATAGATAATTTATCGGCAAAAAAATTTATGAGACAACAGCTCTAGATATGATTCAGCATGTTCCATTCCATTCGATAAAGACCTTTAAGATTTAAATTAGGAATTTAATTCACCAAAATAAAAATAATTTACATTTCCACCAAAACCTCTAATCTAATATTTAACTCAAAAGATTGCTCGTTTTTTTTTGCTGGAGGAAAAAACATTTTTACCTTGTTATATTTAGAAACATACACAATATACAATTCAAGTAGGAAAATTAATCGAGATTGATGAAATACAATGTAAAAACTGAACGGGCTAAATATAGCACAGCGTTTTAAAAACCGCAACATTTCTCTACTTAGAATTTATAAAGTTTTAAATGGAAACAAAAAAAAAATTCTAAATAAAAATTAAGATTTTATTTTGGAAACACACACACATACATAAACTGGGATATAATAAAAAATAAATATTTAAATACAAAATAAAAATAATATTTTTTGAAATTTCCATTTTCTTTGTTTAATTTTGATTTTCAATGGAAAAACATTAATCTTTCTACTAAGTGATATTTTCTAAAGCGACAAAATTATGTATAGGATTATAATTATTAAATTCTTACCATGGAATTAATATTTATACAGTCTATTAACATTATTTATTTTACAAAGCGTGTATGTTAGTTTGATAGTTTTGGAAATATTTATGAGGTTAGTGGGGTATTGTAAATGCAAGATTAATTTTAAATATATACTACACAAATTTTGGATCTGTTTTTTGGAAAGATATGTTATATTTTAAACTTCAATTATATTAAATTAGTCTAAAACGTGATCAATAGTTATTAAAAAAAATTATAAACAATTCGACATCGTGACCAATTTAATAGTTATTAATAACAATGATATATGTACTAATATATAATAGTGTAAATTTAATTATTTAAAATATAACATTAGTTGCCTATGGGAGCCACAATTTGTAGAAACACGATTATTCTTGAATTAAGATGTCTTTTTTTAGAGTTAAATAATTCCAAAACTATCAAAAATTCCGTTAATTTTTAATAAGATGAATATGATTTAATTGCTAAAATTTATACAATATGATGATGTTTGATTTTAAAAGCTACACGCCACCACAATAAATTAACAAAATTTGCATGTGAATGAACAATGATTTCCTTTTTATATTAAAAAAAAAATTTTTTTTTCGTTTTTAAAATGTGTAATGATTTTTATTAATTTAATTATTTGATTAAAAGCAAAATTTATAATATATAAATATATTTAATAAACCCAAAATTAAAAAAAAAAATCTATTGCGATCCAAAATTCTTAAATATTTCAAAGCACAAGTAAAATAAAATAATAAAAAAAATATTTCGGTCAAATTATATTATTTAAAATCATTCGAACCGAAATATATTTTTCTTTTTAAATTTATAATATTAAACTAATTTTAAAATTTGATATTCGTTTTCTAAACACTAATCATGAATATTATTAGTATTATTATCTTGGGGACTTGCAATATTAGAGCCCCCACGTGATGTTGTATCAGGGGCTCCAAAACTTGTATGACGCCGGAGTAGTGATCCAAATACACGTCGACTTTTTGATTCATCTGAACTTCTTGATGCTAATGATACAGTCCTGGAAAATTTTTGCGTTTCATTGCATTGTTTTTCATTTTGTTTAAACAAACACACATATAATATACATATATACAGTCATGATCATATTTGTTACGATCGTGATTGTATTACATATTTATATATATTTTACTAAATAAAAATTTTATTTTATAATTACTACTCTCATGCGAAGAAAATGTTTCTACATTTGAAATATTTTAGGATTTCGATCATAGTCTCGTTTCTCTTATCATATTTTATCCTACTCGTATACTATACCACCGATTCGACAAGTATGAATTTAATGTATTATTGATATGAAATTTTTGTTAATGTTAGTGTTTTTTAATAAGCAATAATTTATTTATTATTAATTAGTGAAGCAAATTACAAAATACCTAATGTTAGTATTTGAGAAATATCAGTGCTAGAATAAACTTTTACAAAATTTACATAATTACGAGAAAGCCAAGTTTAGTATAGAACCATTGAGCATAATACTAGTGTAATATTTTAAGTATTAATTTTATACTGCCTTATTTACCTGTATATGAATATAAAAAGAATTATTGTTCCAAATTTATGACAGTACAAATTCGAAATTTAAATTGGGTTTTTGATATTATTTCATATCGATCAGAATTCAAATCTATTGAGTTGCAAAAGGTTTGGTAATGAGATTTAGACTTTCATAAATGTGTGGCTGTTTTGAAACTTTTCAATAGATGTATAGAAACATTTCATTGTTAATACTTTTGTATTAAATTTGTGTTGTTTTAGATCCCGTCCAAACAACACAACTGGTGTAAAATTATTTTGAATCGCGTGCAATGTATACATTCGCACTTATCAAACCATGTTAGTTTTTTCTATTTTATATAAACAATGTAAAGTTCAATCTTCTATAAAATTGGGAGAAAACTTAATGATTATTTATAAATTAACCTGTGTTTGTGCTTCCACAAGGTAGTAAACTGATTTCCAAACAATCTATAATGATTGATTCAACTTTACTTTACACATTTCTGAAAAGGTTGATTAATTTGATAGAATTATTAAATTATGCAATATTTTTAATTTTCGTTTTTAAAATGCTGATCTGTTGATTTGAAGTATTCACATTTATTGAAAATGAATCAACAAGGAGCTACTTCATAGTTCTAATATTATTTTATTTAATTTGGCCAAAATTTAATTCTGAAATAAAAATTTAATAGTGAACACCACCCATCCCCAAACAAGCAATATTTATATTCAAAGCATCTCTAGCACTGAGAATCTACAAAACAATCTCACAAAAGCATATTAGTTTTGTGTTTTATTAGTGTTACCTACTTAAAACTATTATACCACTTTTTTAACGGTCAAAGGGTTGAAATTAAATCTTTCCGTATTCAATTTAAATATGTAAATTAAAATTAAATTAAAAAAAAGAAAATTAAAAAGTAAAACAAGAAAATTAGTATTATATCCCAGTTTTTTTTTAAATTTTCAAAATCATTTTAAAGGTTTTCGATGTGGGAAAATTTCAAAATAAAAAAAACAAACAAATAATTAAAAAAAAATAAAACAACCAATTCTAAAATATGTAATATATATTATATTAAGAAAATGAATAATTATGAAAAATTATAGTAAATGAAAAAAAATTGTGTACTTACTCTTTACTGTTCGCTTCTAAACTTCGTCGTCGTAATTCTTCTAATGTCACGCCATTAGAATCTTCCCATTCCTTTCGTTCTTGTTCAAATGCACGGCGTTGCTCTTCGAGATCGCGTACTTGAATTTCGAGGGCCTGCAAATAATTTATTATATAGTATGAATCTAATTGTTAATTATAATTATTGAGTTACCTTTTTCCGGTCTTCGTGCCTTCGAGTTAATTCAATTTCTGAATCTTTTAGTTTTTGTCGTTTTTCTTTAACTTTCATCTCAAACACTTGTTCCATTTCAGCTTCCATTTTTTTCATTTTTGCTTCATGATCACGTTTTTCTTCTTCCATTTGGGCTAAAGGATTCCTACGAAACAAAACATAAAATAATATAAATAAAAGGTGTAAAGTTCAAAATAGGAAGATCCCAATCAATAATAATAATATAAAGATTTTCACAGTAGTTACAAGAAAGTTATGATTCCCGAATATATATAAAGAAGGGTTTGTAGATTGCAACCCGTTAAATAAATGGAATAGATAGATTTGTTTAAGTTGTCTTTGGCACCTTGAGAACAATATTGTCGAACGCACACTAACAAACATTTCGCTTCTTCCTAACCCAATCAAAGCTTCTAATGAAACATTCAACGTTCAATCTCGCAAATTACTGTTTTCGAAAACTAAGACAGGAGCAGGGGAATGGTTAACAGGTTCTCCCTTTTTCGCGTTCTACAGTGGTCACTGGAATTCAGACACATGTTTATTGTATGCCTTCCAATAACGCATTGAAGTGTTAGTAATCCTATCCAAGTGTCACCTTTAAAGTTTAAATCAATATTGTAAAGTGCTCTAAGTTCAGTCTAAGCCTGCCTTGCCACACTATTTTGCGCGTGAATCGATCATCTTTGATTTGTCAAGAACTTCGTTTCTATCCGAAGCGCCAATTTATGTGTTGTGAAGAAAAATGTCATTCCTTGTCTAACTAGTCCGCACTGTAGGTTTTGAAAATGTCCGAGTGACTAGGAACCCAGTTTATATGGATGCATTAAACTGTTCCACTTCATTAGTAGAGTTGTAATACACCATCCTAACTTCAGTGACACTGATTTCAACAACTTTCAGACCTTTCAGTTCACTTATGAATCGGTAGTGAAAATAAATCAAGCAATAGGTCCAGAATAATTCAAACCACAACAGTGATACAGGTTCGATATTGGAACATCTTCGCATTTAATATATTTGTAAATATTGGTCACTTAATTGAAAATATCTTACTATACGCGGATGACAGGCTCATGTAAGATTCTGTATAAATACTTAATGTTAGTTGAACTGAACCAGCGTATGAATAGTTGGTCAAATCATATTGATAAAAAGTTCATAAATTTTACCTATCAATCGAATAATATAATAACGAAATCTACTGTCGTTTTAATTCACACCCACAATACTGTTTTTGAATATATGCAATAGCTTCATGTTTTGATCAATAGAGTGCTTTTAATTTTAATCCACAACATTGTAGATAATAGATTTGATCGTCAACACGAATAACAAAGAGATCATATTAAATTGTTTGCAAATAATGGAACGAAAAATAATAAACTACACCGATGACATAAAATTTAACCGTCTTCCTTTAGATATGACATACAAAATATTTTAATCCAGATTTGGATCAAATAAAATTATATTGTGTTTTAGATACTTGTAATGATTATAAGATTCAAGTTTTGAACCGATCATAGTAGATCAAAAAATTGACAATTTTCATTCAAATTTGGATACTTTTGCTTTAAGGAATTTAGTAATGAAAGAATTAAATCTTTTTGAGATTACTGCACCTTAATTTCAAACATTCATACAGTTATATGGATTCACAAGAATTAACCATAACGGCACATTGTAATTTGTTTGGAATATTTGAATTTTAATCAATTTAAATTATTAGACTGCAACAAAGGAAATTTATAATACTATTATAAACACGAAACTCATATGTGATGTAATTAACTACTTATTATTTTTAATAACTTTCCAATTGAATGAATCTGCATACGGAAATAATTCAACCAGAACCGAATATTTTTAGGATCGTAAAGAAATCGAACTAATCAAAAAATTAAATTAAAAAAATGAACAACAAAAACAAACATTTATTAGCAAAAAACTTACCAAGCATTGAATGAATTAATGATTCCTGGGCCGTACATACTTTAGTTTTTTGTAAAGAGACGGAAGCGCGATGCAGAAAAATAAAAAGAAAATATGAACGATTTTTGGACACCAAATTAAAACAAAAGATAAAATCAAAAGACATACAACGAAAATATTCATGTATACAAATATTAAAATATAAGTTATATTTACTGTACTTACTTATTACTTAATTTTCCTCCAGTTTTTCCATCAACACCAAGTCCGGCCAACTTTCGACAACGATAATTCTCGTAATGTACATTATTTGTTACTTCCTTTAAGTCTTGTAAATGTGTCCGTATAACCATATTTCGCAACGCAATAAAATCACAATGTTCTAAATTTTCTACTTCAGCTACACCCCATGGATATTTGCGACCTCGTATTTTTTTACCACCCTCGATTTCAATCACGGTATTTGCCCCAACTACGGCAAATGGCACACGATTTCGCAATTGTTTTAATACCTTAGCCTCTTCTTCTTCTTCCAACGGCTCGGGGAAATCATAAATTTTAATTTTATGTTGAGCAATTTCGTTCAAAACCTGCTTTTTAAATAGTTGAATTTCTTCCGGCGTCATTGTATCTGCTTTTGCAATTACCGGTATTATATTAACTTTGTCGCATAAACGTTGCATAAATTCAATATCGAGCGGTTTTAAGCCATGCCCAGATGGGGCTATAAAATATAAACAACAATGAACACGAGTATCCGGTATTGCCTTGCGTTGTACACGTGACTCCGCCGTCAAATATTCCTCATATTTATTCTCAACGAAATCGATAACGGGAACCCAACAATTACTATTGTCGACTGCATCACCAAAACCAGGTGTGTCGACAACGGTTAGTGTGAAATTGACACCGTTTTCTTTTAGCAATACCTTTGTCGTTTCAACAGCTACAGTTTTTTTAATTCGATGTGATGGTCCAGGATGTTGATCTTGATTATAAATATCAGATAAAAACATTGAATTTATAAGCGTTGATTTACCAAGACCTGATTCACCCACAACCATTAGCGTAAATTCGAAACCCTTTTTAACCGCTTTACGATAAACTTGATTTGGTAAATTAGCAAAACCTACATATCCATCTAATTCTTTAGGCTTTGAACGTATCATCATTGCTTGTTGTTGATGCTGTTGTTGCTGTTGAAGCTTTTCACGTTCGTGCCGTTCTGTTAGGATTTTATTTGAATCCATTATAATTTGTGTTGTTGTTGTATGATGATTGTTGGTGGTAGTATGATTGTTGTTTACCATTTCATGATTATTATGATTACCATTGTGGTGATCGACCATTGATTGTGATGCCCCTCCTCCACCACGATTTTGTGCCAGTTTTTCTTTTAATGATAAATTGCTTAAATTATTGACCACATTATTTGCCGTAGTTGGAGTTATTGTAGCCGATGTTGTATGATTATTATTTGTAGATGTATGATTATTTGTTACAATATGTTGTTGTTTATTATCATTTGTTGTACTTGTTGTTGATGATGTATTAATCTGTGAATGAAAATAAAAACAAAATAATATCAGTGAAAATGAGAATCGTTAAGCTGGGTACTAATAAAAAGCAGAGTGTAGTGCATCGACTACTCACTTGTGCTGTGGAATTCGTTGAATTAACATGATTATTATTATTATTATTATTTACTGATGATTGTGGTGGATTTGGTGGAGGCCCAGACGGACTATGCGGTTCTGATTTGAAGAACATTTCACGTTTTGATTGCAACTAAAATACATAAATAGACAAAATACGAATGAATGTTATGCGTGTTTAAAGCGGTGTGAATGAACACGATATTTGTACTTTATAATTAATATAATTTTGTTTTTATTTTGAACTTTCTTGTCATAATTCAAACTAAATTTTAATTTAAGATTCAATGTTATATTTACATATTGTCTAGGATTGGCTTTAAATATATTTACATCACTTTGTTTCTAATGTTGTTAAGTAACTAAACTACTCAAGTTTTATCTACTTATATATTAATGAAGTTTAACTAGATTATCGCACAAGTTATACTTATTATTAAATATTATGAAGACTACTATTGATACAAATAATTAAAAATTTACTATTCCGGATTTCAGTTAAAAGGAAATTTAACTTTCTATTCAAGAAAAAATTTCAAATTCAATCGAGACGAATTTCAAGTTTATGTAAATTGTTAATTGATGGATTTTCTAGCACTACGCATTGTTAGCTAATCCTCAAGGAAGTTCTATAAATTAGCTAAAATTTTTGTTTTATTTCGCTACAATTTCGGTACTGATGTTTATCGCAATATTAATAGATTATTCATCTCATAACCACATTCGACTTGTATAAACTCCAAGTTTATGATCATCGAACATCAACAAGGTTCGGTGTCGCACTGCGAGCGGATACTTGAATGATTTGGTTGAGGTGTGTTATATCGTCGCACAATATTCTTCAATATCTTAATATATGTAAGCTGTACTATAATTTATTATTACATTTCTAAATAACGTAACTGTCATTTCATTGTCAATTTCATTATGTTAATTAAAATTTTATTTATAAAATAAAATGAATTCTTTTGTAAAAAGTAGCTATTAAGAATGTCGTAAATTTTGAATCACTTACAGTCAGAATGAGTAAGACTGCTAACTACTAATCACCAATATATTTTAAAGAAGGCGTTTTCCATCATGATAAGACAAGGTCTCACATAATTTTGTAAACAAATTGAACTTGGCTTGGAAGTTTTGTATACAGTAGAACTTTTTGTTTCATAATTTTCAGTTGCTGCAAAATAGCCAATGCGAGAGACATTTTGAAGCCACCCTTACTATATTGATTCAGACAGTCTATATGTAATTGAATAGAATAATTCAAAGTTAAAAACAATCGGGTAGTTTTACATCTTCCCAATCAACAACTTTTGAGCCTAAAACTACTGGTATCTAACAAAATAGTGAGCATCTTTAATTTCAGCAAGGTATATCTAAAGAGGATTGTGGGGTTTATAAGAATTTCATAAAGAAGAAAAATTAAGAACAAAACTGAAAAGTTTAAGACACTTCGACACCAGAAAGTAATCGATTGAGCTATAGAATGATTGCGAATTTGTATTTTGAAGCAAAGGTAGCTTTGCCAATGAATGTGTGGAAAAGTTTGTGTGGGAAGTACGAAAGGAAAATAATAAAATAGTAGCGGTATTTTTGGACATTGAAAGGGCGTATGACTTTTGGTCCCAAGGAAACTTTATCAAGTTCTTTTGAACCATAGGAAAATTTGTGAATGGGTGTATGATTTTATAATTGGACGGAAATTAGTTGTGTGTGGAAGGGATTACAGATTGGAGAGAGAGGTGGATATTAAACTTCCGCAACGGATAAAATTTCACCAACGCTGTTCAATCTGTATACGAGCTCGATTCATGGATTAAACTCAGAAGACAAAGTCATTCGGTAACTTGCAGATGACTTTGTTATAATGGGTAAAAGTTCAAACATTGGAAAATCATTTAATTGAACTCAGGAATGTGTGGATCAGTTCATCTACTGTTTGACTGATTTAAATTTACGTGTGAATACGAAAAAAAATTGTTGTATGGTTTTCGAACGCGACAAAGAATTGATGTGTAAAGTGCTAGTGTCCTCCAAAATTGCGTATGGAATGAGCGTGTGGTGATGGTTCTAAGGTTGGGTTTATTGCATTAATGAAAGTTTAGAATGCATGTGCTAGAGTGGTAATGGGGCGATCAATTAAATGAAACGACAACCAGATTGCAGGCAGGAAGGTCTTTAGGAATATGAACATTTTCAATAAGATGCAAAAAGTGGTGCCAGCTGTTCAACTTGCAAATCTAGTGGAATGTTTTGGAGGCACGATAAAAGCTTTGATGAATGAGTTATTATTTAAGACAGAATTTTACAAGCTACAAATGAAATATTGTGCTCATTTGGCTGTGTATACATATATGCGTGTGAGTGATGATCGGGTGGGTGTTGAAATTTAAATTCCTGCACTAAAAAGATAGAAAATGTTAAAAATTGATTGAGATTATGGAAGGAATCAAGTTGGCAATGAATGACGGGAGAAGGAGGGATATTCTAGTATTCGACTCTCTGACTGGTTTTGAATTAACAAATAAGGAGGGGTACTCAGAGCAATCTTTATTATTATTAAAAGAGAAATTTTAAATAAATTCATAATTATACCAAAAATATGTTTAACTGAACAGCTCTGATTTAGTACTCATAGTTCAAAGTGAAATGAAATTTTACCGCGGTCTCCAAAAATTTATTTATTTTCACGTAAAATAGAAATGAATTTTTTTTTTGGAGAATTCAAATGTTCAAACAGTTCAAATTTATGCGCACCGTCTTTGGTGCATTGAAATAACTATAGTTTTTGCGCTAATGAACTGAGTACTGCTTAGTGAAAACAAAAATGAAATTTAACATTTCTGAGTTCACTTTGGTAAAATCGTATAGAAATTTTACGGAAATCGATCTGAGTACTAGGTCTTAAGTAGTTATTTTCCAACTACCAATATTTAAGCTAGTTTCGTCCACGTGATCTACATTTTTTCTAGAATTCACCCACATATTTCTATACAGATATACAACTACACTGTTTTTAATTAAATTAATTAGATCAATCGAATGAAAATACAACTGGTCATAATTGATCTTTCCTATATCATAAAATTGCATTAAATTGAAATCATTAATGTTAATTGAAAATAAAATAAACAGTAACAGGTTGATATAAACTTTATTGGTTCCAATACTCAAAGTGAGTAAAACTATAATCCTGATTAAGTTTCAATGTCACTATAAAATAATAGCTATAAGCAGTAATTTTGGGTTATTAAAATAATACGCTGACGACAACACAATGATCAGCACTGGAAAGTGATTGTTATAGTAGTTATGTATTACGATGATTAGTTTTGGTTCAATTAACAAAGAAATAAAAATTATTAAACTGTCTAGATTAATAATCATGATTTATACACATATGTATGTTTATTAATTAAACATGATTTAGAAAGTATACGAATAAATAGTGATATGGTCGATAGGCTGCAAGCATGTATAGAATTAATAGCCTTTTACACATCAATACTCTAATTGTATATTCCAAGTATATACTGCATACATATAAAACCTTGTGACTAAACTATACACATTCCATATACCAATACTTATTTAGTAGTTAATGCCATTTGGGTAAATATTGAAATGGCGATGATTTTTAATTTGCATTAATTGTCAGCAAAGTGAAATATTTTCTTCATCATCGTTGTAGTTATAAAGAAAATAAGTAGTTACGTTGCGTGAAGGAATTCCGCTAGTTATTAAGTTATATTGTTTACTTACATAAACAAACATAATTCGTGTGAACAAATAGTTTATAAGGTTGGGTTGATAATTCAATTAGAACCATATGTAAAGTAGGTCATAAATCGACGAACTACAAGTGCATTTTGTATAGTATACACATACGTTTGACATATTGATAATAATATTATGAATTCAACCCTGCAACAATATACCATTGTATTTAACAAAGACTTTTATAACAACGAGAACGTCAAACGAATTCCCAAATATGTATACATAATTCCATTTAGTGTTGTAATCCAGTGAAAATGTAAATATAAATAGAAACATTAAAAGAAAAACATTTCTATTTTTATGTTATATACGAGTATGTTGTTGGTACAGAAAATTTTAAAGAGGCAACACATAACACTAAGAAAAATGCTTTGTGTGTATTTGTATATTAAAAGTACCTTGCACTTGACTTAAAAGTAAACAGTATGTTGTTCGAAATGGTAATATGTACACATATATGATAAGACGATGATTTTTAACATCATAAATGCCGAATAATTAACTTATTGTAAAATTTGTTTAAGATGTAATTATGTAACAATTACGATAAATATTATAATTTATAGTCTGTAATCTATATTCATACTCGTATACTTTAATTGTATTATATTTTCAAAAACTGCCATAGGCAAATTTAATCAAGTATTATTACACCCAGGCTAAACATAAATATGATTTCCGTTCATCATTCGCGTCCGTAAGTATTTGTGTATGTATGTGTATCTTTTAATTGAATTGACAAAAAGATAGTTTAAGTCTTTAGAGATTTTCTAAATTTATTGAAAATATTTTTTTTTAGTATTAACAGCATGGTTTTATGGGATTACAGTATGCTGTAATACAGGTGAAATAATAAAATAATATTAATAGCTCGATAAGGTTTAACAAACATTTAAGCACATAACAATCAAAGAGTAATAAAGGATTTATTGGGGTCGATAAGACATAGAATAAGAATCGGCATGTGGAGTGTATACAGTAATCACATTTCCAACGTGGCACAACGTTTGTGTTTACTGTCAAGCAGTTGATAAACGAATGTTAAAGTCAACTGCAATTTACAGGTTGGGTTATTTCAAATTTGATATTTTAGATTAACCAACCTATGAATTGAATCAGTACATACATATATGCCTACTGATGTTCGTTAATCCACACAATAACTGGATAAAAACTCATTGTGCATATTCGTATGACGAATACTATAACACTAATCAGACTGGTCATTTGGGCCTTTAATGATAGAGCTGGTAGGAATTAGGCTAACGATTTAATAATATAGATCTGCATTCTTTCTCGAAGAAACTGCGATCAAAAATGGAGAAAAATAAAGTACTTTGAAAAAGCTTAGGAACTCAAAGAAGCACAAACGCATTCTTTCTTCATTAGAATATTCACTTTTAACCATAAATAAATTCCACCAATACCTGATCATTGATAAGCTATGAAGGACATTCTGTGTAAGTCACGGACAGGAGAACATACACAACGATATCCCTGTGAAGGTTTGATATGAAAACATACAACGAAAATATAATATCTTTTTATCAGTTGTATTTTAGTAGCTAATTAGGAGTTTGAAGAAATGAAAACGTTTGCAGCACTACAGACAATTTCAGTTGCCCATTAGAATCCTAAACAAGTTTATACACGTGTTATCGCTACCTGAACAGCAGTCAAGTTACATGTTAGACAGTAATATATTTTAATAAATTTCTATTTTTACAGAATAAATTTTCGGTGAGTACTTCGGAGAGTTCGGTCTAAATCGGTCAGTCTCTGGTCAAACTTTGTCGTACTACGACATCTTTCCAAGTACCACGAGTTAAACAATTTGTGATGTATATTAGGGGTTATTGCTAAATGTCATATAAGCATATGCAAGAATCAATCGAAAGAGTGTTATACTAAAAATGATAAACTCCAAGCAACAATCGAGAAGTTGATCCTACAACTTCAACAGTGAGATAGAAAATTTCATGATGGGGAACATCCTTCGTAAAAATGAAACATCTTATATTGGCAATCAAATCACTACTTACATATACATAGTTGGTACTTACGTAATTGGAGTGGCAACGAGACGAAAAATATTTGATAAACTGGAATAGTATTTAGCTTCCGATAGTCTCATAATCAATGAAGCATCATATTTATTATATCAAATTTTGAAGACCAAGAAATAATGTATTTTCAAATATGAGATTCAAATATATTGGATTACTTATAAGTACTAATATAGTGTGAGAGAGAATATCAAAGTATGCCTCACTGTACGTTATAATACTTTGTTTATTTTACACTCATTCTGAATACGAACTGCTATCTTGCAAATTTGCATAAGTGAAATGGTACCGAGCGGTAATCAAAAAAACACTGTCATGTTTTATAGTGACAATTGCATTTGGAAGGAGAATTTTGAAAGATGAAGGAGGGTTATGAAATATTATGAAACTTTGAGATTAGATGGCATATACCGATCATGAAATTATAAGAATTAAATGTTAACTGATATCGTATATAAAAACAACCATAGTAAGTACGTCGATAGTAAGTACGTTTTAGTCACGTTCTCTGTGCAGATTTGAAACGTATGCTGCAGTGAAGTCACTTTTTGGTAGGCAAACAGATAGCTTGATAACGATAAGAGTGGTTAGAAATGTAACTGTTTCCTGGAGTACTTTTGTGTTTGGAAAACTATATCATAAGACAGATATTAAACTGTGTCTCAACTATTTATTTTCGACCAAAGCACTTTTCTATTGCAGTTCCTTTTTAACGCGTAACTAACACCGAAACCAAATCGAGGACGTACGGCTATAGGTCCGATTTACGTAGACCATCGGTACATTGCATTGATCCATAGTTTTTATAACTTATATGGAAAACGGGTCGACCTATGAGTTCAGTAAATCAACAGAGGATTCGTGTGTGTGTTCTTTCAAATCATTGTTGGTAATCAAATGATAAAAATACGCTTTTGTATCCAGCCCCCATTGTGATTCGAATCCGGTATCTTCCATTCTAACTGACGCAGACTTAACCATTGGTCAATTATGACAGCACATTTTTATCCTGAACGAAATATAATAGTAAATCCAAATAAAATGAATAATCATGCTGAAATTTTACATTCCAAATGTGCGTCAGTCATATCTAACAAATATTTAAAGCTGAATTAGTTAAACTAATCAAGTCGCTAAGGTTACGTGGATATTCCTCTACAAACATTGTTTTGGTATTTTGGTATATAAATATTCCATATCCCGTTTAGTATTTGCTTTACTACATAAATATCTAATATTTGTTTTAAGTTACTTAGATGTTATTTCCATAATCTAATACTTTGTCTGCCAAATATGTTCAAAAGATATGAATAGATCCGAACTAAGATGTGATGTTGTATAATATAACCACTATAAATAACTAGATCTATAGACCATAATAAAATGTATTACGTTATAATCACCTAACTAATTTCTATCAATAACTATAAAATATCCGGTCATTGTCTATGGCTGTTTGTTAGTTTACCTTTTTCACCGGACACTATAAAAACTACAAAATTTATCTACACTACCGGTATATAAACGTTATAAAGTGTGTCCGGATATTTATCATTATGAATTTCAAACTAAAAATTAAAAAAAATTAACCAGAAAAATAGTTTATTGTTTTACATGAAACTATAAAACCGAGGGCAATGTTAGAAATTAGAGCTCAGCTAAACGGGTATTAAATTTATTTTAATTAAACGATATCGTTTACTTAAGTAGACATTCACATATATAAATAAATATAGGGCTGGGGCTAATTGAATGTAATTAGATAAATGTCATAATTTTGTTCGAGATTTGAAATATCTAATTGATATACGAGGGGAAACTGATTTAATTGAAAAGAGTTTCTGATTTTGATGAACATGATTAATTATTCAACATCTCTATATGAACATACCAAGGTTATAAAAAGGTTTTTCAATTTTTACTATATAAATAATAAAAATGTCAATATAATAATAAAAGTGTATAACATATAAATTTTCCAGCGTTTATTTGTGCAGTTGAAAATGAAACTTTTCTTTTATCACCTTTAGGTACACGACTCTTAAAAAACATGATGTTGATGAAATGAAAAATTTGTTCTATTATGTTTCCGAAAAGTAGGTTAAAAATAAATTTTCTTCTTGATGGAAGACGAACAAAAGCGTGTGTTTCTATATGTAGAGTATGAATGAAAATTTTTATCATATAATATATTTAACAATGAAAAATGAAATTTTAATTTTCGTATGTAGACATAAGAAATTGTAGGTGTATCGCTCGCGTGTGAATCAAATGAACAAAACTATAGACTATATAGAGCTTATGATAAACGATTTTTATTAATGAGTTGTATGAAAAATGATGATCTATTTCGAATCTTTATAATATTTAAAGTTATATGATTCGGTAAACGAATACATAAAAAAGCACAATAATTGAATTTCGACCTACACATAATATTATTTGAGAAGATGCATTTTGAAGATAATTCGTTTTTATAAATAAATTTCATGCATCCCACAATAATCACTCTCTTGCACCCAAAGCACACATAAAATACAACATATACAAGCCCACGAACCGCATATACATATATTACATATGAACACACAAAATCAATATATAAAAAACATAAAAATAAATACAAATTATATATAAACAAAAACAAAATAAATCATAAAATTATAAAGAATAATCAATCTCTTACCGATGATGGTAAAACCCCACCATTACTATCAATAGTCCCATTTTTTTCAGTATTTTTTACTATACCACCACCACCACCAACAACTCCTCCGCTCGCCACACCGCCAGCATTAGTTATTCCTGCGCCACCATTTGCCTCTAGCAAACGCTGTCTTGTTGCTAAACGATCAAGACTAGCCAAACGATATGATCCTCCTATACCCTCCTGGCAAGATTTTGTTTTAAAATAAAATAAATAAATTAAATTAAATAAAAATTGAGAAAAAACTAAAAAAAATTAAAAAAAAAAGAATTTAATAAATGATCGCCGTTTATTTATATATTTTAATATATAAATGGATTGTTCTTGATGAAGGAAAGAAGAAGCGGGGGCAGTGTTTGCTTTTGGTATGATCAAGTGTAATAAAAAAGCCAATAAAATATATTAGAAAAACATTGTTTAGAATTTAGAAAAAAGCAAAAAATTAAAATCAATTCGAAAAAGATCAAGATGTGTTAGCATTTAGAGATGGTTAAATTTATTTACAAATGATCGTGAATTAATGTAAAGAAACTCGATCTTTTGTATCACCGTTATCAGTCATCCTATCCTATATATATGCTATATATATGTCATACTATAAATTCTATATGTACCAAGATTAGATTATGACAGACGCAATGCATTCCTCAATTAAAATTTAATTATATTCTGTTGTGTTTATATTCAGCTTCTTTATCTTCTATACTCAAGTAATTGTATTTCTTATCAAAGAAATGCAAATAAGCAAAGAAAAATATGTAGAAACCAAACCAGCTCACTTCCTCCTTGATTTATATATGAAGTGTATATGTATCGTATGTTGTATTTCTATTTATAGAGATCATCAACAATTTGTCACGTCTTTTATGTATCTGTCGAACGACAGTGGTGGATTATAATTGAGGATAGTCTCTGCAGTTTAAGATTTAATGTGAGAAATCGTTGAAATAGGTCAAGCATATCCCATTAATATAAAATCTGCGGGTTTATTATTTCAATTTTGTTCTTAATCTGACATTAGAATTTTTTGTATTTATCAGACAAACAAAAACATTGTTACATGCATTTTATATATGAGTATTTATATTATCAGTTCAATACGTTGGATACACATACCGGCACAGACAAATATAGTTCAAAAGTATGTGCATTTCCTAACGAGTGTTCACATGATGTAACTGCCTCGTTTCTTTCTGTTTTTTTTACGTTGGAGTTAGGTAATGAGAAATGAAACGAGGGAATGTCAATAATAGATACTGCGTCTAAAAAAAGAGGGCTGAACGTCCAAAAGTGGAAGTATTTGCTATTTGGAAGTGGAATTGTGCCATTGCGCAACTACTGTCTACTTACGACTTCACCATCTTAGAAACAGAACAATAAGTTCTAATGAATTGATGTCAAAACCGGTGAAGCTTTTGTTGGTTTAATTAAAAGCCTTAACATAGACTGGACAGCTAATGTAGGGGAACATAAATAAATAAATATGAAATATCTTGGATAAAAACTCCAAAAATAAAATAATATAACATAAACAGTTGGAGCGGGAGGTACCGGGTTCGAATCCGATTCGAGGCAGGATGCAAAATGGGTTTTTCACCTTCGAGCATTTGGGCGGTGCGATCGGTGGTGAAAAATGAACATATCTGGATCCTCTGCCGTGTTTAGAATCCTTAGGACGACCCATCTTCCATGTCAGTACTATAGGCCTGACATGGAGCTATGCAATGCGCAGATGGTTCTACGAAAAGACTCGGACCTATAGCCGTATAGAGTGGTATCACAACGGATCAAAATTGGTCTAAGTGTGCGATAGCAGCCACAACAACTTAACTTAACTTTTAACATAAACTAAAATACAAACTAAATTTTGTATGAATGAAAAAAAATAGTATGACCTTGAGATTTGTTTTATTTATGTTAGTGCGAAGAATGAGTCAAAAAAATATTTTTATCTCTCGTAAGTTGGTGGTTTACACGAGTTGTTTTACCAATTTCATTCTCATTTCTATTGCGTTTGTCTATAAACTGAATCGAGTTTGTAAAGTCGACTTCATGGTTGCAAAAAAAATTTTGAACGGCAGGAAGGAACGCAATCTTCGACTTAAGTAAATAGAATCAAGAATACCCGTGTTAACTCTTGAATATGTTCTTCGGACGGGATGTCTTGATTTCTTCTAATCTACCAGCAAACTCAATGGAGTTTATGGGTTAAAAGATTCAACAAAAAAATCATGAATCAACGGTACTAGTGTAAACACAACTATGTGAACTAGTGAAAACCCACTCGTGGTCTTACAGAAGCCAATGCACCCATTACGAGTGACTGTTTGGTGCAGCTTGTGGAGCGAAGGCATCATTGGTCTATATTTCTTTGAAAATGAGGACGGTGCAACCATTTCGGACCATGATAACCGTTTTTTTGCGCCCGCTCCTCATGGTATTGATGTGAACGATGGTTGGATTCAACATAGCATGGTGAAACTTGCCACACATGCCGCAATCGATTTATTGTATCAAATGTTTGGTGAACGTTTAATTAGCCGAAATGGTGATGACAATGGTGATGGCCGGCAAAAAACTGTAATTTAACATCATTGGGCTATTTTCTGTAAGGCGCCGTTAAATACAAGTGTTATACCGACAAACCAGAGACAATTGAGCATTTGAAAAATTGCTCGATCGAATGGGGTACTGTGGGGCCAGCCCCGGCATTCATATGAATGAAATAAGATTTGATCTAAATTTGGCAAAAATTCAAACCGTTTTTGTTTTATTACATTTTTTAATTTAAAAGGGTGTCCCAATAACCGTTCAAATTTGACATATCGGTTATTTTGGCTCTGGTCATACTTTCTTTGACAGAAACTCAGTATGTTATTTTTAATTGGCGAAATGAGTCGCTTAATAATTCAATTAAAGTGTTAGATATTTACTTCCACAACAATAGAAACTTTACTTCCTCAACAAATAAATCTTTTTGGCATTTGTGGATCGGAAATTCCACAAGGATATATTGAGAGACCAATGCATCTATTGTGGGTTATTGTTTGGTGTGGCAGCCTTATTAGTCGTATTTTTTTGAAGAGGAGGCCGGAGCAACCGTTACCGTCATCGGAATCAACTACGGCCACATGCTTACATTTTGTTTGGACGACCTTCAGAAATTGGACCGACCGAATGGAGTACACCAAAACCAGCCGCGGCTCCCAATTGAATGAAATCATTTTCTATAAATAACCAGAAGGATAATTTCTATAAATAACCAGAAATAAGCCAAAAAATAAATTTGGAAATATATTAAGCCGTTTTGGTTTTATTAAATTTTTAAATCTGAACTTCTATTGGGACACCCTTTATATATGTAATAAAATGGCTACTTATTTAAAAATATCATTCGTAAATACGATAAATTTAGACAAAAATGTATGAAATGAACTTCAACGTAGAGTAGCATAAATTAGTCATGTCTGACATGGGACGTGTCGGATGGGAACTGAACTGATAATATGAATATAGAAATAATGCACTCAGACGTTCTGTCGGTTCGAAGTTATCGAAAACACAATATTTTTAAAAATATTAATTATTTGTGCGTACTGATTTTTGAATCACCCTATGATATAAATTAAAATACAAGTGGTCAAGAGCAAAACAAAAAATTTTAAAGATAATTAGGCCAATTGTTTAAAATTGAACGTTGTTCTAATATTTTTTGGTCTGTCAATATAGAAATTTTTAATTAAAATAGTTCCACCACTGTGTTTTCGTCTTCTTTAGGTTTTGAAGATGTTTAACACCCAACGTTAGTCTTGGCCGTCTATAATATTAGGATGTTATATGCACATTCTATATGTAGTAATATAAAATGGTAACGTAAGTAAATATTATCGATATAGATTATAAATAAACATCTTATACATCACCAGATGGTTGTCTTATGTATCAGTCTTCGTTTTTTATGTGTAAAAATGAAACTTAAAAAAAAATTAGTGAGCAGATGCAAAAATATGGTTACGGTTTTTGATGATTTTTCTCAAAAATATGGTTATTTTCTTTCATTTTTGAATTCATGATCTTAAGTACAAAAAAAAAAAAAAATAATGAGTTATACTTGTTCTAATTTTAAGGCTGCAATTTTTGTTGCAACTGAACTTCCTCTCCTTGGAATTTTAGTCTCAACACAAGGATCCTGAAATATGGAATTAGGTTCACTTAATATTTATGTATTTCAAAATAAATTGTATATATTTTGGTTTAGTGGCGTGGTTTGGAACAATGGCACGTTATGTTTTTACCATGTGAAGCAGTATATAAGCGTATAACTAAAAGCAGGACCAGCGATGGCAAATGTACTAACTAATAATAAGTCGGCGAAGTCAATTTAGATTATAACTAGCCAATAAAAAATGATATAAACATAGTAATCAAATACCAATCCAGTACAAAACACAGCAGTATGTCTATCGATTGATTTACTCTATTTATAATTTCATTTCAACGTCATATTTATATACAATCGAAAGAAATTTGCGCGATTTAATCAGATAGTACCCATAACAATCAATAAATTGACAGGAAAACGATTGAAAAAATTAATAAAACATGTATATTAATTTATGAATATGAATGCAATTTTTGTGCGGCAATTTGATGGTAGAAATAGTAATATCGCAGCAAGATAGTGCCATTGTTCTCGAAATGCATAAAAAATACCCATCTCCTTTTATTTGATCTATTCCTACGTTACACAAGATAAAAGAATATTTCGTTTATCATCTTGAAACAAAAAATCGATTTTATGTAACATTTACTTGTGCTTAAGACAACACAACTATGTACGACGAAATAACATATAGTAACGATGCTGATAATATCGTGTTTATTAATCAATCACACACACACACACACACACATACACACACACACATCTATATATATAAGCATCAAGAGACAAACTTTTGTATGGCTTGTGATGAATAAATACCTAAATATTTTCCCAATTTTGTAGATCAAAAACGAGAAAAACTACAAGCTAGAGTGATAACTATTTTCTTATCTATTTATGTATGTACATTCCTTACACCCATACTACTTAATATATAGATATAATATGTAATGTATTTTGTGCTGGAAAAAATAGTGATGTGAGAAATTAGAGAAATAGGTTTTGTGCTGGAAAATAATAAAATAAATATTTGGAAAAATGTCACTTAATTTAAACAAGGATTTTATTTTTTATTTAAAAACTAATCTTGTGGTTTGTTTATATAGTTCTAATGAATGGTAACTATATAAGATGCAACAATCAATTGTTGATTTCGATAAGAGTATAATTAACTAGTGACGAGTGTCGTCGAGACACTAGATTTAAATTAAATATTCAAAAGATGCATACATTCCAAAATGGATAGAAAACAACAATAAGAGAAAATAACTAAGAAAACGAAATTATCATAATTTTACTGCCTACGGGTAATGGGATCGTTTTACAAATAAAAATTCAATAACCAAAATGAAATAAAATATTAATCATCAAAACTATAAATTTATTAGAGTTGGAAAACTAGTTGTCTAACTTTTTTTTTTATTTATTATCATTTTTATTTGTATGACATGGATTGGAACTAAAAGAAAAACGAAATTCCAAAAGTCTTGTACTCAAATACCTAATACGAGTATTACTTATATATGAGGGAATTATAAATTTACAGTAGCCCATAAAAGTTAACATTAAGTTATCGATTGTTTAAACCGAAATACAATATCTTCTAGGATACATAACACATCCGTGTTAAACATCTCAAAGCTGAAATGACCATGTGTTTATTTAAAAAGTGTTTTGCCTACGACGTGAGATCCTATTGATTTTCCGTCAAATTTCGAAACTACGTTGTAAGTATCCTATTGATACTTTTTGAAGTGCAGGGGAAGGTACATATCCTATTTACCTGATAAGTAAAGTACTGCATTTAAAATAACAAGATGTTGGCAATAGCAGTTTGTAAGCTAGTTATTAGTCTGATGAAGCAAATATTTCAAAACTTTGACGGTCGATGGCTTCTTTTTTTTAAGATCTGTTAGAAGAGAACTACTTATAAATTTTCTCCATAAAGTCTGATTTCCATTATCAAAAAATACTGATAGTATTTCTTACTGAATAAACCAAAAAGAGAAAAAAAATCAAAAAAACTATTAGAGTAACAGAGATCATTTATTACTAAACTATATGGATATGTTTTAATATAATAAACAATAAAATTTTCAATGTTTTTGTTATTGAACAAAATTGAACTTTGACAGTAATTATTCACTTTCGGTTATGAATTAAAATTAATAACACAAAACGAAGTGTTAAAATTATGAATTTACCATAAATAAACTACAAAATGCTTCATATTTACAAAAGACTTAATTGTGATATATCACTTACTGTAGAGAAACAGTTTTACATCCATATACAATTTTTCTATAAATATTTTTCCAATACTAAATAAAAATACTTCTCTTGAAATAGTTTGTCAGTAATAATTTTTATAGTAACTAACTATCAAATTTTATTCAATACATACTGAATAAATTTTTTGTACTGGAAATATTTTATATTTCTCTCGCACATAACGAAAAAATATATTTTTATCCTAGTTTGACTATACTGTCAGTCAATTTTTCATAATGGAAACCAGACTTTTACTGCTAAAAATGCCACTCTTTCAAAATTATATGTTTAAGTAATTGGAAAAATTTAAACTTCTGTACAAGCTACTTTTTCATCAAATTTGCATCGTTTGGAATATTTAAAACTTATTTTTATAAAAAAAACTGTTCATAAGTAATCAAATAAGTGAGGTGGAATTTTACATAAATTGTAATTAATTGATTGTTGCATCTCAAATTAAACTATTTCAATATCTTATATATTTTTTGACTGAAAAATAGATTAACTATTGTAAAATGTTTAAAATTCACACCTTTTCTCGTTCGGCTCGATCAATTTTTCCAAATTCATTTCGCTCTCGATCCACTTTACCAAAACTGGCCGAGTATTTGGGTAAAGTCGGCGGTGGTATAGGTCTTGCTGCAATCGCCGGTTTTTCATGTGATTTATTAACACTGTGAATACCAGCGGTCGGTGTTGTTTGTGACGATGTAAAATTCGCCATATAGGCCCCGGGTGATGATAAAATTGGCTTTGCTGGTGGTATTGGTGGTACTTGTGGTGGATGCTGTTGTTGTTGTTGCTGTGATGATGGTACCGGGGCACTCATATTATCATAATAATTACAATAGTTTTTAAGTTTTTGAACAAAATCTATTTTAAAATCCACGTTTCGGCAATATCACCCTTACTCGGTGTTATACTTATTACTATAAAATACAACACTTAATTACAATCAAATAACTCTTTTGATCCCTGATTCGTGGCTATAAAACAATAACCCTTACTATACACACAAATACACAAAAAATAATCACTAAATAATGTGTTGTTCTTTTCTCTATAGTTTCTGTTTTTCCGCGAACAACGTAATTATAACAAAACAGTGAAAATAGAGTAAACTTAAGAAATCATAAAAATAAAACAAAAAGGGAAAATTTAACGGATAATTTACACTTTTTATTTGATGGAAGTAGTTGTTGGTGGTTTTAATTGTTAATTGCAATTTTTTGATGATATGAATCTCTCCGCGCTTGCCTTCTTAACTTTATTTGTTGGTGTAAAATTACTGTAACACAATCATAAAAAAACATATACGTATAAACATACACAAACATAATATGTAACTATGAAGAAAAAAAATCATATTGAATTTATGAACTCGCATAACTTGGAAAATATTGAAAAGGATGTATTGCATCCCTTTATAAACATGGCTCAATAAAATATTATTATGTTCATAGTTAGTTCGTTGAACCAAACAAATTCAACAGACTAGTGTGTTAACCAAGGACTGAACTTAATACTCGTACTACATTTTAGGGTAACACGACACCCCTTAGTTTGTTTTTAATACAGTCGTACAAATAAAGGAACATAAATATTATATTGTATATTCACATATGTGTATTTATAAAGAACAATATTTCGTATAAAGGGGAATTATCCTCTTTTGAGCCCTCCGCGAAATAATACGTAAAAAAAGTTTTAATTACTCGGAAACTTATGCCTATTATTTCATTGTTATATACTTAGTTTACACTGAACAAAAGCACTCTCTTCAATGATGATATATAAATTACTTAATAGCCAGCCAAGATCATAGGTTAATAATAAAGGTAATTATTGATTACGTCAACTATAAATGTTCAATGTTGAATCGATGTAATATAGGCCTTAAATATCACTCTCTCTCTCTCTCTCTCTCTATTTAATGAACCGTGAGCATATTTTAACAACTACATAGGTAAGTATACCATTAGATCATTGATCTAATTTTCATTAAAATCACTATCACGATACATTAAATAGACACACCCGAAATACAGTATCAACATAAGATTTTTTATCCATTTTAAGCAACAAAGCTAAATCTAATTACATGTAACATACATAGTATATATGAGATAGTTTATATATACATATGTATATACAATTAGTATATACGAGAACATATATAGATACTATCTCATTTTAAAATGTTAGATAATAACATAAAAACTCATTAGTTGTAAAATGTCCTGAATTCACGCAAACAAAGTTATTCGTGCTATATAATAAAATTGTAGGCCTATATTATAGAGTTATTATCTATTCCATCAATAAGTACAGTATGGCACTAGTGTCCCTATCATAAAATACAAGATCCTAATGTAGGTACATATGTATTACTATTTCAATAATTCTATATATTAATAGTTTTATATAATAATACATATAGGTAAGGTATTAAAAGTTTATGTACAATGGCATTACTCAACATTATATCATACCGAAAAGGCACATGCGCGATTTTTTGCCACTCGTTACATAGTTCTTTTCATGTTGATTGTATTGAATGGTAAGAAACTTGAAAAATCAGCAACAAAAATTTTAAACATATCTTAATAGCTTCTTTGCCAAACTATAGTAGACATATGTATGTGCATACTAGTTAATGAAGGTATCATATAAAGAACATTAATATAATGTGTATGCAGCGAGATTGTATTTAAAGAATGAATACAATCATAGATGTCTTTGTTGTATGCAAATGAACTGTATCACACGACGTTAGTATTTCTACCATCACACTGCAATTTACACTACATATTTGGTTTCATTTGACTATAAAATAAGAAATGAATAAATAAAAGCGAAATGAAATAAATAAATTGAGATAGGTCACGTGAAATGATTTTTCTCTTGGAAGAATAAATTTTAATAAACGTTGTAATTAGAAAAGAAAGAATGACTACTTATTTACAAAATTGATATTATTGTCTTGGTACTTTATCGAAATAAGATGTATTCTTAAAAATAAATTAATATGCACTGATTATAGTACATAACCTCGAATTTAAATAAATCTTACTATCTGGATACGTAAGAAAGCAGATTTTAAAATTTTACATTAGTTTAATCGAAGCGTTTCGTCACTTACTACATCATCGAGGATTTGGGATCAGTTTGAATATAAAGGGTGTTTTTTAGGAGGTTTGTTTTTCCGATAGACGTCGTTTTATTTTATGACAGTTGTTTTGACAGCTCAAAGTGGCATTTCTACTCAGTATTGTTTGGCAAATCATTATGAATAGGTTAACTCCAGAACAACGTTTTCAAATCGTGGAAATTTATTTTCAAAATCAGTGTTCAGTTAAAAATGTTTATAGAGCACTTCGTGAATTTTATGGTGCACATAATCGTCCGTCAGAGACCACCATAAAGAACGTAATTACCAAATTTCGGTCTACATTCACTCTTTTGGATGCCAAGCCACCGACAAGAATGAGAAGAGTTCGTACAGAAGAAAATATTGCTGTCGTTGAGGCCAGTGTCGAAGAAAACGACAATTTATCGATTCGTCGTCGTGCTCAGCAAATTGGACTTTGTCCATCGACTTTATGGAAAATTTTACGTAAAGATTTGGGTTTGGTGCCATACAAAATTCAATTGGTGCAAGAATTAAAGCCACACGACCATCGTTTGCGCCGTGAATTCAGTGATTGGTCGTTAAATCAATTGAACGAAGATCCATTTTTTTACCGTAAAATTCTCTTCAGTGATGAGGCGCATTTTTGGTTAAATGGATACGTCAACAAACAAAATTGTCGCATTTGGAGCAAAGATAATCCACACGCCGTTCAAGAATTACCAATGCATCCTGATAAATGTACTGTTTGGTGCGGTCTATGGGCTGGTGGGATCATCGGTCCATATTTCTTTAAAAATGAGGAAGGACGACGCGTTACCGTAAATGGAAATCGATACAGAACCATGTTAAATGAGTTTTTGTTGTCAAATCTTGAAGATATGGATATGGATGAAATGTGGTTTCAACAAGATGGTGCCACTTGCCATACAGCACGTGAAACAATCGACTTATTGAAAGAAACTTTCAACGAATACATTATTTCGAGAAATGGTCCGGTGAATTGGCCTCCGCGTTCGTGCGATTTGACGCCACTCGATTACTTTTTGTGGGGATACGTTAAGTCATTGGTTTATGTGGATAAACCTCAATCGATTGACGCTTTGGAAACCAATATTCAACGTGTCATTGCTGACATACGCCCTCAAATGCTTGAAAAAGTGCTGGAAAATTGGACCTCCAGAATGACATTTGTGAAAAATAGTCGTGGTAGCCATATGCCAGAAATTGTGTTTAAATGTTAAATGCCAAAAAATTATCTACCAAATAAAAAAAAATTTTGGTCATTTCATAATTTTATATGTGTTTTAGTCAAAAAAAAAATCGGCAACCTCTTAAAAAAACACCCTTTATATATAGTATTCTCAATGGTTTGGAATTTAGATGTGAGATGCAAATTATACATTTCAATTAAATGTTGGCTATATAAAAACTTAATATTCCCATATTTTAAGCTGAACGAAGCTTTCGAACGAGGAAAATAATGTGTTTTGCGTTTTTTAAACAAGTCAGTTTATTCAATGGGATTTTCGGAAGAATGTCCACAAAATGAGTAACTACATTAACTCTCGAACACACTCGAGTCAGCCATATATACTACATTCCCAGGTAAATATAACCGTGTAATACCACACCATGTATTATAAATGTATATTCATAAAACAGTAAAAAAAAAGATTATAACATAAACGGCATTGTATTACCCAGGGAAGCAATTTGATTTTTCAATATTTCACAGTTTGAAGAAATGATAGTTTACAAAAATATTTTAAAATGGATTACACAGAGAACTTTAACTACAGCTTAATGAAAAAATAAGTTGAAACAACCTTCTATTGATGCTTCAGTATTTCGTAATGTTGAAAGATCCAAAAGTGCGTCTAGTGGCATTGAGTTCTGGAATAATTTCCGCCTTCTTTAATTATTTTGTAAGTAGAATTACATCTATATGATAGTTCTTAAAAACCCAAAAAATATTTTTGAATAACTATTTCAGATTATAAAAAGAAATATTGAGTCGCCAACAAGACTAGAAATTCTTAAACTAGGATATAATAATGCTTCTTGCAGAAAGTGTTTATTTTGAACGATCGTAATGGAAAAAGATTTATATTTTCAAACACATTATTGCTTTACCAAGCTATAGTTTGTTTGTTCTTACTGGACCAAACAAATTACAAACAGGAAAATAAAATACTAGTTAAGTTACTATCTAAAATCGTTATGTACAAAATAACAAAACTTACATCAAGAGCTTTCTTGATAAATAATACTAGTCATGATTCAGGCAATCAAACGGAAAATTTGTAATAATATCAACGTTTAAAGAAAACACATTTTGAGCAGTGAGGCTATTTGTAACAAATAGTAGAAGTTACTCAGCGATAGTTCTTAAAATTTGATTGCTGTTCGCACTAAATTATACCATATTCAAAATTTGAATAATGAACATATAATTTTTAATATATTAATTATTAATGGTTAAAATGAAAAAGGAAAATCCCAAGGAAATTAAAATTTTCCGTCCGGGATAACTGTAATAATTACGTATAATGTGTGGTTTCCATTCATCGACTTTCGCAGATGCAGACAAATGAAATGAGATTAA
The DNA here is from genome assembly GCA_963932295.1 of Tipula lateralis. Taxonomy (NCBI): domain Eukaryota; kingdom Metazoa; phylum Arthropoda; class Insecta; order Diptera; family Tipulidae; genus Tipula; species Tipula lateralis. The sequence goes on from OZ010736.1 coordinate 95,610,574, forward strand.
ATTGTCTGTTTAGGAATAAGGAACAAACCGAAGAGAAAAACTATGGCTCTTAACAGATCATAACAGGTACTATGTTTATAAGACATGGGATTATATGCAGTAGATGTGTTACGTTCAACTAGAGCAAAAGGTGAATTCTACTTGTGAAATAATTTTGATTTGGATCACATCAAGACTACAAAATATTGCGGCTTATAACAATTAGTTATTTCGTTCTTCCCTAACTTTAGGATTTAATATAAATCGATATATTTGAACTGCAAAAGTAAAAAACTGCTGATTCATAACCAAAACCTACTGTCATGAGAACATTATCATACAACATCCGAATGGTGGTTATATAATTCAACAACTTCGGCAAATGCAACAATAAGCCTTGTTGAGAAAAACAAAAAAATTTAATCCAATTTCAAATGTTGTCCTCATCTTGGCAATTTGCCAATAGAAATATGATTTTTTTATGTTTCGAAATGATATTATCATTGACTTTGAAAAGGGTTCAAATAAAAGTTAATATACGCATATTTGTAATGAACTAATGATTAACAAAATTTGAGTCAAAATCATTCATCAACCCATTTTTAAAACAATATATTTTTTTGCCTTGAAGGTTTATTATAAAGCGCATACAATTCAAAAGTGTACTGTACACAGTGTACTCATATAAAACACCATAAACCATCATAAAAAAATTCGAAGAACCCAAATATCAAATATGGATGGAAAAAAAAGAAACCAAAACATAAAAAAATAAATAAAAGATTAATTTGTAAGATAAATTAAAATTCTAAAATCTAAATCGTTAACATCTGGTTATGTTTCGACGACTCAAGAAAAATATTCAAAGAAAATCATTCAAATATTTATACATTGAGATACGATTGAAACATACTCATAGAGATCAATCTTGCTTATACTACTACTTCATTCATAAAAGAAACAACTTTTTCTTTTTATTATAATTTGTAGCTTTTAAATTTGTAAGAAGCAAATTTCATTCGCGAAAAATTATTGGTAATTAACTAATAAAAAAAATTTGATACAGAGTGAGTTTGAGAAATTTAGGAAAGTTTTTGAATTGATTGATTGATTTTCTACAAAAAAAATGTTTTATTATGGTTGAGTGAAATAAGTGGAAACTGCAGATCTAATTTTATCTTCTAAAGTGATTTTTCTAGTTCATCGTCTGTTTGTTTTCACTTGAGTAAATTTATGCTATGACGCCAATATATGCAATTTAATCTTTAATATTGAAAATCTTGTTAGCTTTAATTTCATTGGATGCAGAATTATGTGAATTATAATATATTAATATTAATAAATATTCCTCATAACATGAATTTTACTACGTGATGTAATGTACTTAAAACAAGTAAGTCAATCAGTATATATAAAACCATATAACCTCAAAAGTATATACCATGAATTTAGTACATGCTTAAATACAATATAAGGTGTTAATAGTATACTGCTGTCGATGATGCATGAACTTTTACAATGAACAGAATTTTTAAGAGGCTGACATGTCGGTTATATTTGGAGTAAGTGATCACAAGATTGCTCTTATATTAGGTAATTGTATTTCGGCTTGATTGTTAAAGAGAGTGTTAATCGATAATATTTCATACATTATTTGTTGTTGTAGCCACCAATACGTTTTACAAATTTAAAATGATTCATTAGCTTGTTTACAACCTGTAAATGGTTATGTTCGGATAATTTAAGAAAACAATTTGTTTGTTTCTATCTTTACTAACTGTTTTGGGGTCGAAACACTACCAACCCTTTTGCAGTTCTCTTTTAACGTCCTACATTACGCCAAACCCAAATATTATAAACTTTGTATTGCTCCATAACAGCCTACAGTACAGATATGGAAGATTGATTGGCCCATTAGTTCTGTACTCACTAAACTAAGAAAAATCGGGTTTTTAATTCATATCCTATCGGGATTAGAACCTGATACCTTCCGTTTCAATAATAAAAGTTTCCAGCCTAGTTAACCAGCCATTTAATTAATTCCAGATCTCTTGGATTAAACGTCAATTCATCTATTTGCAAATATATGAAGTGTTATCAAATTACTACCGTGTCATCAAGAGTAGATACATAACTTAAATTAACTATTATCAACAGCAACTATTACTGTTAGTAAGTAGGAATTGAATTGTACAAATAACTGGTATAAAAGTTATATTATACAAGGAAGTTTTGAGCAACTCGGAACAATTTTTGGAACTAACAGTCACATAAATATCCTTTCAGAATTAACACCTATAATTCTGATCGTTCTGAGATGCATTTCAAAATAACAAAAAATTATTTAAATGTTGAACAAAAACTGATTGATTAATAGCCCGAATACCGATGATGAGTTCATAATTCGATAACAACATTGCGTGTTATCATTTGCCAGATACGTATTAGCCGTGCCACATATGTATACATATAAATAAGTACATAATTGAATTGAAATATAAATAAAGGTGCAGCCAATTGATAACGATATCATGTACAATAACGTAACTCCCATATCATTATTAATCCTAAAATATTTTCCGATATTTCCAATGTACATTATATATAATTAAGGAATTCTCCTTTCTCAATACATAAAATATGAATCATGTTGTTCGAAAAAAGTATTGGAAAAAATAGAATCACCTTTACAATACTCCACCCACTCATATTTTCATTCATAAAAATTAGGAATATTCTCCATTTCATGAAACAAAGATAGACACAAAATACAAGAGGAAAATCAATTATTTTATTACAAATTTATAAAACAACTAGTGGAAAATGACGATCCCTTATTTTACAATTAATTGGGGTAACACACAAAAAGTAGATAGTCGGACTCCATACATAAAAGATGGTAACCTTAACAACCAAAGCAGTCGCTCGACCAAAAACAGTGCGCTACAACAATAATTTAATGAATCTTGTCTTTCCATTTCTTGTTTATATCTACATCATACATTTCTTTGCAGTAAAATTAAAGTAAAAACTTTCGTGCAAAAAAAAACCAGAAGATGCTGTTCTTGATGATTCATCGAAAAGGCGAAAACAAGATTTTTTCCATGTTTTCGTTGTATGTATGTATTCCATTTATAAAAGGCCGAAATTTTCCATTTTTTCTCCACTTTTTGAACACCACCAACCAACATAACATAAATTCAATATGATTTTTTTTTCATCGCACACCACATAAATAAAACACTCTAATATTACACTTTATATCTGTAATCACAACTAATTATTAATTCAAATAATCAATTTATATTCATTTTTAATTAATAATTTTGAAAAATTCACTCTAGAATAAAAATTTTTCACTAAAATAAAAAAATATTTTTTTTTTGACAAGAAAAATACAAAAATACGTTCACACTGCACAGAAATGAAGCTAGCACTAAATAAGTGTTACCGCATCGAACAAAATTTCCTCATGTTTATAACAAAACAAAACGAAAATAAAATAGAAATTGCCCGCTACCAAATAACAAAGCGACATACATCGACATATGGCACGTCAAACATATAACATGTTTTGTTATTTATTTTATTGTAGGAACAGTTGTAAAATAATAAATTTTTGATTATTTTTGACACACATAAAAATAATTAAACATTTAATTAAGACAAAAAATATAAAAATAATTTTATAAATATAGTCATGCCACGCCTATAGACCTAAAACAAAATGCATGCATGTAAATGTTATATTTCAAGATATACCGCTTTGCCGGACGCAGATGTGACATGACATTAATATGCTAGACGTGTTGTGTATTTTATTCGTATTAAAACAACCCCAAAGCAAATTAAAGTAAACGATGTAATACAAAACGTTACGTTAATTTGATTTGGGGTTGAGAGCACGCATGTTTCTTTCAAAAATCTTATGAAGCTTTATAAAAACAATTTCACCAGAACTCAATGTCAACAATAATAAAAACATTCGGATACTGCCAATTAAATACTAAACTCCTCTTTAAGTACTTGAACATGAGATTATGAATCATCAACAAGTCACTTATAAAACCTGTCACATTTTACGACCTGACAATTGATGGTCTCGCAAGAAAACTATGGCGTAAAAGGTGAGGTCAGCTTTCTCAAGGATTGAGTGGCTACACAATGCAGATGCTATTGTCAATTTAAGAGTTAGTTTCTATTTTTAACTTCAAAGTATTGGAGTCAATTGCATGTGCTCACTGATGTCAGCTTGGTGCTCTAAATATTCAAAGGAACAATTTTATGAAAATATTTTCTCGACCTTATGATCGATGGAGGTAAAGTGATCTCGTCTTCTTATTTTAAAAAGGATGATCGTTTAAAATATCAGAACTATCGAGGTACATTTTTTTTCGAATATTTATCAAGATACAATTAAATTAATGGGAAGTTATAACATTTTTATTATCGAAGTTAATCAGATGATTAAACAAATGTGTTTTCAACTACGGATTTATATATGACATTTATTCTGCTAAACATTAAAATGGTCAATGGTAACTTAAACGTAATGGCTAATCTAGACCCTCTAACAAAATTTAATACTAGTAAAATAGTATTCGATGTAAAATCGACCCTATATAGTATAATACTTATCCCCTATATAGTATAATATAAGTTATAGTATTTTGCTATTATACTATTTGCGATGTAAACCCAGTATTAATTGAAATTAAACACTACGTTTTTAGTATTTCCGGACATAACGCAAGTGTAGTTTTAGTAATTGTCTGTATATTCCTTAATTTACATCAGTATATTTTAAAGGTCTAGAATTTAATGTGTTTTAAAAGCCCAGCCTGATTACCCGATGTTCAATTGGATTACCGAACTTATGATACGATTATAGAACTTATGAATTATATGTAAGTGCCTGATTTAAATATGCATGTGCAGATTGTCTATGAAAGTACGTTCTCTATTAAACTGTCAACGATATGAAGGTAGGTCCAAAAATGGAAAATGCATGAAATATAATAAGAACACACAGACATTTGATAACATAGCACTTCCATCGATTAACAAGTAAAATGGTTTTATTACGAAACTTTTAACAATGTTTAGGTTATTTAATGTCGACACCACCATATATCGATGTTCCGCTTTAATTAGAAATAAAATTTCTTAATCGGAAGCCCATAATTTCTTCTAAACATTTTGTTTATTCAAACACAAAGCATAACAATACATAAATTAGAAGGAAACAAATTGAACACGTTCATATGGTTCTCCATCTTATACATTATAGAAATTCCACATTAGAATATTGAGTTCGTCAACAAATTAAACCGTTCCTTACATAAATACGGAAATCAAATCTATTTATGAAATTATTATTTAAGAAACAGTTACAAATTTTTGACGATATAGAAACAATTCAATTACTTAAAATTTTCCCATTACTATATACAGATCGTTGAATCGTTTCTATATTCTCATGTTCCTTATATAATAATAAAAATTATATTGTGCAACCTACTGGAAAAACATCGTCGTACATAAATAGTATAAGAACCGATACAAGTATGTCAAATGAACGTGAGAAATGCGTTTTGTAGAAAAAAAAGTAGCAACATTATTAAATAAGATTTTACCTTTCTATCACCAAAGCATATACATTGTGTACATTAATACCAATAAAACATTTTTAATTAGTAAACCATAGGTGATTTACGAAAATGATCCTGCCCCATAATGCCATACATAGATATACATATGTCACTCAACATCAATCACTAAAACATAATTAACAACATAATCTACAAGTATTAATTTGCACCCAACCAGTAAGTTTTAAAGTTAGGTTAGTGCTTTAGCATGCAAACATTTATGATTTTAATGTATTTTCTAATAACTAATAAGAAACAAGAATGTAAATATAAAATGTGAATGATTTATGATTATTTTCAATGAATTAAATAAATTAAAAATATTCAAACCATTTATCTAATTTAAATAATATATATACTTACAGCTATGATGTATGAAGACAATTGTGTTCAAGTGTACCAAAATTATAATGAAAAAACAGCAAATGAAAATAAATAAAAAATAAATGAAATTAGAAAAAAATAAATAATTAAATAATATAAAAGGAGATTAATTTATTAATATGTAATAATATATTTTGAGTACGGTGGAATTATTGGCACTCAATGTTAAAAGTTAATCTACCAACCGAAAGGTCAACTTGATTTCGAATGGGAAGAATACTAACCGCGTGCTAATATTTACATTAATTCAAGCTCTATAAAAATAATCTAAGTCTTAAAAAAAGGCCTCAACTGAGACCATTAATAGGTATTGGTGAACACATTATTAGCCCAACGAATGCTTTAACACACAATAGCTTTTTATGTCATCTGGTGCATGTTAATGTTTGGACAACGGCGAGAATCAAGCTCTATAAGAACATTGGGAAAAATACTGGGATTTTATAGTATAAAATTGCAAGTATTTTATTTTTTTTTATTTAAACTGTTTGTTTTCGCTTTAATAGAAATAAATAAATAGTAAAATTGATTTATTACTATTGATTTAAATTGAAACATCCGAGAATAATTCAAAAATTTCCATGTCTAATTTTACTCAAGTTCTTTGACCTCATTGCGACCATGACGAAAAAACAACATTTTTTACAGAACGTCCCGTCAAATAAATTATTATTTTTGAATACAATCAATTTAAAATTATATAAAAACAAATTTATTATATTCAATAGTAAAAAATTATATAAAAACAAATAAATTTAATTATTTAAAATTGTAAAATCAAATTAATGCTATTTAAGACCGTCACAATTGGAAACAAATGTATATATGTATATGGTTACTAAACTTGAAAAACCAATTATTTATGTCACACACATACTTGTCACTCACAGTTATTTAATGTGTCTTGTCTATACTTAACCACAGCATTAGTTTTGAGATATACAGCAATTTGCTTGTGGAACTTGCTGCACAAAATACAACGTGCCGAAATAGTGACGCTGTACTTGTTGCAAATACGTGAAAAAATCTTGACGGTTACTGGTTTCAACACGACTGTATGCCATATCACACAAATCAAACAATTCAGTTTCAGCGGTGAAAATACCCTGAACGTCGAATATTAAAAACTGAACTCAGATCTCCAGATTTGACCAATCAGAACTTTTTTTTGTGAGGTTAATAAAGCCGGACACTTGATGTATTAAATAGTAGTCCAAATAAATAGCAAAGGTTAAAATTGAATAAAATACCTCATTTATTATCTGTTGTTTTTTTAAATGCCCGTACCATGTGAATCTGACTTCATCGGTTTCGATCACAATCCAGCTCTTGTTACTGTTGTAAACAATTAGAAGATGCTAGATCGCTCTCTACGCCGTGAAGCCAACGTCGCCGACAGCAACATCTTCCCCTGCAGACGGTTCTCCCTTTAAAAGTTACTGTATTATTCGGATCGGATCATTACGCAGAGCATGACCGAGCCATCGTACTGGCTGTTCTTTGATTTCATGCACGATGATGGTCAAGGTTCAACTCTCACACCCATACATGACAACGTGTCGGATCAACTCTCTGTACAATTTCAGCTTATCAGCTTTTGCAAGTAAGATATCCAAATATATCAATGTTTATATACAGACATAAAAGATGGCGTACTCGTTATTTTATAAGATTATAAAATTAAGTATAAAATTATAAAATTAAGTTTTTTAATAGTTTAGTTTAGATATTGTCAATACGAGCTTATGTCATCTTAGACCTACAGTAGTTGTATGATAAAGCTACCCTGCTTTCTATACGTTTTTTTGTTCTAATCACAAGTTTTCTGATATGATAAAACGACTGCAAAACAAATGTGGCACAGGTTTCACTACTTCTCATGCTCTTTAAGATAGCCACAATTCGAAACAAGCGTAAATGGTAATTAACTCTAAAGAGGTATGTAGCATCATTAAAAATATGAAAAGGTTTGATAAATTACTCTTACCTTAGATCAAGTACTAACAAAAAATATTAAATACCTGCATAATTTAAGAGTTAGCAAATTTGTTGGAGCAATTAGATGAAAAATTGAAGATATTATATTTCGTGCATAAAGATCGAAGAGTAATTTGATGAATTTCAAAATGTTTTAAAATATTATAAAATATACAAAAGAATAATCAGGATTATTAGTTATTAACAAATATGATAAGCAGCCAGCAGCATATTAAATATGATAAGTAATGGAAATTAATAAATTCCAGGAAACATTCATACGATTGAAAACACGTTATAGTTAGTGTTGCAGCTAGCAGTGCACTGCCTAACGAGTATTTTTGTTATAGATTCGATGAATTTAAATTTAATTGGCCGCCAAAATAACTCGAAATGAAATTCCTACCAAGTGATTGGGTGAGGATTTCAACTGGGTTATTATTATCTAATACCTCTTGAGCCACTGCAGACGTGTCTCCCAAACTATTCATTGTTGAGTTCGTTTTGTGAGTCAAATCAAATGTTTATTGATTTTTTTGTTGAGTAACGTACGCAAGACCATGCCAAAATGTTCCCACATCTGTCTCTTAACCATGACAAAAAAAAATAAAATTTTGAAACCCTTTTAAATGTTCCAGGAGTTGTTTTATATAAATATACGGTTATGGGTTTAACAATGCTCAAATGGATTTTTTATCTTGAGACACGTGAATTTTGTCACAAGTTTCTGAAACTGTTTAGATGGTATACGGTAATATTTAACCATTGTTATACATAATAATACCAGCGTATCTTTTTATATTTGTATTTTTTAAATATGTTGTAAATGTATAATTGATTGTGACGTGAAAATTGAGTGTTATCAAAATTCTAGAAAATAAATATGTAGTTTCATTTGTATATTCCAGGTTTTAAAATGATAACAGCATGTTACATTATAAAAACCAAAAACTAACTGACGCAATATATACATACCAACAATATATCTGGATATGGTTATTTAAAGAATCACTAAAATAGTTTTAATAAATGCAATTAAATATAGCAATGATGACGAACTTAGTAAATTATTTATCTTAAAATATTATTTATTTTATATATACTTCGCGAAATAACTATATGGAACAAGAAATATGGTTCTATCCCAAATTTTCACTTATAAATTTTAGTATGAGAGCATTCTTTGGCAAGCGGCTTAAACAAATGGACACCAATTTAGTACTGGACCAAAGTGATTCAAGAGGAATGGGCAAACATCGAAGTTTCTATCATGCAATCGTTAGTAAATATAATAACACATCGATTGATGGAAGTTATAAACAACAAGGGTAGTCGCGAAATTAATGATTAATAAGTTTTGTCAACAAGTATTTCCTTCGATAAATAAATCTTTAAAAATGAAGATGTAGGTTCATACAATAAAAGGCATAGTATCTATGCAATAACATAATCCAAATCGATATAACATTGAAAGTTATTTATAACATACAATTTTAAAGATTCCTTTATAAGCTACTTCGCGCAGTGTGTATTACACTATTTATAACAATGACATAAACGCGAAACGTAAACAAAGTTCCAAGATCAATTAATTTGATATCAGAAGTTCATAGGGCAATATATATAGTTAGAATAATAGACTGAATAAAAATAATAATTCAGCGCACGCTATTTAAATATGACACTCCACCACTATTGTATAGTTTAACATAACGAAATATGTTTAACCAACAATATTGAAACGAAATATTGATTCCGACAATGACTAAAAATGTACGGCCTAAAACGTTTCAATTGGCCTTAGTTGTGTAACATTTGGTGGGTTAACACCTGTACGGAAATTTATTTCAATTCTACGTTGGTGAGGACGCCAAATCAGGTCAAAAAATTAATTTATTAAAATATTTTTTAATAAATTTGAAGCACAGGTAAACATTTGTTTTTCTATGTTTGCACCTTAACCTCGCTTATGGCCAATCACAACACAACTTTAATGGTGAAATATAAGATTCATCATTCATTACACATATAATAAGGTGAAGAAACGGCGAAATAATTTTGGCAAAACATTCGTAATCTAGACTTAATTGTAACTGATTTAATCTCTGGTGTCGAATTTTAATGTTTGCGTTGTATATTCATTCCTTGTTGATATTTTTGATCCAGCTGTCTATACGATTTTACAGTTCAACCTACCGTTTGATGCTTGAATTTTATTTGAATTTTGATGTCTTGCAATTGACATTTTTCATCAGAGACGAGTTTTCTTTCAACAGATTCTTTGTTCTCAACAAGTTTAATTGTCTTGTAGAAAAACGGTTTTTCGAATCCAACATAATTGAAGTACAGTAAGACCTCGATATAACGGACCCCGATATATCGGGGCTTCGGATAAACCGGACACATTTTGGCCATATAGGTACTACTACACTGTGTCATTCAAAGACACTTGATCGCGGACTTTTTGGCCAAAACACCGGTCTTAGCATTAAAAAGTGTTAAGCGAAGATATTAAAAACTCCGTGCATTACAAAAACCGTATGGCGAGCCTCTTCTTGTCGGAATATGAATTTCTTTATTAGTGACCTTAATCCGAGGTTAAGTAAATACGCTAAGGACTTGGAGAAAGAATATAGTTCGGTATTCTTACGGATCATGGTCTAACATATATAAAACTAACAATATACTTAAATGTGCGTATTGTTCAGAACGAAAATCATGTATTTTTATATAACGGACTATCGGCTATAACGGACTACTCTCGTTTGAATAGTCCGGTATATCGAGGTTTTACTGTATTGAAAATATTGTACTTTTTTGTTTGGATTTCCATGACAAAATTTATAAATTAAATTTGGACATTTAACAAAGACCTTTTTGTTACTAGATGTAAAATAAGGCAGTTCGTTTGTATATTTTATGAATTACAGGAGGGATCACAATTCAAGAAAAAGAAATTTTTTGTTTTGCGAAACAAATACGAAAGCATTCATTTTTGTCCACGTTTTACTCCTCATACCAGTCGAAAAATTCAATTATTCAGAATATTTTTAAATTATCTGATAAATAGCTTATAATAATTACGTTATATACTCATTACAAATTCTATCCAATTTTGCTAAGCAAAAATATTGACATGTATAAAAAAAAAACAAAAATTTGGTAGTTTAAAAATGATTTGATTTTAGAATTATCGATTACAAAATATTATTTTGAGAATGAAAATAAATAAATTTCAAACCATTATTAGACTTGGATGTGTTAACGTTTTACTCGAAAAATACCAAGAGAACGTAAAGGTTTTAATATTATGTAAGACTTTCTTCGATGAATAATTCACAACTCTTCCTTATCAATTAATATAGTTGATCAAGTATGTATTAATTCAGTACAAGTATAAGGCACAACTGCGTAAATATAAGTTTGACATTGTATATATACAATATACAAATAGTTTTAAATAGCTAGAAAATTGAAGAGTGCTAGAAAATAATTTCTTTTTAATGTTGTCCATGACTGGCTTTTAGATGATCTATTCTATGGGTCCAATTTTCTAGCACTCTCTCTGTTTATTACACGTGTTATGTTACGCTTCTAATGCAGGAATTGATCGCGATTTATCGATATAAACGAGTGATTCAGATACCCCTATAAAAACTAATCTAACGGCGTCAGATCAAACGATCTTGGAGCCCAATTCACGAGCCCCTTTTATGATATGTTGTTCTCATTAAATTTTTTTTTTCAATAAATCAATGGTTTGGCCTACTGTATGGCACGTTGCACTATCCTGTTGAAACCATAACTTGGCTACATCAATATCTTGAATTTTTAGCCAAAAATTCATTGATCATTCGCTGCCTATCCGCATTTTTAAAGAAATGCGCATTTTTCAGAATACATTGGAAGTTCTTGAATCTCTTCTGGCTATTGATCAGCCCAAATACGACAATTTTTTTTGTGGACGTATTCATTCAACCAAAAGTGAACTTCATCGCTGAACACAATTCTTCGATAAGAAGATTCTCTTTAAAATACGCCACAATGTGCCATATAAATACGCCACAATGTGTCAGATTATAAAGAGTGATGCAATAGGAAGGTGCCTCCTATTGCATCACTCTTTATAATGTGACTACTCGAGAGCCTTAAAAATCATCCCAACAGAAATAACACCATGTTTAACTGTAGGCCATAAGTTTGTTTTATTTTTAATTTGATTTAATCTACTATCACAGTAGCGTATTTTAACTTATTTGTTGCTCGTAAAAGTTCTTGAACAAAACACATTCCAAAAACTTGAAATTCGAATTAGATTTGGCAAAAGTTTAACTTATTTTATAGAATTCTTGTTAGTAATCTTTAGACTTTTTATTGCTAATAATCTGTTTTTTGTATACATTATAAAAGAAGCTTGATTTATGTTGTTACGCGATAAGCCAGATACTATGGGCGACTTGGAAGCTAACATTCGGTATATTTTTGCCGTTATATGGCCTTATAGCTGATCCATAATTAAAAGTGGAACATCATATTGGCTATATTTTATCCATTATCTTTGACTATATGATCGAAACCATGTTTAAACACTAATGCCATATAATTATATTTATAATAATGCTAAAGTTACGGTCATTAAAATAATTATTTATATCTCTATAAAACCAACTTATGTAAATGATTTAACGAATGTAATAATTGGTTAACCTTTTATTATTTAATTCAAAATATTACTTATGCTGTTTGACTCAATTACAGCAACGCCGTTTTCACATTTATCAGTACAAAATGAACATGAAGAATTTGGGGAAAAAGAAAGAATAATTTAATCAAACATTTTTATTGAGATAAACGATTTATTATAATACATTTAATAATAATTGAATATAACAAATTATTACAAGATGCACCAAGATATACAGAATTTTAAATTAAGTTGAAATATAAATCCATTCAAGGTGTTTAAGAACCATGAATCACTATGAATGTGATTCATGGTCCAGTGTACCTACAAGTAAATGGCCATTCCAAGAAAAACCGACGGCTATATTAATAAAGTGTCATCCACTTAAGAGTAAGAAATAATTAGTAAAGTCTCATTTGGCTAGAATACCCATTAAAAATTATAATACATACTGTCCCAAATATTATATCCTTAATTATACATCAATTAAATCATTAGCAAGCCGTAACACAAGAGGAGTGAAAATATCACTATATACCCCATTGTCATATAAAAATTGAAGTATGTAGATCAATTTACACACAGAACCCTTAAAAGTAAAAAATAAATGGTAAATGGCTTACCCAATAATTGTATTTTGTTTATGTTTACATATATGAGGTTAACCATATAAAAAGATTGTGTATGTAGTCGTGTTTGTGGTATTATAAATATGTGGGAGCATTCCCTATGCTACATTATGACCCTTACTGTAATTTTCTATACTTTTTAATTAACTAAATTTTTATGTCAATATTATATTATCTAAAGCATTATGTCACAGCTATAAGATTCTTATGTGTATGTGGGAAATATAAAATCACATAAATAATTAGAACGGCGTTTATAGTAAGGCGCCACGGAAATTCAATTAAATTCATTTTAATATCGATTCAGGACTGTACTATATAGTGCTGTAGCACTATATATAATCTCATTCTGGTATAACGATAAAGGGTTTTCCAATAAGAGGTTTCATTTTGATATTTAAAAAAACGAATATTTTTTAAGAGAAATGTTTGTTTCATTGTTTCAGCCAAATGGTTGTGACTACGCTTGAACCACCATATCATTATCATAAAATTTTCCATGGCCAATTCGCACATTTGCGACTGTATGTCCACAAAAACTTCACGAATTCTATCTTTAAGATCTTGAATCGATTGTGGATAGACCTTAACTTTCGCTTAACCCCAAAGAAAAAAGTCTAAAGGTGTTAAATCACAAGAATTCGGTGCCCAACTGTGATCACATTTTCGAGTAATAACACGGTCAGGAAACTTTTCTTGCAAAATAGCGATTGAATAAACGTCATCAATATCACTATCTTCCAATTCCGGCCATAAAAAATCATTAATCATAGCTCGGTATAGCGTAATCCATTTACCATAACAGTTGCACTAGCCTTATTTTCGAAAAAGTCAGGTTCCACCAGCCCAAAAACCGCACCAAACAAAGACACGTTGAGGATGGGGAGGTTTTCCAACAATCATACTTGAATTTTTTGCACCCCAAATGCGAATCAGTTTGATGCATCTGAATCACCCAATTAGCGATGATACGACGTTTATAGTGTTCGAACGGCTTGAGTTCTTGTGTTAACTAAACTTTAAAAGCGTTACACCTACATTGTTTTGTATATAAGTCGTTTTGCAAAATACGTTGTTGTAATGTCGTTTGTGGAACGTCTAATTCCAAAGTTTGCCAAGGAATTGACAAACCTGAGATTTCTTTGACACTACGGGCTAGAATAGCAATATTCTCAGTTGTTCTTGAGCGATGAACACGGTTTCGATTCTTTCCATCACTAACATGTCCCGACAGCTCAAAAATACGTTGTTGAAGCGTGTATCGTACTATTTTTATTAATGGCTTAGATTTTTACTTGTCAAATATCAAAAGAGCTTCAAAATTGACAGCTGCCCAAATAGCAGGCTATTCAAAATGAAACCTCTTATTGGAAGACCCTTTATATCTAGAATTATAATACATTTGTAGGCAACAATATTAAAGCAACAACAAAAATAATTAGTTTTCGAAATTTGAATATTTGATTTTGATATAAAGTTCGCGCGAAATATATTTCACATAATCGACAGTAAAGAAGGCATTATTTCGTAAAAACAGCGTCTCTATGTCTATTCCATATGTCTAACACACGCAATAATAACATAGGTCATTCTTTTATAGAGCATAAAAAGACAATAACATAAATTTAATTGATGAATCATTTTCTTATCTCCAATAGATACTTGAGTAAGTTGCGGCCTTCGTACACACAACATAACGTGATGAACTTTAAATATTTTTTTAAAATTATTTTACATAGGATATGCAGTCGGTAAATTTTTTTATAATCCATTGAAAATATTGAATTTCATAATATATTTTATAATATACTTTTAGTTTTTGTAATTAAATTAACACATGTGTTATCAAATTCAAGGAATTTGAACCAACTCAACCAAACAAGACCATTTGACGTACACGTATTATACGTTTTACTAGGTATATGGGATGAGTTATCAAACTTTCAAAGTGATTCAATTTAATTTAAAACAAAATGAAATAAACTCAAGTGTCCATTTATGGTTAAAATTCCATACTAAATATAGAAAAATATCACTTATTACAGTTTCTTATTTATATACGTCTAAGAAGACATACTCATATCGAATAAAAGAAACTATTTTGTGCTTGAACTGGTTACACATGTAATTATAAAGTACAGAGTACATAACTTGTATAGAATTTGAATTATAAAAAATGGCATTGGGGAAAATGATTTCACACGAAAATATGGCAAATATTTCATAGATCAACAATGTTGCATACTGTTTGCACTCTGAATGCGTAATTCAGTGTATGATTATGGGAACAGGCATGGAATTTTTATCAAACTGCATTTAAATAATAAATAAACCTAATACATACTCAAGCATATATATGTAAACTACTAACATCCGATTTGTTTGATAACACATACCTTAAATATTTGGAAAAAACATAAATAACCTAATCAAATATAAAGAAGACAGACATAATATATTGTGTGAAAGATAAGAAATGACGACGAGAAAATCAGTTAGATTCAACCTTGATTTGACTAATGATCGCAACATTAGATTTCGTAGAAATAAAACTGATCAATCGGCAAATAAATTAAACCTATCGTCCACTTACGAGTATATGGGTTGACTTTAAACTATTTATATAGAATGACTCAGCACAGCACTCGTCCGTTGAAAACTATAAAACTATATGTGTATATACATATATACATAATATTATAAAAACTATACACTTACGAGATTTTGTATTGTTGCTGTTGCCAGCATTGCTTGTATTAATCATAATTTCCTTTTTATTCGTTGAATCAATTTTAAGTGTAATCTTATTTTCCATTTTAACACTCATTTTTGTGTTATTATATTTAAGCGCGAACTTTTATGTCGCCTGTAATCTTGACCACACTATTAGAAAACAACACAACAAATATAACAAACTAATCACTATAATAAATATTTCACTAAACTTCCTCGATATAAAATAACCAAAACCACAAATCGCGTAAATATTTTGCTATTTTTTTACATTGGTGTCTTGTAATGACTAACTTATGTATGGAAATTCGTTATACACACAAATTTTAAACAAATAAATCAAATTCTTGATTAATCATCAAATTCACAACTTGTATATATGCATTCGTATGAAACACATAAAATATCACTCGCGAGCGCGAAACCACTCAATATTCACAACTTTAAAAAAAATTATTCGCAATAATCTCTTTACTAAAAGTTACTTCTTGCCGTTTGAAGAATTCGTTTGAAACTAAACAATATTTTTTATTTAATTTTTTTTTCGTTTGTGAAAGACGACGTTATAAGTTTTTTGATACAAAGTAGAGAAAAATAAACGGAAAAAATTAACAATATGAATGCGAACGCGATATTATACATATAGTATATAATTGTGGTGTAGTACGTGGTCGCTATAGAGTGTATTTTAATATGACGTATGATTTTCATGTAGAAGTTAATTATGTACATACCACATTGGTGGGCGTTGCTGCATGGGGTATTATCGGCAATGGTCGATTATTTCGCGCTGTCGAATTTTTTCCATCGAGTAAAATTTATTTATATTGTATAAATCAGTTATACCTTTTTGATATATATATGTTTGTATTTTAACCGTGAGACTTACTTAATAGGCAGTGGTTAGCTGCGGTAACTAGAGTGGGAGGTAACGGGTTCTCGAATCCTGATAGCAGCGGGATTTTCGCCATCTGATAACGAACAAATGAGTGCAGAATTCATGGGACATCTTCCATGTCAGTACACAGAAAAAAATTAAATGGAAAATTCACCTAAGTGCAGTTAGTTAAAAGTAAAACAGATAATTTGTTTAATATTTTAGATAAACGAACGAAAACGATTGATGTATAAACATCTTGAATTAGATTAATCATATATTTTACTTTTAGATAATTCCACTTTTTAATAACTGTAAATTTTAATACATAAATCATTTTCAAACTTAGATATCCCTTCTAAAATATTAGATCTTTATAAAAACAAAAAAATTGAAAATGTTTTATTTAAACCAATTAATTATTTTAGATACTTTTTCTATTCATTTTATCCTCTATAAAAAAAAAATTATGTTAACGGTAATATCATCCTATTATTTTTTTAATAATTTACCTAAACATTTAGCTGATTTGTTATAATTCTAAAAGAAATAGATAATATACATATACTTTGTTCCTTAAATTACCTAAAAATTTAGATAAATACAAAATAAAGTTGGATTTTGCAACAACACAAAAATTTAAATTTTAATAGTATGTGGAAATTTGTGTGCATCACATTGAATTATAAAGTGAGTCAAAACGAAAAATAATTTAACCGAATTTAACTGAATTTTAGAAAATTATTAATTAAGTGGCTAAAACATAAGTGTTTTTTAAAATTTGTAATATTTAAGTGACTTGAAAAAGGTTTAATAATAAACTTAAAATAAAACTTAAAAAAAAACGTGGAAAAGTGTTAAGGAATTTTTACCGTTAGTGATCAAAACAGTTAAGTAAATTTGCATATTATTTTATTTTTCTTCCTTTATAAGCATAGAATTCATATTAAGTTAATATTTGTATTACGTTAAGGTATGTAATGGAAGATCTTATAGTATTTAACAATAATATTGAGCAGACGGTACCAATTCTCTTAGAAGAATGGGGTTTCCCTAATTTAGTGGAAGACTTTCAAAGTAAGCAAATTTTGAAATACATACAAATAAATTTATTTTGAATATTTTATTGTTATATAATCAAAGTGTCATCATTTCGAATTTTATAAAGCATTAATTTTTGATATAAATTGGTTATTAATAAATTAATATATGTGTATAAATTTTTGATTTTATCATTTCTCCATTAGAAAAAGGAATAGATATTGAAGTTTTAAAAGAACTAAATAGTGATGATCTTAATCGGCTTATCCCCGACAATTTATTTGGTGTGCGAATAAAATTTAGAAAAAACCTTTATCAATGGCAACTTGAACAGGTAATACCTATGTATATATATACATATATACAAATATTTATATATATATATATTGATATATGTATATATATGTATATATATATATATATATATATATATATATATATATATATATATATAAATATATATATATATATATATATATATATATATATATATATATATATATATATATTTATATATATATATATATATATATATATATATATATATATATATATATATATATATATATATATATATTGTACATTTTTTAAAAATAACAAATTTCGTGGGGGTTGCAACAATGGTTGATTTACTTATTTTACAGGGATGTAGATCAACTGCAGCAACTACAACCGTTGTTGGTTCTTGGATAAGTTCTCTTCCTGATTCCGTAAATGAAACATCAACTTTATCATCTCCTATCACGTATCAACTTACCACATCTTCACCTTTGCCCAGTTCGACGTCAATTGATTTTGAAACAAATTCCACAAAATTTGTAAATATTTGATTATTGAATCTTCGAATATTTTCAACATGCTTTTTTTTTATTTAACAGGATTTAGAAAAGGAGTTGGAATCTAGCACATCTGGAGGATTTATTTTATCAGAATACAAAAAAAATAACTCGCTGACTAAGAGTGACAGACAATATATCGTCCAAGTTGTAGCAGAACATTTAATTTCAAGAGGCAGACGAATAACCAATTCAGAATATAAACACTTATCTCAACAAATTGTACATCTGTTTCCTTCTGAACACGAGGTAATAATATGTTTAACTATTCATTATTATTTAGCAATAAAAGTTAAAGCATTTGTTTGATCTAAAATAACATGATCAATTATCCTTTTTTAAATAGATTTATTAGTGAAAAGGTCAGAAATATTACTTCTTGACTGAATTTTATTTTAAATTAATCAAATATGAATACATATATAATTACTATGTACTTACAAAATTCATAAATAGTAATATTTATATAAATTTTTGTCGCTAACATTTTCCAGGAAACATATTTTGGAACGGAAAAACAGAGAGGAAAGTTGGCGGAAAAATATTACACACTATCCAAAAAGTTTGCCAACTGTGGTATTATTAAAAAACCGGTCAAACGAAAAATCGTGGAAGAGGCACATAAAAAAGATAAGCTATTGATTACTGATATTAAAAACTTGGAAGATCAGCAAAATAATTTTCTTTGGCTTCAAAAAAATTTTAGTCCCGAATCAATTGTATTTGACAAATGGAAATCAACATTTGACTTACGAAGACTCCAAATCGAAGATCACACTACAAATATTTTAGAGGAATGGCCAATTTTAAAACAAAAAATAGGTGCTTCACTTGTAAGGTTTTTAATATTTGAATCAAAATATATGTATTTAATTAATATTTTGTTGCAGATTGAAATCGATTTTGAAATATTATATCCTCAAAAGTCCACACTTTTATTTTCAAAGTGGGATAGATTTTGCGAAAATATTCAAAAAGTGTTTGTACGAGAAATCAAGGATCCGTATTGCAAAAAACTACTAGAATCTCTTAATTCGATAAATAATCAAGGTAATTGTCTTCCGTAATTATATATATATATATATATATATATATATATATATATATATATATATATATATATATATATATATATATATATTTATATATATTATATATATATATATATATTTATATATATTTTATATATATATATATATATATATATATATATATATATATATATATATATATATATATATATATATATATATATATATAAATCAATTGACATTTTGTTGTTAATATTTATTTATGTTCGTCAGATTCTAAAAACTATATTATTACTATACTTTTGAATGGTGTGTTAATTCCACAAATAATTAAGGGAAAGGGATCCCAAAAACCGTGGAAACCATCGATTTTGGACGCACAAAAATCATTTGCAACACATTTAGTTGTAAGTATTTATACTACATGTTTATGCATTACTGAAAGATGATCTAATTGTGTAATTTTACAGGACAAAACTTACATTCAATCAACCCTGGAATTAAAAAAAATTAATAACAAGGAAAAAAATTTACGGATACAACCATCAATTATTGTGATAGGGGATACTCTAGAAAATATAACCCAAACTTACATATATTTCGATGACGTTTTGTATGAAATAGATAATTATTTAAAAGCAGTCTCTATTACATACCAGTTGCACTTCGTGTTTAATTTGGAGTATGCGGCTGAATGTGGACAAGTTTGGCAGCTTATAGAGGAATACTTCTACGAAATGGTCACAGACAAAAAGCGTAATTCTTCGCTTACTGCACTTATTAATGAATTGAAGATTAACAAATAAGTTCTTATTTTTAAATTTAATTAAGATTATTTCTATTTAGTTTTAACATTACATAATATTACAATAGGATGTATAGTTGCTTCTTGTGTTCAAAAATATGTGAATCTGTTTCACTTTACATTAATCATTTGAAATTTGTTCATAAAACCAAGGCACATTCCCATTTTATCTGTACAAATTGCCAACAAACCTTTCAATCAATTTACTCTTTTAAAAAACATATTTTAAAACAGCATGATGACTTGAATTGTAATTCTTCTGCTGAAAGAAGTAGAACCAAAGAATCAGTAATCGATGATATGCCTTGCGTTATAGAAAATGAAACTTTTAATGATAGTTCATCAGAAAAAGTTAAATTTGATAGTTTTGCTCAAATTAATTCAGTTAATCTTGCACTTAGAACTCAAACTGATATCAAAGTGGCGATATTAATATTTATTTTGTTTCTATTTGGAAAATTAGATTTAACTAGAAAAATAGCAATAGAAATTTTAAATTTTATAATAAATACAATTTTAGTTCCACTTCTAGCTAATCTTGAACATGAAATAAAAGATTTAGAATTAAATTCAAACACTAGTCAAAAATTAGTGGGACAATTTAGAGAAATAAAACAGTTTTTAGAAGATTTAAATTCTGAATATAAAATTAAACAATTTTTAAAATCTCAAGACTTATTTACAGAACCTGAAGAATACATTATTAATAATAGTATGAATCTTGAAACCGTAAATAACTCTGAGCATTCAGGAATATTATTACCCATTAAAGATAATTTACGCCGGTTTCTTTCGCTCCCTCATTTGTTAAGTTCAATGTTTGCAAAGCAAACTAAATTTCTTACCAGCACTAAAATAGAAAATATTTGTAGTGGTACAATTTGGAAAGAAAAATGCGAAAATTTCAAAGGTAAATTAGTTTTACCTTACTTATTGTATCAAGATGATTTTGAAATCAATGATCCGCTCGGAGCAAAATCTGGTATACATAAAATATCAGCCTTTTATTTAACATTTCCCCTTTTAGAATCAGACGCACTCTCAAAGTTAGAAAACATTTTCCTTTGTTGTCTTAATAAAAGTAGTAATTTAGATTACGGCACAGAGCAAAATTATGGTCCACTTTGTACAGTTCTCAAAAATTTGGAGGACGACGGTTTAGAAATTGAAATAGATGGAAAAAACAAATTATACATCTTCTTCTTGCTGCTATTATAGGTGATAATTTAGGTTTAAACACAGTTCTCGGGTATACCAGATCATTTTCCGCTAACTATTGTTGTAGGATATGCAAATGCCACAAAGAAATAATGAAAGTTCAAACGATAGAAGACAAACAATTACTTAGAACGACTGAAACATATTGGCAAGATTTGCTAGAAGGAAATATATCTAAAACAGGAATTAGTGAAAGTTGCGTTTTTATTAAAATTGGTTCATTTAAAGTTGCTGAAAATATCGCAGTAGATATAATGCACGATTTATTAGAAGGCATTTGTCATATTGAACTGAATCTTATTTTAAAATATTTAATATTAGAAAAACAGTTTTTAAGTTTGTCCATTTTGAATAACAGAAATAAAAATTTTCCATATCATTCGTCAGATAAGTCTAACATGGCACCTCCAATTTCTTTACACCACTTAAATAACGGAAAATTAAAAATGTCTGCTTCACAAATGTTATGTTTCCTACATCATTTACCGTTGTTTATAGGGGACCTAATACCAGAAACGGATGAAGTTTGGAAATTTTTAATTATTTTAGACGATTTAGTACACATGTGTCTTTTGCCATCTTTTGATAATGAACAAATTCAACAGCTGGAACAAATGATTACACTTCATCACGAGACATACAAAAATCTCTTTCAAGTAGATTTCTTGCGGAAACATCACTTCGTTCTGCATTACCCATATGTAATAAGAAATCTTGGGCCTCTTAAAGGGTTATGGGTAATGCGAAACGAAGCCAAACACAAACAGTTAAAAACGTATGCTAATGTTTGTTGTTCCAGGCGAAATTCACTTTTAAGCATTGGAATTAAATTGCAATTTTTTGCAGCATATCATATATTTTTGAAACACAACCAAAGTACTAAGGATTCATGTTTAAAACTAAATAATAATAGTAAATTTTATGTACAATACACCGAATATGAAATAAGAAGCCATGAATGTAGTATATCTTTTGAAGATTTAAAAAAATTTCGCTCAGTGGATTATGGATATTTGCATAACACCAAGTATGCAATCAATGATATAATTACGTTTAATAATTTTAATGAAAATTTTTTTTATTTAGTTCTTAATATTGTTTATTTAAATAATGAAAATGATATAATACTTATAACCAAAAAACTAATTATTAATCATTTCAATAAACATATAAATGCCTTTATCGTAAAGGAATATGATCAAAAAGTAATTGATATATTTAAATTAAAAACATTATCATATTTACCTACTAAATATTATAATTTAACTTATGGCAAGGTTATAAAACTTAAACCACCCATAACTTAAAATCAAAGTTTTACCTGAAATGTTATTTTGTTAATTTTATTAATAAAACGTTGATTAAAAAAAATATTATTGTTTTTTATTTTAAAATAAATTTAGTTATTTCACCTACTCTAAACGAAGACATGAAATAGTTCATTAATCATTATATTTAGATAAATCATTTAAATCAATTTTAGTCCGATTTTAATATAAATTAGATAGTTTATCTACAAATAAATAGATAAACCTGCTATAATAAATGAATAAATACCCCAGACATATTTAGGTGAATCATACCGTTTTTTTTACATATTTAGATAAAACACCTAAGTAATTTTTACGTGAAATATCGATCTAATTAAATAATTTACCTATGCAAGTTATGTGTTATTTATAGAATAATCAACTAAAACCCTCTTCGAAGATACATCTAAACAACATAGCAGGCTGAAAATTGAAGACAATTTTTATGTAAAGTATCTAATATTTTAGAAGAATTTTCTGTTTTTTGTTCTCTGTGTACTATTGGCTGGCATGGACCTATAAAATATTCAGATAGTTCTACGTAAATCGAACCTATAGACGTGCGTGCTCGATTTAGATATGTAATAGCGTAAAGTAGGATATAAATAAGCAAACCACGAAAGTGTTGAGAGAGCTTTGACCCAATACAAAATCAATTATATTTAAGAGGTCCAATTAAAAATTCAGTTACTTTTATAATTAAGATGTTTTGTTTATCTAACTCTATTTTATTCTTGACAGCCAATTTTAAACTAGGTCATCTAAGGTCACAATGAGCAAACTCAAATCTTCATTATAGATTTTTACATGCTTAAATTATGTTTATATGTATAGGGTATTCCGTATCATTTAACAACATAGCAAAATTTGTAACTCACCTGTTTCTTTAGTTTCATTTAAGTATTCTTCGGTTCTTCTTAAAAGAAAATTAATTCAGGAGGCGCATTCTGAGAAATATTGAATTTACTAGAATATTATTACAAATTTCAAAGTAAATAACGAACGCACGGTTAAGTAACTGATATAGGCTTGATAAATGGTTATGCTTATATATTAACTCAAATGATTTAAATATTTGATTCTGGTCAAACGAGCAAGATCGTTCGATGATGCTGCAATCCAGTCACTGAACCTAGATTACAGCCAACCCATACAGTCCGCAATAAGTTTTAACTCATAGTGAGTGAAGTATTTTTCCTGAGGACAGTATTTCCTGGAATTCACCATCAAATTTTTGATGTAGCCGGATGTAGCTTAATGGTTAAGAGAGTTTCTTATCACGCCTCGAGACCGCGGCGTGATAAGAAACTCTCTTAACCATTAAGCTACATCCGGCGACAAGTTAAAGTAATTGAACTATATAAATAAGTGTTAAACATCCTTAAAGGTCACTGTGATCGGGCAAAGCAAGTATACGGAGACTATCAAGGATATCCCAAATATTTCTATCAGGTATTCTAGATAAGTTTACGATTCGATCATTCAAAAGTTTAAATAATCTATGGCTTAGAGGCCGTAACCGACCCTTACCGCGTCTCAGCTGAGACCGTCTTACGATCCAGTTTTAACGATTGATGCACATTGTATAGGTGGTCAGCCCAACGAATGTTTTTACACACAATCGCTTATTATTTCATTCGGTGCATGTTAATTTTTGGTGAACAGCGAAAATCGAACTCGAGACCGCGGCGTGATGAGAAACTCTCTTAATCATTAGGCAACAACCGGCGACCATTCAAAAGTTTATGCAGTTAAAATGTTGTTATAAAATTAAATTGTTTGTAATTATAATCATGAAGTAATTATAAGTTCAATAAGGAGATAGGTTAGTATTCTAACCTGATAAATAGTTTTAAGAGCCAACACAACACATGTTTAATAGTAACAACATGTTTGAGAAGGTGATGTTAATAGTGAGGAAGTATATAAAGGATGTGCTTTGTTACAGATAACCGTTGCTTTGTATCGCCTACCCCTCTCTCTGACACTTCTGAAAGTTAATAAAAATTTTGCAGAAAAACATTTTTTTTATATATGACTTCCTAACATTTTTAGATAAATATCATTTGTTGTGATTTATGGATAATAAACCAAAAATAGCTTGTTCTTTTCAATGACGAGATGGCAAATACTATACAAATTCTCGGATATTGTTTATCAAATAGATGGCCGCACCACAGCACACTCTGACTCAATCACTATTGGCTTTACAGTAAGAAGGGTTTATGATTAAGCTTTATGATAGTATATTAATGAAGTGAGTAGTAAAAATTCGAAGTTGTTGCTTGAATGTTGTAATATTCGGCTAGGCCGGGGGGTTTTGATCTGATGATCAAGTCATTGAATGACTATGTGACCGAAAAGATCAAATCCATCTCATCAGGCATATGTTACCGTACTTGATGCTCGTGTTGTGCGATTCGTTTATGTACGTTCAGTCGTGACGCGACAGTGCTAGCGAATTACAAGAACTTAACTCGACACATCGATTTTATTAATTGATTGATTGCATTTGTAAATTATTTAAGTTGATCTGAAACACCACAACAAAACAATGCAATAATAATAAAATAGTAGTCGCATCATGGCGTTTAACATGATCTAGCATCTTCTGGTTATATTTAAAATTAATAAATTATCGATGCTCAAAATTTATCTATCTATACATAAATTATTTACCTATTCTAAGCTTGCCAGGGTCAATACTTATCGCGGTTAGCCAAACGTTAATCTCGAATAAAAATGTTAAGCTTGAATTTAATGAAAAAAATAAGTTCACTTTTCAAGGGTTTCTTTCCCGAACCAATCAAATTACAATTCATCAACCGAGAATTCATTAACCTTGTATCGTTTTACATACACATATGAAATACCAATTGATGGAATTTATTAGATAACCCATAGCTCCTCATTGCGTTCTTTTCAGTTATTTCATGTCTGCAACAAATCATTTTATTTATTTTAATTAAAGATAATATTTTAATAAATTAATTGAATGCAAGCAAGCAAAAGTAAAACTTAAGAATTGGATGCAGTTTTTTGGCGCCAGTTTCAGTTGATTCTTGTTCATTTTATTGTATGCAAAATTTATTTCCATTTTATTGTTGGTTTTGTAACAAGAACAACACCGCAATAATTCAAACCACGTTTTTTTTATCCAAAAACTATAATAAAACTCAAAACTATTCATGCAATAAAAACAACTGTAGCGAAGAAGTTGATTTAATTCGTGTTTGATGCAAGTACACATATATGAAGAACTTGAGTGATTTCATTAAGTTGCAGTGTTTTCTGTTTTGTATAATGTGAGCTGCGAGTTCAATGAAACAATAATTGATTTCGGACCATATTGTTGTTGTTGAGTACGCAGCGAATTAGGTTAATTATTTATTAGATGCACCGTTACATAACTATTTGAAAAATATTATTTTATTTCTAACAATAGAACAATTATATGTCTATATAGCTTTTGAATCTTATGTGGAAGTAATAAAAAAATAATCACGTAAGCCAAACGAAAGGTGGAAAACAATATACATCCACATCCAAAATCAGATGGTCGATAATCAATCAATAGTTACAGTTAGCTAAATAACAGCCGTGTAATTTCCCTCTTTGATCATCGCCCAATTTATATATAAACAATAAATACCGAATTTGATTTTTGTAATTGTTTATCATCACTTCGCGTTTAAATTCATAAAATTAAAACAAATTGAATTTGTTTATAATATACATACGTAAACTCTGTGTACGTCATGTTGTATATTATTACTACGAATATACTGCTGATCATAAGTGTAATCATTCCAAACTGGATCTTAGATTGTATTTTATTTAAATTAATTCATTTTGTCAACCGACTTAATAATGCAATGGTTAAAGCTACATCAATTGAACTCAAAGGTGACCATTTTGAATCCACATCCCATTGTGACCGCACATCCCATTTTGAGTACAAGCTCATTTAGAATAGAATGAGCAGCAGGGATCAGACAATATATAAAAAAATCTTAACAATTAACTTAAACTAATTATATTGTCATTCAGACACGCCATTCAAGAAACTTCGATTAAACGTATCGACAGATCTCAAACTCCTAATACTGTGTAATGAACAGAATTCCATAGAGGAATACCTCTAACAAAAAAAGATGAATTTAAAGACCTAGAAGAATTTGTCGCAGGCAGCAATCGAAGATTGGCGTAATGCGACCTGCTAAATAATAATTTTTTGAATAAATAATTTGGTTCTTTAGTTTTTAGTAGCTTCCTAATAAAAGCGCAAATCCGAAACTCATAAAAACTAGTTAAACTACAACTAAGAACAAGCCTAGTATAGGATGATATATGGTCAAATTTCCTAATTCCGAAAATAAAACGAGTGCAAGCATTAAAACATCTTTTTAGAATAGACATATTTTCCTGAAACATACCAAATAAGACAACATCACCATAGAGAAAATGCGGAAGGAGATTCTCTTTTTATACTGACTTTCCGTAAACCCTACCACTTTATACAAACAACTAAGTAAACCTTTCTACTTATTTTAACTAAATGATCACCCTATGTAAGAGTTTTGTTATAAACTATTCCCAAATTCCTAACAGTAGTTGAAAACGGAATGAGTGACCCATTAAGTAAGATTAATACAAGGAAACGAAAACGTATCTAACGATTTTTTGTATATAATAATAGATTGGGATTTACTAGCATTCAAGACGAGTCCATTGGAAATATACCAATTATATACTCTATCTAAATCCTCGTTAACCAGAGAAATATTACTAACAATAGAATGCTGATCTAACTTACTATTTCTATAAATTTGGACATCATCAGCAAAAATGTGAAACGAACAATGGTGAAACAAGGGTTCTATGTCATTAATGTACATAGAAAATAATAAAGGACCAAGTACCGAACACCTGAAGTAACTAGAAGAAAATTAGAATAACAACTACCAAAAAAAACTGTCTGTGACTGATCTGATAAATAATTTATAACTAATCTAGCAGCTGAAAGGGAAGATTTAAATTAGGCGATAAGCTTGTTATAGAGATGTTGTGATTCAAAGAATCAAAGGCTTTTGAAAAATCTAACAAAGTGAAAGAAGTCAGTTCCCTGTTTTCCATACTACGCCGAATATCATCGCTGATATTCAATAATGCAGTATTCGTGCCATGGCACTTTCTAAAACCAGATTGAAAGACATTAAGTAAACTATTATCAAATGGGACTGAATTTGGTTTTTCCCTACTATCTCAAAGGCTTTGGAAATGGAATTTAAAATACTGATAGGTCTAAATTGGGATAACTCAACAGGATTGCTAATTTTTGGAATTGGAATTATTTTACTGAGTTTCCATTGCTCAGGAAAAGAAGAAGAGGTTAAGATAAAATTAAAAATGTGTAATAAATATTTTGAGACTACAGGAAAGATTCGTTTCACCAATTTAAAACTAGCCCTATCAAGACCAGACGATTTCAATTTTACTTTCCAAACAGCAGACTGTAACTCCTCAAAGGAAATATTAGAAAATGAAAAAGAGTTAGAACACTCTTCAGATTTAAGATCAACAACAGGACTAACCAAAGTTGGATTCGAGGTAATAAAATAAGAATTAATATCCTCAGCTTTGAAATCTAAAATACCATCATTTCTACACCTGCGTAGATCTAGATTTCGATCGCCAATTGTGCGCCAACCGCCGAGAACATCAATTCGTCATCGTCAAACGCGGAAATGAACATCAGCTGGTCTTCCATGAAACGATTTCTGCGTAATGATCTTAGTTTGTGGCACTGTAAATTTCAATTGGTCCAGCAATTGGACCGTCGTGACTATCCGCTTCGATATTGATTTGCTGCGACAAAATGGAAATTGATGAGGAATTTGCTGAACAAATCATCTTTTCGGACATGGCGCATTTCCATCTACGTGGATACGTAAACAAATATAATTGTCGCATTTAGGAATCGGAAAATCCACAAGGATATGTGGAGAAGTCAATGCCTCCATCGTATGGTAAGAATTTCTTCAAAAATTAGGAAGGAGCGACCGTTACGGTCAACGGAATCAATTACCACCACATGTTAACGTCTTTTTTGTGGCCATATCTTGAAAATTTTGGTTTGAACGACTTTTGGTTCCAGCACGGTGATGCGCCATGCCACACAAGCGTTTAAATAGTAAAACCACATTATTAGTCAAATGGTGACGTGAATTGGCCAACAAGGAGTTGTGATTTGACGCTTTTAGATTTGTGGAGTGCTTTAAAGAACAAGTCGTAAACAATTGAGGTTTTGAAAGCTTGGATTGAAGCAACCACTGTCGAAATAGGACAAAAATGTGCTCATAAATTGATGGAATGGAGTACACCAAAGCCAGCCGCCTTGGAAATAAATAAGCCATTATTGTTTTATTAAATTTTTAAATTTGAACTTTTACTGCGGAACACCCTGTAAAAAAAACAACCAAACTTCGTTTTGTTTAGAACATTATCGATGAATTTATATTTATATAAAGGGAAGTTGGTGACATCCGAATGTTTTGTGTATGCTATTAGGGTAATTTATCATGGTTAAATTCTCTAACGTATACAATCCCAATCAATAAATTGTTAAACCCAATTCTAATTTGCGCATACATACATCAATAAATATGAAATGGAACACAGTTAATTTGACATAAATTACCTTCTAGGAATTGAGTTCCGACTGTATATTTACTACACCATAAATTAAGTATATATAATATGGTTACTTAATGTAACGGTTCAATCTTAAAGTACTTAATCGGTTTTGAGCACGTAATTGTCATTTATTGTACATGTACATATAACACCAAACCATTTGTTACCTGAATTGATACCGTTGCGTTGATCGGTGGTTTAAGATATCCAATCAAATATGTTCACGAGTCATTTTAACTATACATGACATATTTAGTGGGTTTGGTATACAAATTATGTTAGATTTTTTTCGTCGAGATAGAGATCTTTAAATGTGTTCGTATATATAGTTAATAGTTTTCAAATCGTAGCGCATGGTTAGGTATACAATATGAAAGTGACTAATTGGTCGAAATTATAAAACGCGAATATATTTCATAATTCTGCAGCAAATATGTACATATTTTAAACAATTGGAATATATTTCATATTGTAGTTTCTTCTCACGTACATTAAGAGTAGTTTTATAATATATATTTGTATAGTTGTGGTAGTTTATACGATATAGTTTGTTATTTAACACGTTCGAAGTCCGGAATTAATTATGTGAGGTGTGGCTGCATCCTCGTGAAAAAATACATTTTTATATAATAATCTATGGCTTAGAGGCCGTAAACGGCCGTTACGGCGTCTCAACTGAGACCTTACGAACCAGTTTAAATAATTGGTGCACATTGTAGGTGGTCAGCCCAATGAATGCTGGCATGTTAATGGGTTTGCATGAAGGGGTTGCATGTTAATTTTTTGATGAACGGCGGGAATGGAACTCGAGGCCGAGGCGTGATGAGAAACTCTCTTAACTAACCGGCGACACATTATTATATACATATATTTAATGGTTTCAAATAATATTGATCAATTATATGTCAACAATCTGATTGTATCACTTTCGAACACGAGACAGTACCAATAAGCAGAAACCAACCGATCCTTCACTATAATGTGTGGACCCATCGAATAAGAATCTCTATATCTATTTAAATGTATAGAGAATCTTGTAAAGATGAACCTTTATTAAAGGAAGATCAATTAACCTTTCACTCTCGGTTGGCATGCACTCGGTAAACGATTCAGCGAACTTGAATTTCATATGAGACATTACAATATGCATGTGATTAGTCTCGTGATTTACTAGAAACCGGTATGAATCATTAACGTAGGACTTCAAGCATACAATATATCATATACGCATGATTTTTCTCGCACAGTTTTAATTGGCATGTTATTTTTGAAGAATATTCAATTACAGCCTAAAGACATATTATTGAGTACACTAAGAATATCAGAAAAATATAAACACGGCATTTTACGAGTACTCCATTGATTTTGACACAAATGTTTTTATTCAGTTCTAGAATGGAAATTGACCGAGATTTTAAAGTAGCAGATCTGATGCAACGGAGTTAAAACTCAAACTAAATGCATTTTATTATTATTATTGACATCTCTTGCTGTTTGATTCGATGATACCTTTCCTGTATAAACTATACATACCTATAGATTTTGGAAATGGACGTCTGTTAGTCTTAATCATTTATCATTACTATCATTATCATATATCGTGTTATATATTATTATGATATATCATTTTACGTATTATCTGAAATGAAAAATGAAGTCCCAATTATTCCTGGAGACTTACCTCAACAGACAACATGCTACTTAGTGAGCTTTGTTTAACTTGCAACAAGAAGTTAGAAAGAACTATGGAATTGGGATTTTATAAGATAAAAATATACTAAATCACTGCAATCTCATGCAATGCGTTTAGGCTATAACATTTTAAGACTTCAGAAAAAAAATTTAGTTCCAAGTTAATGAAATTCAATTAAGAGGAGCGGTGTATCTCGTTTCGAGGTTATACTTCGAGCTGCTCGGTCGAGTTTTTTCCGAAAAAAGAGAGAAGATTATCATAATGATAACTTTATTAAAAATCGTAACATCTTTAATGTCTATTTTGTTGGTGGTAGACCAATAATACATATTGTCATCTTACAAACTATATTTTACCATTTACTACGGCAAATCAGATACTTTTCAGATATATCGTAAATCGGTTTACCAAGATTGCAGAAGATGTGGAAACATTTTCTGCTAAAAGAGTTCCAAAACGAATAAAATTAAAATAGAATTGAACAAATACCTCGTTTTATTGCTTAGCTGGCAGGCTTTACAAAATTTTCTTTGAATCAGTGCTATAGTAAGTTGTGATGCGGTATCTTTTCTATGAATGTACTCATATTTGAGTTATTGTACACTTATATAGTACATTAGCCTTCTATACCACCACACTTGTTATACGTCTATAAAATCGTTTAACAATCCTTCTTATAGGAAATTTTTTTCTCGACATTGTAAACAAAGTTTGCACTTTATTTACTATATTTCTTTGCAATTTTAAAACATGCATGCACCTCGTAACCACCGGGCTAATATGTTATAGATCAAAATAGAGATACGAGATACGAGGAGTTCTGACAATGATTCTTTGATTCTTCTGACCAATGAAGCTTTTTTTTTACTCTCAACGTTCCAAAGAATATCACTTATATCTTCCTGAGTCTGTCAGATCGGACAAAAATTATACTGGCTGATTATACCGTATTCCAGAGTTTAACGAGTTATACCAAGTATCTAACTTTATTCTATATCTCATTCATCTTATACCGAAACAAATACTAAACACTGAATTTAAATCATCTTAGAATTTAATCTTGAAATATAGTATAACATGTGTTCATCCAACATGTGTTTAAGTAAATAATTAAACTTGTCTGATAACATGTGAGTATAAATCGTCACACATATTTATGCATATTTGCAAAATGGTTTAAAGACTTTAAACTACAAAATGTTTTGTTAGTTATAATATTTTAATAAAAGTTATTGTCGTCACATACATGCACGATTGAACTTATTCGAATGTGTTAATTTAATTCCATAAAATAATTTGACATGAAAGTGATCGTGATAACACGTATATAAAATTTCCGAAATAACCATCGATTTACGAGTGAACATAGGTACTTCTTTAAAGAACTAATTAGGTTAAATTTATGAGTATAAGTGACAGTCAAATGATTCATTTTATCTCATTCTGCTTACGTCACTACATTATAATATTCCCAAACGTCTCAATGAACAAGCATAAATCCAAGCAACGAATAAAACTTAACCCAATACCAGTTTTAATTCAAATTTGTTCAAGTTAAATTTTCACTTTTTATTAACGTCTGATATTATTTATCAAATTCTTAATCTATTTTGACTGTCTGAGTGACGTGAATTCGATTATATTTCGTTTAACGTGTGGTTTCTGAGATTGTTGGAAAACCGGAACTATTAGTGCTTATAGTTTTTTAGTTCTTTAGTTAAGAATATGTATTTGTATTGTTGATAACTAAATCTCGTTTTAACTTAATACATTACACACAAAAGAAAGGGGGCAATCACACTCTAAAATATTCATAAAATTATTACAAAAAGAAAGCTGTTTATATAAATACATACACAATAAAGAGCGGAGCCTATTCTTATAACTTTACTTTTTCTTAAATCCAAAGGTTATGATCTGCTGCTTTTTGTACAGTCTAAAAATAAACGTACATAATTGAAAAGAATATATAAGTTTAAGAAGAGAATTGAAATTTGCCAAAAATATCCTTGAAATAATTTGCATGTATAAATTTAATAAAGAAACGTTTCTTTAAGTTTTGTTTATTTGTGCTGTGTGAGGTTCAATTCGCGCGACATAAGAATATTTTTTGTCTATATACAGAAAGACTAACAAAAAATAAATAAAAGATTTTTTTTTATTTTGGTGAACGATGATGAAGTATTTTATAAATTAGAATTTAAATAGACGATCATCTTCTATGTAAGACATATGTATGTATACGATACATATAGAAGATAATTGTTTTTATTGAATTATAATTTAATTTTTGAAGGAGTGGTTTAGAGATCGTGTTATGTAGCGTAGTAGTTGTGGTGACTCACCCCTTAGATTATGTAATTCTATTGATTCAACTAAAAAATAGCGTAAAACTTTATTGTTTAGGGAATGAGGATAAATTAGAGCCCTTCCGTGGCTCTTTGCTCAATTAATAATTTTCTCCACAACTTACTCGTATTTAGCCTAAAGTCTGTCAAAGATACGAGCGTTGTAGTTTGTTTCATTTAGTGCCATTTTTAGGTATACTTAGTAATAGTTCGGTTATGTCTTAGATAACTTTGAAGCCAAGAATAAATTTCCACCATAATTTATGGATGTCTATAAAAAATAATTTAGGTTCAGCATCCAATTCATATATCTTTTCAATGACGTTCTCAGCAGGAACATACCATCTAAATAAATCTTAAAATAGTCCAAATCTGCAAATTTATTATTTAGAGTGGACATCTTAACCTTATTTTCTTCTAACGTCATATATTGCTTCGAGATATTATTTATTCATCACAAATTAGTCTTTTAAATTTGGAATTTTAGGTAGATCCGATAACCATTATGTTGGTTATCTATAATTAAATACGAGGGGAGTAAAAAATGTTCGCTTAGTAGGCGACTCCTGCATATTAAAAGAAAAATACCAAATCTTTTGCAATTGTTGAATGAGACTTCTTTCAAAATTTCAAAACGGTCGGTAAAAAGCCAAAAAGCGGATGCATCAGACGAAATTCCTCCACCAAAGCAAACAGAAAATCGCTATGTGATTCTCTTCGGTTTTCAGCGTAAAATAAAGTCACTATAAATATTCAATGAATGCTAAACTGCATATGGAACGATTGCATCATCTCTACAGACTATTTCCAAGTGGTTCCGAAGATTCCAAATGGAATTTTTTTTTAAGAGGACAAGCCCCGAGAATATCCACCAAAATCATCCACTGATGACATTACTGTGGTTCTGCTGAAGTCCAAAGTTGACAAAGATCACCGATTGACACAAGAAATGTTTGCTGATGAAATGACCTTGAATGCCATGGCTGTAACGCGAATATTATATAATCATCTGGAATAATTGGTTCGAGTGCATTTTACTAAATTTTTCATGGAAATATTCCAAAATAGCCAGTCTATTACCTTAAGGGAAGTCGTTAATGGTATACCGAAGACTGCTTACCAAAAGTTTTCAAAATTTGGTTGAAAAACCGAAAGAAAGGAGATTCGGGACAAAACTTTTTACATCATAACAACGAACCAGCTCACACTGCTCAAATAATGAGTAACTTTATGGCCATCTCTAGCATCGAAGAAATACGACCAGCACCATATTCCCCCGATCTATCACTTTGTGATTTCTGGTTAGCGGAAAGGTCTTTAACAGTAACGCGGAGATAATTGATACTGTTAATGCAGAACTTGATAAGCTTTTAAAAACATGAGTTTCAAGACTGTTTTGAGAAGTGGATCATTTAATCTCATTTATAACCGATACTTGCACATATTTGATATTTTTTGTGAACTAGCAAAAGAAACGAAAGCCTAAAAGCATGTATGTATTTATCATAAACGAACTTTCATCCTCCTATATTAAGGGTTATCGAAATCTTTCTATATATTTTGGAATCTTACATAATGCTATTCACACCTCTGCATGTATGTACATATTATGAAGAGTATGTATTTGTATTTGACATTAAGAAAAATAGAACTTTTAATTATTTATATAATTCTAGATAACAGTCGTGGGATTAAGTAAATTTTTTATTTTAATTAGAACACATGTAAAATTATTAAATTCTAATACACTTTAGGTTCTTAATACTTGCAGGTGTTAATAAGTTTTACCTATAATCTGTGAGTATTGGTACATACTCGTTTGGTTGGTGACATTGCCCCACTAAATTGGTTAGCTAAATTAATATTCTTTCCAACAACATGTGTGACTTTTTGTCTTAACTAAAACTATATCTTTGAATATAAATATAACCCTGAAAATTAAGAAAATAGTATACAAGTACAAGTTAAAAAATTATTAATTATTAAAATTAGAAGAAATTATTTAAATTAAATTTAAAACTACCCGTAGTAGTGTAATTTTTTAAAATTCGTACAAATCTATATACGACTAATTTGATACATTATTAGTAGTTTATTTTATACTTCACATATTTTAATTTATGAAGAACCTGTAAAATAGATTTCATTCAAAACTCCTTCTGAGCTGGATGAAATCGATTCAAAATATTTAATGGGCATATTAATGTGCATATAGTCACGCTATAAAGCTTTAGCTACTCACCTTTTGAATGAAAAAAATGGAGCATCGGGCAATGTAAATCGTTCTATTCACTAAGTGCAAAATGTGTGTCCAAAGTAATGATAGAATGTCGTTTTTAAAGAGATACCGGCGTTCAGAAGAGCGATTTTTAGCAGTGCTGTTTTGCTGAGGCAATCTCATAGGTGTCACTTTTTGCATAGTATGGCATAAAGTTCGAGGGAAAACAGATTTTGTTTTCCTGATGGGGACGGTAGAGAAGGTAATGATGCATTCAGAACATTGTCGTGGATCAAGTAGTGCCATTCGCAGGATATATAGGGTACGGTTTTGATATTTGACAATGTCCGGTGTCACACAGAACCACTCGACAGTTCATCGATTAGCTTGGACTTAAGACGATGTACCCTAGTTGAGCATTTATGGGACGAAACTAAACAATCAATGATCTCAAGTTTGCGTGTTGGATGAAAAGTGCGATGCGATTCCCCTAGTCGTTGCAAAACACTTAATTAGGACAATGGATAATCGCATGCGAACCGTGGTAGACGAAAAAGAGGGCAAGGGCAATACTTAATATTAACTACTAAAATTGTTAGTGTTTCATGAATTTTTTGTTGTAATTTAATTTTAAATATCCTCAAATCTTTCATAATCATCAATTTTCAACTTGCTTTACAAATTAATCCACAGGTTGCCTTATATTGGCATTGCATTTACATCCACATACATTTGTAAAAGTTTGGGTTAGAACACTCAACACAACACTTTGGAATTTTGTCCAAGTGTAATGCGTACCTATTTCGTAAATGTCAAACATTAAACATGGCTTACATTCAATGACTTTTGCAGATTCAGACGATTAAATCGGGAGAGACTAATTTAGTTGTAGGACAACAATAAAAATTAAAAATATAATAATTTTTTGCTATTCGGTTGGTTCCTTATATAGACAATTAATTGGGCTATCTAATGTCATTTGTCTGCTTCTATGAAAATCGTTAAATGTAAACCAGGCATTAAACTAATTTTCTGTCATAACAAGAATAACGTAAGTGTTGCAACACTCGAAATAACTGATACTTAAACTTGCTAAAGCTAAATGTACCACCCAAGACTTCTAGTCTATCATCAGGAAAAACAAACATTAGAACATTTCTCCAGCCTTTCAAAATAGGCGTTTGTTGCATCGATGATTTTCTCATTATAGCCGAATCTCTATCCGTCGAGCCATTTCTTCGAGTAGTCGCAGGGGTCTGGAAAATATGGCGGATGTGGAAGCAATTCGAAGCGTGATACGCTTCAAATTGCAGACAACTTTTTTCTTCGCCAAATGCGGTCGTTTTTGTTTCAAAACGGTTCAATAAGATGCAGTAATATTCGCCATTGACTGTTCTCCTCTTTTGAAGGTAATCCATGTGGAATATGCCTAGTCCATCCCAATAAACTATGCCCATGACCTTCTGACCGATAAAACAACCTTAGCCTTCTTCGGTGCAGATTCGCCAGTAGAACTCCACTGTTTAGAGTGTTCTTTCGTCTTCAATTTATGTTGATAGATTCATGGTTTATCCACAGTTATGAAACGTCGCACAAAATCCTTTTTATTTCGCTTGAATATCGCCAAACCTGCCTCTAAAGTTGTCACACGTGTGCGTTTTTGGTCGACTGTAAGCAAACACGGCAAACAACGCGCGGTTTCTTTTTTCTATTCAAATGTTCGTGTAATATATTGGGCACACGTTCATCTGAGACACCCTTTCATTCTGTGGTCTTGCAATACGTTATGATGGATTTTGTCAACTCATTTTTGGTGTGGTGACTTCATTTGGGCGTCCTGAACGTTCGACATCAGTTATGCTTGCACGACCACAACAAAAATTAGTGAACCACTTGTGAATCATTTTAATCGATGGTGAAAAGTCCGTATATTTATCAAGATTTGTTTTGGCTGTTCCACGCAAAAAAAAAATGTTTTTACACACGAAACACAATGTTTCCATGTTTGCAAAAAAACAATAGGTTGTTTGTTTTTAATGGCTGTCAAGACTGAACTAAATGACAAATCTGTCTGAAAGCCAAACTTCTCACTTTACCTCCGTATTACGAGTACAACTTTTGAGAATATGTACCTTTAACGTAGCATACCATCGGGAAAAATTTGCATGGTATTTGTTCCGTTGTATTTCCGATATCATGAAAACTGCTTCTAGGGTTTAAGAATGTTAATATAAAGAACAATAATACTTAAATACTTTTAATTATTTGTTTGTTATTATTTTAAGCAATAGGTTAAACTGAATTGATTTACTCGTGCCATGACAGATCCGAATGATAAATAGACACGATGCATGATGTCATGTGAGCAGTTACTGAATAACACTAATCAAATGAACCTTGAAAGGTATGCAATTATATACACATCTTAATTCTAAATACCTCTATTCTTAGAAGTATCTTGTTAATTAATTAACATTTTTATTTCATAACAAACAATAACATTCAACATATTATATAATCATATTTCATAATGTATACAAACTTTTAAGTACGTACTTATATATATGTATACATAATATATGTATTGTATATAGAAATGTAATCCTATCAGATTTATTTTATATAATGTTTTGTTCTATATATTGTTTTCATATACATGCACTTCATTGTTCTATATCCCACTTGATCTTTACATTTAAGATTCGATTCGAATCTATAGTTGAAAAGTGAAAGACGCATGGTTGAGATATATATGTGGAATGATGACAATGTTAAATTTTCGTGTTTTATGTAAAAGAGGGTGTATATTGTGAGTTCTATTGTTAGCCAAATGCATTTGGGAATTAAATTTATTTTCTGGTTTATTGTATTTCATCTTTAAGTGATCTCAAGTTTTTTGATAAAATAAATGTATAATTGATTGCCGTAGAAAATGAATTATAAACCTGTTACGTATATTATATGTTGCATGAAGCTTTGGTGGTCTAATGTATATAGTTGTTAACGCACAGTATGGGCGTACATATATGCGAAAAATAAGTTAATCTCGAAGCTTTAGATCTCTTAAATCATATTAAATTTAGCATAAACATTTTGTTATAATGTCTATGACACCAAATATAACAAAAAAAATTCTTATTCTTTGAGAGTATTAATACACAGTAACATTTGTGGTTCTTTCAACCTCAAATTGTAATAAAATGAAATCAACTAAAGAAATATTTAATTTTAATTTACATTTGTCATATGTGCATTGCATGTATGTATGTACACATACGTATACTCGAGTAATTTATAAAAATGTTCTTTATTATAAATAATATATTCTTACAACAACTATAAAATATATTTATATGTACATAAGAAAACAACGCATATGCAATCAATTTTAATTGAAATCAAAACATTATTTTTATTATGATTTTGTCAATTTACGATTTTGCTGTTACTATAATAAATTGTTATAGTCAAGGGCGGTTATAATCACTCAGATATTGTGGGAGATTGAGATGTTCGTTTGGCAATAAATTGATATCAAGTGAGATAGTAAATTGAACGAAACCTGATAAAAGTAACCCTTAAATAATTTTTAATCGCTTACTCCACTGTTGAATCTGTAATCTATGTAGAGTGTGACCTAAATATAAAAATCATTCTTTTTGGAGTCATTTTCAACAATGCCCAGTCTCGAACGGAGGATTTGGATACCAGATGATCTACAAATGCAGTTCAGCCTTATTCATGAATTGCGAATTTCTACAAAGATGGGCATTATTTTTCCTCTACTCGGGAAAGATAAGGTGAAATCTAACTACACTTAAATATTAAAAAATTAATGTGAACACGACACAACTATATTTAAACAGTACCTCAAAAATATCCATAAACAAGGCGTATGTATAAATAAAATTTACTTTACCGAATCTTCCAAACTACCAACTGGAATAAAACCAAACTGGAAGAGAAATAATTATAAATACTTTAGTTATATTGGTGTAATGACTAAAATGGACAAAAAACATGAGTCGGTCAGAGGAACCTAATAAAAATGTCCACTGCATACAAAACCATACCTTAAAGTGAAACTGAGTCTCATCTGGAAGTAAGACATACTCCCGGTGCAGATTGAGTTGTCTTAGTCAATCGAGTCACTTTTAAGGACTCCGATGCAGCTGGATAGTCAATCATTACTCTTGTTAGAGCAGTTAGAGCAAAGCTATAAATAAATCTTAACTTTAAAAAATCAACTTCTATCGCTGCAAATCTACCCAATATCACGAACGCTGAGATTGATGGCATTTTGATTCAAGAAACATGGGTAACTGAAGATCGGGTCCTTGATTCTGGACTCTCAATTAAAAATTACTGTTTGTGGAAAAAGATTGACTAGATTCGTTCATGCAGTTTTGCTAATACCAAACGAAAAATTTATCATTTAAGTATCAGCAAAGATTCAAGTTAATAAGCAAAACCTCTGGCTAATATCTACGAACTTGTAGCATCACGAATAAAACGTTTCACCTCCTTATATAGACCGCTTAGAAGTTAATGTTAAAAACAAAAAATTAGAGTTGTTCATAGCTGTGGCGTGAGTTCCAATCTAACGATCTGGAGAGTACAAATAGAAACGAGTGATATAAGCTACTTTTTGGTTTAGTTTTGGTACGCACCTACTTGAAATGTAGGTTGTAAGCTTGTTGTCTTAGTAGAGCATGATCTTAAGAAAAATTTGCCGGTCAAAATATAAGATACTTTACATTGTAAGAACCACAAAGACCACGCGATTGTTGAGTTTACGTAATTGTTATAATAAAAATTATAATATTAAATTCATCATATATTAAAAGTTGCGTTGGGTACGGTACTCTTTAATTCAGAGAGGCCAGATCAGAAGAGCATATAGTTCTTATTCAAGAGATCTTATATTATTGAGAAAAGTATTCTCAACACTTCTTCTCTCGAAATATAGAGATAAAAACGCTCCACCGAACTCTGGTTGATACACCCATTATCTGAGAAAGCAGTCATCGTATTTACTTGGTTGCTCGGAATACTCAACTTATGACTTAACAGAAAATATGTACGAGTACATTTATAAGAGCTAACAGCGCTACAAATTAAAGAAGGATCAAAGCCCCGGAGGGGTACAACATCCCTCTATATATTTTCAGTATGTGATAATAAAGAGGGCTTTTGTGAGATAACTCGTCAGTAAGCTTCTTTTGAATACTAATGGTTAAGAGAGTGTCTCATTACACCGCCGTCTCGAGTTCAATTCTCACAGTTGACCAAAAGTTAACACGCACCGGATGGCATAAAAAGCGGTTGTGTGTTCGTTGGGCTGACCACCTACAATGTGCACCAATCGTTAAAATGGTTGTTCTCAGTTGAGATGCGATGATGGTAAAAAAAAATCTTCTCAAAACCTTAACATTGAGAGTGACTTTAACAGTGTAAAGATATATGAAGGTATTATTCTCGAGAATTTATGGGAAGGAAGGTAAGGAAAAGGAAAACGAACTTTTCACTGCAAGTGAAATTGTAGGTATGGTGGCTGTATTTTTTGCGATAAATTAAGTCTGAATTCAGTCGTCTTCTTCATTACGAATCTGAGATGATAGCGATTGAGCAGTGAATGAAGAGTTTAAATCATACTGCTGTATTTACAGTTGATATTTTAATTTATGTATGTGGATAGTCGAACCGAAATAAAATTTTTGAACTCAGTTTCACTGACGTCTAAGGTGTCGTTGGATTATGAGTATTTTAACATCAAAATATTCTGATTTACAAATACTCTGAGAAACCTTAATAACTTCGAAGCACCAAAGCTGAAACAGAACGGTCGCAAATTACTAATTTCACTACAAAGGCGAAATTTAAAATTGATAATAGGAATACTTGTCGTAAGAGTTCAGTCGTCAATTCTATTTCAAAGATCTTCTAATTACTCCGTGGTCTCAAATTTAACTTTCATCGTTGATTTTTGGTCAACAAGCACCGGATGACTAAAAACTAACCGTGGTTAAAAGCATTCTTATGGACCACCTACAATGTACACGAATTTAGAAGCGATTAGAACTGTTGACAGCCTTTAATTCATAGATTATTTTAAAATTTCTTTAAACCAAATCTTACATTTTATCTTATTATGAAATAAAGTTGCTACACCAATATAAACTGAAAGTCGTTAATTCACTTTTAAAAATAATAAACTTATAGAACCAAAGAAAATTAAATTAAACTAAACCGAAAAACTATATACATACATCAATAATTGTTTATATTACGCACTTTGCTCTCAACTATTTATAGAGTATAGTGAATTTTGGTAGTTTATTTAATGAAA
The DNA here is from genome assembly GCA_963932295.1 of Tipula lateralis. NCBI lineage: Eukaryota > Metazoa > Arthropoda > Insecta > Diptera > Tipulidae > Tipula > Tipula lateralis. The sequence continues at coordinate 95,653,033 of OZ010736.1, forward strand.
TATAACTCAATTACTCTATACACCGAGAACACAGATCAAACGTAACAAACAATAAAATAAGTCGATGATTGGTGGAAGAAGTACCCCAAAAATAAATTTAACAACAACAATTTTAGGCGACGTATACGACACAAAGAACATTACAAAATAATAAATTTGTATAATAAAATTTACTAAATTTAATATATTAAGTTTGTACAGTTAGTTGTGTAATAAAAATGCTTCAATTAAATTTCAGATAACATCCAAACAAAATTTTGAAACCGGAATGCAGATAAATAAAGCAAATGTGGGAGGCTTTTAGCATTTTCGCTTTCCATGGAGTCTCCCTTATACAATATAAAAATTCACTTACTTGCACGACTCATATTTGAACGTCAATTATTTTTCAAACACTAAACTACCGTTAATATTAAAAGAAATCCACGAAATTCTTTCACAAGCGGTTCACTTTCGTTCAAAGAAAATTAAAATATTTTTTTTGTTTACAAACATAAAAACAGACACCAACCAATTTGACGGGAAATTATTTGCAAAATGAAGTGAAGTTTGTTTAGATGAAATTTGAAAAATTTCGTTCGATACAAATGTACGACAACATAAAGAAAAAAATATATGTATATACATTGCAGTAATTTAGGAGAATTTATACAATATTTACAATTTCGTTAACTCTCAATTGTAATTCAATTTTAACCTAATTTTAAGTTTTCGATGATTCATTATCCGGGTGGCCAAGTTAGTTGACGGCCACCAATAACATGCAAATGAAGGTGATATATTGATTGACAGCCCTGCACACCATTGTTGATCACGACACGAAAACCTTGAGGTGCATTTTCATTTCCTAATTGTGCAGCAGTTTTAAGCAAATGACCTAAAAGCTAAACAACAAATTATGAACTATAAAACCACTCAATAAACTTTCATCAACAAAATCGTTACTTGGATATGACTATCTGCAACCATATCTAACTTTTTGATTTTTTGTTTAGGAATAACTAAAAAATGAACCGGTGCCGTTGGAAATTTATCATTAAACGCTAAACATTTATCATCTTCGTAGATTATATCTGCAGCGATTTCTCGGCTAACGATTTTGTCGAATAAAGTGATTTTTTCGTTAGCAGCTGCGGCCGCAAAATTATTCAGCCGCTCTACTGTTTTTGCAAAATCATCACCTTTATTGTATATAATATTACGATTAGTTGAAATTTGTACACTAAATACTTTAAAACTGATGATATTCTGATGTCTAAATAGACGTATATTATTCATTTTTATTCGTAAAATTATCGAAATTTATGTTTTGTGTCAAATCAAAACATTACGTAATTTGACAAGTTGTACTGCCAACATAAAAAAATATTATTCCAATATACGACATTTGTAAGGTTACGTATTTGTGCATATCATTTATGTGACTTGTGCGCCATTTTCTGTAATATGTTGAAACCTGACACTAAATAATTCAAATTTTTCAAATTCGTTACAACACAAGTTTATTCGTTAGAATAAAAACACAAAATTTGTAAATATTAAAATATTTTATTTATTTGGTAATATGTATAATTTTTAAGAAAGATACTCATGTCACACTTAAATTATAATTATTCTATCAATTGTTCTGTAGTAAAAGTGTAAAAACAGTTTAAAGAATAACCTACAGGGTGTGACAAAAATTGTTTGATTTATTCAAAAATTTAGTAATGTTTAGTCAACATTCTCGGTGGTACATATGTCCTTAAAAATCATCATGATTTATTAAATTTTTTAATTTTATTAATTTTTTAATTTAATTTTTTAAATTTATGATTTATTAAATTTTTTAATGAGAGTTACAGGCCATTGTTGGCCCATACCGTCACAACAATCTAACTCCACTGGTTTCTATCTCGAGCCAGGTCTTAATACTGTTGTAAACAATTAGAATTAAAAAGGGAAGAACTCGTTATGTGACATAGCCATTAACGTTGAGTTTTTGGGCATTACATACCACTCATGATTCTTCTCTCGAATTTTAAAATCCAACACTTGTACTTATCCATACAAATCCAACTTTCACGTCCAGATATGACTATGGGTCTGATCAAAACTCTGTACTGTCTGATCAGCTTATCCGCATTTGCACAATATTTAGATTTCAGAACTGGATAAAAGATATAAATCCCGATTGCCATGGTTTGCCTAGTAAAAAATCCAAGATACTCCTTCAAGCGTGTGGTAACCACTACTGAAATCAATTGTATCTTGGTCTTTAAGACCAGAGATCAAATATTTGGTTTTCTCAAACGACAGCAGATAGTTGATTTAAAGTTGTTCTAAAAAGTCGTCTCTTAAATGTCCTGAGTTGTCTCTCGATTGTCCTGAGTTGTCTTTCGAGTGCCAGAGTATTATTCTTAGGTATGTCCGAAAATTCGTAGACAATCAAAACAACTAGCAAGAAGCTTTATTTTTCATTGTGATTGTAAACCAAGTTTGCGCTTCATTATGGACTGTATTTTGTTGCTCAACAGCAATATGATAGTTCTCATTAACCAATCAGTTTCGGGCATAGTTTTCACTATATAGAAATTTTACTGAGCGAGGGAGTAAGGTCTAAATAATATAACATATATATAAGTAGCTCTGATTCGACCGGCTCTATAGTATTAAAGTTAACTATCAATCTGATAAAGAGCCTATCAGATTATCCAAAATATTATAAAATAATTTTTTATTATGGAGTTGTTTAACATCAGTGGGCGCATGTACACATATAGTTGAAATGTCGACTAATCTTATGTGCAAGCGTACCTTACACATACAATTATCGCCTGCGCGATTAACCGTAGCCTAGTGAATTCAAATTTTTGATTGCCAAGAGTAACTCTATTAGGTAGCAATGCCTATCCTTGGGAAATATGATATGCATTTCTGACCCATCGAGTTTCTTGGAGAGTACCAGTCCATACTCTTTCAAATCTGTGATAAAACCGTCAAAAGCGCCTGGTTTTCTAAGTGACTTCAACACGTGCCGATCCTTTATCTTGGGTCTGAGTACTTGGGTCGTAACATTTATAACAAGCTACGTTTTACTATAAGTCCAAGAAGATTTAGTCGTCTTCTACAACAAGTTCTGGTTACTTTGGAACAATTTTGCTCGAGCAAAAATACATGTTGATAGTTATTTTGGCACTAAACATGTGCATTTTTAGCACCAAAATAACTATCAATGTGTACAGTACTTTTGTCAGTCCGAAGATGATAGCTCCAAAACATGGTTTTTGAATGCTTCAATTGCCTCTTCAGGCGATAAAAATCATTATCCAAGCATCTTATCTTTGATTGTTGGGAACAGGAGACCAAGTCATTGCTGTAAGGCGGATGGTCAATCAATTCGCTCATCTGAGTGCTCAAATGATTCGCCGTTTGGGGTTGTTTTAAATAATTGATTGTCTTTTAATCTTCAAGTCATGTATAGCTACTACATGATTACTCTGAACTCGCACAACTTTTGTTGGTTTTTCTTCGATTTGGAAGACCCAGTCGATAGCACTTTTCTTTTCGGTTTTTTTTGGCAACAATCGACATGAACCTGTTTTGTGCATCTATCAACAAATGTGGAATCCAACGTGCACTGTAACGCTCGTTAATTTAAATAATTAAAATAGGTATACTGTCAGTGGAGACGCACTTACATACGTGATGGCATTGTGACAATCCGCCTAAATGTAGATGAGGAAAACAAAAACTTCACAGTCGCATCGATTGCATTAGATTTATATAGTTGGACGAAAAGTTGAGTAGAAGTTGAGTTGAGTAGAAAATCAGGTTTTTTTTTTTATTGATCAGTAATTCAGTACTAATTGTGTTCGGTAATTATCGTCTATTGTTTTCCCCAACAGTCGACGAAAATGTTATTTTTTTTTACCTTCGTTGCTATAATCTTGTTCTTTTTGATAAAGTGTTGATCTCGTCAACATCGGCTTAAGCGGAAACATTTTTTTTATCGCGAGGTGATACCTAATCGAAAAATTTATTTTCTGCTTAATATTTTCGGAACCTGCCATTTTTATAGAATACATTGGAGTATTTTTAAATTCTATTAGCCCCGCACAGGTGGCCAATTCCTGAATAATAAATACGAGTACGTTATATTCGCTCGTATTATAGGAATATATTTAAACTAATGTTGGATCGTGAAGGTAAATTTTATCATTCTTAGTTGAAGTATGACGTACTATACATTATAAATTTACGACTGTTTATTATTTTAAAAGCCGGATTAAACAGTATCATCCAGTGGTAGTTAACCCGGTGAACAGGACAGAAATTACGAGCATAGGAATAAAAAAATATTTAGTGGGTATAATTGTGACCACATTAATGGAGCATCTTTTTGTTGGAGAAGCAATCGCCTCAGCAACATAACCATATGAAATATAATAAACCAAGAAACTTAAGAGTTAAAACAATAGTAGTGAATGCGTGTGTGAATGGTTCGTGTGTGAATGAGAGAATCTATCGGTTAAATTGGAAGTCCCACAAAATTTTGGATGGAAAATAAGGAAATCAAGCTTACTGAACAAACAGAGAAACAAGAGAAACACGAAGAGCAGTTAAGAATTTTTTTTTTAGCATTTATCCAAAAGGAACAAGTTTCCAGCCAGCAGTCCAGAGCGCTCATGAATTTGCGGGTAAGTTCTTTATCTTTTTTATTTAATTCTTAATTTTTACTTCGTTTTTCTCTAATAAAAAAAAAAAAAAAAAAAAAAAAATAACAAAAATTTGAACTAAAATTCGTCCTAAAATGTTTCCCTTCGGAATATTGTGGGTTGCATATAAGTCGAAAGGCGATATACAGTAAATGTTCCCTTTAATAAATGAATATATCTATATGTATAGATTACGTATGAATTTTGTTTCTCGATTTACTAGTATTAAGTTAATTATTGAAGTTTTGTCATAAGGTGACCGACCTTATTATTATTATTATTATCATTATAAGTAATTGTAACTGTTATTTCTTAATTTTTTTTAATAAGATCGAATAAGATCGTATTTGGATTTGCGATGAATAAAAAAATTATTTGCTAGGGTTAATGGAATCTGATTGTTTTTTTTTTGTGTTGAGCAGTAAAAAATAAGCATGGAATAAAATTCTGATTTGGAGGGAAAAGCGTGACGATCAATGGTGTCAAAAGTTTGTGTGAGTGTAAGAAAAAAAATATTTTTTTCTTACGCAGGTTTTATACCTCAAACGCACATGTAATTCAATTTGTGACGCGAAGTGCTAAGACGGTGAACCCTATCAACCCTGAATTACCCAGGATACAAATATTAGCAAGCATGTGCACACTTTAGCACCGTCATGCGTTACAAAAATGGCGCCCGAGCAGGGACTTGAATAGGTCTTAAAAGTGGTTTTGTTTGTTTAAATTACTACCATTTTGTGATATATTTCCTTTTTGTGTTTTTCTTTTGGTTGCTCCAAGAAAGCATCCAAGGAGCTTCACTCCTTAGTGAAACGCAATCATGTATATCGCCTCTAGAATATATTATGTCATATTAATAAGCGATTGATTGTTATTGTTTTTTTTTAACCCATACGGTTTTACATTTATTACTTCTTTTCCTACTTAAATCTGACTTAGCGGTTTTGAGTTACGATGATCGACTTCAAAGTGATTCCTTGATTCTCATTCTACAACTTAATCAACAAGGTCTAAACATTTTTTTTTTCGAATGACGAAATAGTTTAAATGACAGTTGAAGATTGACACGATATTTGTTGGTTGATTTTCTCGTGATTCGGGTATTCTCAGCAGATTTCATGTTCGAATTAGTAGTTTATTTTGCTTGATTAGTTTTTATAAATATTTATTTTTTATTATTATTAAGGTATATTAATGAGGTTACTATTTCGAATATACCATCGAATTGGTGCAAGTTAATCGATCGAATCTGGATGATTTCCGGATATCTCGCTTAATCATTTGTCTAGCGATAAGGTATTCTCTCGAAATAGAAGTATTCCTTTTGTAATTTATGTCACGGTGGTTTAACAATTTTATTAGTTGCAGCCTCACACAAATTACTTTTAAACACCATTGGGTATTTAACGCTTAATTCCCTCCAGAATCCATATTATTCCACCAAATACCTGGCAAGCTCCAGGAACTGGCCAATCTAACCGTAGAACACTTAATAGGGCTGCTCCAGAAGAATCCCATACTAACTTGGATGATAGGTATTACGAAAACTCACATTACCGTCCTTATCATCCTAAATGGAAACTTACTTTTGACGGAGGTCAGCAAGGACTAGATGTCCATGATTTCATTTTTCGTCTCAATACCTTTGCCAAACGTGATGGTTTTCCGCCAGGTAGATTACCGTCAAATGGCTCTGGACTTACACCAGAGATAATCCAGAGGCCTCGTGGTTAGCCATGGAAAGCGCTTTTTTGTCCCGATTTTCAAGTCACGAAACAGAAAAGGAGAAGAGGCGATTCATTGAAAGACATAGGCAAAACCATAGTTCATTTAATGAATTTTCACTTGAAGTTCAAAGCTTAAATGGAAGATTGAGCGATCGCTTTTCTGAGTCAGAATTGATTGAGATATTAAGGGAAAATATGCACCCAGCATTACAAACCGTGACCTTACAAATGCGATTTGCGACGGTGGAGAAACTCCGAATAGTTTGCCAGCAGTTTGAAAGGCTATGGTCCAAGTCGGGATTTGATTTGAGAAATACACAAGAGAGTCACAGTCGAAGGCCTAAGTTGAATGAACTATGTGCACTTCCAGACGCAAATGATGTAAAAGTTGATTCTACTCAGATAGCTAACCCAAATAGGTTACACGATATAAGTGCCCTCAATGATCGAAAGACAAGAACTCCAACAACAACATTGAATCTTATTTGCTGGAATTGTCATGATATCGGCCACCGTTATCAGGATTGCACCAAAGAGTTCTTAAAGGTCTTTTGCTTTGGTTGTGGAGAACCAAACGTTCGCAAGCCAAATTGTAGAAACTGTTCTAAATATTCAGCGGGAAACTACACACCGAACGCAGTGCAACCTGGGGTGCCACGTTCGGGTCCGGTATAAGTTCAACCCAGGATACACCAACTGTATCGCCACCACATAATCAAGATACGGTTATCCCAATAAGTCAATCACCCAATAATTATCAAGTGTCCCCATCATCTACAGAGGTTCCAGACCTAACAAGTATTAGTAGGAAAGTTGTTAATGGTGGTACTCAGACCACACCTATCTCAAAACACGACTGTAAGGTTTTAAGTTCATCAACCAGACCCTCTTCTAGGAGAGAACGAGCTAGGCTCTACTGGAATCGGCGTAAAATGTTCTACAAGATATGTAGTACAACAGTATTAAAATTAGCACACGACCCAAGACCCCATATAGAAATAAAGATAAATGGGATGGCAATAACTGGTCTGTTAGACAGTGGAGCTTCCATAAGTATTCTTGGTAGAGACGCTTTATCAATGTTAGACAAATTAAACTTAAAACTTATTAAAATGAACTCTATTATTAAAACTGCTGATGGTACCGCAAACGAAATACTTGGGTTCGTGGAAGCGCTAGTCGCATTTAATGATAAAACAAAATCAATGAAATTATATGTGGTACCAAGTCTGGAAAACGTACTCTATCTCGGAATAGATTTTTGGTCGAAATTCAATCTCGCACCACGGATAATTAGTGAAATATCATCAGTAGATACTAACCAACATCAATTAAGTGAATTTGAGAACTCAATTTTAGAAGAAATAAAAGCTAGCTTCCCTGCTTTTGAAGCTCACGGATTAGGACGAACAGATGTACTAGAACACGTAATCGATGTTGGCCAGACAAAACCAATAAAACAGAGATACTTTAATGTGTCACCAGCAGTACAAGATCTAATATATCAAGAACTCGATAGGATGCTAGAATTAGGTGTTATAGAGGAAAGCACAAGTTCTTGGAGTTCGCCAATAGTCTTGGTAAAAAAATCCAATGGAAAATCAAGACTGTGTCTCGATTCCCGTAAATTAAATACAGTTACAATCAAAGACGCCTATCCTCTGCCATTGATTGATCGACTTTTAAGTAGATTGCATGAGACTAAGTTTATAACGGCGATAGACCTTAAAGATGCCTTTTGGCAGGTGCCGTTAGCGAAATCGTCACGTGACAAAACGGCGTTTACAGTGCCTGGTAGACCACTCTACCAGTTCACTGTAATGCCGTTTGGTCTTTGTAATGCGGCGCAAACCATGTCTCGACTCATGGATAAAGTCATTCCCCATAAGTTCCATGACCAAATATTTGTGTATCTGGATGACTTACTTGTGATCTCAGCAACTCTCCAAGAACATTTCAAACTCCTAAAACTAGTGGCGAAACTATTGACAGATGCCAAACTTACGATAAACCTCAGTAAAAGTAGTTTTGTGATGAGGGAAATCAAATATCTAGGATTCTTAGTCGGTGAAAATGGTCTCCGAACTGATCCAGCTAAAGTAGAGGCTATTTGTAGCTTTCCAAGCCCAATCAATGTAAAACAAACGAGAAGACTACTTGGTATGGCAGGCTGGTATCGGAGATTTATCCCCAATTATTCAGTAGTTACCGCCCCCATCACAAATCTACTTAAGAAAGGCATTAAATTTGTTTGGAGTACCGAGGCACAGACAGCTCTTGAAAAATTAAAATCATTGCTCACTACAGCACCCGTTCTAACCAATCCAGATTATGCAAGACCTTTCCATATACGATGTGATGCTAGCACTGAGGGAATAGGTGGAGTTTTATACCAAATAGATGAAGATGGTAACGAACGACCAATCTCATTTATTTCTCAAAAACTAAACCAAGCCCAACGAAACTATAGCGTCACGGAATTGGAGTGTCTGGCCGCATTAATAAGCATACAAAAATTCCGACCATACGTTGAGGGGTTCCACTTCACAGTTGTCACAGACCACGCCAGCCTAAAGTGGCTTATGTCCCAAAAGGACTTAAGTGGTAGGTTAGCGCGTTGGAGTCTGAAACTGCAATCATTCGATTTTACTATTGAACATCAACGTGGAGCATTGAACGTTGTTCCTGATGCACTATCAAGAGCGTTTTGTGACTCGGAGCAAGAATTTCAAGAAAATATTGGTTTGTTAGCGGCGGTAGACCTAAACGCATCGTCATTTAACGAAGACGATTACCAAAGTTTAGCCAAAAAAATTCGACAGTCTCCGACATGCTACCCCAACCATCGCATACACGAGAACCGTATTTATATCCGTTTGGAACCCACAAACAATACGGAATTGTCTAACAACCTCATCTGGAAACTTTGGATTCCAAGTAATATGACGGAAACGTTAATCATACAAGAACATTGTGATCCATTAGCAGCCCACGGAGGTAATAAAAAAACTCTTGAACGATTACGAAGGTTGTACTTCTGGCCTGGAATGCGGGAGCAAGTTAGAAAATTCGTTAATGGATGTGAAGTGTGCAAGACTTCTAAAGCACCTAATAAAATTTTAAGACCACCAATGAGCTCTGCAACTTTCAATGAAAGACCTTTCCAAAAATTATATATTGATCTGTTAGGACCGTACCCGCGTTCCAAAAGTGGAAATACGGTAGTACTGATAGTGCTGGATAGACTCACAAAGTTTGTGTTATTGAAACCCCTGGCAAAGGCTACGGCAGGCAAAATTATCTCATACCTTAAAAATGATATTTTTCTCACTTTTGGTGTTCCGGAAATTGTGCACTCTGACAATGGGCCTCAGTTCGTTGGAAAGGAATTTAAAGCATTAATGACTGAATTTGGCATATCTCAAGTGCGTACAGCATATTACTCACCACAATCAAACGCTTCGGAGCGAGTTAACCGATCGATTGTCGCCGCGATAAGGTCGTATGTAAAATCTGATCACCGGTTGTGGGATTTATATTTGGGTGAGATCGGAGCTGCTTTACGTAATTCTTTTCACGAATCAGCCTCATGTACGCCACATTTCGGGCTATTTGGTTACCACCGCATAAATCACGCCACCGAATATAACTTACTGCGTCAAATTCGTTGCCTAGAAGAAGGTCAAGTGGACGTAGACAACATGTCTGATAAGATGCAGGTCTTACATGAAATGGTGCGAAAAAACTTGTCGGAAGCATATAAAAAATATGCCAATCAATATAACTTACGATCAAGAACTTGTAATTTCGAACCCGGAATGACTGTGTTCGTAAGGGAACATCCGGTGAGCAAGGCTGGGGAATACTTCTGTTTCGAAATTTGCTGCTAAGTTCAAAAAAGCCCGAATTCGTAGGCGCTTTGGCAACGTTAACTATGAAATTGAGGATATCACTGGTAAACTACTTGGCGTTTATCATGCAAAGGATCTCAAGACATAACGTGCTATTGTTTGTTTTTTTCAACTTTGTTAGAATATGACACCTTTCGAATCAATTCAAACAAAGATGTGTTGTAACGCTCGTTAATTTAAATAATTAAAATAGGTATACTGTCAGTGGAGACGCACTTACATACGTGATGGCATTGTGACAATCCGCCTAAATGTAGATGAGGAAAACAAAAACTTCACAGTCGCATCGATTGCATTAGATTTATATAGTTGGACGAAAAGTTGAGTAGAAGTTGAGTTGAGTAGAAAATCAGGTTTTTTTTTTTATTGATCAGTAATTCAGTACTAATTGTGTTCGGTAATTATCGTCTATTGTTTTCCCCAACAGTCGACGAAAATGTTATTTTTTTTTACCTTCGTTGCTATAATCTTGTTCTTTTTGATAAAGTGTTGATCTCGTCAACATCGGCTTAAGCGGAAACATTTTTTTTATCGCGAGGTGATACCTAATCGAAAAATTTATTTTCTGCTTAATATTTTCGGAACCTGCCATTTTTATAGAATACATTGGAGTATTTTTAAATTCTATTAGCCCCGCACAGGTGGCCAATTCCTGAATAATAAATACGAGTACGTTATATTCGCTCGTATTATAGGAATATATTTAAACTAATGTTGGATCGTGAAGGTAAATTTTATCATTCTTAGTTGAAGTATGACGTACTATACATTATAAATTTACGACTGTTTATTATTTTAAAAGCCGGATTAAACAGTATCATCCAGTGGTAGTTAACCCGGTGAACAGGACAGAAATTACGAGAATAGGAATAAAAAAATATTTAGTGGGTATAATTGTGACCACATTAATGGAGCATCTTTTTGTTGGAGAAGCAATCGCCTCAGCAACATAACCATATGAAATATAATAAACCAAGAAACTTAAGAGTTAAAACAATAGTAGTGAATGCGTGTGTGAATGGTTCGTGTGTGAATGAGAGAATCTATCGGTTAAATTGGAAGTCCCACAAAATTTTGGATGGAAAATAAGGAAATCAAGCTTACTGAACAAACAGAGAAACAAGAGAAACACGAAGAGCAGTTAAGAATTTTTTTTTAGCATTTATCCAAAGGGAACAAGTTTCCAGCCAGCAGTCCAGAGCGCTCAGGAATTTGCGGGTAAGTTCTTTATCTTTTTTATTTAATTCTTAATTTTTACTTCGTTTTTCTCTAATAAAAAAAAAAAAAAAAAAAAAAAATAACAAAAATTTGAACTAAAATTCGTCCTAAAATGTTTCCCTTCGGAATATTGTGGGTTGCATATAAGTCGAAAGGCGATATACAGTAAATGTTCCCTTTAATAAATGAATATATCTATATGTATAGATTACGTATGAATTTTGTTTCTCGATTTACTAGTATTAAGTTAATTATTGAAGTTTTGTCATAAGGTGACCGACCTTATTATTATTATTATTATCATTATAAGTAATTGTAACTGTTATTTCTTAATTTTTTTTAATAAGATCGAATAAGATCGTATTTGGATTTGCGATGAATAAAAAAATTATTTGCTAGGGTTAATGGAATCTGATTGTTTTTTTTTGTTTTTGTGTTGAGCAGTAAAAAAATAAGCATGGAATAAAATTCTGATTTGGAGGGAAAAGCGTGACGATCAATGGTGTCAAAAGTTTGTGTGAGTGTAAGAAAAAAAATATTTTTTCTTACGCAGGTTTTATACCTCAAACGCACATGTAATTCAATTTGTGACGCGAAGTGCTAAGACGGTGAACCCTATCAACCCTGAATTACCCAGGATACAAATATTAGCAAGCATGTGCACACTTTAGCACCGCCATGCGTTACAGCACATAGCTTCCTCACCTTTAAATGTTCATGTAAGATCGTATGTACGCTGTGGTGATCTTCTTTAACAGTTTTCTAATAGCATCGATGGTGTCTGACATAACAGCTTATTTTGGACGACTCTTTACGACGCTCGTCTTTGAGTGAACGTCTCGTTCCCGTATTGTAACTTTAAGGTACTCTAAGGTACCTCGTTTTTCGGCACCAAAAGTCAAATGAAGTGATTCGAAGTCCTCGTACTAGGCAAACCAACGAAATGGTGCAGTTGTCAAAACAACGGCAGTTGGAGTGGGAGATAGCAGGTTCAAACTCCGATAGGAGCAGGATTGAAAAAGGAATTTTCACCATTTGATTTCAATTGGTAGTGTGAATGAACACACCTATGATACCCTGTTAGAGTGTAACATTTATGGACCAACCGTATAACGTATGTTGTAAACAAATGGAATCTCGCCCTTGAGCACTATGGAGAAGCCTTTGCAATCGCTTTAGATATATCCAAGGCTTTTGACAAGGTTTGGCATGAGAATCTCATTTGTAAACTTGTGGCATACGGCTTGGATTCGATGACCATCAAGTGGATAAAAATCTTTCTCAAAGACCGAAAGATCAACGTTGTGCTGAATGGGAGATCATCAACGACACACTCCCCAAATGCCGGAGTCCTTCAGGGATCAGTTTTGTCACCAACTTTGTTTTTGTTATACATTAATGACTTGTTGGATAGCACTGTAAACCCTATCCACAGTTTTGCCGATGATGCAACAATGCACTTTTCTATTTCATTCGAGGTCGAGCCTACTCCTTCAGAGTTAAACGGTAAACGGCTGGAAGTTGTCACTTCGCTTAATTCCGATTTGAGTACAATATTTGAGTGGGGAGTTAAAAATCAGGTGAAATTTAACGATTAAAAAACACAAATCTCCACGTTCTCGCGTAAAAGAAGTCCCAACGAATACCCTTTTGTGGTAAAAAGCCACGTTCTCGTGTGTTGTGACTCAATTCGTCTGCTTGGTGTTCAAATTAGTACCAATTTAAAATCGAATGAACACATTATCGCATTGGCCAAATCAGCTTCACGTAAACTCGGGTTCCTCAATAGATGCAGACGGTTTTTTAGATCGCATCAGGTTCTCCAGATATATAAAACCTTTATTAGACCGTGTATAGAATATTGCTGTCAAGTTTGGGGTGGAGCATATGGCACTGCTCTCCAGTTGCTGGATAGAGTTCAGCGGCGTGCCATCCGAATAGTACAAAACTCCAGACTTACGAAAGATCTAGACAGCCTACAACACCGCAGAGATGTTGCGGAACTTTGCGTTTTCTATAGATTAATAAATGGTAAATGTTCTGCAGAATTAAAGGAGAAAATACCACCATTTGTTACGCCAGGATGGTTAACACGAGGAACGGTCAATGCGCATAGGTTTACGTTGAAGCTAGCGACACCTCGAACTGAAGGTGGAAAGCGCGAATTTATTTATCGAACATCTAGGAAGTGGAATTCGTTATCCGGTTTTCAGTTTCCGTTCGAGTATAAAATGCACAAGTTTAAGGCAGCTATTAACAAGGATCTAGGGCAGTCTAAAAGTCTGCCCTGCACCTAATTAAAGCATAAAAATAAAAAAAGATACTTAAATCTCATCACTCCTTCAAACATGTGGTTCCTACTACTGAAATCAATTGTATCATGGTCTCTAAATCAGAGATCAAATATTTCATCAAAATGCTATTGCTGACAAGATTTTGATATTTATTTTTGATATTTGATATATATTCCTCAGTCCTTGCTCACTTGTACGAAAACTTTCATCGTAGCTTTACAATGTCCAGATAATAGTCACTTGAACAATCCGAGGCCGCCTTTTTGCAATCAATACACGGTAAATTTGGTTTCAGATATTTTACGTGGATGTGTTAAAGTGAATACTATGCAACAAGTTCTGGTTACTGTGGTATTGTATGGATCTTCTTATGCCTCACAAGTTTAAATGATATTAAATAGCTGTGACATTTTGGGTCAGTCAAATGAAATGTTACTTTCGAATAAAAATTAAAGTATCCTCAACACTTTTTGAATTCAGCCACGATAACGTAATGTAAATGCGTAAAGTGTGATAATGCCATCAACTCCTTTTCAGAATAATATGTATAATAATTACACAAAGCGACTAATGCAGCGGTATCCCACACATTTCTGTTCGAGCAAAATTACTATACATGTTTGTAGTAATTTTGGCACTAAATATGGATTAGATGCATACGAAAATAATTTTTTTTTCTAATTTTAATCTATCCACTTTTGCATACGCTCAAACCATTTATCGAAACACTTTTGCCAGTCCGAAATATATAGCTCCAAAATAAGAATAAGTCATTGGATGCCAAGTCAGTGCTTAAAGGCGGATGGCCCATCAATTCGATCATTTGAGTGCTGAAATAGTCGCTTGTTTGATGTGATGTATGTGAGCTCGAATTATCGTGAAACAAAATGATTCGCCGTTTTGAGTTGTTTTTTCTCAGTTTGCTGAAAACTTAATGAGTTTATGACCGATTTTCGTGAAGAAATACGCTACCATTTGCTTTTCAACGCTCTGAGCACGCATCATTTATGTTGGCTTTTCTTCGAATTGAAAAACCAAAACAGTCGATTGCACTTTTCTTTTCGGCTCATACTTTCATATCCATGACCATGACTTGTCACCTGTCATGATTTTGTTTACGTTTCTAGAAGTACCTTCATCGAATTTTCCAACCATTTGGCACCAATCAACATGCACTTCTTTTTGTGCGTCTAATGTGGAATCCATATAGCTTCCTCACCTTTAAATGTTTATGAAAGATTGTATGTACGCTGGTGTTAGTGTGTTACTAATGCCTAGGCATGGCTCGATTTCACGATAAGTCACATGGTGATTTACTTTAACAGTTTTCTAACAGCATCGATGGTGTCTGATAGAACAGTTATTTTTGGACAATCCTTCGCGCGGCTCGCCTCTGAGTGAACCTTTCTTTCCCATATTGTACCAATTACAAATACTAGTCAAAGATGGTGCCAAAAGTCAAATGTAGTAATTCGAACGACTGTTGTTGAGTTAGCTCATTCGAAAATCGTCAAAAATCATAAAACGAAACCTTCCACTCGATAATTCGATTTTTTCAGTGAATTCAAATTTTTACGTAAATAAAAAAGAATGTTCGAATTGATGGATGATTTCTGAGAAACATAACCTCTAAAACTGTTACACTTTAAAGTGACATACACGTTTTTACCAGGTTCGAACTTCGATAGGAGCTAGATTGAAAAATAGATTTTCCCCATTTGATTGCAATCGATAGTGTGGATGAACACACCTATGACCCCCCGTTGTAGTGCAACATTTTGGGGCCTACTCATTTTCAATCTCAGTACTTTATAGGCTGGTTATATGCCATGGGTTACAAATTCAAATAATAATTCGAGAAATAAGTGGCAGCCGTAATACGCACATAGACCGCATTATAAAACTCATCACTATATAAAATAATAATTAGTGTATAGTTAAAATTATTGATTTACTTAACTAATTAGATCCAATTAAAACGTGTTGATCCTACTCGTATAAGCTGTGTATTAATTCACGCTGAAACACCTTGCACTTGATCGATTTACAAGCGAAAGTAATAACATTTCTATAAACGCACCAACAACAAAAACGCAAATTCTAATTTGTCTATTTAAAAAAAACATTTTTATTAATTAATTAATTATTTAATAATAATAATATAAAAACAAACATATTTACAAAAATATCTATTATAAAAAAATGTAATAATAAATTCAGTCATGACTTATGTATTTGATTGATTGATTACTTTTAATTAAATTAATTTTCTAATTTAATTAACATTATATATTGCCTTGTTCATTTGTTTTGCACTTAATTTGAATTTCAAATTTATTTTAATTGATCCAAAAAAAACTATTTTTCATTATTATCGTATGTTGAATGAGTTGATGTTGAATGGTATATGTAAGGCGAATGTCTCGATGTATATTGTTTTTTGGTATACTTTATGCAGTGTGGTACACCTATAGTTTACCACCATCCTGAGTTCCATCCATGGGACTCTTTGACGACTGGTACATGCACTTCTTTGATGACTGGCACATGAACTTCCTTGTAGACTGGGACATGTTTAATGACTGGTACATGTTTAATTATTGGTATTTTTTCAACATGATGATGATGGATAGTATGGACATTGTATGGAACATGGACGACAACGTGTTCGCTAAAAATTACATATAGAAAAAAGCGAGTTTTAGTTTCTATAAATTAAAATTTTAAATTATATTATAATATATATTTTAATAGTTTTAGTTTGGTGTGTAGAGATATTTAGAAATTAGATGACACAAGTAAATCAATTACTACATATATGTATCGATTTCTCTTTTTGTTTTTATAATCAAATCGCGATTGTTTGGGTTGGTGCAGTTAATAAATGAATGTTGCGTGTGAGATGAAATGCGTTCCGATTAGGAAGGAAGTTTGAAAAAAGCATGTATAGGAAGCAGACATTGTTTATATGCCGCAAGGTGTAAATAAATTAACTATGGGTATATTACATATAATGAATGCTAAATAATTGTCATTTTCTCTATCATCTTAATTTACTTTCGATACAAAACGTGGTAGAAGAAGAGCCAAACATAACGATTTTATATAATTCAACATGGTTTATTAGGTTAATTACCTCTAGATCAGTGATATCATAATAAATTGAAAAATGAAATTTTATTGATTTATAGAAATATTCACGTGCAAAATTTACTATATTTAAATCTTTAGGATGACTTTACAGAATAACAATTAAATATATATATTTTTTAAAAGATTTGAGTGAAAGTCACTCAAATTTGAATATGAAAAGTGAAAATTGTAATAAAACAAAAATTCCAGTTGCGATAAGAATATTAAATCGTATACTTACTGTTTTCCTCCCCATCCACCTGGAGCTGCAGCAGCCATGGCAATCATGCATGCAAGAACAACAATCTATAAAAAAAAAAATAGAAAGAATTTCGATTTTATATCACAAATTGATCACAAAAAATCACAAAATATAAAAATAAATCTTATTTATTTAAGATATTCCAATCACGGTTGTCACAAATTTCTAAATTATTGTTGTATAAAATCCAATTTATATGTCCAATTTGATAATGTATCACACAGCAACACTTAAATCGTTTTTAAATTAAATTCACTTACTGAAACTTTAAGACCAGCCATTTTCGTTCAAATATATATATATATATTTTTTAAATTTCTTTTAAATATTAAATTCACAAGATACACAAGGCACTTTGAGACAATAGAAAAGCAAGTAATGATATGATGTCCAAGAAATTGTTTGCTCTGGTTTATATAGTAAACTCGATAATATTGTTATGCAAGTAAAATGTTTATCAAAAAATTGGTATAAAGTTGTAATTCAATCATGATGTTTTTTTTTGTTTTAACCCCCCTACTACCCAATCACGATCGAACGTATGTGTGTGCAAAACTATTTCTCTATATATATAACGATGCTAAATATTGTATAGTGAGACGATCGATGCACCCCATTCATTTCATTACAATTAGTATTTTAACTTAATAATGCGAGAGCTGCACACACTCACATACAGAGTAGACAAACACGATAAAGCTATTATACTATTGCAAATATGTTCGTACTGGAAATTGTTGTTATTTTTTACTTCTTTTAGTGGGGCGTTTAACTTTATGTTTCTTATTACTTGATATTAAAAGTTTTTACTATAAACGAAGAATTATGTCATTAAATAAATTTTTTTTAGTTTTTAAGTTTTATTTTTAGTTTTGTTTATGTTTTTATCGAGCTAAGATGAAAGAGAATTTCTTAATTTACATAACTCGATAGTTTTACGTTTGTTTATTGTTTGTGTGGCTTGTGATTTGAATTCTGTTTTTGTGACTACATAGACGTTTCCACTTCACATACCGTTCGTTGTGCCGGTGCATTACTGCCTGCTGTTGTATTCTTTTGCCTAAGTTATGGTTCGAGTTAGTTTAAGTGATTTTGTAATAATATAGCGTTAGTGATTCTTAGACCAGTGCAATAGGCTTGATTTATGGCTTGGCCATTTATTCGTTTGTTATTTACCATTTATTTAGATTTAAGTAATTGGGGTTTGAGATTATGGATTTTTATGATGGTTTAGTTAAAGTATTTAGTTGGTTGTAACATTTTTACATAATAAAATAAGCTCTGTGATTGGTTTGGCAACAAATAGAGCTGGTCGTACGAAGGGACCCAATCTAGTTGGATAAAACTAGATTAACCACTATATTGTTAAATCGATGGAATATTTAATTCTTTTTATACAAAATACCATAAATAAAAAGTTAAACGTTGAGGTTTTTCCGCAAATACTCATAGAATCATAACAATTACAACGTAGGAATGTAGACATGACTACTGGATAAACAACGTTTTATTTTGACTATAAACAGTGAGAAATTATGGTTGTTTACAGTGAGAAGTATGGTTTTAATTACAGTGAGAAGTATGGTTTTAATTATATGTTAACCTTCTTGTTGATTTGTCTGAATAAGACACTTGCTTGTAAAATACACCAAGCTATAACATTTTTATGGTGCCTAGTGGTTTGGGTTGCATGTATTCTATAATAAAGGTATAAATGTTTCATCCTATAGTTGAAAAACCTTTCGAGGTTGACGATGACTATTCACATAAAGTAGTAACCCCCAGTAAGTTCGAAATCATAAGCTCGAATTGATTATGTAGTATTTCGGTGAGCAATACGAGAAGTGTATCTAGCTTTAATGAGTATCTAAATCACAGCATTAAGTTTATCATAAACTGAAGTGGTTAAACACACGTTTAAAGCGTTTTCTTATTAGTTCGAGTTAGTTTAAGTGAATGTTATAATATAGCTTCAGTGATTCTTAGACCAGAGCACTATAGGCTTGATTTATGGCTTGGCAATTTATTCGTTTGTTATTTACCATTTATTTAGATTTTAGACGATATTTAGTAATTGAGGTGTGAGATTATGTGTTTTATAATGGTTTAGATTAAGGAAGTACTCTCGGAAGTTATTATTTGTTGTTTGATTTATATTACTTCAAATTATTTGAAATTTATCATTTTGACATCAATATAATTCAGGTAATCACGTTTGGAAGTTAACTTGATATTTTTATGATAGTAGTTGTCTTGATAAAATAATTTTTAATTTAAAGTAATTTGTTATTGGTTATAACATGTTTACATAATAAAATAAGCCCTGTGATTGGTTTGGCAACAATTAGAGCTGATCGTACGAAGGGACTCAATCTATAGTTGGAGTAGAACTAAAAGCATAACCAAATATAATAAAATTCACATATTTAACTTAAAAAAAAGAAAACTTAAATTTTGTTGTATATAGTAAG
The DNA here is from genome assembly GCA_963932295.1 of Tipula lateralis. Classification (NCBI taxonomy): domain Eukaryota; kingdom Metazoa; phylum Arthropoda; class Insecta; order Diptera; family Tipulidae; genus Tipula; species Tipula lateralis. The sequence continues at coordinate 95,672,745 of OZ010736.1, forward strand.
CATTGTAAATGAAAATTATTGATATGTAAGAATGCAAAAACTCAAATATTGAGCTGTATACCCAAGCATGTTGTCTTAAAATTCTAATCAACGTAATTTTTGTTTTAAATTATATTTCTAGCTTGCATTATATACAACTTAAAGCAAGCATTATAATGAATAATAATGCAAATCCCATTAAAGTACTAGTTAATGTAAGCTCTGTTTTATAATGTATTTTTAACTTGCATTGCATAACCTATATAGCAAACCTTACATTAAAAATGTAAGCAAGTTTTTTAACTGTGTAGTTGGATAAAACTAGATTAAACACTTTATTGTTAAATCGAAGGAAAATTTAATTGTTTTTCCGCAAATACTAATAACAATTACAACGTAGGAATGTAGACATGACTACTGGACAAACAACGTCCTATTTTAAATTGTTGAAATTCATATTAAGAATTTCTCTTATGTGTGACTTATTCCACTTTTCATGATTAATACTGAAGATGGCAACTTGATTGCCGAAATATATTTATAATATAAAAAATAAAAATTCCACTATAAGGAATATTTTTGAACTTAAAAAATCAAATTTTTTATTTGATTGAATCCTATTTTAACCATAAACAGTGAGAAATTATACAGATAATTTTGTCTCTGACGTAGTATGGTTTTTATAATATGTAAACCTTCTTGTTGGCTTGCTGTCTGAATAAGATACTTGAAGTAAAATACACCAAATCTAATTAACAATAACATTTTTATGGTTTCTAATGTTTTGAGTTGCATGTGTTCTACAATGAAGGTATAAATGTTTCATCCTATAGTTGAAAAACCTTTTGTATAGTTGATGATGACTATTCACATAAACTAGTAACTCCCAGTGAGTTCGAAATCATAAACTCGAATTGATTATGTAGTCTTTCGGTGAGCAATACGGGAAGTGTGTCTATAGCTTTAATGAGTATCTAAACCACAGCATTAAGTTTATCATAAACTGAAGTGGTTAAACCAACTGATAGCGATTTTTTTTTCAAATTTATTTATTTATTACAACTGATTTACAAATCATCTAGTAATTTATTTTGTATGATTTAAATTCACGATATCGGCGTATTTCAGCATTTTTATGTTGACTAATCCGTTCCATGTGTTTTCTTGCGTTTTTATTTATTTCTACACTAACGAAATCCATCTTCAAATCTTTATGGAGGTTGTCATTTCTCACGTCCCACGGTGTGTTAAATATTCCACGTAGGACTTTGTTTTGGACTGACTGGATGATGTTGACGTTTGTTTGCTTTGTGCAGCCCCAGAGCTGAATATCGTAAGTCCATACAGGCTTAAGAATTTGCCGGTACAGTAGTAATTTATTGTATAAAGCTCAGAACTTCTTCCTAAATTATATTCATCTATCTGTATCTAATGTTTAATTCTTCTTTTTAACATGCTCTTTCCATTTAAGTTTCGCGTCAAGAGTTATGCCTATAGGTATTTGACTGTGTTTGCATATGGAATTTACTGGGAGTTCAGTTTTACTGGTATCCAATCAATCTTTTTATTGTTGAAGTTTACATGAACATATTTTGCTTGATTCAGTTTTATTCGCCACCTTTTCGTCCAAGTATTGACCATTTTAGTCACTCTTTGCAATTTGTTTGTGGATTCTTCTATGTTATCAGCAACTGCTAAGATGGCTGTATCATCTTCAAACGTAGCAGTTGTCTCTTCTATCGTTGGCAGATTAGAGGTATATAGTAGATATAAAGTTGGCCCAGAACTCTACCTTGTGGTACTCCTGATGATATTTTATTTATTTGAAAATATTCACCATCTAGTTTAACACGGAAGCTATGTAAGATTTTAGTATTTCATAAAATTGCTTTGGTAAATCTCGTTTTAATTTATATTCCAAGCCTTTATACCAAACTTTATCGAAAGCCTGTGCTATATCCAAAAAAATACTAGAACACTTTTTTTTTTCAAGTACAACTTCAATTATGTTTGTAAACCGATGCACTTGCTCAATTGTAGAATGGCTTTCTCTAAGGCCAAATTGATGCGATGGAATAAGATTTCTTTCTTCAATTATTGGTTTAAGTCGCTTAAGCAGTAATTTCTCGAATATTTTTGAAATTATTGAGAGTAAAGAAATCGGTCTACACGAATTTTTGTCATTTAATGGTTTGTTTGGTTTGGGATTTCACTTCAACGATTTTCCAGTGATTTGGAATGTGTTTAAGTCTGAATGCTGCGTTAATTATTTGGAGTAGCTTTCGTTGTCATTTTTCAGGTAGGGCTTTATTATTTGTCCTGTAATTAAGTCATATCCTGGAGATTTCTTTGCACTAAGGTTTGTTTTGATTTCCTCTTTTAATTCTTGAACTGTGACAGGAGCCATATATTATAGTTGTCCACTTTATGTACTGGTGGAATGTTTTCATCTACGGTTTGTCTATGTAGATCCTGTAACGTGTTTTCAAGGTGAGTCGCAAATAATGTTACTATTTGCTTTGCGCTTATGTCCCAAGTTCCATCGTCGTTTTCAACTGGAAGCATTTGAAGTTTAGGTCGTTTTAATATTTTTGCTGCTGTCCAAAGGGAGTACTTGGAATCTTTTTCCCCAGACAAGCTACTTAGGTATTTATTCTTAAATTATTTTATTAGCAGCTTTAGTTCTGGACAAAAAGTTTAGAGTTGTTTTATATTCAGGCGCTCGGTTCCCTTGCCAAGTTTTTCTTGCTTTTCGTTTTGCTGTTACCAATTCCTTAACTTCCAAGGGATAAATACCATTCTTGTGTGTTTTCTTGTATTTGGTGGTGTGGAGTAGACGCTGCTTGTTGTATGACGCTGTTAAGTTGTTCTAGCTCTTCTTCTAGCTGTATTGGATTCCGAATTGGCACTTGGAGATTAATATTATCCTCTATTAGTTTCTGAAATTTTTTCGCAGCAGGTTTTATTATTTGTTAGCCATTTGTGGACTAGTTTTCTTAACAATCGTTGTACTGATTGTCATAATAACAGGTGTGTGATCTGACATAATCCCGTCGCTGCTTTCTATGTATATGTAATTATCGTCTATACCTTTGGTGACAAAGAAGTCTATAAGATCGGGTAATTTGTTTCTATCGTTAGGCCAATATGTTGGACGATCTCCGGCTGCATTGTTGTCCTGCTCCATACAACTTTCTTCCTTTTTAAGAGGTTACTCTTGATCCCCAGTATGTGTTCTTTGCGTTAAAATCACCTCCGATTATGAAACAAGATCCAAGTGATTTAAATACTGTGCAATAGTCCTCCTTTCGCAGATTAAATCTTGGAGGGCTATATATTGACGATACGCTCTATTCTTTGTTGTTATTTATATATACTTTTATATATAAAGTAGTCACAACTTGCATAAATTCTTCTTCAATTTTAAGATCTATATAATGTTCGATGGTTTCTTTTATTATCACTGACGATCCTCCTCTTGCTCTTCCTGCTGGATGAATAGCATGGTAACAGCTGTATCCATAAAATTTGACATATGAAGTTGTAGTAAAATGAGTTTCCAAGATTAGGCATATATCTATTTTCTCGGAATTTAGAAAGAATTCTAATTTTGAAAGATGTTGCATTAGCTCGTTTGCATTCCAGTACTATTCTTAATGTTTTATTTATTACTGTTTGAGACATTTTAATAGAGAATGGATATGCCATTTCATTTAGAGAGGTCTGCTTCTCAGCCTATTACTTAGTGATTCAAGACATTTCTCTTGTTTAGCTAGTCTAATGTTAAGTGCTTCAATGTTTATTAGTATCTTTTGAAGCACGGTTGTATCCTCAGTGATCCTTGAAATTATTGATTTCGGCATTACCATTTGCGATTAAAGTTTACGTTCTCCCGTTTTATTTGGTTCCTCTTTAGTAAAAGCTTGATTAGTTTTTTCCGGTATTACTGGATTTTGCTTTCGAGATTTATCTTTTAATCTCTGTAGCTCCTTAGCTACTTCACATCCCCTGTAATTTGCCGGATGTGACTGTAAGCAATTAATACATTTTGCAGGAACATCTTTACCAGCCGGGCATACTTCAGCGTGATATTTACCAGCACACCTAACGCATCTAGCATCTCTTTGGTAATATTTCTGAGTATGGTCAAAACTTTGACATTTTTTTCACTGCGGTATGCGACCGCAGTGAAAACTCTCATGTTAAGTATTGCCTTGATATTATACACATCTTCCACTTTTTCTTTATTATTGAAAGTGAGCATAAACAGTGGAAGCCCTCTTTTCTTGATTTGAACTCCTTGTTCGGTTTCGATTTTTTTCTTTCCTTGTTCGGTTTCGATTCTTGCTTGAGATCTTCGATAATTTCCTCTTTTGCGCAGGTTGGGTGAAGAGCCCTAGAAATAATATTTATTGGACGATTATTCTTGTCCTCATAGGTAAACCACTGATACCCCTTGGAATTTAGCTTCGTAGCTAAAGCTCTATAGGTGTTAGAGTCCGTCACACTAATTTCCAGACCCCATTGCTTAGAGAAACGAGTTTTTACTCAGCTGGTTATTGGTGATGAGTTTTTACTCAGCTGGTTATTGGTGAAGATGCTTATTGGTGGAGGTACTTTCTGTTTTGGTTTAGCTGGCTGTCCTTCAGATCTTCGATAATTTCCTCTTTTGCGCAGGTTGGGTGAAGAGCCCTAGAAATAATATTTATTGGACGATTATTCTTGTCCTCATAGGTAAACCACTGATACCCCTTGGAATTTAGCTTCGTAGCTAAAGCTCTATAGGTGTTAGAGTCCGTCACACTAATTTCCAGACCCCATTGCTTAGAGAAACGAGTTTTTACTCAGCTGGTTATTGGTGATGACTGGTTATTGTGAAGATGCTTATTGGTGGAGGTACTTTCTGTTTTGGTTTAGCTGGCTGTCCTTCAGAAATCACTTGTTTTTTAAAAATATTATCTGGCTTCTAGAAACATCTTTTGAAGTTGATGGTAAATTGTATGCCATTTCCGGTGAGCGTTGAGCTTTCCTTTTCTTGCTTGGTCTTCTAATTTGATGAAAGACCCAATTAGTTTCTCTTTCAAGTTCTTCTTCGTCCGTGTGGAATGAATCACAGATGACATGCTCAATTGTAGGTTTAGGTGTCGTCTCAAGTACTGCAGGTGTACTGCAGTTCGTACAGCTTTCTTATGTTCTTCATTTTCCTGCTTTTCTTCTTTCAATTTAGCAGTGAATTACTTTATTTCTCTCAGTTGTTCGCGGAGCTCGGCGTTTTCTTTTTCGCACTGAAAAGTATTTTCAATTGAAGATTTTGGTAATCCCTGCAGTTTGGAACTTCGTACAAATGGGTAAAACAATGATTGGCTCACCCCAGAATCATTTAATTATATAATACATAATGTGAGACACTTCTTATAAGCAGAGGTGTTTCTGTATAGAATAATACTTAAATGATATTACTACGCCAAAATAAATGAACTATTGAGAGACCACGAAAGCTTTTGTTTGCTTATAATACAAGATAGGGTGGCCAATAAAAGATGGGTTTTCTGTGATTGATCTCGAGTCAATCTGTTTTAAACTTTATGCGAAAGAATAGTAAAATTCCAGGTTTTGAGAAATTCAAAAACAAACTCGAGATACGACATAATCAGAATTTATCTTAACCACTATCTAACTATATGATCAAGCTTTTAACATAACCATTAACAACATAATGTATACATAGTTAATATAATTTAAGAGTAGAATGTTCTATTGAAGCGAACGTAATTGTTAGTGCAACGAATTAATTTTTCCCACAGCTAGCACTAACTTAGATCAAGACTTAGCTTATTTGATCTAACCTTTGATCTACAGTGCACGACAAAATAGGTTTATAATGAATCTTCCTTAATTAAATCAAACACGGAACCTGGAACTGGCAGAATATTATTTCAATTTCGTCATACTACAGAATAGAAAAAATGTAATATATAAAATATATATATATATATATATATATATATATATATATATATATATATATATATATATATATATATATATATATATATATATATATATATATATATATATATATATATATATATATATATATATATATATATATATATATATATATATATATATATATATATATATATATATATACCTCTGTAGCTATGCATTACTACTATATGAAACAAAACATTTAAAACATCCCTTGGTACTGGAACTACTGTAGACTATAGGTCTCCTGCAACTACTGGCTAAGTTTTCTGTTTGTAAAAACCGGACGAGAGGTAACGTTAAAATGAATAGGCTAACGAAAACATTTACATTACAACAGTAAACATTATCATGTTAAGCTCAGCATTGGCTTTTGCTCTCGAGTCTAGACAATAATGTGATTAGTGAAAGTTTTTGGTAAACTATCCTATAAGTGAATGATTTCAATCGCCAATCCAAATAGCACAGTAGTTAAGATCAAGACTAAATAGGAAAGGAAATAATCGATCTTGATAGCGGATGGGGAGTAACTATCCAATTAATGACTTCTAATCCCTTACTACCTTTGCGGACTGCATTAACTAACACAAAAAAGAACACGAATCAGGCAAATACGAACATCTAAGGGACAGCGTTGCGGTATAAAATGACGTTTATTCCCATATATAAGTGGTTTATCAGTTAAATCTCTGAAAAAATTAAAAACAAATATCTTGTAAAATGCAGTAGTAGTCTTACAGCTGCAATCTTATATTTTGCCTGTCTTCCAAAGTAACTATTAAAGATTCACTGAATCACATGTTGTAAACGATGGAATCTCTTTTATTAATGTAACACTTGAATTGATATATCGAATGGATTAGAAGAAATACCTTGTAAAAGACATGGACGTTTAAGGTTTTGTCATACTTCTTGGAATTCAAACTAGAATAAGTATAAATATTGGTCTTTATTGATATATACTCGTACGGTAAATCAGTAAATAGATTGTTAAGGGCAGGGTGGCTAATATTAAGAATAGGTGGTGGAATCCGGTTCAAATTTATTGTTTGGATTAACATCTTTAAGTAGTTTCGAAATATCTCTAAGACAGTAGTTAATTTCTGTGATTGATGAGATAGTTTGAAAGTTGGTTGCAGAACATTAATTAGATTTTGGAAGAGTGGACTTAATTTTAAAGTATACGAGGAAATTATTACGGCACTTTTCCATGCTGTTTTTACAATTATTATTTTAATAAAATAGTAAAGGTATATTGATGAGCTTTTAACCGAAAAATCCTATTAGTCAGATCAGTAACATGTTCTTTCAAGATTTGATCTCTTAATTCCTATCAATAAATAAGGCAATTCTTTAATGTAAGATTTTATCAATTTCTCAACATTATACAGTTGATTAAACGTAGGGCCGATTTAAGTAGAACAATCTGCACACACGTGCGCAGACAATTTTTTTTTGGTGATCTTTAGTACTTGGACAAATGCTGTAATTTCAATGTTATTGAACATTTTGTCATTTGGATTATATTCAAGGTGTTTCCATGTTATTATCAGACAAGTTTGGCTAAATTTAGGATAGTTTTGGATGACGGCAGTAGTCGTCATGACCCAATCTAATAACGAATTATTCAAAGGAGACATATGACGTCTATAACTGTCATGAAATATGCGATGGAATTTAAGCTAACAAATTAACCTTTGTCAAATTTGGTTTCCTACCAATTAAAAAAAAGGAAATGTTTCTCAGATATATTGTTTTGATTTCAATAATTATTCGACGGTACAGGAATTGTCATGAAATGAGTGCCTGTGTTTAGCGATGTTGAAGATGCTAAAACCTCAGGTGTTAATTTTTTTCTGCGAACTGTTGATTTTGAAACGAAATCTTGCAATTATTTTATTTGGAGGTAATTCTAACAGATATAATCTCTAAGTCGTTCTCTGTAGGCTAAAAATTTAATTTCTTCTCATACTTTTTATATAACAAGTATGAGTTCCAGACGCATTATCTAATGGAATATAACCTTTTTGTACCATCGTATGGTTTGCCGTGATGGTAAATAATTGTATGACATTGTTCGAAGTAGAAACTGTTAAGCGCTTTTTGTGCTTTTGCCCTTCATATTCTTGCATAAATATAAAGAGGAACATCTTATATGCACCGCGGTTGCATATAAACTAAAAATATTTCTGAGTCATTTGGTGATGGCAAACGAAATAGGATAAACATATATTTTTTACTTCGTTTTCACTTTCGAACGACAGCAAAAAAAAATGTTTGACTATTTCAAAACGTCGCTTACTATTTCATATTATAATTCGAGTGTAAAATAGAATTGATTGTCAAATATTTTTTTTTATTTTCGTTCAAAAGAGAAAATGATATAAAATATATATGTTAATCCTATTTCGTTTGCCATCACCAAATAACTCAGAATTATTTAAAATTTTTAGTTTATACGCAATCGCGGTTCATATATGATATTCCTCTTTATATTTATACTCTTTGCTCTTGCTATAAACTGAATCATGATTCCTATTTGAGGATCAACTGAAGACCTTGAGGATACCGGATATTTTGAACTTCATAAGAATAACAAACAGATTTCGGGGCTGAGAGTTTACGTCTGGGTAGGGATGTCACAATGGGCCAATCGAGCCTGAGTGACGGGATGTAAAAAATTATATGACAGCAATTGATTTCATATTATGAAATAAATTCTGAATATTTTTAAGAATATTATCTTACAATGTGATTTCTATACATTTCAGTATAGTGACAAAATTGAAACGTGTTGCGAAAATGATTTAAAAATAAGATGGACATACATACAGATATTTTACCACAAAAATATCCAGAAAATATATTTAGATATGTACCAACATATCGATTTGACTCTCAATATATTATTTGTGTTCGTGCACAAGATAAATTTGTATCTATAGAAATAACTTTAGATAACTATAATTTCACCAAATCGTAACCCACCCACACATAATCCACAACAAAACTTTTAAATCAAATATGTGTTAATATTCATTATGGTATAGTACAACATACAATTACGAGACAACGATACATAATTAAATAATTTTTCTTTTGTTCATAAAAATGATCAACCGACTTAAAGTACATACAGGTAAAGTAAGGAAATGTATTGTGTAGCAAAACTCATTTTTCATTTTCATAAATACGAGTATGTAGAACTTGTAAATGTGTAGCAAATACAAATATAGGAAATGAAAAGTGAATACGGATTAGATAATAGTGAAGTTGTTTATAAAATATTAAATACGAGTACGTGTGACGGTTTGAAGATATGTGACGACACTTTAATTTTCTATTGACTGAAAGATAACATGACTAATTATGGGCTTAAGAGTACATGTGTTTTAAGAAGTATATGGTATGGCTTCTATCTTTATTATTATTATAATCTATATAATGATGTTGTTTCGATCTGATCGACTATGCCAGTTTTGATCTGATTAGGTATGTTATTGAATGTCACAAGAAATGTTAGACGAGAAGCTGATCCTAAACATTCTGTTGACAATTATTTAAACTGCCACCCAATTTTAATCATGTAAGCCAATTCCTATTCGTTGAATTCGTTAAAAAAAAAATTAATACAGATTCATTCCAAAAATGCATGTACTTTGTTGTTCTATAAAAAATATAGATCACGGCGAGCCTTTGTAATTTTCTTCGCCAAAATCTATGAGTGCGAAAATTTTATCGAGTGCCTAGCCCAACAAAGTAACTAAAGAGAAGCTGGTGGTGTAAAATCTATAGATATATGGTTTATGTTAGAACTCGAATTTTTTCCGGATATCGAAAAATACGATCCACCGCGAATTTACCTATTATGAAATTATTAAGTCGAATTTTACAAATATAAGCATGTAGTTAGCAATAATTGGTTTAAGTGACTAATGACTAATAAATTCTGAATATCAGTCGCATTTTGACATTCGATTTTCGGAAAATCCGATTTCGTTTTGTCTTTTAAGTTTCAGAATAGCGGATTTTTCGATATCGGATTTTCATACTAGCAAAATTCGCTTTCGGATCCGATATCGAATTTTTCGTAATAGCGGTTATTATTTAATTATAGTCGTGGTTCATTCATCTGAGTTATTTTTTAGCTACTATACTACACATGAATATATTTTTAATCATAGCACGCAATGAACATCGATGTGTTTATTTATTTGTTAGGTTGGTATGACTGTTGTATCTGAACTACTTTTCATTAAATTCAACAAAGGTATTAACAGAACCAGGGGTGGGATGTTGTACTATCACTTTCATTCGAATCGACTTTTAAAATCTATTCGAAAAAGTAAAAAAAAACGGAAAAAAAAGATTATTGCTGTCGCCATAACTATAAGTGCAGTTGATAATGAGTCTCCAGAAGAAAGAGATAATCTTAACTATACCATAGAAAGACGAATTTTGAGAGATCGATATAATTTTATGGATCTGTCAAATAAAAAGTGATTACGGAAATAAAACCTCGATTTGCTTTAGGTTTCTAGGCTAGAGGCTGTAATAATTTTTTATGAGTCAGGGTCATACTAGCGAACTGTTGCTGATATTTTGTTCCATAATATGAAGAAATCATATTTCTCCAGGGCCTTAGATGATATTACGCAAGCTTTAGAGGCAATTATATGCCGAAAATTCATACAATTTCTGGATGCCCGGTGTGATCGGTTGTATTGACTGCACTCATATAAATATTATCGCACCCCCCGAAAACGAACACATTTTCGTGGACCGATGGAGAAACCATTCGATGAATGTGCAAATTGTATATTAAAAATTATTTTTTATTAATATATTGTAAATGAATATATTTCTTGAATATACATACAATAGTTATTAAAATATTTTAGATGTATTTTTACGGTCTACAAATCTTTATAATATATAATATGACTGAGACAACAATTTCACTGGAACTAAACTTAGTGATAGAAAAGTATCATTATCGCGAGTCGAATATATTACAACATACAAATTTTCGACTTTCTGGTCGAATTTCGAAGATTAAAGATTAAATTATAACATCCCACCCGAGCGATGTCGCCTGTCAAATAAAGACATACAAAACATGCAATACAGGGTGAAGCAAAAGTCCCGCTACCATTTTGATTGCCTATAACTTTGTTCAAAGAAAAGATAAGTAGGTTTGGTTTTCATAAAAAGTTTATTTGATCCTTACATTTTTTGTCGTTATGACTGGAAAATTATATCGGCTAAATGGTGACCGCGATTCAGTATGCAACTTTCGGTTCTTTTTAAGGCATTTTCATGACATCCAGCAACATCTCAGGCTGAATTTCTTCAATATCGTGACGAATATTGCCTTTAAGATGTTGAATCGTTTAAGACTTATTAACATAAACTTTTGATTTTAAAAACCCCTTAAGAAAATGACTGATGCTGTTAAATCCGGAAATCTGGCTAGCCATGCTTAGTCACCATTTCGCAAAATTAGTCCTCGTAGAAAAACCTCATTTAATAATTGAGTTGTTGAACTGGCGGAGTGTGCTGTGGCCCCATCTTGCTGAAACTACATGTCCTCTAGTCCTTGCTCTTCCATTTCAGACACAAGGAAATTTTGTATCATGTCTTGGTACCGTTGGGCAGTAACAGTAACTTCAACACTTTGGTTATTTTCAAAAAATATGGACCAATGATGTTTCCAGCATGAATATCACACCATACAGTTTTTTTCACCATGCAATGATGTTTTTGATGAAATTATTGAGGATTCTGTGTTCCCCAAAACCGACTGTTCTGTTTATTGACGTGGTCACTGAGATGAAAATCGGCTTATCAATTTAGACGAAAAATTTTCTATTTCACCAGACAGCCTTAGAATTCGGCACTGTACTCAACTCGTTGATCAGGATCACTCGGTAGCAATTTTTGGACTAATTGAATTTTGTACGGGAGCATTTTCAAAACAGTTTTCAAAATTCGCCTTTAACTGCATGCAGAAATGTGTAGCTAGGAACCAGGTTTTCTCATTGATGTTTCTGGAGACTGCAACAATCGGAACGAGGTCTGTCTGCGGTCGTACCGTACTGTCGAAAATTCGCAAGCTAACGATAAATTGTGGTTTTGTGAGGCACTGGACAAATAGGATATTTTTGACGCAATTTCCGCTGAGTGGCAATAATGGAACGATTATTTTCAATAAATAAGGTCACTATTTCTGCTCGTTCTTGTGGCGTATATTTATTCATTATAAAATTGGGGCGTCTACAAAACACAATGGTTAAAGCGAAACTGAGCTAAACGTCATATAACCAAGATGGCGCACAGTAAAAAAGGGGAGCGGGACTTTTGCCCCACCCTGTATGTATATTCTTAAATTTTTTTAAATTACCAAAAGAACCAAGGACTTCGCAATTGTTTTATCAAACTTCTTTAACAAATTCAGGACGATCGGTTAGAGAAAGAAGATAAAATAGCTGAGGATGTATCAGACGAAATTTCTCCACTAATGCAAAGATTGCACCGTAGATTGGTTTCGAAAATACCAGTCTGAACATTTTTCTGAACGAGTCCAATGAAGATCGACTAAAATCTTCCATTGATAACCTTGCTGAGACTCTGGTGAAGTGCAAAGTTGGTGAAGACCCACGATTGACACAAGAAATTTTACTGATTCAATGAACACAAAGAAATCTGCTCGATGGGTGCCACAAATTATAAATCAAGCCAAAAAGAGACTAAATTTTTCCTAAATAAATTCGAAAATGGGCAGTATAGAAACTTAACTAAAGTCGTTACTCATGACTAATGTTGGTTCTATAAATACGATCCGGAAACCAAAGAGCAGTCCTTGGTATGAAGCCCAGCAGGCACAAACCCACCCGTAAAAGCTAAGCAGCAAAAGTTATGATGCCAGTTTACTTCACTCGATCAAAAATTGTAGCTGCTACTCCACTAGCTAAGGATTGGACGGTAACTGCAAAATGGTATACCGAAAACTGCTTACCAAAAGTTTTCAAAAATTGGTTAAAAATTCGAAAATAAGAGGATTTGCGGCGCTACTTTTTACATCATGAAAACAAGTAAATTTATTGCGATCATAAAATTATTTAATATACTAAAAAATTACATTTACTTATAATAAATATTACATACTATATGTTACACGATCTTGATGCACCATTAACCCTTATACAATTCACAACAAATGATATTTTGTTATGAAATTTCAAAAAATTATATGACGAGTATTATTGAATGCAAGTTATTTAGCAATAGTTTGTACTATACGAGTAAGTAGTACAAAAATTAATTAGTAATGGTCATTGACCGCGCACATATAAATTAGCAATTTATGTAGGTATGTACGTACATATATATAATGTTTATCGGTATTATCGCTAAATTAATATACATTTTAAAATACTAATCGAATATGTCCGCTTGTGTGTGCATATATTGAAAGTGAAACATTTTATAAATTTCGTGTGCGATAATCATAAATTGCAATTTGACACATAACGAATTTTTTCAGACTTGTGAGTTTTCTCTTCTTTAATACGAGTACGTTTTAACATTTTAGTTTTAGATAATTAAAATGCGATGACATAAGTAAACTGGTAAATATTATATAATGTGCCTAAACTAAGGAACACCGGAAATAAATTCAAGAATCGGTTATAAAATTGTAGAGGTAAAATACCTGCGTTTTAAGGCTAGTACTCACTTCAAAGTGAAATGAAATTTTACCGCGGTCTCCAAAAATTAATTTATTTTCACGTGAAATAGAAATGAATTTTTTTTTTGAGAGTTCAAATGTTCATATTTCACGTGATGGTTCGAATCATTATTTTCGCGTGAAACAAATTTGTAGAGTTTATGCGCGCCATCTTTGGTGCATTGGGATAACTATAGTTTTTGCGCTAATGAACTGAGTACTGCTTAGTGAAAACAGAAATGAAATTTTTTATTTCTGAATTCACTTTGGTAAAATGGTATGGAAATTTCAAATCGATCTGAGTACTAGCCTTTATTGAACACTGGAATATGAATAGGAATACGAATGAAAATAATGCTCAATAAAACGTCACGGAATAGTTTATATGATTTATGTAACAGTTGTCATGGTAACAACAACGAACTGCCAAAACTTACTTTGTAATTGACCTAAAATGACATTTATCGCAAAGAAATTTTCATAAGGGCGACAACATATAGAAAAAAAACACTCTGGTGGTGAACATAAAAACTAAAAGTGGAATAGAATTAATCCAATTCCGGAATGAAACTATTCTGGAATGAATCAAATATATGGAATTGTAATAATACCAATAAAAAACACATATTGTTACTATAATGTACACAAGGGATTTACTGTTCAAATGGCTAACGAAATTACTGTAAATAGTTATGATTACTCTAACATCACGCTCTTTGGGGAGAGAGAAGGTATAGGCTGACCTGACAATTTGTGATGTTGGGGGGAAAGAGAATTATGAAATGTTACTTCACATAATCTTGTCGCCGGATGTAGCTTAATGGTTAAGAGAGTTTCTCATCACGCCGCGGTCTCGAGTTCGATTCCCGCCGTTGACCAAAAATTAACATGCAACCGGATGACATAAAAAAAAGCGATTGTGTGTAAAAACATTCGTTGGGCTGACCACCTACAATGTGCACCAATCGTTAAAATGGTTCAAAAGGTCTCTAAGCCTCTAAGCCATAGATTATTATTTTTTTCTTCATATAATCTAATATGAAATACCTTCTACTCAAAAAAACCGATCCACATCAGAAAAACTAATGTAAAATCATTTTCTTCTAAGATGAGTTCCTTTCTTTTCAAATTTATTGATGTAAATCAATTTTTTTGAAACAAAAATAAAAAGTATGTTCGGCGAAGAAATGAAAAAAAAAATCCAACATTCAACCATCTTTGCTGGCTTAGATCATTTTCCAACAGTAGCCGAGTTTATTGTTCCAGAAAAATCTGAACTACAGACAGATTAAAAAATAGTGAAAGGTCAGTATTGATTGGTGCGATGCTCATGTTCGATCGAGTTAATATTTGGTACCGGTTGTAAAATGTATACGCAAACATTGCTGCATAAAGTCTCGGAGTTCATATTTTGACATAATAAGAGACCGTTTTTCTCTACTATTCCCCTCATCTAGTCAGATATAGGACTCCGAGAACCACAATTACTATTGAAAAATAGTTCGCTCAATTACCCTTCACTTTTTATATTATTAAGCTTACATAACAAGATTGTCCTTCCTAAGGTTTCGTTGAAAATTGTTCCATACGACGTGACCCAGCCCATTTAAGAGCTTGTTCAGTCTAGTAGATGGGGCATCTACTAGACTGAACAATCTTACTCTGTTGACAACTACAGCTTTATCTATTCCCATGATTTACTAAGTATTTTCGCTTCATTATTAGTCTTCCTAATTCCCTTTTCCGTTGCGGGCTTCAAATGCCATACTCGTTATATCTATGTATATCCATCTACACTTCTGTCTCGTTATTTCGGTTGAGTTGTATGTCTGACTGTTTTGTTTGTCAATGAAGTACAAAGCTCGTTATGGTGTTAGGCCTGAATGATTTCAGTATTAGTCAAAGGTACTGATTTACGAGTACCTGTAGGTTCTTTCTCACTTTGTCTATGTGTTTCCATGTCTTAGATCCATACAGTAGTACTGATTTTACACACGAGTTAAACATTCGTATCTTGATTTTACGTGACAGTACATAAGAATTCTAGACGTTATGTAACATATACCATATAAAATATGTCTGGCTTTATTTGTGCGTTTGTTTATGTCTTCCTCTGTCCCACCTACTTCGCCATTCATTTACATCTTCAATTTGTACATTGTTGATGTGCATCGGTGTGGATACATTTGTGTTGAGTCTAATCGTCTTGGCTTTTCTGGTGATTATCTTCAGACTAATTTCGTTAGCTAGATCTGATAGCTATTGTATTTTCTGCCGCAGGTCTGAATGTTTGCGAGTGTCAAAAATTTCTTGAATAGTTACATATTTTTATCTCATAATTTTATAATATATATATATATATATATATATATATATATATATATATATATATATATATATATATATATATATATATATATATATATATATATATATATATATATATATATATATATATATATATATATATATATATATATATATATGTATATATATATATATATATAAATAAAATATCAAACAAAATATCCTACATTTCCAACAAGCAGAAATTTCGGAGCCGTTTATGCAAGGTACCGTAATAACAATTAATCATGGTGGTGCGGAACTAAGTTTAGGAGCGATTTACTACCGACCAAGACATAATATCATACGAAATGAATAAATCAACATTTTTAATAAACTTGGACGAAGGTTTACTATAGGAGGTGACTACAACGTGAAACATACTGCTTGGGGATCTCGACTCATAGCACCAGGAAAAAGAAAAGAACTCCTTAGTGAAATAGAAATGTCAGGTTGTGAATATCATTCATCACGTAAACCAACCTACTGGCCTACAGACATCAACAAGGTTCCTGCGATATGATTGACTTTTATATTTCGAAAGGTGTAACCTCCAATTACATTGAAGTCGAAGGCATTGACGACAATACTTCGGATCACAGACCGGTCTTAATGACGCTGAGTACACATGACATAAAAAAGAAAATAAAAGTCAATCTTACTAATAAATTTACTGATTAGGAATTATTTAGAGAGAAACTGGACAACCTAATTGAGTTAAAAGTTAGTCTAAAAACTAAACAAGAACTTGAATTACAAGCTAACTCTATGCGTGAAGCAGCTAAAGAGGCTACACCCATATTAAGCGAGAAAGGCATAAGGGAGATTAACTACCCCTTGGCGATCCGAGAACTGATAAAAGAAAGACGTGCGACGTAATGAAGAAAAAGCAGAACTGTTTGTACAACATCTGGCATCAGTATTTCAACTACATATCACTGAAAAAAATCGAAAAGTCTATATACGATATAAACTATTTCAATAGAATTATATAATGAACATCTATAATAAATACTTATAGTAAACATATCTTTATCTTATTTAAAATAGTTTGATAGTCATTTTAAAACTACATTTATTTCTATTAAATTGTTTTGTATTTCGTTTGAAATTATATTGAATATAGAAATTTCAATTTAATAAATAGAAATAATTATAAGAAATCATTTATAACCAAATAAGATTTAATTTTTAACGCTTTATCACATATAAAATTGTTTAAGTATATTTAATTCATCTACAAATTGAAATTTTTTGTATTCGTGTAAATGATTTGAAATACTTTTCTCAATTAGATTTAAAACAAATCAAATGTGAACATACATTATATTAAAAAACACTATATATACTATTTCAGCTGTGGTTATAATTTATTTCTTAAAAATATTTTAGAATAAGAAACAAATATTTCTAAATTGCAAATATATTAAAACTGCATTGGCAATTAAAAATTCAACTAACTACAACAGTAAAGGCGACTTTTTTGTTGCCTTTACTGTACACTTTTTTGTTAAAAAGTCGTCTTAACTCTACCATTTCAGTTTAGTAGTGAATTTCGTAATAGAAAGTTGGGACTTGTGAATTATGATAATAAGAAAAAATTGTACTGCATATGATAGTTTCTGAAAAAAAATTAAGATAATAATTCAATTAAACATATTAAAATCAATTGTGTTGTGTGTAATAAAATAGTGTATGTGGTTATTATTTGTGAAGACAGTTTTGAAGCTAAAATTAATGTTTCATTAAAAGGTTAACAAAAGTATATATCAATAAATAACCTGGGCTTGATTATAGGAGATCTTGTTCCAGATAATCATGATCATTGGGAATTGTATTTATTACTGAAAGATATTGTAGAATTAGTTACTTTAAGTATTGTAGACCGTGAAACAAGTGACTTGTTAGCTACTGTAATTAAACTGCATCATGAACTTTTTATTACCTTATACGGACCTCATCTAAAACCAAAGCATCATCTATTGACACACTATCCAAAAACTATGGAAAAGATAGGTCCGCTTATCAATCAATGGACTATGAGATTCGAAGGAAAACATCGCGAATTGAAAAATATTGCTGCATTAACGACATCCAGAAGAAATATTTGCCACACGATATCTACGAGGTATCAACTAAACTTAAGTAAGAGATATTATCAGAAACAATCATTAACAAAATTTATCTTTGGAAAATCGTTAGAATTAATGGATGAAGATAAACATTTTTTAATGTCTAACAATTTTACAGTCTTAATTGAAATTTTTTAAGATAAAATATTTTAAATTTGAGTCTTTATGTTATGAAATTGGAATGGTAGTTTTTTTACATTATGACTTTGATGAAAACGTTCCGATTTTTGGGCTTATTGAAAATTTGTATTTAAGAAAAGATATTGTTTATTTAAAATACAATCAACTAAAAACTACTTTTTACAATAGACATTTGTGTTCGCATGAAGTAGAAAAAAGTACTTCAAGTAAAATAATACAATTTCTAGATTTAATAGATTTAAAACCAAAAGCATTTTGTGCGCTAAAGAATAAAAACTATGTATTGTAATTTATGTATGACAATTTACATAAGGATTACGTATTTATATAATGATTTTTTATATGTATAAACTTACAAATTAAATGTAATAGAATTAAAAAAAATTAAAACTAAAGTTATTTATAACTATCAATTAATTGGGTTTTATTTATAATTATCAATAAATTATTCGCATTAATAAAATATCTCATCAGCACATATATGTATTCCGAAATGTATTTAATCTATGACTATATCCCATTAAAAATATGTCGACTTAATTTATAAATTTTTTCACATTAAGAATTTTGATTTTCGGAGTTCACAGTTAACATAAATATAATTTCAAAATAATTTTCTTTCAAATTTAATATAAAATATAGGCGGTCAGAAATGCAATTTGAAGAGAATAGTTATACAATTAGTCATAAATGGAAATAGTTTTTGTCGTATTCAGATAAAAAAATCGTCTACCTGTAAAATGTATTAATTATAATCGAAATCTTTTAAATATTAAAAATAAGAATATTTTATTTGCAATATCGCTATTCAATATCTTTATTCTTACCATATAAATCTTCCGTCAAGCAAATATTAAATGATTAATTTTGAAACAAATACAATCAGCATCAACTATACATTGATCGAAAATAGATATATTTTATTTTACCTATTATTTACTTTTATTCTATAAAATATTTCTTTAATAGATATAAAAATTGAGAAATAAAACCATATAGAATTAGGATATAAATTGTTGTTGTCGTCTTTTCAAATATATTTTATATTAGAAACACATATAAAATGTGTCGTAGTTGAATACGAGTTTTCTCAGTGTACGACATACAATCCACGATTGATCCTAAGCCAGTCTACTAAATATCAGAAGTGTCACCCCACTAGACATTACACAAGAAATAGATATGAATTTCAATCCCAAAAGACCTGGAATTGATGATATTTCTACAAGGTTGTTTAAGGAGTTATCAAAGAGAGGAGTAATGCTTGCTTTCGACTGAACGTATATATACGAATCGCACAGTATGAACATCAAGTCCGGTAGCATATGCATGATGAGATGGATTTGATCTTTCGATCACAGTCAGTCAATAACGTCATCATCATCAGATCGAAACCGACCTAGTGGTGGATTACAAGATACAAGAAAACAACTCCCGAGTACAATACACATTCAGAATTTACAGTATAAGCTTTACACGCTTTATTGGTGACCCCGACGACTCTTAGGGAAAAATTAGACGTCAAAATCTTCTGTGAGACAAATCAATTATTGATGACACCGACGGCTTTAAAGGAAAAATTACACGTCAAAATCTTCTGTGACACAAATCACACCCGATAATTTCATCCGACCTCTTACCTAACCTATAACACGGTAAAATGTTAAATGTCGCAACAAGCGGCTTAAGCGGGTGAATTCCAGCACCCCAACGCATTACGGCACAGAAAATCATAATCAATCGGAGGGAAAAGAGAGATTCACTTCGGGATGTGGAGTTGATTTGTGGAACTGTCTTTTCGACCTTATTCGATACACCAAGTATTCCTAGATTTCAGTCAAGCCTATGACTCGATCAACCAAGAGGCTATGATATGCGCTTGAATATTTAGGAATACCAAACAAATACGTACATCTGTGTAAAATGACAGTAACGCAGTAACAATGCTGTGTTAAAGTTGAGAACAGGCTATCGAGAATTTTTGCGATCACTTCTGGTGATCGACAAGGAAATGCGCTGTCTCCGATACTTGTTAATCTCATATTGGAATACATTCTTTGTAAAAGTGAAACTCCTCAGGACCATATCTTATTCCGACAATCCAATCAACTTTTTGCATATGCAGATAATACCTGTCTGATTGGATTAAATGGCAATGGAGTGAAAGAGATACTTGATTCACTGGAACAGTTTTCAGCTTCCGTTGGTCTCAAAATCAACGAGTCCAAAACCAAATATTTTATCTCTGGTTTTTGAGATCAAGACGCAATTGATTTCAGCAGGGGTACCCACACTTTTGAAGGAATAATGAGATTCAAGTATCTTGGATCCCTCATTACTCACGATAATAGTGTCGGAGAGAATATCACGGTTCGGCTGGCTGCTGGCAACCGGGCCTTTTATCCTCTACGTCCACTTCTGAAATCAAAATATCTTGCAAAAACGGATAAGGTGAAACTGTACAGAGTGTTGATTAGACCCGTTGTCATTTATGGATGTGAGAGTTGGACTGAGATAGCTTCTAACATTCGAGAGAAAAATCATGCGTGTGATTAAAACAAATTCCTGATATCGTGCATGAAATCAAAGGACAGCGACTATGCTGGCTCGATCACGATCTGCGTGCTGATCCGAAACGAACGATACAGCGATCTTTTAAGGGAGAGCCGCCTTTCAGGAGGCGAAGAGGTCAGTGTCGGCGACCTACGGCGTACGGAGCGATCGGGCGTCTTCTAACTGCTTGGGATAGAAATCGACGGTTGCCATTTTAAACGATTAGGTATTATATGAAAAATAATTGTTTGACAAACTGTTCACTTAAATATTTGTGACAAGTGACACTTTATTTTAGAAAGTCTGATTAATAAAATCTGATTATAAAAATTAAATTAAATAATCTTTAATTTGGAAATTAAAGTTTTATATAATATTTTATGACCGCTAAATTATTTTACACTCAAAACCATCTGTTGATTTGTTACTAGAAACATGCATGGTAGTATTTTTAGTAAATCAGTTGGTCATATGGCGGTTGTGTAGATGACATTATGAAATAATTTAGGTTTTAATCTATTTATGTTCATTATGTAGATCATTATTCTACTATGTGTTACGGTTATGGGTAATATACACAACATATTAATTTCATTAGACGAATGCATAACTATATGATTACAGTGAAAGTGTTTCATAACATAAGTCTTTGTTTAAATAAAAGTGTAATGCCATAAGTAAGTCACAAAATTGAGCCAAGCTATAATCAAGATCCAATTGAACGACATCCCCGAAATGGAAATATATAATTATTTGCTAATGGTACTATCAGCCGCGTTGATCGCTTTTAAGAGTGTGTCTTGTACTTAATTGACATTTATGCTAATTAAATAGGTATTATGAAATTGCCCCTATATACACAATAGTTTTTAAACTAAATTAATAACAATTTATAGTCGAACTAATAACAATCAAATTATATATTGTTCGTTTACTTTTATATATTATCAAATAGTTGTATCAACGTTATGTGTCTGCACACATACAAGTACCTCATATGTTCATCTGCCCCATATTTTGTTCGAATCATTATTCAAGTGATTGCAAATGTAATAACAATCAGTCTGATTACGACATAGCTTGGTGTGTTCAAATAGTATTACAATTTGAAGATAAATAAATTCGTTTACTTAAGCATAGTTTATAGGCGTTGCACATATATGGCTTATCTTTTAAATTATGACTGGTGTCGTGTATACTCATGAATTTAGTATTTTGATTTTATTAAAGGTGATAATAAATGATTATTTTGTGCAATCGTTGTTTCATTAAAATAAATTTTGACATAAAATTTTAATTAAAATTTAAATTTTATTGTTAATTTTATTAATCAATGTGTTTTACACTGTCGACGAATTTAATAATAATTTCGATCTGAATTTCAATATTATTTCAGAAGTGATCGGTTATATCAAATTTCTAAGCCAAGATATACCTAGAGATGTGTATAAATATATATACAGGGCTCAATTAACCCACTGTAAAATCCATTTGTTCTACTATTGAAGTCCGAGATAATAACGTAACTCATAGAGCGGGCTCAGGTCCCACAAAAGTGGAACAAGTACCCAAACGGGCCATATCATCAGCCAATCCTTTAACATAACCAGTGAATTTTAACTCCATTTAGACTGCCTAGTCGATTTCAGGCAATTATAGTCTCTAGAACAATTTCCGAAGAAATAATCGCTTTAGAGCAGCCTGGTTATCAGCAACGATATAACTATCTTTGCAAATGATCTCCTTTGCAAAGAGAGCTGCTCTTGTTCCTGAAAGATAATAGCGCACCAAGGGAGATAGATAAATTGGAGGATTGTGTATAAACTAACCAGATTACAGCATACTGACCCATTACTAAAGATCATCATATCGTCTTCGGAGAGGTAGGATGGGCTGTTGTAGTCCCATATGTGATTTTCGATAATAATTACTCGAAATATTTCCCAAAAACGAATTAACTTCCACGACAACATAATGTGGGCAGTTATCTACCGCCCTACTTCTTTCCATATTTGGCAGTGCCAGATGGGTCAAATAGATTGTATCAGCCTTGCAGGCGAGCGACTGTTTGTGCTGCCTACCTTATGATCCAAAGATCAAGTAGCAGCAGCACCACAGGCAGGTTAAGTGTTATAGTGGTTGTGTGCAAGCTGCCATAACACCCAGGCAAACAAGTTTTTGAAGGCGGCTTAGAGATCTCTCTCAAACCCCAACGTTTAACTCCACCCTGAGCAAAAAACTTTCGGGCGGTCACGTATAGTCATATCACTACAAGTCTGCTGTAATTTTCCCTAACCCATAAGCATGATAATAAATTACTAATTAAAATTAATTTCCAGAAATGGAAGCAGATTTCTTACAGTCCAGCGATTTTACAATCAGTCCAACGATTTCATGAAGTGCTATTTCATCAGATTAACTATTCTCGTATGCGTGTTGTTTTGAATGTATGGGATATTATTCCTAAAGCACCTATTAATTAATCGCTTTAAACATTTAAGTAGAAAAGAGGACAGACATATCTAAGCTTTCATTCATCGGGATAAACACTACTTTCACTTTTCAGCATGATATTAGAATGTATCCCAGTGCCAAACTGTTTCTGAAGATATGCTCAAAGTGATAGGGGACCCGGAAATACCCCATCTGGATCAGGTGTTTTAAATTTTGAGAATGAATCGATGCCACATTGAATTCAATTTTTTATCACCACCTTTGTCACCCAGTTTCAATCTCTGAAACATGGAAGTTGTTGTGGGAGTTGATTTCCATCTACATATTAGAGTTCTCACTTTCAGGAAAATTAGTTTTCATTAATATCTCTAAAGCGTCTTGATTTGTACTCGTATGAGTTCTATCGGGTTTCTCTAGAGTGCCGATAGTGACTTCATATTACCACATAGACTCTCTTGAGTTTAGCGGTCACCGAAAGACTATCCACTGGCTCCGAGAAAGATATCAGATCGATCTCTTCTTCAAGATTCGATATTTTTACACTTAGCATATACATTTCTTGTACTTTCTTTGTGAAGATTTGTATGAGTCTCAATCTTTTCGTTTAAATGGCTTTGAGAAGTTTTCTTGTCTGCTTCCTCAGTCTGTCCAGTTTTCTGGTACTATGATGAGCTTTAAGTTTACTTAGACGACAGCGCTTGTCATAGGCACTGATTAGTGCTTTTTCAAGCTTGTCGACTCACCTTTTCCAATCCTTTGCACTCTCTCATTTTTATTACTGAAGATAGAAGTGACTGATATAGCGAAGGTCAGAGAGAGAAGATCTAGCATGTCAACGTCCGCATCTAGCATGTAAGCTGAGAGTTTGAATTATCAAGCAGAAGGGTAGAAACATCAATATTAGGAGATAATGAATAATTAATACTACATTACTATTTATCCAGAACCTCAAAAAACAATCTTAACCATAATAAGAATCTCCCTCATCATTAGTAGAAAAAGTCTACTATAGCTATGTCCCACATATTTAAATATCGTTTTTCGGTAATACACCGAATCGTAATCTTTCTAAAAAGCAGACCTATCAACATCAAATTGCGTGAAAGTCTCTACATACGTGGATGGTCCTGCAATCCTAGCTGTCCATCAAAAGCCCGCTATAGCAACAACAATTCTATGCATCAGGAACATTTAGACAAAATCGAAGAAATGGGGAATTCCAGTGAACGTACACGAAAGTGTTAAATATCTTGGACTACATTTAACTAAACTGGTTTGTTGGAAACAATCAAAGTTAAGTTTAGACTATAAGCTATTGCTGTACAAAATGATACTTAAGCCCATCTAGACAAATAGTATTCAGCTGTGGGGTGCCGCACGTGCTTTCAACATAATAAAACTGGAAAGAATGCAGTAACGAATACTTCGAACAATGGTAAACGCACCCTAGTATAAACACAATGCAAACCTACGTGGAGATTTCCTCATCGAAACCGATACAATTCATCAGCACAGCAAAAAATACCTGTTTAAACTATGTAGTTTGTCACCTCAACGAATCAGCCAGGGAACTATTAAATAGGCCAAGATATAGGAGACTAGAAAAATAGATCCTATGGATTAAGCTATAGATAATTCACTGATTCAGAGATTACCGAGTGGACGTTAATATTAAGAACTAATATATGTTAGTCTTGGAAACTGTTGAAGAAATGCATCTTTAAGAAAATAATCGATTTTATCAAAGAAATGTTTCGGGATATTATATGATAATTTGTACAGTTGTATGATTTCGGAACAAACCACACGGATAAATACTATATAGAAGGTAGAATGTGTTTTGTCAATAAATACATTATACGTCGAATACCATGACAACTTTAACGCAGTAGTTAAATCAAAAAGACATTGCTTGACCTAACCAGAATGTTTGACGGAAGTGAAATTCAGAAAGATAACATGAAATGAAATGATCAAAAATAACCCGGCAAATATGAAACAATCGATAAGACCAAAGTTGATATCTTCATATTGTCTTCTAATTTTCGGATGCATTATAGAATTATTTGATGGCATCCTGCAATATTCTTTCATATATGTTATATTTAATACCGAGTTATATGATTAAATGTGTCAACCAAGGAACAAGATAGATCACACTCTTTTATTTGTTCTATATATAGGTCTCTTAGAAACCTATTCTATTATTGTCTAGTAGATTTACTTGAAGTAACTCTTTGAAATTTATTGTGGCTCTGCATATCGCATATAATCTTTTGATTGTTGGTTATAGAATACGAACAGGATATGTTTACAGGATATCAAGTTCATGATCTGCTTCATATGAGAAATTCCTTGTTCTTTTCCTTATCCGCACTTTTTCAAACTTGGCTTTTAAGCCAAATTTATTTGCTAATTCCCGAGCTTTAATGAAAAGGTTATGATATTCCAAATCATTTTTAACTGCCGCGAATATTAAAATTTTCATACTTTGCATCAAGTTACAAGGAGCTACGAGTCTACGACAGTCTAAAAGTCTGCCCTGCACCCAATTAAAGCTAACCATAAAAAAATGAAATTTACTCGATTAATTTCTGTTAGTAAATTATACCAAAGAATGGTGATGCAATTAAATGGCAAGCACAAAGATGGCAGCACAAACACATTTTTTGTTTTTAAAAATTGCAATCTGTCAAACGTCAGCTGTTAAAATTTCACCCAAATTCATCGATTAGTTTATTTGTTGTAGTCGTTTGAAGTAAGCAACTTTTGTGTTTCTTGAAAAAATGGGGAAAAAACAAATTTCGTGCAGTGATTAAACACGTTTATTTGAAAGGAAAAACGGCGAAAGAGACAAAAGTAAAGTTCGATAAACTTTACGGTGAGTCTGCTCCGTCAGATTACATGATAAAATATTGGATTGCTGAATTTAAACGCGTCCGAAGAAGCACTGCAACAATGCCACCAACAGGAAGGCCTTAAGAGGTGGTTACTGAAGAAAATACTCGATATCGTTATGAATGATCGCCCAGTCAAGTTGCGTGAGAATGTTGAAAGTGTAAACATATCATATGGACGTGTGCTCAACATTTTTCATGAACATTTGCATATGAAAAAGCTATTCGTAGTTTCTTAATTTTCTTACTTAACTATTGGCATTAACTTTAGTTTTATTGCCACGCACGCCAGTGAGTAAATGGTTTTCTACCAGATTGATAAGTGCATCGTATATTTCACCACGTGTAAAATGCACATCGTATATTTTAGAAGCAAAGAAGTCTAATGGCATTAATTCTGCTTTCCCATCGAGTATTACCAAATGTAACACCAGATATATAAGAATGTGACGTTAGCCCATTTTTTCATCCCAGAAAAAATAGAAATGCTTAGAAATATGACGTAGTAATTTTGAACATCTGTATGTAGATGCACAGATCAAATTACACAGAGCCTGGACTGTACCAAAAAAATTAATCATTTCAATATTTAAATCAGTTTTATCTTTTAAAACTAGATTTAATGAATGGCGTGAGCAAGGGACCCAAACTGCTCGTGAGTTGATATTTAAAATTTGTCGCTGGAGCTCTATATTTCTGTTTCCTTGACCTCTGTATTTTTTATGTCTAGTTTTATATTTTCTATTACTTAAAAATATTGCAGCAAGCTAAGATCCGGATGTCTCGTCCACTTCAAGCGATCCTAAAAATTGTTTCGTCATTTTAATAAAACTGCTACTGGTTTTTTGGGCAAATAAATCAATTAGTGTGCTTTGGATTCGTGGGCCTAGATAATGTACACTTGTTTCCTTACCCTTTATCTGGCAAAGAAATTCGTTTTGTACAGATCATATAATCCTAAAGATTTCTCAAATTTTAAGAAAAATTCATTGTTCTTTTAATTTACCGTACTTGAACGCCCTTCTAGGGCGAGAGGTAAGTTTAGCTCTGCCAATGTTAAAATAATTTAAGTTAACGGCTTAAAAGATGTTCGTGAAACGGTTGAAATGTGTATTTGCCCTTGTTCAATATATTCTTGCTTAATTTTGCTAGTTAAAATATTTGGCCTGTTTGCAGGATCCAAACCAATATTTGAAACGTTCAATTCTGTGGTGGACGCAATCTCACAAGCACTCTTCTTCTAATAAATTTACAGATTCAGTATTATCACTACAATAAATTAGGTTGGTTAGTTTCAACTTTTGCTATAGTTTATTCGTTTATTTAGTTTGGTTTTAAGGTTTTCAAAATAAGGTTTGTCTTACACGCTGCCATATATATTATTAACATAATTCATGCGCTCTTCCGTAGTAAAATAAAAAGCTTATATAACACATTTTAGCGCCTTTCTTAATTTGGCGCTACAGGCGACAGCTTGCTTCGCCTATACCCAGGAACGGCCCAGCCACTTATATACAATTTGATGTCGGTGTACATTTCCTTTGATGTTTAGTCGTTTATATAATTTACAATTGGATCTAGAGATATTTTCAAAATTGTACGATTCACGTGAATCCAAATTCCATTGAAAAAACATTAATGAGCTCTACTGTTCAACGACGTGCTAAGTCGTGACATGGATGGTTTGCAAGGGTAAATGCGTCTTCTAATTATTTTAAAATATTTGGTCTTCCGTTTTTACCATTTCGGTAATCTATTCTAAAATAACATAACATAACTTCAAGGTACAAGTCTTTAAGTATGACTGTCAAATATCTTATAATGCTATAAGGGAAATCGTGTCAATTTTCATAGTAAATACCAACAACAGCATGATTTCGTTAAATATAAGTTTCGGAGAAGATTTCTAGATGGCATACCAATTCGTTTTAACGAGAACAATAGAATGACATAATTAAAAAAAAAATTGTTTTATTTATTTATTATTATTAATAAATATAAGCCCATTTAATTCAAAAATTTCCAATTTCGATTATAAAATTAAATTTTTGTTTTAGATTTTAAATTTTGGTTTCGTTAATAATTCGTTGAATATAAAAAACTGCAGTTAAAAAATGTAAACATTTCGTTCAACTACTACTAGTGCTATCTTTTAATCTTCTCCGGAATAATATCATGTTGGCACATAATATAGACGCGATTTCCCTTATAGTTATTATAAGTTTTTTGATGACTGTTGATGAAGTTTGGATAATGTGCAGATTGCGATCACTACACTAGAGTATGCAGGGTGCAGATTCTTAATTTGTTGAATAAACAACATTTTTTTATTTATGCCAAGGTTTTAAATCATCCATGAATACACGTGTTTGGTTCGAATAATAAAAATTCCCGAATAATGTCGAAATAATTGTTAATCATTATTATTTGCATTTTATTTGGATAACAATAAAATTTGTTTGTTATCGATTCAAGTTTATCTCGTTTGTGCTATTTTGCGTGAGAAAATATATCTTTAGTAATTATCAATTAAATTATAGTTAAATACAGTGATTATAACGTAATTGTAAATCTGTAATTTTTATTTTACTTTACCCTATATACAAGCACATTTACGTATATTTTCGAAAACAACTTAATAATAACCTGAATTGAGTTATATGTAACTTTCTATGTGTTACACAATACACCAAACCGCCCAGGTGGCGCAGTGGTTAAAGCTGCGGCAGTTGGAGCGGGAGGAACCGGGTTCGAATCCGATTCGAGGCAGGATGCAAAATGGGTTTTTCACCTTCGATCGTTTGGGCGGTGCGATCGGTGGTGAAAAATAAACATAATCTGGATCCTCTGTCATGTTTAGAATCCTTGGGCCGACCCATCTTCTTCTATGTCAGTACTATAGGACTGACATGGAGCTATGCAATGCGCAGATGGCTCTACGGAAAGACTCGGACCTATAGCCGTATAGAGTGGTATCACAACGGATCAAATTTGGTCTAAGTGTTCGATAGCAGCCACATCAACTTAACTTTTTTTTTTTTACACAATACACCAAGTGGTTGGAAGATACTGAAGCAATATCAAAATACTTATCTAAATGCATTAATTCCCCATGAGAATACATTCGCTGTACATATCCATATACATAAAACATAATTTTCCGTGATATTCTACTTGTTACAGCGCTGTTCAACATCTATAAGATCGTGTACTTGTTTTAACTACACAAATATTCAACACCGAACGAGGATCGTATGATGAGCACATAAAGTGCAGAATTCATTGATAGACTAATTGTCGTACTTTTATTTTAAAGTATATGGTGTACGGAGATTACTTATCTGGTCAGTTTTGTTAAATTTAGTAGCACAAATTGATACAAATCAACTAAATTTTACAAAATGGTCGTTTGGCTTTAATACAATGGTCGTTTGGCTTTAATTCCTGCACAAGTTAGTCTTGAAAGGTTCGAAGCCAGGATCCTTTCGTAAAATCCTCTATAAAGTGGAAGGACATCTTCTTCAGTGCGCACTGTTCAGCGTCTCACGGGATGCACATTATTATTAAGAGTAAACGTGGTCCGAAAACGATTTATTGTTATTCGAATTAGCCACTCTGAAGGATGATAAGCTACGCCATAAAATGGACGAAGTGCACGATCAGTTTGACGAACAGAACCATTATTTCGATAAAAAAACAATTTGCAACCGATGTAAGTCTGACCATAATGAAATGTCAAACCAAACTAAACAAAACGCACGTATCAGCTGTTAGGTTGTCAAATAAAGAAGTGTTGCCAACTGTACCTCGAAAAAAACACCCTTTAGTAACGTTTTCTAGCTCAATTTATTGTCAAACATTGTTTTATTTTGTAGGTTTCTTATAAGTACGTATTTCTCCGGAGATTTGTTTCGGTGATAATTTGATCGTTTGATCTAAATTTTTTTCTAGTTCTTCAAGTTAAAAAACAGGAAGTAGTTGCAAAGTTTCTTATGTTTCCGAATTTAAAGAGTTAAAAATGGAGGTAATGGTAAATGAAAAAGCGCTTCAAACCCCTTTTCAAGAGATTCACAGTTCACATAATCGATGTTTATTATATTCGGCCGCGTGTGTATATAAATAAAATAACCGATAAAAGACGATTCTGCATGATTCACGATTGACAATGTTTTTTTCGAAAAATTGATAATTTTAACAGTGTCAGTCGTAAGTATCTAACAGTGTTCTCAAATTTCGAGCTCGAAGAATTAAACGTCAAAAACAAAAAATATATAAAAAGGTTGGAACACATAATTTTTATTTTCATTTATACATAATAAATGTATTTATTCTTTTTTGACATATGAACCAAATAATAACATTATATGATTTATTTAACCGTCTTCCGAAACAACGTTTTAACTAAATTTAGTTTTGATTTTCGAAAATTCATGTTGCAAGAAAAAGAAAGAAAATATTTTCTTTCAAGGGTATTCTCTTTCTTTTTCTTGCAACTCGAATTTTCGAAAACACTAAATCCTTGATTATTGCATCCCTTTATTTTTAAAGATACCAAAAGATAATAGTCTCCATAGCTATTAATCTCGTTGGTATCTACTTACTATTTCGAAGTGTAGATCTCGACTCGATATATGGTATGTTATTATTAACAAAACCTCAGGTAGCCAATAAACTCAGTTAGTTTGAATGCTGGTCAATAAACTTATTCAATTTAAGACATTTAGACTTAATTTGCTGGAGTTTATTTTCAATGTGTACAACATTTTGGCTCTGTTTCAACATTTTACTTTACAAAGTGTGAAGTTAATATGCATTCCGATTAATTAATTTTCTTAGCAATTTTTCATATTTCATTGCGTTCTTGCATTTCGTTTCATGCTATTCTAAAATTTTAGATAATTTTCAATTGTTTTACAGAATAACCGAAAAGTAAATGGTTGTTTAACATTATGTACTAAATTCTTTGTGCCACACTTAATCGAAATCATGTGTTAGATCTAAAAACACCGCAGAGTAGTACTTTTATTGCTTAAGGGCAATTTAAGATAGATTGAGCTTCGACCTTATGACCTTATTCTATACATTTATGTTCTGTTTTCAAAAACAAAATTTGTTTACTGTGCACATTTGGCTTTAGTTTTGGAAAAAGTTTTTTTTAAATCAATTTTAAGAGAGTTGATATTTCCAACTCGTCAATCGCTAATTTTCAGTTGGGCACTAAATTGAACGGCCAAATGATATATACAAAAATTTAGTTATGTATTGTTTGTTCTTTATTGTTGTGTTAAGTACTGGTAATACTGGTGTTGACGATGCAACTGTATACGTCACATAAACTAGCAATAGAGGCCAAAGAGTTGCAATAGTCCACCTCCCCAACCCATTGTCGAACAAACTTTTAGCTCAGGAAAAAATCAAAGTTGGTTGG
Organism: Tipula lateralis; assembly: GCA_963932295.1. Taxonomy (NCBI): domain Eukaryota; kingdom Metazoa; phylum Arthropoda; class Insecta; order Diptera; family Tipulidae; genus Tipula; species Tipula lateralis. Next base: position 95,704,395 of record OZ010736.1, read on the forward strand.
GTATATGGTAGGATAAGAAGAAGAACAACGGTTGGGCAATGCTTTAAATTCCTGGGGTATGGACATAAGAGAAATGCGTGTGAAGGTCCAGGCAGGAAGAACTGCTGCTTTAGGTGTGGTGGAGAGAGGCATCAAACCAAGAGTGTAACGAAGCGAGCGAGAACGTGACGCATAAAGCAGGATCAGGAAAGTGCAAACTATTCTAGAAAGAAAAATCAATGAAAAAATGACCTCAGTTTTACCTGCACAGGAGTAAGGTTGCAAATGATCTCTTATAAAAATAATAAAAGAAAAAGGCTCTGATATTGTAATAAGCGAACAATATATTGACTGGAACTTCCCCAATTGGTATACAGATGAGCAGCCTCTATTTTGATTCCAGAGCCAAGAAGAGCGACAATAATTGACAGTGAACAGGATTGCGGTTTCGTTTGAGTTAAAATGAAAGACATCACCATATTCTATATCACCCCAAATGAACGTATAATAAACTTCAAACGAAACTATATACTTAACGGGGCAACTATATACTGGAAATGGCCTCCAGAACAGGTCTCTGGTGGTAAACACCGGTAAGATATTCGTTTGTGACGGAACGTTTCATCCGAAAAATCAAAAATTGGAGAGTTATTGAGGACCGGTAGCGATCACCGTTACATCATATTTCACATTGATGACCCAAACACCTCAGATAGAACTTCACAGGAACCAATGCTTATTTGAAATCTAGAAAAAATAGATTAAGAAATCTTCGCTAGCACAATGGCTAGAGGCACAACAATAATACAAGACGGAAAAATTCATTACAAACTATGAAAATCGTGCAAGCATGTAACGCATCTATGCCCAAAAAATCAACCAGGCGTGATAAAACTCCCTTATACTGGTGGACGACTGAAATAGCACAGCTACGTAACAGCTTTGTTTCAACTCAAGGCGTCAATGGCAAACGAGCTAGAACAAGGGAGGAAACGTGCTAACGATCAAGGGAATAAAGAGATAAAAGAAAGCAGTTACGGCAATCATCAACAGCAGCAAAGCTCGATGCTGGAAAGAACTGTTGGACGATATCAAAACAAACTCATGAGGTCTTGGCTACAAGCTTGTCATGAAGAAACTTAGAGCCAATAAGCCGTGTTAAGCCATGGAAGCATCCATGATAGAAAAAAACGCGAGGTCCCTTATTTCTCCTTAGAAGAACTCGATTTGAATATTAAAGGTCTAAAAAACAAAACAGCCCCAGGACCAGATGGTATACCTGGCGAAATACTAAAAAAAGTACACCAAATAAACCCGCATTAGCTATACTCAACATGTATAATGCTTGCCTTATTATGGGTACTTTCTGTAGCAGCTGAAAGATCGTGCGCCTTGTTCTTATTGATAAAAGTAAAGGGCACCCAGAATAAGGGTCGTCATACCGCCCGTTGTCATACCGCCCATGCTTAACACAACTGGTAAAGTCTTAGAAAGGCTAATTAAACCCAGATTGCTGGTGGTCTCTCCCAAAATCAATATGAATTTAGAACAGGTCTTTCCACAACTGACGCCGTAATGGAAGTAATAAAAGCGGTAAGGAAGGCAACAGAAAGAAACCATTTCTCTCGATGTATCGTCTTGCTGGTGACACTAGACGTCAGAAACGCCATACAGAAATACTTTAAAATAGCACGTAACCTCCTAACGATGATAGGGGATTATCTGAGTAAACGCGTGCTTCTTTGTATAACTCTTGAAGGACAACGAAGAAGACAGATCACGGTAGGTGCACCCCAGGGATCGGTTCTTGGGCCTATCATCTGGAACGCGTCATATGACGACCTACTACGGACACCGTATGCCCAACGAGTGTTCACTATAGTTGTATCCGCTCGTCATAAAGAGACAGCCCAGTTGAAGCTCAAAAAAACGATGTGGAATAATAGGTGGATGGAAAATCACGAAGTATCTCTAGCACTAAGCTAAAACCGAAATAGCTGTGATCACAAAACGCAGAATGCAAAGAACTATCCAGATGACTGTCGGGGAGTACCAAGTGACCACAAAACATGCAGTTCGATATCTAGGCATACTGCTCGACGGAAAACTAACCTTTTGGGAGCAGATAAAGTACTCTGCCGACAAAGCAGCCAAACGTGTTGCCTCATTGAGTAGACTGATGGCAAACACCATGGGACCAGGAACAAGCAAGCGCCGCCTGCTAATATCTACGATGGATTCAATCTTAATAAATTATGGTGCAAAAACACAAGGAGTAGCAAATAAAGAAATAAAAGATGAAGAGACAAGGCACACACTTGTAAAAAGCCAAGAATCCTGGGAACAAGAAAGCAAAGTTCCATGGACTGCCAAATTAATCCCGAACTTGATGCCGTGGATTGGACGAAAACATGAGAAAGTAAACTAATACCTTACCCAGTTCCTGAGCGGGCATGGGTACTTTCGGGAATACTTCAATAAAATTGGAAAGACAGACTCGGCTGAATGCATTTACTGTGAGGCAGGTGTACTATATGATGCTCAACACACTTTCATGGAATATAGAAGATGGTCGACGCAGAGAGAAGAAATGGAATTGCTGGTTGGGACAGTGTGCATTGAAAATATAATATGTGTTATCCTTCAAGGGGAAGATGAGTGGAACACAATACATAAAAAACATATTACGAATAAAGAAAAACGACTTGGATGACCTTCCTAGGCAAAACCGAAATGTCTAATTAAAGAATAAGAAAAATAACTTTTCCGAAGTAATGTGATAAACAGTTTCAGATAAGGCAAGAGGAAAGAGGGGTGTTTTAGTGGGTATGTCAATTAGATGAAAAAAAATAGTGGTATGGTATTTTATAAAAAACGAACGACAAAAGATTTGAGGGTAAATGCAAAGATTTAGTTTTCGTTTCCAATCTAAACTTTCTTTCTTAAAAATATCAATTATAGAATTTTAAATCAAATCGAAAAGTTGTAATAATAATATTTGAATCTGCAGTAACACAGATTTGGAGAATCTTTATTTATATGCTAGGTAATGATGCTATTGTTTCTCTACTGAAAGTGTCCGTGAAGGTAGCAAACAATCGTCACCGTTTTCGAGCTCTGGGTCTCTCATATGGCACATTGTGGAAGAAGAGATTTTGGATTGAAGGCATACAAACTAGAGCTTGTTCAATGAATTGAAGCCGGTTGACCTTCCTTTGTATCATGGATTTGGTTTACGGGCGTTGGAACAACTCCAAATTGATCCGTTTACACAGGTTGATGTGACGTGCCAGACAGCAGGCCAAACCACCGATTTATTGAAAGAAAATTTTAATCACAACATCATATCAAGAAAGGGGCCCGTGAATTGGCCTTCAAAATCTCTTGATCTGACGGGGTTAGATTACTTTGTATGGGAGTCACTTGTTTATGCGTAATTAACGGAATAACATAATATGCGTAATTAACGGAATATCTACCGAAATGCTAGAAAAAATGCTGGAAAATTATATCCATAGAATGGATCATATTTGAACATTTAAAAGAAATTATTTTCAAACATTAAATGTCATAAACCAAACTTACGTCACAAGTACAATTTTTGATAATTAAATAGATTTTAAACCGCCCGGGAGGCTTAGTGATTAAACTGTGGCGAGTTGGAGCGGGAGGTACCGGGTTCGAATCCTGATAGGGCCAGGATGCAAAAGGCATTTTTCACCATCTGATTAAGATCGGTGGTGTTAATAAACACATCTATGACCCCCTATTGGAGTTCAGAAGTCATGGTCCGACCCATCTTCCATGTCAGTACTATCGGCTGGCATGGAACTATGCAATGCTCAGATGGTTCTACATTAATCGGACCTATAGCCGTACGTCTTCGATTTGGCTATTAAAGAGATTTATTTGGGAGAGCCTTGAGCCCCAAAAAAGATTGCATAGTATACAATATAAAAATAAAAAAATAAATAAATTTTAATGCGTTTTATTTCAAAAAAAATTCCGAAAGTTCTTTGGATCCACCTTTATATTCAAGAGTAAAATAATGGTTACATTTTATTAACATTTATAGAGTGATTTTTAAAAAAAATTCTAGACTGAGACCTTACGAATTTTTTAATACTGATGCACTGTATAAGGTGGTTCACCCAACGATTTGACACCGTCGATAATCGAACTCGACCAACCGTGGCTTGATAAGAAATTCTCCATAAAACTACAACAAGGAATAATTAAAAATATGTACTTCAAAAATCATCCATATCTAACATGTTAACCAACCTCTAGAAGTTTGATGATCTTATATAGACGATGTGCAAATTATTATTGTGGGGCTCGCCAATCTTAAGTTGATCACATTGCTTACAAATTTAAAAATTCATTTCTCGTATTTTCTTAAGTATTCGTACAAAAACAAAACATGTTATATAACGGACAGTTATTATATAACCATCAACATCGGATCAGATTTTTCTAATAATTTCCTATTCACACAAATAACGCACACACATACAAATATAACTGTTTTTCTTCCGGAAATAAATTTTCATTTTCCAAATGCATTTGTTATTCGTTTAAACTAGATTTAGTTTTGTTACATTTTATATATTTTGTTTGTTACATCTAAAAAGAAAGTAGTTTTCTTAGCTGATATGCAATTTAAGATAAATCAATATGTATACAGCTGCATACTCGTATTTATACAATAATATACGATTGATGTAACATATACGATATACGGATAGACACGATTACATCTCAATGTTCGAAAAGATCCAAATCATATAACTTTAATAATTACATTTTGGTCATAAATTGCGCGAATTCTTTTTAAAGTAAACCATGGCCTTGAAAAATATTAAATAATCGACAACCTTTCTACAACTCAAAAAGTGTAATAAAACATCAACTAAAATGTATTTAAACAATTACTTTCTTTCACCAACTAAAATGCGTATTAAGTAACGATCAATATTGAGTGGATGCATGAATCACATGAGATAAAATCGATTAAGTAACCAAATTGTTAACCCATTCGTTACAAAAATATAACAGAACGCAAAAAACGTTCTCTGGTTTAGTGAGGTTAATACTATAAAAGACAAAATAAATAATAAATTTTAAAAAGTTGAATGGTTAACTTAAATTGATTACGACTCCTTTCGATTTCCTTTTTAATTGTTGCACAATTTTTGCAATGCAACGAATCGAAAGTTATGTGTGATTCAATAAATTTGAAAACAAGTTTTCAAAATGCAATATTTCTGCTGTTATTAGATAAACACTATTTTGTTATTGTCGTTTTTTTGAATGTCCACCATGCGATACGTGGGAATTTCCAAATTTCTATTTTTTTTTATTAATCGTCCGATTATATACACAGTGGTCAAGTTCAAATTGTTAGTAAAATGTTAAAACCGATTATTTAAATGGTTCAAAAATTAAGGCTTGGCCAAATTTAAACATTGAATTAAATCTATGGATTTTCACAATTTTAAGTGAGCCATCATTCGGAACTTATTATGTATGTTTCTGTTTTGTAATCTTTTTGTACTGAACTCTATGAACGTCTATTGCATAAAAATGATAACGTAATGTATTCAAAGTTATGATTATTTATGTCGTGAAAATAATCGAAGGTATGCTTAAGTGTTTAAGGTTTCTACTTTTAGAACAGCAACAATTGCTATTTACATTTTGTTTTTAAGTCCGGATCTCATTTCTAAGTAAGTATACTGGGGTATGCTTGATCTGTTATGTGAAAATAAGTCTTATGACAGCCAGTCATAAAATTTTGTTTTTACTCGTATGAACTTCTTGTTGTAAGTCTTCTTAAACCCTGATTGCTTTAGTAAGTTAACCTTCTTTAGTAAGTTAATTGCTGCCTGCTGACCGTCAATCAGCAGGCAGCAATTGATGAACGATTTTCACTCTGTAAGATAATATCTTCAGGAATTTTATAAATATTTAACCCAACTGACGTCTGCTTATACGAAATTGTACGTGCTGAGCAACTGCAATATTTTCAATGAAATCCGTGTGCATATATATGGCCAAACTCATTAAAATTATTTATCATAACTTTTCTGTGAATCAATACAGCTTCCACTCAATACAAAGCAAATACAATTATTTGAATTTTTGACACAAACAAAAAAATAATTCTTCGAATGAAAAAGCAAAGTAGTTCTACACTTAGCCGCATAGTAGTGATAAAATGCGTATATAATTGCTTCTCACTCCCTTTGAAAAATAGCAAGAGCAGTTACGAGTATAGTCAATGTAGTAAATACAAAAACCTAACTACAAGTGGCTACTAGCGGTTTTTTTCGGTTAAGCTTTAATTGGATTCAGGTCGGACTTTTAGACTGTCAACGGTCAAAGCTCCTGCACCCCACGAGCGCTTCTTCAAGTAAAGGTTGATAGCTGCATTAAACTTCTACATTTTATACTCAAACGGAAACTGAAAACCGGATAACGAATTCCGCCTCCTGGATGTTCGATAAATAAATTCGCGCTTTCGGCAGCTTCACCGCAAAGCTATGTGCATTAACCGTTCCTCGTGTTAGCCACCCTGGCGTAACAAATGGTGGTATTTTCTCCTTTAATTCTGCAGAACATTTACTAGTTATTAGTCTATATTACAGCAGCGTTCTGCAACATATCTGCGGTGTGTTGGCTGTCTAGATCTTTCGTAAGTTTCATATTATTAACATAGCACTCCGCTGAACTCTCCACTCCAAACTTGAAAGCAATATTCTATACAAGGTCTGATAAAGGTTTTATATATCTAGAGAACCTGATGCAATCTAAAAAAACGTCTGCATCTATTGAGGAACCCGAGTTTACGTGAACCTGATTTGGCCAATGCGATAATGTGTTCTATCCATTTTAAATTATTGTTAATATGAACACCAAGCAGACGAATTGAGTCACAACCCACGAGAACGTGGCCTTTTACCACAAAAAGGTATACGTTGCGACTTTTTTTTACTTGAGAACGTTCATATTTGTGTTGTTTTGTTTTTCGTTAAATTTGGCCTAACTGTTTACTCCCCACTCAAATTGGAACTAAGCAAAGTGACAACTTCCAGCTCTTTACCGTTTAACTCTAAAGGAGTAGGCTCGACCTTGTACGAAATAGAAGAGTGCTAAGTTACATCATGATTAAAACTATGGATAGGGTTTACAGTGCTTTCCAACAAGTCATTAATGTATAACAAAAACAAAGTTGGTAACAAAACTGATTCCTGAGGGACTCTGGCATTTGGGAAGTGTGTCGTTGATGATCTCCCATTTAGCACAACGTTGGTTTTTTGGTCTTTGAGAAAGCTTTTTATCCACTTGATGGTCATCGAATCCAAGCCAAATGCCACAAGTTTACAAATGAGATTCTCATGCCAAACCTTGTCAAAATTCTTGGATATATTCAAAGCGTCCAAAACCTTGGATATTCCCAATGCCTTGGATATATCCAAAGGTTTGTCGATTGGAAATCGATTAATAATTCCGCGTTTTCAGATGTGTATCGGTCTGCTTATTGTCAATCTATCTGTTTACAACACTGAGATAAATAACTATGGGTATTTTGTAAAATAACAATGAAAATAACAAGAAAATATGGTATAGAGACTTATATTATAGTGGTACCTCTCATTTTATATATGACTCTCGCTCTTAAAATATATTACCGAAAAATTGATAAATTTAACAGCGTCAGTCAAAACTATCTAACAGTGTTCTTAATTACGAGCTTGAAGAATTAAACATCAAATCCAAAACTATACAAACTGGTTTGAAGAATACACAATTTTTATTATTATTAATACATAATTAATATAATTATTATTTATTTTTATTTATTTACAATATGTGATTTATTTAATTGTCTCCGTTTTGACTAAATTTAAACTTAGATTTTCGAAAATTTGTTTATATATTTGCAAAAGAAAATGTTCTCTGTTAGTCTACATGTTGATATAAATTATTTAAATTAATTTTTTTAATTAATAAAAGAACAAATCACAATAATAATTATTACTACAAATCAATTTTGATTTGTAAAATAAAAAAATAGCATTTTATAACTCAAACTACCAAAAAATTCAAACACGAATAAACGATATGTAAAAATTGTCAAGGTTTGGATTTTTCATACAGGTTTCACCATTAAATACAAATTTTCTTTTCTCCTTCTTTGACAGTGTACACTTTTTATTTTCGAACAATTAATTTAATTTATATAAAGGACTCTGGTTCCTTGTGCACTTTCAAGCGGTTCAATCAAAATGGTTTAGTCAATGAAAATATAAATCAATTACTTAGAAACTTTAAAAAGATATAAGACAGCTCAATAAAAGAGAAGCTTTACACTGTAGTATTGTTCCTATAGTTTATTGCTTAACTTGTGATTTTTGTCCCAAATTGCTTTTTGTAATATTAGGACAGATGTTCCTTCAATTTTTCTAACTTTCGCTGATATATGGAGGTCATTAGTAAATATACGTATCAAATGACATTAGCAATGTCCCAGTGCTTTGATTTGGAATCGATGTGTTTAGGAATTTTGTTTCATAATTTCACTTGCAATGTCCTTGAGCATTCGTTGATTCTCTTTAACAGTACTGTTAACTGATTGTTTCCTCTGTGGTAAATAATAACGGTGGCAAAAAATCCAGTTTTTGTGCCCTACATTGAGATACTCCAATATTGATTATAGACTTGATCCTGTTTGACATGCCACTATCTTTCTTTCATAAATATGCACGAACAAAAATATCGATACCTTAACAGAAATATCGAAAAAGGACTTTCGGAATTATAAGCAATTCATTTTCGTGCAAGGTCTTGTAAAATACTGGGCAACATCGAATAATACTATTATTTTAAAATATCTGCTCAACATTATTAATTGATGTGGTTCAGGTTCAGGGATCAAGAGTGTTTTCTAAGAATTTGAAGTTAAGAATTTGAATTTAATCCAATTTTGTGGGTCGGGACTAATTTCATTAATTGGTTTCATTTGTTTTAAAAGTAGTCTCAAATAATTATGCCACAGTTGATAGTATGTAACTATATTGGTCTATAATTTTTTATTTTATTAAAAGGTTTTCTAGGCTCTGGTATTATAATCACTCCCACAAATTTCGATACATATCAAATTCTAAAAACCATATTGAAATATGAGGATAGTCATATTTATTATGATTGATTTTGCAAGCAGTGATTAGATCAAACTTTGCAGCTCTATAAAGTCCACTTCATTGTTGCGTTCCTTCCTTCCGTCAAAATTACATTGGTTGAAAATGACGTGTGTTTTATTGTGAATTGTTTTCATTTGCTTAAAAAAAATTTGGATGGAAGGAAGGAAGGAAGGAAGTGGTATTCAAATGATATTGATGGTGTGGTATTCAAATTATTGGTGTTTTTATTCGTTTTGGTGTTATTGGTCTTTTTCGGTCATCGGATCAGATTTTTTAGTTTATTTATGTTTTGATCCTGTACAAAACGAAATCTCTATTCTTTACCAAATATTAGTGGTCTATTCTTTGCCACCTTTACCAGAATCTAATACTCATAATAACACTGCAAAAGTTAAGTGAAAATAACACATGCAACACTACACATTTATAACTTAATCAATGAGCGTCAAGCTAAATAGAAAAGTTGGTGGACTTATATAATTTACCGGGCAAGTTTCAAGAGAATTTTTAAGAACTGTCTTTTGCAATAATTTCGTTTACTCGTTGGCATAACAAAGAAAGCTTAACTTGTAGTAATATTTGGGACGTTAAACACCTTAATTTTACATGATTTAACTTTTTAAACAAATGAAGAAAGTGAGATTAGTTGTATAACAACTGTAAAATTGACCATTTTCGATGATTATTATATTAACGATCATCTATATGGTTACCAAAATGTCAATTCAAACATGTACTTAATTTTAGATCTGCTGCACTAATCAGTGAGATAAATAAAACATAAAAATCAGAGATGATTAAAATTTGTGTTACCTAAACATTACAATGTGAAACTTTTGTCAGTGGGATTCTCTGTGTGTTCAGTTGTGTAATAAAAGTTAAATTGCTGCGGGTGTTTCGGTCGTATGACTCATCAAATTTATTTGTTATATAGTTTTTGGCAGTGACTATAACATATTGGACGTTTCAAAGAAAAAAACCTGGATAATTCAATGAGTGGCTAAAATTAGCAACTTATCCATTCAAGAAATTTATTTATAGATCTAAATTACATAAGATGTTCTAATTTAAAAGTTTGATGCTGCAAGAAAATCGTAGGTTGGCTATACCTACGTCTGAGAAACTCAACTTTAATAATTAAACTTCGATATAATGTACTAAAGAATCTAAAACTTTCCACTGGCACTTCATCATACGTGGAACGTTAATTATAGAGACCTTTTTACCCGAAACACATTCTGTTTGTCCTGGGAGTCCATATTGATTTGACGATACCGTGACTTAATTGTTCTAAAATCTTGGAGTTATTCGGATTAGGAAATATCCCATATTGTAGTTTTTAAGGTTCTTATAAACAATATCTATCCATATTCTATCCATAATTGAGTTTATCTAGATTTAATAGTCTATACGAATTTAATTGAATGAGGTGATAAATCTCAAGCCGGTTGGCAGAGGGCTTTCAATTTAGTAGCCTGACTTTGTTTTTATTTGTGGTTCCAAAAAAAACGGCCCTTGTATGACATTATCCATTGCTTATGGTAGAAGTGAATATAACTATAGATTAAACCCGAGGTTACTCTTCACAATAGGCTATTTTTCGTTGCTTAATAGAAAGACGACATTGCTCATCAAACCAATCATTTTTGGTAATCGTTTTCAATATATTGAGAGTCTACCGGATAGCATATATATTTCAGCTTATGTATATTGTTAAGCCCTTCACATTCGGATGCTAAATTAACAATCAAAATTCTAATGATTTCAGATCAACCGTTATTTTTGATTACGTATCTGTTCGTCCGACTTCTATTAAGTCACAAATATTTCGTAATCTAAAATTTATTGCATACCTTTTGTAACATCCACATAATCGAACTCAATTTCAAGTGTTCAAAACTATACATGAGTTCATCTTAAGTGAAAGTAAATACTTCTTAAGATGCATAAGATGTCCACGATGAAGTCGACAACTATAATTGAAAAACTAAGACGTTGTATATTGTGTGTTAAAATAAAGAATCGAATCTGTTATTTTTAAGTATTACAACACAGATAGTATCTCAAATCAGAAAATACATGACCACCACAGTGATTACATAATGATCCGATTTTCATTATTTGACGATAACTTTATAAATATGCATGATTTTTGGTTCAATGTCTGAATGCCCTACTTAATATTTGGTTATTTTGAAGGTGAAAGGTGTTTTCTTGCAAAGTATATACATATACATAATCACTTATACGTGCATATATTTACCTCCTTATCAACATTTTTATATAAAGTACTATTTAATTTGGAAATGTGTCCAGCACGTGTACGTACTGACCTAATTGCGCAGTGGTTAAAGTTGGTGCGAATCCTAAAAGGAGCAAGATACAAAAAGACCTTTTCATCATCTGATTACGATCGATGGTGTAAATGAACACATCTATGATCCTTTATTAGTGCAGAATTCATGGGCTGACATGGAACTATGCAATGTGTATATGGTTCTACGAAAATCGAACCTCAACTCCTACGTCCTCGGTTTGGCGTAAAGTAGGACATAAATAAGCAAATCGCGAGAGAGTTGGAAGTGCATTAAGCTACAAAACAGATTGCAAAGGTAGAAACAGACAGACAGACAGATAGATACGAAATTGGCATTCCTACTAAACAAGAGCAAAAATCAAATATAGAGTAACCGCCTTGATACAACAGCAACAACTATAAGGCAGGGGATATACTGGCAGATGAAAAATTTTTTGAACTAATAAGTGTCACAAAACCATCAGAAATAATAGAAGTTTTGTGAACTAAAGAAACAGCTAAGTTGTGCTTCAGGAGATATTTGAGCCAAGAGTATTTTGTGTTTAACTAGAGATAAATAACTTCGATTCACTGAATCAGATCCTTTTAATGCGTTGCTTTTGGCATTGTGAAAATAACACTTCAAAGTTTTACGGACTCATGATTTTGTTACTGAGTAGAAGTGAGTCACCTGCAAAACGTAAGGCTCTGATGATAGCAGGCAAGAAAGACCATATAGCAGACTAAGGGAATCTTGCATATAGCAGACTAAGAGAAGATTTCCTTTCTAGAGCTGTACAACTCGTCGCGGTCCTGAGACTTCAGACAGTGATTCTCGCTAAAAACAATATCTTTAAAATATGTGAGGAGAGTACCTTAAACTAACACTTCAATTTTACATGTGCAACCGTTTTTTAAATTATTAAAGTAAAATACATTAACGCTAAATTGCAAGTAAAAAACCATTCACAAATGTCAAAAATTTACCGACGTTCGCTTTGGTGGGAAATATTTTTTGTTTTACTTTCACCTGAGCCAGTTAAGGTGATTTTTAATGGAATAAACTTGTTTTTAATTCTAATCTTAAACAAATTATTGTGGCTGTTAGTATACACTCGAAAAAAATTTTACACAGTTAATTATGCCACCAATTCTATTTATAAAATAGTACAGCAAATAGTTATAAATTAACAGCTGGTGCTATAGTTACGATTAGATTTGATAAGAGATGGCGCGCGTCAGTTGTTTTTACATAAAATCATTTTTATATATAGAATGTAAAAAATAACTTTATGTGAGTTACAAGTTTTTTGCATGTAAAGACCGTGAAAATTACATGTGAGGTTCAATAGAAGCAAAAGTCAATTTCCAGCCGGTGCGTGTGAGATAGAAAAAATTGTAAAATAGAGAAAGAAAGAGTATTAAGTATTGAATACAATAGAAAAAAACAAAAAACGCGTACAACAAAGATAACTGTGTTTTTTGTTTTGTTTTGCAAAACGATTTAGAAATTCATGATGTTTTTCAGTTCATTTGGTTATCGCCACCAAACATACGAGTATTGTCGTTAATCCGTGTGTTTACACTTGATATCATGATATCGATGTTTTTTTCGTTCCTCTCCCCTTTTACCCACGAAACCGGTTTTGGCATGATTTCGTTTTTCGACGGCAACTTTTTGTGATTCTTTGATATCACACACAAATACAAACAAAATAAAATTTCAAGGACACATTATTGTTTTGTTATTTTATGGTATACTTTGGTTTTGAATTTTGAAGAGAAATAAATAAAAATAAAATAATTACACACACACAGATACAATTATTTTGATATCGATATCATGATGCGTAGTGTAAACGATAGTTGATTTCTGGATATCTCAGAAATCGATTTCTTGATATCAAGTGTAAACACACTGAATGAATCTTAACAGTTCGCTTTTGAAACACTTGAAAGTGATGTTAAATATTAGTATTATTACTATTCAGTTTTTAATCAATGGGTAAGAAAATGTGTTTAACTTTATCAGAAAGTGCTAAAATAGATGTATATCATCAGGAGGGCTTTCAGGCCGTGCTTTAGGTCGTAGAATAGGACGAGGTCATTAAGCAATCCTAAATTATTTGAAGGATACACAATCTTATGGAGGTAATTATAAAGGAAGGGTTTCAACGGCACTTACACCTCAGGATAAACGAAAAATTGTTAGATAAGCCACAAATTCAGCACTTTCTACAACAAAAATTGCCTTTCAAGCTGGTGTTAATGCTAGTAAATCGACTGTCCGCCGTATTATTTTAAGTGCAAAACATCTGAAGCGACTGAAGTTAAAGAAAAAAGCACCACTGAATGATGAACAAACAATTAGAATTCGCAAAGGAACACATAACTGAAAAGGCCAAAATGTTAATGACTGGCGAAAAGTCGTATTTTCTGATAAAAATAAATTCAACTTGGATGGACCAGATGGGTATAATTACTATTTTCACGACCTTAGGAAAGTGGAAGTGTTTTTGAATTGCCATGATAGTAGAGAAGAGGGGCCCAATGGTCTGGCGTCAATATCTTATTATGGCACAATCGATTTGGTGTTTCAAAGTCCAAAAATGACTGGAAACAGTTATAAAACATTACTGTAATCTGTTTTCCCTAAAATCCATGACCTTTTTACACCATGGATTTACAAACAAGATAACGCGCCAATACACACAGCTCGCGTTGCAAAATCGTACATCACCAGCCAAAAAGTTCAGCTATTGCCGTGGCCACCATATTCGCCGGACTTTAAACATAATAGAAAATGTTTGGGGCTGGCTCACACACGTAAAGTATACGAAGGAGGGAAACATTATGATACTAAAGAAGAGCTGATTCTAGGGATTAAAGCGTCCTGGGCAGAAATTTCACTTCATTGTTTGAAGTCATTGTATGATTTAATTAAGGATCGTTTTTTGAAATTATTCAGCATAATGGAAGTTCCACTAAATATTAGAAATTTTATTTTAATATGGTATTTTTAAAAAAATAAAAAATATTGGTAAGTAATCACACAAAATGATATTATTTCATGTAATTTCTCAAGTGGCGGTATTCAAATGAACCAAAATAAAGTCTTGAATTTCTGACTCATTTTTCAAAACAAAAGAAAAACAACATAGTTATCTCAATATCTGCAATTTTTGATTTTTGATATTGTATTCAGTATTAATTACTCTTTCTTTCTCTATTTTACAATTTTTTCTATCTCACACGCACCGTCTGGAAATTGACTTTTGCTTCTCAGAATTAAGTGGCGGTAATCTATTGAACCATCTATTGGCACATACCGAGTTCTTTTCAATCACGAGATCAGGAATTTAATGCATTTTCCTGATATCGTGCATGAAATCAAAGGACAGCGAATACGCTGGCTCGGTCACGTTCTGCGTGCTGATCCGAAACGAATGATACTGCGATCTTTGAAGGGAGAACAGCCTTTCGCTAGGCGAAGAGGTCGCTGTCGGCGACGATGGCTCCACGGCGTAGAGAGCGATCTGGCATCTTCCAACTGCTTACAACAGTATGAAGAGCTGGCTCGTGATCGAAACTGTTGGAACCAGATTGTTGACACGGTACGGGCCAACAATGGCCTGTAAAAACCGGAAAAAAAAAAAAAAAAAAAAAAAAAAAAATCTATTGAACCGCACTGTAGTGTAATTTACATTTTTAGCAAGACAGATTTTTTCGTAACGATAAAGATTTACACTTTTAAATTTATTGAATTTTTCACCAAACCAGGTTGCGGATGGTGTTATCTTCGTTTTTTACATGTAATTTACGTTTTATGTAATTTATGCTTTTTTTAGCATAATTTACATAAAAATGTAAAAACTGTGTTTACATGTAAAATCCGAACTGTGATCATATCTGTGACCTGTTACATTTGTACAAAATTGAGCGCGATCAGGAATAGTATAGTTCTCTAGCATATATGAGCTCCATCCACTTTGTTATCACTAATTCAAATAACATTGTTACTATAGAATGAATAACTCTGTACGATGAAAACTTAAAGCGTTATCAGTCATTTAGCAATTGCAGCATAATAAGTAATCGGTTATTAAATGTAGTGCAGTTTTGACATATTAGTTGCTTTCCAATCGACCAACCGCTAGTACCCGCTAGTGAACCGCTAGTAATTCGTTGTGTGTCTTTGCTAATTTATCTACTTGCAACTGCTCTTGCTATTTTTCACGAGTAGCTAGAAGCAGTTACGCATAATTTCGCCACTACGCGGCTAAGCGTAGAACCGTTTCACTTTTTCGTTCAAAAATATTTTTTTTTATTTGTATTTAAAATAAAAATAATTTCATTTCCATAGTCACAACAGTTAAGACTAACAAAAAAGTTTTGATAAAGATTTTTGACAATTTTTATGCATACACAATAAAATATAGGTTATGTTTTACACTTATAGGTTATGTTTTACTCATATTTTTCAATTATTAGCGTTCCAATCGACCATAGCAAAGACACGCAACGAACTACTATCGGTTCACTAGCGGGTACTAGCGGTTGGTCGATTGGAAAGCAACTATTATGTGGAAATATGCAGATGAGTACTTTTTTCTTTGTTTATTTTTATATTTTGTTTTTGTCGTCTTCGTTTGATTAACACATTTTTTAGACTTTTCATTGTTCTCAGCGTTATCCGTTGACATTTCGTGGTCGTATATAATATAACTGTTTTCCTATCTGTTCGATGATGAGGGTTTCTTTCTATGTATGTTTTAAGCCTGATTTCCATTATGAAAAAATATTGACAAAATAGTGAAGGCGGGATAAGAAATATAATTTTTCTTAAAGTGCAAGTGAAATAAAAAATATTTCCAGTTCAAAAAATTTATTCAGTACTGAATAAATTTTTATGGTTACTGAGAAAATAATTATAGCATTACTGACAAAACATATCAAGAGAAGTATTTTTATTCAGTACTGGAGAAATATTTTATAGGAAAAATAAATATGGATAATTTTTTATGGTCAATGAATAATTTTAACATTTCGTTTTGTCTCATTCATGTTAGTTCATTGTGCAAATAATTTAAATAATGAATAATTATGTTAAGTTCAATTTTTTTAAATTTATTGTTGTAGATTCAAAGTGTTTTTTGTCTTTTTTATTCAAAAACAAAAAAAAATGGAATTTATTGGTTATGTTATACGAATCTGTCAAAATATATCCACTAAACAAAAAGAAAAAGTAATAACCGATCTCTGTCACTCTAATGGTATTTTTGATTTTTTTCTCGCTTTGGTTTTTTTAGTAAAAATACTGACAAAATTTTTTTCACAATGGAAAAAATAGTTACAATATTTACAATAGTTACATATAATATCGTGATCAGATGATTTGTGATTCCTAATATTTTCCATTCTGACCTTCGATGGTACCCAGCTTCAGATTTCTGTTATCGAACTGTTTCTGTAGAACAGACAATTGTTTATTGAAGTATGGATTTATTATTCACCGCAGTTTTGCGGATGTGTTGAATTTTTAACTAGAGAGAATGCTGTTTTGGTGATCTATCTGGTTGAATCGTGGTGTGTTGCTTAGGTTGAATGAGTATATGATTGCTGAATTGTTTGATAAAGGGCGAACTGGTGATTTACTAGAAATTCGAGTGATATATAAGGATACTATCGGGCGAAGTGTATTGCCTCTCGAGATGGATAGTGATGGTTTGTTGGGGGAGGTACCTGGGATCTACATATATAAATACCATATGTGGTGTACATATATAGTTACCATATGTGGTATTAATATATAATTCAACTGACCGGACTAGTTTGTTTGCGTGAGAGGCTTGATGACAACTTAAATCCGGTTGGTTTTAGTACGGGAGCGAATTATCGATCATCGAATGACTGTTTGACGCTCTATTCATGTTCCCGGAGTTTTGTATCACATGTTCTAGTGTTAAATACAAAATCAGATAGTTATAATCGCAATATTGAAATAACACTGACGGGTGCCAATCTAATTTTAAGACAAATTGTGGATATTTGCGTTTCAAAATTTTTTCTAGCTATACATTTTTTTATCCGGTGTACATAAGACGATCACTTCAGATGGTTTTCGTAATTGAATATTAATGTATAATACATACAAAGTCACGTGTCAAGTGATCCCCATTGAACTACTTGCAAAGGAAATTAAGAAATGGTACCTATACCGACAACAGT
The DNA here is from genome assembly GCA_963932295.1 of Tipula lateralis. NCBI lineage: Eukaryota > Metazoa > Arthropoda > Insecta > Diptera > Tipulidae > Tipula > Tipula lateralis. Next base: position 95,722,104 of record OZ010736.1, read on the forward strand.
AGCAGAATTTTAAAGGCGCCGGGATAGCTCGGAAAAAGGCCGAAAAAGTCCGGTGAACTTCTCGTATGATACCATCCATCGAAAAGTGGATAAATAGGGAACATGGCGATGTTAATTACTACCTGACACAGTTGCTAAGTATGGACATGGCTGTTTTGGTTCATATCTTTACAGATTTAAACATGCCGACACTCCAGAATGTCCCACTTGCAATGGATCACAAGAAGCAGTGGCAAACTCAATCTTAGGTTGAGACGCTGGGGAGACTAAAGAGTTTAATAACTAGACAACTACATGCGAAGTATAATGTGCAACGATAGTTCCGCATGGAGGATAAATGAGGATGTATAGTTTTAGATGTATGGTAAAAATCCGTCACTGTTGCCCATGCTGAGATGTTTGTCCATCTAAGCTTCGTCTTCTTGAAGATTTTCTCTATACGGCTATACTGCGCTTTTGTAAAATATTAATCATTAATTAGATATTTAATCCACCTTTGAATCATCGCGCATATAATATTACCGCATCAACGTTCATAAAATAGATGTATCATCCGATAAATTTGCATATCTATAAATCCACAACTATTGATTTAAATTATCATTAATATAAAAATAATAAAGCACAACTTAATAAAAATTAATGACTAGAGTTCATTCATAAAAACGTTAGTGTGTAAAAGTAGTTGTGTAAAGTGTATTGTATATAAGAAATCAAACGAAAGCAAAATTTTCCAAGATCACATCGGAATTTAGGCGAAACGATTTCATCTCGCATACAAAAGCATATATTTCGGATATACTTTGAGATAAAAGATTACTGTGGCTTAAATGTTTAACAAGATCAATAAACTTAAGATTGTTAGTGGCGACTCGAATAATAAGATACGATATTTTTAATCACAACAATTTTCAAATAGTTTCATAACATTATAAAGAGTTGTCCAATAAAAGGTTTCATTTTAAATAACCTGCTATTTGGACAGCTGTCAATTTTGAAGCTGTCATCTGTTGATATTTGAGAAGTAAAAACCACGCCATTATTAAAAATGGTGAAAATTTTGTCATAGTTCGCTAAACTAAAGCATTTCGTAAAGTACCTTCTCGATCGGCAATAGTGAAACTTTTGGAAAAATTTGAGCTGTTGGGACAAGTTAGTAATGTGAAGAATTGAAACCTAACGCACAGAAAATAATAACATATTCAGAAGGAAACCTACGAATAAAACATTGTCGTTTTTTCTGGGGTTATGTCGTTAGTTTGGGGTTATCTCAGAAATACGAGAGTAAAAATTAAAAAAAAAATTTTTTTAATTTTTTAAATTAAACAAAGCCTACTCATGCCGTATGTATTTTAGAATTTGCATAAAACTATCGAAAATGCAAACAACACAAATTCAAAGCAAAACAAATACACACAAACAAATTAAAATTTTTAAACAGAGAATTTGAGCTATACAAACAATTTAATGTTTTATTCTCTTCCAATTATTGTTTTTGTAAAGAGACAATTTCAAACTTTCCTCCTGAATATGCTACTTTTTTCTGTGTCGTGGGCGTCACTCAAGAGCATCTAAGAATTGCTGCTGTAGTCCGTATTTGAAGAAAACCAAGTTTTGTGAAAACCACAAACGACATTACACCGTATTTTGCATAAAGACTCAGGACTTAAGGCTTTTAGTCAAAGTTCAGTTATCACAAGAAACAAGCCGGTCGATCGCCATAAACGTCATATCTTCGCTGATTGGGTCGAAGAACCCAAAATGATCCGGATTTTCATCGAAAAATCAACTTCAGAAAAGTTTCTAGAGATGATCATAAATGGCCACCGTGTTCTTGTGATTAAACACCTTAAGACTTTTTTGTTTGCGGTCACCTGAAAGATAAGGTCTATGTCACCATTTCGTTGCTAATATCACACCTTATGAAATGCGGAAGAAATACTTTCGATTTAGTTTAGTTGTTTCGTTTCAATCGAAGTTTTGAATCAAAGATGAAATTTCGATTAAAAAATTCATAATGTCATAATAATTTTCTGATCTGAATAAGTAATTAGTGTATAGACACAAAATCATGATATGATTACAAACCAAAATCTGAATGATTTCTTTTGTGATGAGGCCGAGTATACGTGCTCATGTATACATGCGTATATAAAGTTTGTCTCACATATTGTCGGTTGATAATTCATTTATATACGAACTTAATTGTAGCAGATTATTTAATATTGCGCCAACAAATTGTAATTTTTCATAATCGACAAAGTGAAATGCGCGCATTCATTTTCCAATTGACAATTTATCAATCGATGTGCGCTCGTCTCAATTCACTTAAACCACTGACGTTATAAATAATTCAGTGCAGATCGTCAATTTTCATACACACACACATACGATTATATGTGCTTACATATGAAGAGACAATAAAATTCGAAATTCCTGATTTTATGCGAACGCAATATGAAAATTTTAATTAATTTATCGCAAACAAATAAAAAGTAAAATTAAAATTAAGAAATTCGGTATGACGGGTGGGTGTGTGTGAATATGCACATACATAATATGTATTTACGAAGAGGAGTCACTGATGAATAATTTGTATGCGATACGACGGAAATACATTTAAAAAATCATATATTGGTTTAATACTCGTCTATATAAATGTAACATAAAGACATACTGATCTACTGTGCTGTCGTACAATACGAAATAATCAAATTTTGTATCATACATATGTGTGTTGATTAATAAATACGATTCACATCATATTTATGTATGTGCAAAAACTAAAAAATTCGGAGTTACAACTAATAATTACGTCATCACTATATATACATCATTGTATTCGAGAGGTTTTCTTTTCGTCTCACAGGCTCGTTTGGCCCATTGTGACATCCTCTACCTGACGTACACTTTGAACCGAAATCTGTGGACGAAGTCCAAAATATCCGGTATCATCAAGGTCGTCTGTTGATACCAAAGAGGAATCGTGATCTAAAAAATCGTGAACACAAGAAGTGCTCTAAAGTTTCTTCTTCTTTCCAACTCCTTTCCCCCATACCCTTCTCACTGTTCTCAGTTTGCGTTGTTCCTAATTTCCATTCGGAACATGTCTTTATTAAGGGAATATGGTCCCGTGAGAATACACAGCAACTTTCTCAAAGTGCGTATTTCGTAATTCAAGTGAGGACTAGGATCTTTGCTGATTTATTTTGAATTGGAGACAAGAGATGACTTTGTCCCATTTCTTGTAGTACAGAGAAAAGTGATAGTCGATATCTCTCGTTAAATATAATATGGTCACTCCTAGAGTAAACTTAGGTCCCACAGAAAAGAAAGTTCTTTCTAAATGGGTCAATTTATCAACTGTTTCAACAGGGCAGCCTATAGCTTTCAGAAAGGCTAACCTTTCAAAAAGTTTTGCTAGGTAATCTCCTGATCTAATCAGATTCTTCGGTACTTGACTTCTGAAGAGAACGGTATGGTATGAGCCCCGTTGTTAGAAGACTAAAGTTGCCCAGAGCCCAGTGATTTGTAAAAAGAACCATCTCAGTTTTCATAGGTTTGACTGATAGACCCTGATGACTTCACCAGGCTATGTTAATCGCTATTTGAATGTGATAACATAGTACATCGGTATACTTATAAACCAGTGTAATGACGATGTCGTCGGCATAACCCAGACGGTAAAATCAGTTGTCGTTTAGTTGGGCTACCAGTGAGTTGATAACAAGACCACAAGAGAGACCTTGAGGACATCTCTTTCTGACAATTACTGTAGTCGTATCACTTCCCAAAAATGAGTCTGCAGTAATTTTCCTTGACCTATAAGCATGCACTAAAACACCGAACCAGTGTGGTCTCCATGTCTTTCAGCTGTAGAAATCGTCACACTGAAGAAAGCGCTATCAAACGCACCTTCGATGTCCAGAAACGCTCCCACGGCAGATTCCTTGTTGTCCAGGGATTTTCCAATCCGCCCGACGACCTCACGTTTTTGAGCCCTATTTCAACAGATTTATCTTTCTGGTATGTGTGTTATTTTGAATATATAGGATTTTCCTAAAGTACCTATCAACCAATCGCTCTAAACTTTAACTGGAAAAAGGACAAGCATATATAGGTCGAAAGCTTTTTGTCTAGTCATTTCTAGGGTTTTCATCCTTCGGGGTGAATACTACCCTGATTCTCCATGATCGAGGAACGTATCCTAGTGTCAAACTGGTTCTTAAGATATGTGCAATTATTTCCAGTCTGTCCTGTAGGAGCCCCGGAAATATCCCGTCTTGACCTGGTGTTTTAAATTTCGGGAAAGAAACGATGCTCCATCGGATTCTATCTTTTGTCACCACCTTTGTCGCCAAGCTTCAATATCTGAAACTTGGTAGTTGGTGTTGAAAATGTTTTCCATCTATACTATATTAGAATTTTCATTTTTGGGAAAATGAGTTATCATTAGAACCTCTAAGGCGTTCTGATTTGTACCCGTATGATTTCCATCAGGTTTCTATATAGAGTGTCTGATGGAACTCATACGAAATTATCACATGAACTACCTTGAGTTTTGCGGTCCAGTAAGGTTATCCACTTTATCGCAGAAAAATCTCTATTTCGATGTTTTTCACTTCGGATACATTTCTTGTACTATGTTTGTGAAGATTTCTTCAAATCCCAATGTTCAGCTGTACGGGGTTTCATTGCTTTGTAAAGAAGCCATCTTGTCTTCTTCCTCGATCTGCCCAGTTTCTTAGTCCACCAAAGTGTTCCAGTTCGTTGAGGTTTATATAGATAAAAGCGCTTTTCAGAGACACTGATAAGTGCTTAAAGCTCACCAGCTACCATTTCTCCGCTCTTTCTGAGTGAACCGAAAAGTGGTTGAGATGAAGTCTATAAAGTTGCCAAACAGTGTTTTTTGGGTTCGTAAATTCTCTAATTTCAGGTTTATGGCTGGTCAGAGAGAAGGAGATGTAGCGATGGTCGTAGAGAGTAAAGTCATCTAGGACCATCCAAGATGAGAGTTTTCCACTTAGACTCGCAAGCCAGACCACGACAACGGCAACAAATAAAATCACCGTTTATAAATGGAAATTGAATCGTGCAACTAAGATCCTAATATACACTTTAAGAAACATATAAGATAGACTACTCACTGTGGGAAGTAACAAAACCACTAAAGAGGCCGGCAAACCTCGCTTCACCCAGGTATGGATTGGGCGAAAAGTAATGACGAAACACCAATGCTTTCACGTCCTGTTGTCTCCACATTATGTTATCAACATTTGCTGATGATACAGCCCTCATGATATCAAACTGAGATTCTCAAACATCGTCGTAAGATCTGCAAAATTATTTCGGGAACATAAAGGATAGGACGTTGCACTATTTTTCTTATTCATATCGTCATTCCATTCCCAAACCCCATGAAAATCTTGGTTTAAAAATCGATATGAATTTTAAGACAATATGTGACTCCATATCCGTTATTCAACAAATTAATTTTACTGTCAAGTTCTGTGGGTGGGGACATCCATGTTTCGAATATTTCATACAAAATATAAAACCGATCATAGAACACCACATCTGGTTGGATCGCTGGACTGACGTTAAAATGTCAACAAAACAGACCAACTCGAATACCGTCAAATAAAAACGAATTGCCTCTTAAGAACCTGGAAATGAGATTAATAATTGGCACGTTGAACGTGCAGTCACTTATATAAAACCTGGCGTTTGATGACATTATCACATGTATGAAAGAGTATTGGCTGGAAATCGTCGCTCTCCAGGATACTCGATGACCTAAAAGACCATGTGCCACACTAATACACAGCGGAGTTGACCCCGAAAATCTCAGAGTTGGATCTCTCGTTGGGCCAAGACACAATTGATTCTATTAGTGGTAGCTACACATTTACTCCATTAAGGAGTGATTATGAAGGAGTGATGATATCAAGATCCACCTTGCCGCTGCCCAATTGGTTGTCTTTGTCCACATCTGAAATCAAAATATCTTGCAAATACGAATAAGCTGAAATTGTACAGAGTGTTGATCAAACCTCTTGCCCTGTACACTGAAAAAAAAACTGTAGTCATACTAATAAATTTACGATTTATTTACTAAATATGTATTCAATATACAGCCGATAACATGCATTTATTAATGAAACAGTACGTGTCATCAATAAAACAATACACAATTTTTGAAAAATGCGTGCTCCTAATGAAAACATGACGATTAAAATGAAAAATAAAGTATTGCCATTTGAAAGAATAGGCTTTCAGCATGATTAAAAAATATATTATAATTCTATCGACATGAACATATATTATTCAATATCAAAACGGCATCTATTAACAAATCATTCAATTTGATAGATGCACCTTCATAGTGATTGTTTTGATCAGTTAACGAAAACCAATAGTTATCATATTGATCATCAGTAACTATCAAATATACAAATGGATACTTTCAATAAACAAAACGCTTACTATCAATGTAATATACATTTATGGGGATATATATATATATATATATATATATATATATATATATATATATATATATATATATATATATATATATTCATATGTATATTATATATATATATATATATATATATATATATATATATATATATATATATATATATATATACAATATATATAATATACATATGAATATATATGTATATATGTATATACATACCATATATACATATATTTGGTTTAGTAGGAAATACAAAGAAAAATTTAAAAATTTATTATAACTTCATATTTTATTTCAATTAAAAGGTAATAATAATTTACAAAATTCAGAATTATAAATTGAAGAAACGTTCAATACTAATGGTTAATATTGTTCAATATATAAGTATTAAAAAATCTTTCAAATAAATGCTAACATTAATAAAAGTATAATTCTTGTCTTATTAAATAAAAAAGTTATGCTTCTTTCATGTTTTTAATAACTAGATTTATAGAGGTATGGTGTTTATCGAACTCTGTTGTTATATTATAATAAAATAATTGAATAAAATTCCATACTAATATAGACGACTGAGGATACTTTAAATTAAATAACATGTAAATTTTGAAACATACATCTAAGGCCTGTAAAATGCAATTAAATTTATATCTGCAACCATCAAAATATACAACAAAATTCTTTGCATCTATTAAGCTTGACTGTAAAATAATAAATGGCTGTATCGGAACGCCCAATTTTAGCTTTAGTTTAATTTTTTCTTCAATTTCCGTCACTGTTTCTCCTATCAAAAATATAGAGTTTTGGGAATCTTTAATCGAAAATTTAGCGCAAGGTTGCTTAGAAGTACTAGGTGCATCTCCCATATCTCTGCTAACAGGAGGAATAACTGCGTGAAGGAGGTGAAGTACAATAGCATTTGTTGCATCTATATATAAGAAAATGAAAAGAATAAATGGAAATAGATTTAATTATTGTTAAGGTATAAATTATAATAATAAAATTTAGAATATTTTGATTTTTGTCTTACTTTGTGATAAGGAGTGGTTGGATAAAACAACATCCAGTAGGATTTTGCTAGGTGCGTCTCTTATTTTGCATTTCATTATGTTGATTAATATTTTACGTGACGCTTCGAAGTTTTGGATAAATTTTTTCTGTCCATATATAAACCCAAAATCAATGTCGATCTGTGTATAAAAAGTTTATTAAAAAATGTAAAAAAATTTAACAATAATCTTAGAAAATACCAATTTAAAACCTAAAGCCTTTTTATAGTGCGGCCATTTTTTGAATACAACGGAAGTATCGGAATCTTGCATTATTTCAGCTATTTCCTTACACCTATACTTTATAGTAGAAACCCAATGATGCTCGAGCTCACCAAAAGAGCAGTTGTCATTATTGATGTATTCTAGGTTCATTTCAATATCAAGTTCTGGTTCTGAAAATGCACACATAAAAATTCAAATATTTGTTATTTTTTATAATCATGCTTTATTACCAAAACCAAGTGTCAATGTATTCCTTAATCTTTTATGATGTGAATCGCTAAAAACATGAGCTCTCTTTTCCACTAGGCCACAGTCTTTCATTGTCCTTTGTGAATTAAAATATTTAGAATATATTTTTGAAATAATTCTTTTGCCATGCTGTTTAACAAAATAGGTTCCCTTTATAAATTTAACACTACAGTTAAAATAATATTATGGGAATGAAATTCTAATAGGTCACTTACCAATTCTTCAGTCGGAAAATTATTAATTATTTGAGACGACATTACTTTTGCCAAAGTGGTAGACATTTTTATTTTGTTTTGTATTAGATAACTATTTATTTCATCAATAAGTATCGTTCTGCATCCATTATTGAATTTGCCTTTTTCCGCGTAAGTTTTGATAATTGCACGTCCTGTTGTTGTTCCATTCAATATATCAATCAATTTTAAACACTCAAAGAAATTTTTAAGGTTATTTTTACAAATCTCATTTGTAAATCTGCCTACAAATAGTATTGTTTATTCAACCAAAACTGTTTGATTTTTAGAGAAACTTTTGTTCATTTAAGATATTTTTTACTAAAATAACAAATTTTTTATTAAATTGTCAATTTTGTTTGTAATTTGAACAAAACTTGATGAACAATGGTTACGTTTCGTAAACAATTTTTTTTGTTAAACTAATATTAATATTGTAAAACTAGCCAAAGAATCAATTGAACTTTACAAAAACATCGATCACTTAAACAAAATAGTGCATTATTATTACAAAAGATTAATTAATAATACAAGATGAATCAAAAATAATTTTTCTAAATAAAAAAAAAATTTAAAAAAATAATTTTAAAATTTACAACGAGAATAGATGTTTTTTATGATTTTCATAAATAATATTAATTATTTTTACAAACGTATACATTCAAGATACAATATTTTAATGTAAAACTAAAAATTATTTAATCATTTGATAAAATTATCTAATAACGATTAGAAACAAAATTTAATTTATATATTTATAATGGTTATATTTAAGACATTTCGATAATATGCTATAGTATTTTGTTATCATGATAATTGATAAAAAAACTGAAGAAAACAGTTTTATATCCAAATTTAAGATGTGAATAAGGACAGGATACTATCTAGACGAATACATGATGAAAAGCATTAATAAGGCAATTTTCAAATAGATCTAATCATCTTGTAGTTATCTAAAATATTAATTATATCGTTGTTGAAGATACATACAATTTATATTCGTATAACTGTACCTTAAAAAATCACAATTAATTACAGTTTGCTTGTTCAAAATTCGAAATTCTTGTATTAATTAAAATTTTTCGTAAATTTTACAAATTGTGAACTAAATATTTTACAGTAAGTAGCAAATGTTTTGAATTTTTTACAAAAAATTGTTAATTTTGTAATATACACAAGTATTTTATATGTTTTACAAAAATGTGTGATATAAATTATATCGCGTGTGGATAACGGACAAAAATTGTTCTATTGTGTTGTCACTATCAGCCAAGCAAGTTCAATGATAGATGTAATTTTATACTAAGAGGTAAGTTTTATTCAAAAGTATTATTGTGAAGTGTTTATAATTGTTATTTGTTATTTAATGTTATAAATTTTTAGTAGAGAATAATTAAAATGAATTTTTTCTTAATGTTTTAAATATTTTGCAGATAAAGAGATAGTTAACGATAGTAAGTATTATTATTAAAACAATTCATATTTTATCTATTAATATAATTTTTTTCACTACTTATTCGTAATTTGCAGATTATTTTACCGCAGTGATAATACAACCTGCTACATCATGTTTTATCTCCAGCAATGAGAGAAGTCGAAACTTCCAGTGATTCGAAGATTCCAGAAAGATTCGAAAAATGTTTAATGCATATTTTTGTGGCGGAGCTAGAAGAAAAGCTCCACTTCAAAGTTTTAAAAGTTGGAATAAAACGTATAACAGTAAAATGTTATAAGGCTACTATATATGTAGTACAATTTTTTATTATTAAATGTGAAAAGGCCTAAGTTTAAATGTATTATAACTATATTAAAATAAGTATTATAAGGGAAACTGAAATGTTGTATAGAATTTAAAATTAAGAAAAGAAATAAATAAAGTGTCGTATTGCCAAAATTAAAATAATATAATATTAATTGGTTTTTACTTATATATATATATATATATAATTAAATATATATATACATATACCAACGCTGTTGGTAATATTTACAAAATATGAGTAACAAATGAATGTTAAACGAGCAAAAGTATTTGTTTTCTACACAAATCATTATTAAATATTTGATGAATAATCCAAATATTTGGTTTTTGTAATAAAAGCTTTTGTTAATTTTAAAATGGGCTACTGTAAAAGTTTCAATTTTTTTTGTAGTTTTCTTAAATAATTTTGTAAATTATACAAATAAATTGTTTTTATTATAAAACATTTGTTATCTTCAAAAAAAATTTTTTACTTTGATAATGGATTTTGTATAAATGATAAAATATATTATCAAATTAAACAAAAGATCTGTGCCATTTATAAATCCTTATTTGTAAATAATACTTTTGTTTTATTAATTTTATCAATGTCATTTGTTATTTTGTAAAAATAACCTAAAATTTTTGTTGGACGTATAGGAACAAAAAAATTGTTAGTAATACTAGGAAATTGTTTAAATTACTAGGGAATTTTTTTGAGTGTAATCACACCCTTCATCCATAATGATATTATTGTTTTCGATGGGAATTTATATTTCTTCACAACTATAATTTTGATCCGTGGTTTTTTGAGTTGCTTGCCATGTTTGTAATTTTTGTTGAAATTTGATAATACAACCTAGGCCAATTTTATGCAGAAAACGTAAATGAAATAAATGTTGAACATTCATGTATCTTAATGCAATTTCATCAATCCGCTCTTCTAAGATACAAAGTAAATTAAAATAACATTTTTAAAAGAAACAAAGATGAAAGAATATTAATTTATATTTACCTAAAAATGTTTCATAAAGAAATCCAAATTCCCAATTTTCCAATAGTTCTTTCATAGCATAGGCTGCAATGTCAGATAAAGGAGGACTGATTCGGTTTTCTTCAATGTTTTCATTTCCGTTGCGAACTACATTTGCCATATTAGGTAAATTAGTAAGTACTACATCTTCTTCGTACAGTGGCTTTAGTTGGTAATGTGTCATGGTATTAGCCATATAGGATTCCATTTTTTATAACGTTGGTTTTATTTAAATAAGATTAACTAGATTAACAATAAAATTAAATGCAATTATTGAAGTAACTAAAAATCTGGTTTTAAGCGAAAATATAGCTTTCCATCCTGCATTTTAATCAAATTTAGAGGCAGTGATTTAAAAGATTCTAATTTATAAATTAAATTTTCAGAAATGACTAATCTATTTTTATCAACTTCATATGCCATCACATGTTTTTGCAAATTTTTAATTAAAATTTCATTTAAAATTAATATAACTTCGAATGTATTGTTTACAACATATATTTGTTTAATTTCGTTTAAATTAACAGAATTATTATATTTATTAGTCAAGTAAAATCCAGTTTGGTATTTAGTTCCCATATACTCGATAGTCTTGTAACTATTGAAAGTCACATTACCTAAATAATTAGTTAACTTTTCACAGATATTGCTTATGGCATTGTGTTCTTTCAAAATTAAGTGCGGAGTGTCCTTATTCATTAAGATATGTGCAAATTTTAACTGATACTTTTTTGCTAAGCTAACTAGGATGTGTAATTTTATTAGTAATTAAATGTTGAATCATTAACACGTCCTTTAAAGCAAATCGATTGCTCTTATGTAATGAAATACTAATATCAAGAGCTGATTGTGTAAGTTGAGCAGCCAAATCATTACCACAACTATGATCTACTTTATCAAAAATGTTTGATAAAAGTGGTTTGTATGAATTTTTTGTTTGTGGCAAAGTGTTTTGTTTTCTCACATTCGCCATCAAATTGTAAAGTTTCATTTCTACGGGTAGTAACCTGATTTATGCTCAATGATTTATCGGGAATACTATCTAGAGAATGAAGTCGCTGTAAATGCCGTTTAAATGTATGGAAATTGGTAAACATTTGCATGCAAGAGCCCTCACGGCACTCAAACACAGAATTATTTGTGAGGTTATGAAAAAATTTAAAATGGTATTTTAGGCTTTTATAGCTTTTAATTAATTTATTGCACTTGAAACAGCGCAAAATCATGATTAGGCAATAAAGTGAAAATGAAAAATAATTAAATATTTTAACTAATTTTATAAAGATTTGATTAAAAATATTGTACACCGCGTTTTGATATGATTGTGCACAGTACTAAAAGTTATAATTTATCTGAAATATTTCAATATATAGTTATATTATATAATAATAAAAAACTAATATTTACTTACTAGTTTTAATACTACTGGTTGACCGAGTTCCACCTGTATTACTTTATGAATACGTATTTTTGAAACACTATAAAATAAAAATAATTAATTGCATATTTATAAAAATCACATGGTTTTTACCTACCTATTATATTTTGTAAAACTATCGATTCACAATATCGAATTATAGTTATGAAAATAGGATAACTATATCCAAATCTTAATATAACTTTACTGTTAATTTGTAATTAATTAATTTTAATTATTTATTTATTATTAACGCAAAATTATGTTGCACTAAAACTGAACAATGTGAACTTAATCGATGGTATGAGAGGGTTTTATATTCATATTTATTTTGTTTTTTCAATTTGACAGGCTTTTCAATGCTATTGTAATACAATTATATTGAAAGAAATGAGTTATGAATTTTCTTATACTGTTCTATGTAAACATTGGCAACATCAATATGAAAACCGATTAAAACGGAAAATTCATTTAGTTTGATTTTGGGATGAAATTATAAAGTTATATTTTATTCCTTCAAACAAAATCTGTTTCAATTTGATCAAATTCGACATAAATTTGATATTGATAACATTTTGATTTTATAGAAAGTAACAATTTTCAATATGAACGTATGCAATTTTTCGTTTTCAAATAGAAAATTTTTTGTTTTATTATCGAATACAAAATTGTCAATGTGTATATAAATATTTTTTTAATAAAATAAAATTGAGCTTTCTCATATTTTTCAAAATGAAGATTTATTTTCAAATCGATGAACCTTTAGTTTCAGATTGAAAAATTTAACAATTAATGGGAACATTTATACATTCTACAACGCTTATTAATCAATATGATCACAAAAGTATCAACTACATTAATTTATATTCCGATTGAAAATGTTCTATTTATATGATAGTAATCTGTTATACCCCCTAAAAAGTATAACCAATTTTCAATAAGAAAGTCGTTTTTTTTTTCAGTGTATGGATGTAAGAGTTAGACCTTGACGGAGAAGAACGAAAGATGGCTTTTTACATTCGAGAGAACGTTGATGGCGCATACTGAGTTCTTTTCAACGAAATCAGGATATTGCAACAGTATGAAGAGCTAGCTCGTGAAACCGATGGAGTCAGATTGTTGACACGATACCACACTGGACACGTGTTCCAGTATTAGGTCTCTACTTTCTTTTATTGTTCTCAGGAGAAGTATCTTTATTATTCTCAGGAGCTTTGAAATGATAGCACACAGGCCGCAACTTTCCAAGCAGATGGAACATGCCGTAACCTTATAACACAATAAGTAAATAAGTATAGTTTAACGATAGCTTTCTTTGGTAATTGCTTTAAAATTTCTACCGTTACGTAAATAGGTCATATCCAGGAGCCTTTACTGACCTCAGATTGAATTTTATTTCCCTAATTAGAGGAATTCTAACCCCATAATTGTTGCTCCCATTTTCGATTATAATATCTGATCGGTCTCATTCGCTTTGAAAATATCAGCCAGAAGATATTCTTCAGCTTTTTGTTGCCTTTCATAGTGAGTAGTTTGTATTTCTATCAGCGGTCAATTTTCCAAGATACAAAGAAGACGACTTTTTATTTAGTTTCTGAATTTCTCGCTAATGCTGTTATGATTTGTTATTTAAAACCGTCTGACAGGATGACTCTCGTTTGTTTCCATGTTCTCCTAGCTTTCCTTTCTACCATTCCGAATTTTTACTGGATAACTTTTACCAATAGTTTTGGATGCTGTTCCTTTAGTATTATTCCACGCGGCTATGTGAATGATATCAGTGAAGTTTTCTACCTCTTCTTTTAGTTCCTGTACTGTTTTTAGTTGTGTTTTACCTGCATCCGTGGACTAAAATGTTGGGTTGCAAGTGAAATGTACGTTACATTCCATTTCTACTGTTGCGTTTTAAGTTCGTTACCTTTGGTTGATGTAAGCCTGGAGCCAGTCAACATGCTTTGCATTAAAATCACCTCCTAGTTTAAATCTACGATTGAAATGTTGTAGGATATTGAAGTAGTTCGGTTTCTTCAGGTTATATCTAGGTGGACAATACACCGCTCCTATATCTGAAGGCGTTGCTAGGTAGATGTAATTTGTACAATGGTAAGTTGTCTTGTCAGTAAGATTGCCTAGTAGAGACGTGGGTCTTATAGATAACAGACAAACATCGTTATTTTTCATTTGTAAAAAGGCTTTTTATTTTGAACACCGTTAGCATTCCACGTGGCAGTCATTAGGCTTTCTGGTATATCATTTTGAGAGAATTAATTAGAATAATATAGCAGAATTACTCTGCTCCAGTCTTTGTAATCTTTTAGAAAGGTTGCTTATGGCATTCATAATATTCTGCAGTAGAGTGCAAAGCTGGCGGAACTGACATTTCCGATATCAGCTACTTGTGCATATGATATTCTGATGGTTGACTTTTTCGTAAATTCGTTGGTTTACTTAGATTGTTTCTTCTTTTTTGAAGTTCTCTCGCAACCAGACATCCTCGGTAGTTTGCAGTATGGGCTTGTGCACATTTTGAACACTGCCGCAGTAGTCCTGGGTCTTTCACAAGCAATAGTTAAATATTTCTCAGCACATTTAACACATCTAGGTTCGTGTTGGTATAGCTTTTGAGTGTGGATTATACGATTACTTCTTACCGCTTGAATAAATCTTTTGAATATCTTCTTTGTTATCGAAAGTCAGCAAGAATAACGGAAGAGGAATTCTAAGGTCTTCTTCCCCTTTCTTAGTCTTTTTAATTTTGCTGACGATATTAAGGCTTTTAGTACCTTATTCACTCAGTTCTCTTTAAACATCTTTTAGGTCGCATGATTGGTGCAAATTTTAACCATATAAGCCTTATCGGTCGTGTGTGTTTATTTTCGTATGAATGCCACTGTTGCTGCGAACCGTTTAAATATTCTGTTAGATTTCTATAATCTGTCTCGGTGTCTTCATTTATTTTAAGTTGCTTGTTGTTCATCAATTTGGTGGCTTGAAAATCGATGCTGATGTTGTCCTGTAGTGATTTGTTAATAACGGAGTAATTTGTAACATTCCATGCTGTTTCGTGTGCTACTATTTCTTCTTCTTCACTCGAATCAGGTTTAGTATAATTATTTGGTTTTGGCTGACTCTGTTTCTATCATCAGTTTGAATTGATGGATCTCATTTCGTGCTTTCTTTAGTTCAGCTTGTAATGATTATATTATGTTATCATACTTCGTGGCCCTTTAAGAGATCTCATCATTAACTTACCTATTCTAAATGGATGGTCGCTAGTACTTTGACTCATGAAATTGTCTGAGCCGAAGGCGTTAACATTTTTGTTGGATAATGATCGACCCTCCCAGAATTCATGGGATCAATCTCCGAAGAGGATGGATTTTCCAGCTATGTATTTCTGCCAACTATATAGAGAAATTATTTCCTACTGTTGTTTTAACTGCTAGTTTATTTTAAGGGTGTCCTTCCCATAGCCTGTTTAGTCTAGAGCCAGACATTAAATACTGTCGACCGATTCGGTGCAGACGCAGGTCGAGAAGCCGCTTATTTTAAGACAGACGCTTCTTTGGTTTTCATTTGTTGTCAGCTAGATGCTTACTATGCCAGCAGTTCACCAAGTTTTCATAGCTATCCTGACCGTTTAGCTACCATAGCTGCCCAGGGTTGACTGCGATACAAAATTTCCTCTATGAGGAGGTGACAATCAGACTACATTTCATATAAACAAAGAAACAAACGAATTTACTATAGATGAGGTTTTTAAACTGACCCATGATGTTCACCCAAATAACACGGATTAGCTAACAACAATTTTTCAGTGTTCGATCCACACAATTTTAATACAACAAATTTTTCATTGACCGCCATTTAATTATCTAACATCCAAAATCTAAAAGACAAACAAACCATTAATAAGTAGGTAATGAAACTTGATCTGTTTGATCTTATCGGTAAACTGTTCTACAATTTATAAAACAAAATTCGATTTTTGTGTCATCATTGTTCAAGATCTCTCATTAATAACTGACATCTCCGTCTATCTACATAATATTACGGATTAAGGCGGTCATGAAAAGTTGAATGAACTTCTTACAATATATACTACACAAGATTAGCTTTGAGAAATGGATAATTAATCGATTAATTGGAATGTTGTTTTTGTTTAAACAGCCGTCAGCACACCGCATCTATATAATATCTTGTCTACATGCACATAAATAGAAAACTGTTTGTTGTTCGGATTCGTTCGATCGATTTGCTCTGTTGTTAAACCAGTTTTCGATGAAAATTGAAAATTGAAAGTAAATAATCGATAAAAAAAAGTAAAATGCATTTCATTTTTTATATCTTCATTTATATACAGTACAATGTAATAACATCACAATTATTAAATACAACAACAACAAAAAATAGTTTTGTGCAATTTTAACAAGTTCAAGTGCTTAGACTTTGGTTGAATGTATTCGCGTCTATATTATATATGCGGAAACATTAAGAAACATTAATAGGTACTTTTGAGCGCGTGCATCATCTATATACATAATATCGACTTAGACGAAAGGGTGGTACTGTTTCTTTTTGCTTAAATATTCTTTGGCCCAACCATGATCATCTTCTTCTTCCTCTTCCTCTTCGACAATATGATGATGGGATTCTTTCACTGGGACTGGTACATGCACTGTTTTTACAACTGTTTTTGTTATTAAATGCGTGTGATGTTTGACTGGGACGTGAATCCGTATTCTAAAAATAATTGTTAGATCAATTAGCCAACACTTATATATTATGTCTTAGGCATAACTTACTTTTGATGTTGTTCTGGCACTGGATTTGATGTAACCATAGCGAACAGCACCATGGCAGCAATAAAGATTGAAACAATCTATAGAAAAATAGAATGTAAACAATATTGTTATATAGTCACTTTGCTAGAATCACTTTAGGATAAGATCACTTACAAGTTGATTAACAGAAACCATGTTTGTTTAGCCTTAAGTCAAATTTAACTACGTAATTCACATACACTAAACTATCACTCAGCGAACTTTCTTTTTTATTTTAATAAAATTTATTTTATTTATTTATTTTTTAAATTTAATCCAAACACTTTGATGTTTCGAGATGCTGTGATCTGCTGTTTATAATCAGTACCGTTTAAATATCTTTCGTACGAAGAAATTTCTTTTCTTTTCTCTGCGTTCGAATTTATTTCGTTGCTTTGGTTTTGTTTCGAGAAATATATTCCAATTCGAAAATGCCATGAAGTCATATAGAAGAGAAGAGTGGGGTATGTTATGGTGGTCCAATCGATGGTAACGTTTGAGCAATTGTTTTTGTATAGAGTTTGAATAAATTAGCGATTCGTGTATGAAACACATTTAAGACAATCTTCCGTGTTTTTAAGCGCAAAAATTTTGGTCCAACATTATAGATTCACGGATGAGTACATCGTTTAATCCGTATGTACCGAAACAATGTATACGTATGTATATACAGAATTGTGTAATGTTTTTTCATCACACTACAACCATATGGTGTTTCTTAATGGGCTCGAGAATTAATTAAAGTGAAATTATTTAATGATCTGATAGTTATGCTTTCAACAACATAATATATTCAACAAATATGTATTTTAAAATAAGTAATTAATTGATGGTGATGAAGATGAGGTCAAAAGATGCCTCAATGAGTTGTATAACAGTCTTATTTTCAAAAGAAGTTGATGAGATTTGGATTCGGAAGTGATGGACGACAACAGTTGTTGTATGTGTGAACAATTAGTTTTATAAAAAATATAAGCACTTACTAAATATTTAAAATTACAAATACAACCAAATTAGGAGATCGTTATCACCACTTCTAGAAATTTGCATCTTTGGATGAGCTCCGTTTGTTGTAACACTATCTTGTTAAAACCACATGATCTAATCCTGTTGCGGTACAAGAAAATTTACCGCACAAGAAAATTTACGGAGATTAGTCTCCATCATCTGCTTAAATTTGTTCATTCACTCATTGCTGCTAGAGGGAATTCTGTAACAGGAACTTGTGACCGATATCGGAAAATTTTCTAGTAGTATGAGTCTCATGCTTCAAAACATGAATACTCTCATGCAACTTCTCATTTAAAAACCAAAAATGAATGCAATTAAGATAGTTGTATGGAACGCCAATGGGCTAGCGCAACATAAATTTGAAATACAAAACTTTCTTATTGAAAACGATATCGATAATGATTAATTTCTACGAAAGGAAAACAACTGTGGGACTGTATACAGAATGAAAAGATGGATCACATATCTTCTGGCCACCCAACCTACTAGCCAACTGACAGGCAGAAAATCCCTGATTTACTTGACTTTTGTGTAACCTAGAAGGTATACCTAGAACATTAGTAAAGGCCAAAACGTGCTACGATTTCTCTTCTGATCACTCTCCGGTGTTAATAACTCTTAACACGCAAGTTCTAACACTAGTGCCTCTATTTAAGACTATAATAACCAGGAAGTGTTGGTTAAACATTCAATTAAAGACATACTATGAAATTGACGAAACGGTTCAACAGCTAACTAGTATTCTATAACGCCGCTAAGATCACTATGCTGATCAAGTCTGCTAGTTTTAAGAAACATAAATTTTCTCCGAATATTTAACAACTACTAATGACGAAACGCTCAATGCGCAATTGAGTTTATTTAATTTTGTTAAATAAAGCGATTAAAGTGGTGACAATCGTTTTGTTAAATAAACATGACGAAGAGCTTCAACATTATCTCAACGGACTTACAGCTCCTGAAGCAACGGATTTCTCATTATGGAAAGCTAAACGTAAGCCGAAACGACCAACACTCACATTCCCTACAGTACGACTCTCTGACGGAAGCTGGGCAAGAAGTTATGTAGAGAAAGCAAATATATTTGCTAAACACCTTAGCGAAGTGCTTACACCTAACGAGCAAGTTGGAAATCAATAAAATCTAATCAATTTTGCAGATACATCTGAAAGTAAACCAATCAAATACAAGTGGCGCAATTTCAAACAAACGATTAAGGACAACATCGATGTAAAAAAGGCACCCGGAAAAATTATATCAAATCTACCGGATAAATGAACAAACTAACAACTTTATATTCAACGCTATAATAAAACAGGCCATTATCCAGAAATCTGGAAAACTTCAGTTATTATAATGATTCTAAAACCTGGCAAAGATGAAACAAAAGTTAACTCATATCGCTCAATTAGCTTATTACCAACTCTCTCAAAGCTTTTCGAAAAAATGCTTTTGCAAAAACTTAAGCCAATTTTGAACAAGAAAAACATCATACCGGATCATCAATTTGGATTTAGAGAAGACCACGGAACCGTGGAACAAGTTCACAGAGTCGTATCTGAAATCAGGAACTCCCTTGAACAAAAAAATATTGCTCTGCAGCGTTCCTAGATATAGCCCAAGCTTTCGATAAGGTATGGCATAAAGGACTTCTACATAAAATTAGAGCACAATTTCCGTCAAGTTTTTGTAAAATTATTGAAAATTATTTGCTCAATCGAAAGTTTTTGGTGAAATATAATACCGCATCCACAGATTTATATGATATTCATGCAGGAGTACCTCAAGGCAGTGTACTGGGGCCAGTGTTGTACTTGATCTAACAGCAGACTTACCAACTTCAAATTACGTGAAAATCTCTACTTTCGCGGATGATACTGCAATCCTAGCTGCCCATCAAAATCCTACGATAGCAACAAGAATTCTACAAGAACAGTTAGACAAAATCGAAAAATGGCTAATAAAATGGAGAATTAAGGCCAACGAGCGTAAATCGGCGCACATAACATTTACACTCCGTAAACTAACCTGTCCGCCTGTCAGACTAAATAACATCACTCTCCCACAACACGAAAGTGTTAAATATCTTGGACTTCATTTAGATAGAAGACTCACGTGGAAAAAACACATTGAAGCTAAACGTCAACAAATCAAATTAATATGCGTTAAACTAAATTGGTTAATTGGAAAAAGTTAAGTCTAGACTGTAAGGTCTTGCTGTACAAAATGATACTTAAGCCCATCTGGACATATGGTATTCAGTTGTGGGGCTCCGCGTGTGCTTCCAATATAATAAAACTGGAAAGAGTGCAGTCACGAATACTTCGAACAATGGTAAACGCACCCTGGTATGTACGAAATGCAAACCTTCGACGTGATTTACTCATCGATACCGTAAACGATACAATTCATCAGTACAGCAAAAAATACCAGTTAAAACTTGTTTGCCATCCCAACGAATTAGCCAGGGGACTATTAAATAGGCCAAGAAATAGGCGACTAAAAAATGGATCCTCTGGATCTAGCTATGTAATTCAGAATTTACCGAGTGCACATTAATATTAAGAACTAACATTGGTTAAGTATTGTTAGTTTCCTATGTATGAAAGATTCAAGAATAAAAGCCATAGGCAGTTAAAAAAAAGCAGCGTCAAAGAAATATAGTCCAATCATGCCGCCGATCCAAATAACAACAGTTAATAAGGGTAGGATATCATATGATGACCCGTAATGTATCAACAATCTGACCCCATTGGTTTTGATTATGAGCCAACTCTTCATATTGTTGTAAACAATTAGAAGATGTCAGATCGCTTTTCACGCCATGAGGCCATCGTTACCAACAGCGACTTCTTTCTCAGCATGCAGAACGTGACCGAGCCATCGTACTCGCAGTCCATGCGATTATCACTACTGAAATCAATTGCATCTTGGACTCGAAAACCAGAGATCAGATATTTGGTTTTGGACTCGTTGATTTTGAGTCCAACGGAAGCTGAACACTGTTCCAGTAGATCAAGTATCTCTATCACTCTATTGCCATTTAATCCAATCATACAGATATCATCTGCATCTGCAAATTGATTGGAATGTCGGAATAAGCTGTTGTCTTAATGTGTTTCACTTTAAAGAAGAATGTATTCTAACAAGAAAAGTATATTGGGGACAGCGCATCTCCATGTCAAACACCAGAGCTAATTGCAAAAATTTTCGATACGGTATTGTGACTGCGTTCTACACAGATGTACGTATATTTGTTTGGTATTTCTAAATATTCAAGCGCATACCATAGATTGAAATCATTGATTGAATCATAGTTACTTGGTGTGCTTCGCAATATGATTCTTAATTGGAAAGAATCATCCGTATAGCGAATAAACCTTGTTCAGTGATTGATCGATTTGGACGGAATCCTCCTTGGTAGTGATTGTTAATTTCCACTAGTTAACCGAGCTCTTAAGGTATATGGTGCAATATGGTGACTTCCTTAAAGAAACCACGCGAATGGCAATATGCTACACCTGACAATATTTTCATATTTTGGTTGCATTTCTTCCTATACTATCCCTTGTCGTCCATTGACTCGTAGCTTTGCAATGATCAGGTAATGGTCACTGCCCATGAATAAGTTTTTAAGAACGATTTACTCATATCGTACTTTTAATCAAATCGGATGGGTTGGAAAATATAATCAATAAAAGAGGAAACGTGAGTCCCGAGAATAAAAGAGGACTACAGCATTTTTAAAAATATTGTTGTTCAACTACAGAGATGAAAGCTGTTTGGTTCATGAATATGTTGCCATCGAGCATAAAACTCCAATGCTTAACACTAGTATTATATTGGCACATTACATAAATAATATTTGACTTGAGGCTGTACATTGGAAAATTTGTAATATTTCACCCAAAAAGATGCATACATACGTTCTCCGAAAACATCAATATGGTTCCGGCTTCTAACGGCATTCAAAATTATACACCGTCCTCGATATGTGATGGTTAAAATAGTTTTGCATTATGCAGCTGTTTAAAATTTGATTCTCGTCGTTGATCAAAATTTTATCACACATCGTATTACATAAGAAGTTATTGCGTGTAAACGCATTCATTGGACTGACCACCTAGAATGAACACCAATACGTATGAGAAAGGTTTGAAGATCTCAATCTCAACCGATCGTAAGGTATCGCGGTTAGGGTCGTTTAGAAGGTGGAAAGTGTTCCAGAACTATAGAACTCGCGGTTCAACTCACATTCACATGCTTACACATCAAAAACACCTAATGATGATTTTGGTCCAAAAACCACAAATATCAACTTTGCCATACAAAAAACGACAGTCAACAGCACCTGGAAACCTGGATCGAAACCTTTGTGTGAATAACGATGTAGTACTTAATACTTGTGACGTGAACCTCGATTGAGTATGTCCTTCAGTAACATTCTACACAACTGGACAAAATTAACGCATATTTTTTTTTTGTAACTGTCCGCTGGACAATTTCAGTGGAACTGGTATCAAATGATCCCAAATTTATAATTTTCTCAATGTGGCGTTATGAAATTATAGCGGCTATTTTTCATTGCAAAATGTTAAAATGTGTCGAACTATTTTTTTTTTAATATTTTAAAAAATTTAATTTAATTTAATTAATTTAATACTGAGTATTTCCCCTCCCCCCCCCCACGGCACGGGGGGGGCGTGCCCTTATTACAGCTTCCATCCTTCTGGGCATACTAACTAGAATGCTTTGTATCATTTCTTGCGGAATGATATTCCACTCTTCTTGCGCTGCAACTCTCAGCTCTGCTGTCGAATCTGGTGCAGGATTTCTAGCTCTAATACGGCGTTTTAGATTGTCCCACACGTGCTCAATCGGATTAAGATCAGGACTCATTGGTGGCCACTTAAGTGCACGAATGCCAATATCTTGGAGATATTGTCGTACCGTTGCAGCAACGTGGACTGGAGCATTATCATGCATTAACACAAAACTGTCATAACCTATAAAGCCCACATATGGCAAAATGTGATCGCCAAGAATGTTCCGAGCATACCAGTCTGTATTCATCCTCAAACCAATCTCCACCAGCTCCGTACGGCCCAACTGATTCCACCACAAAACATTAGTGACCCTCCACCAAAGCTTACAGTTTGCACCATGTTACACGGTGCGTAGCGTTCTCCAATTCTTCTGTATACAAGATTACGTCCATCTGGTTTCCATAATTGGATTCTAGTCTCATCTGAAAAGAGAACATTGGCCCATTGATCAGTTCCCCAATTTGCATGAGTATGAGTAAATTCTAAACGGCTGGATTTGTGGCGTGGAAGAAGCCGTGGAACTTTTACGGGCCGTTTTGGAGTTAGCTTCACTTCTTTTAATCTTCGTCTAACTGTTCTGACACTAATATTCACTTGACGCATTTTTGAGTTGAGTAGAAGTTTGCTTTCGATCTCGTAACGAATTCATTTTTAAAAATCGATCGTCATGCTTGGTTGTGCTCCTTTTACGTCCTTGTCCGGGCTTTCTTTTATACTCTAAGGTCTCACGATACCGCTTAAGTATTCGTGAAACCGAAGACTGATTAATTCCTAATTTTCGTGCGATTTGTACTTGTGTATAATCTTCCTGATACAATGTGACCACTTTAACCGCCTCCAGCTCTTGAACGGGTGCCATATTACAATGGATTTTATATTAGGTGTTTGCTTAAGAACACATTTACAACAAATAGTGGTACTACATTTAAAAATAATTGATATGCAATGGAACAAAAGCCGATCGTTGCGTTGGATTTCAAACACAATGCACTTTTGATTAAGCATTTTTCAAAAATTTAATTGATTGGCTTGCTGTAAACTTTATTCAAGGTGGTTTCTGATAAAAATATAAATGTTCTATCATTTGACACTAGTAGTATTAAAATTGACCAGCGGGATTTATTTTTATTACAAAAAAAAATATGCGTTAATTTTGTCTGCGAGTGTATGTAATGTAATAAACATTTTGGAACGCAATTCTTAAGCAATGAATGATTGCTCGTGATACCTTTCATGGTATAGCTGCCTTTTTGGCATCACAGAGATGTTAGGGTTGAGTCAACGTTGATCTAGACAATTTCGTTTTGGTTGTATTGTACTTATGTTGTAGAACTAAAACACGTCAAATGTGTACAAAGTAATATTTGGCAATGTTTAACTGCAATCATTACATCGTGAACCAGTTCATTACCATATACTGGCGACCAAGGAACAGTCAAAACAGTGAAATAAGGAGTGAGTTATAGCTGAAAGATATATACCTTTTTGAAATACATCCTGTATAATAAAGATCTATTACTAGATTTACCCTTCAGCTATTATTTCTAGTTTCCGAAAAAGGAAAACTGGCTTGTCCGAAAAAAGTTTGGCCGAAACAAAAAAGGTGATTCCTAAATCAAACGCTCCTATTTTTTGCAATGGATTTGATAATTGAAAAAACCTTCGCCCATATCGACCTAAACGTTAAGTATATTTTAAAAGCATATTATCGGAGATTAATAATCAAAAATCATTGGTCTTGGAATAAACACGTTCTGTTGTGCTTAGTAATGCTTAGTATTGACGAGTGTTTTTTTTTATTTTTAAGTTTGATTCCTTCTGTTCACGTCCCAACAAATAACTCTAATCAAACTGTGTTCTATATCTGAGGATTGTAGACGTACAATATTCTTATCTACACTTATCATGTAGAAAACCTCTACATTACCTGATGTTATAATGTTCGAACACAAAAAAACTCACTTACACTAAGAAATTTATTTACTTTCAAATTTAAGTAAAAAATAATAAATAGAAACACATACGACCTTCGACCTCACAAATCCAGATAGTATGAATTATGTCACTCTCACTTATAAGGAGAATTTTAGCAATAGCTCAAATGAGTTTACGCTCACCCAACTCTCTCTCTCTCTCTCTCTTTCATTTCATATATCTAGGCAATTTCGTTGTGGTTGTACTCGTACACATGCTGCAGAACTAGGACAAATTGAGGTCATCAAACAGGAAACGGTCGATAGAAACCATGACCTCTTTGCTTATAATTGAAAACAAACGTAATAAATGACCACCGCACAAAGACAGTAAACTATGGGTATGGTAATAACCTCGACCAAGGAACAGTCAGAACAGTGAACTTATCTGGGTGAGTTATTGACATCATGGACCAAAAGAAACCGGTTTTGAGATACTTCCAGTATATTCTAGATCTATCGGGTTTTCCAATAGGAATGATATGATCAGTGTTGGGCGCGTAAATTACACGATGTAGTTTACACAGTTATTTACATGTAAATTATACAAGTTATTTTTTACATTAACGAATTTACATTAACGAGTAAACAACGAATTTTTCATGACAAGGGCGCTATCTATTATATAATTTAAAAACTAATAAGTAATAATTTAATTATTGTAAAAATTGACTGTGTAACGTTACAAATAAAACAAAAACATATTAATATGTTAAAAAAAATTTATATCGTTTGGTAAAAACAACGTAAGTATGTATTAGCATTGGTAATATCTGTATTTGAAATTTGAACACAGATGGCAGTGTAGATACATAAATGAAATTTGCCTAGAATTTGTAGATATAGCTAAAAGTCTAATATAATTATGATTGACCGTCTAAATGAACGGTTTGATTGATATTTATGATGCGTATAATCCTTTTAAAAAATATTTGTTACATATATACACTATTTCCAGTTGTTTTTCAGAG
This sequence comes from Tipula lateralis, assembly GCA_963932295.1. Lineage (NCBI taxonomy): Eukaryota > Metazoa > Arthropoda > Insecta > Diptera > Tipulidae > Tipula > Tipula lateralis. Next base: position 95,748,136 of record OZ010736.1, read on the forward strand.
TTTTCACGTTTTTTACATATTTTATGTAAATTACACGTTTTTTACTGTAATTTACATAAAAATGTAAATAACGTTTTAAACATGTAAAGTGCCCATCACTGGATATGATTTTTAAGTAACGTGTCGGCCATTTGTAATATGTAATCTGTCATTTTTCGTATCATTGTGTTCAATAATGTTTGCAATTTCTTAATGTTGAGAGATACGCAAGAACAATGTTAACAAATTATTCAGTTTTATTATCAACAAAATCGTCCTCCAATTGCAACTTTTCGTGCGCTTTTTCCATTTGAGTGGTGTGGTAAAAAAACAAAACTGTCGATTCTGGTGCAAAGAAAAACCACAAGATTATTCATGTAAAACCAGCACATTCACCAAAATTGACAGTTTTGTGAGGTTTTCGGTCGGGTGGAATCATTGGTTCGTATTTTTTTCAAAATGAAGCTGGTAAAACCGTTACTGTCAATGAAGATCAATATAGATCGACAATAACCAACTTTTTATGGCCGAAATTGGAAGAAGTTGATCTTGACAACATTTGTTTCCAACAAGACAGGGCTCGTGTCTCTTGTTGTTGGAAACAAATGTTTTTTCCAGCAAGTGCAATAATTGAATTATTGGAGATTCGAAAAGTTGGAGATGCGATTTTTTCAAGAAATTGTGATATTGAATAACAAAATTTGTAATTTACCAACATTAGGGTTCATGATTTGGGTTCGATTTGGGTTCATCGAATTCGTTCCTGCAGAAGAAGCTGTGGAGGTTATTTGAATGATGTTTTATTTAGTACTTAATCGATTGTACTTCACATTAAATAAAAAATATTTCAATTTCCTTAACCATTAGTGTGTTTTTTTTAAAAGAAATTATATCACTCTTATTGGAAAACGCAATACTATCTGGACAGCATGCCTATAAGTTTCGTGCGTAAGGGTACAAATTCATATTTCGCAGATTTGACCTTCAGCGGTTATTTCTAGTTTTCGAACATGAAACAAAGGGTGATTCCTGAAACAAACTCTCCTATTTTTTGAAATTGATCGTATAATAGGAAACACGTTTCGACCATATATTTATAATTAAAAGTCATTTATCCTCATTTTTCCGAATTTCTGGTTTCCTATGCCAGTTTTGTTATACACATACATCCAAAATTCTATCTTATACTATACCAGTGTTGTTGTAGACATACATTCTAAATGGCATCCAACCACGGCAATGCTGTTCCGAACATACATTCCAAAATATCTCATATAGGGCCAGTTTTGTTCTCAACACTGTATTAACACTGTATGTCCATTACAACACTGGCGTGATTGTGTTGAAGTATGATAATGTACGTCTATAACAACATTGGCATAGGAATACAGAAATTCGGATGAATATCTAGAACATCATTGGCATGGTTGGGTGGAAGTTAGAGTGTATGCTCATTACAACATTGCCAGCCAAAGCGTTAAAATATGGTGCATACTTCATTATATAACAAATTTCGTTCGCAAAATAGTAAGAAGGTTTTTTAACAGATGGTGCTTTTGTTACAATTAAATTTGATGAAAGATGGCACAGTTTTTACATAAAATCATATTTTACGCTTTTACGCTTTCATATAGAATATGAAAAATAATCTTATGTAAATTACACGTTCTTTACATGTAAAAACCGTGTAAATTACATCCTGTATTTACACGTCCAACAATGCGAAAAACACAAACCTCAAGACTATGCATACAAATGTGCAAATGTTTTTCAGGACAATTGTTTTTTAGGAACAATCGTTTTGATTGCTCAATTTGATTCCTTCTGTCCACGTAATATAATTAACCTGTGTTCTATGTGAGGATTATAGGGGTACAATATTCTTATCTACACCAATTTATTCTTCTCAGGCATTATAGCTTATCATGTGGGTTTTGTACATTACCTTATAATCTTCGAACAAAAAAACCCACTAACACTAAGAATGTTATTTACTTTCCAATTAAAAATAAATAAACACATATGGCCTTCGACCTCACAAATCCAGATAATTTGAATCATGTCAGTCATAAGGGGATTTTTTTGAAATAGCTCAAATGAGGTTAAGCTCAGCCAACTCTCTCTTTCTCTCTCTCTCTTTTTCGTTTCATATATAAGCTGTAATAATTCATAATTTTCAATTACTCGTAGTCCAACCTACATATATACTCAAAATGAAATCGTTCTTACAACTTATAACCGTATTATCGGTAATCTACATTACATTTGGTATGTACACAGTAGTCAACAGGGTGGTTAAGATTAATAAAGTTTTAATTTATATGAATAATTGGTATAATTAGGTAACCCAGTGGTGGAGCCAACTGAAGAAATTTGCAACGAAAAAGTCAACCAACTTAACAATTCGGCCGATAGATGTCAACAATCTGTAGATCAACCCGCCATGGTTAATATATTGAACGACATAATGCATTATAATGTAACCGAGCCCTTGATAAAACGTTACACCGAACAAAATTGTGAATCAGTGAACGAAGCGACCCAGTGTTTAATAGCGACAAAGAACAGTCATCACGATCAACGTTGCGAAAAATTTACTAAATATAGTCAATCGATTTATAGTTTTGACATTATGCTGATGAAAACTTTATATCTGTGTGCAAATAATAATGGACAGCATTTTGATGATCTGATACCAAATAATGGCCTCAAATGTATGTACGGCAGTGAGAGTTACATCAAATGTTTTGTTAACAAACAGATCGAAACTAATTTGGATCCTAATAATGTGGCATCTCAAACTTGTGTTAATGTCCAAACTCATATGCATTGCCTGGACAATATAACAGATTGTCCCAATGATAAGGCGCCTAATGTTATGAAGGGAGTTGTTATGTCTTATAAGGAGATATTTCAATGTTAGTTTACATAAAATAACGAAATTTATATTTCAAATCAATTAACGTCTGCGAGAGTCAGAAGCAGACCAGATTTGTATAAATGAAAATGTATGGAATTACATATTTTGAAATAAAATATTTTAGTATCGATAAATCAGAAACGGATTTTTTTACTTCCAGAACACTTTTAATCTTCCAATTGTTGTGACCTCCATTGTATTACTGATGAATCAGCTGATATGATCTGATTTATAGACTACATTGTGGCAAATGCAAACGAAAATTATCTAGCTCACGGGGTTTCATTTTATTCTTTAGAGTAAGCTACTCGTTCTTTGTTTAAATTTTTCACCTTCAAGTGGAAGAAGAATGTTGATGACCAAACAAAAGTAAAAATAAGGCATGTTAAACAAATTTAGAGCCTGAAACAAAGCAACTTAACTACGATGGTTAGGTGACATCAAGTACGAAGATAACACAATTCGCTAAATTCGGTGAAGCTAGATGAAATCTATCGACGATCAAAATTGTGTAAATATAAGTTCGATCTCCAAACACTGCGTGGAATATCAGAGTTAAAAAGTTGCAATTTAAGAGGTTTAAGTTCAATACACTGAATTTTTTTTTATCATAGATGATAGAAATAATAGACTGTTAAATGTGTATTACCATGTAAGTATACACCAATTGTCTGCAACTTACAAATCATGAGGAGTGCATCCTGTCATGCAGAGGATGGAGAAAGCAGAGCTTGCACATATTATTATGCTGGTAATCGTCCAGGTGGTGCAGTGGTAAAAGATGCGGCAAATGGGTCAAGAGATAACGGGTTCGAATCCCGATAGGGGCAGGATGCAAAACGGATTTTCACCATCAATCGTTTGTGCAGTTCGATCGGTGGTGTGAATGAACACATCTGAGACCCTCCTTGGAGTTTAGAATCCATGGGCCATCCCACCTTCCATGTCAGTACTATAAAGGCTGACATGGAGCGCAATGTACATATGGTTTCTACGTAAAAAAAGACATATAGCCGAAACGACAAGTAAAAGTGGGGTGTCACAATGATCCAATTGAGCCTGAGTGACGGATGACACAGAAAAAAAACTGGATGTTTACTGCATTATATTTAGCAGAGCCATGTTAATCATCTAACACATTTATAGGATTGCATCATTAATGGAATATTTTACATCTCGTAACAACATGTAATGGGTTGTCGGAACTCGGTTTGGCCAATAAAGGCTTATTTATAGGTTCATTTTCTTGGCCATCTTATGTCTACTCATAAGATGTTATCTCCACCCGAACGAGTTAAGGCAACTACTGACTACACAAAACCTAACAATGTACAGGAATAAGAACACATTGAAAAAGTGTTAGATTCTCATTATTTGATCCGAAGCATATCTTCAAATTGGTAAATATAATGTGATCCAAATAAGACGCAGAAAAATAAACGCAATTATTTATTTTCGAATCAAATTGGACACTTCAGTTTGAAGGTGTATCTAAGTATGAAAACTTATGTCCGTCAAATCTGGATTTACAAACGTCGATCCGATGGTCAAAATTGTTGATGATATTTTTCCGATAGGAACGTTTTTATGGCATTTATCTCCGCGGCTATAATTTTGTTTTTAGTTCTGGATAGTGGCAGGACTGTCAATGTACACTTTGCTTTTCAAAAAGTTCCATTATAATTCACATTATGGAATAATATTATAGGTTACATATGGGTCAGTTTCACAGTAACAACTTACATTTTATTTATTTAAAAATCTGTTTGTTTTTTATCTTTCCAATCTGTTTTGGGGCTCAAGGCCCTTACGCCACATTTCAAATATGTAGTGGTTTTAGGCAGGAATTAGTTATGACCTTGAATATGACGGACAAAGTTGGACTTGACAGCCACATATGAATTCGTCCCATTGTTAGGTCGTTAACTTTTAAACCACGCAGAGCTCTTGATCGATGGCATCCAGTGTTTTTTATGTGTCATGGTACCTCGTTCATCTATTTTTTTGCGTTTATTTCTTTGCAATCTGTTTTGGGGATCAAGGCACTCCTAACTCTTTCGCGGTTCGCTTATTTACGTCTTTACCTTATACGCTTTGCAGCCAAATCGAGGACGTACAGCTATAGGTCCGATTTACCTAACCATCTGCACATTGCATAGCTCCATGCCAGCCTATAGTACTGGCATGGAAGATGGGTCGGCCCATGGATTCTGCACCCCAACTGGGGGTCATAGTTATATATCCTTTTACACTACCGATCGCAATCAAGTGGTGAAAAATCCCTTTTACATCTACGAATAACATAATAGTTACAAAAAAGTAAGAAAGAAGAGATTCTGTTTTCATACAAACAAAAACTTATTCAGCTCCATTTCACTTAAGGAGTGCTGAGGTGTGGAACGTTTTTGGCCATACTTCGGGTCATAGATCAATTTTCAATGAATTTAAACGAGCTACGCCAGAAATCGACATTGTTAATGATAGGCCTCCTGTTTTTAACATCTAGAAATCATTTGAAGTTTATTATCCATTTTAGGGATATAGTTATCACCAGACTTGCTCAATTAATTACCCGAATCGCTTTTGTTTTCTGCTGCCCATTGTAATATTTGAGCACCTCTAGCAGTTTGAGGACATACTGTACTATGTATCAAGCGGAATTATTTCGGTTACCCACTGCATAATATCTTTTAATCTCGTTTTCGATTTGATTTTTGTACGGATAGTAAAACTGTCCTTAAATCCTTCAACAATCCTCTAACCAGCTCGAAATGGGTATAGGGGATTGTAAGAAAATTCTGAGCCTCCTTAATTGTAACAACAAGTTTACGTTCATTTGGATGCCTGTTTGAGTAAAACTGGTCATCACTTCTGTTTCATAGAACGTGAACCAGCTACTCCTTCACCGTTTCACTCAATTAAACAAACAATTATGAAAACGCACCCCTACTGATTCTAAATCTGAAATAGTCAGCTGAAATAGTCAAATAGCTGACTCCTCCTTGTCGAAAGGCGAAATAATTTATAATAGGGTTTAACTCGAAGCTGATCAATGGCGTTCTTTCTTCTTTTTTCAATAAAACTTTGAGAATATTGATGTATATACTTACTGGCTATGGCTCTCACAAAGCCCATCTTTATCGCAGAGGACTTGCCAGTGTTGCCGTATGCGACGAATGTAATGACGTTGTTGATGATAGTTTACACTTCATCAACAGTTGTCCCGGCTTTCGATCGCATCAGATCCCTTGTATTCAATTCCAGGAATATTCCTGAATATCTACTGTTTTTTCTGCCCTGGTTCGTACTGTTCCAGTTTACTTTATTTATTTATTTATTATTTCGTTTTTATCTTATTCTATGTACAAATGATATTATATTTACTAAAATAAAACATAATAAATATAACAAAACTAAAATAAAAAGTAAGAATTTTTAGAAACGAACAAGTAATTTTTGAGCAAAAATATATTCATATTAAGTGATTTAAATATACTAAAATATTCTTAATTTAACTGTGAAGTTAAAATAAACGAGCAACTAATAGTTGCTTTCCAATCGACCAACCGCTAGTGAACCGCTAGTAATTCGTTGCGTGTCTTTGCTAAATTTACTATGGATTACTAAGCAAAGACACGCAACACACTAGTAGCGGTTGACTAGCGGGTACTATCGGTTGGTCGATTGGAAAGCAGCTAATGATTCGAAACATTTTTTCACATTAAATTGGAATATTTGAACTGTTTGAACATTTGAATTCTCCAAAAAAAATATATTTCTATTTCACGTGAAAATAAATAAATTTTTGGAGACCGCGGTAAAATTTCATTTCACTTTGATCTGAGTACTAGCCTTAAGACATACAGTTTCCTAATACCAATAAAAATCTAAGTCTGTGTTTCCTTTAAATGTTTTTTAACATCTGACTGCTGATCAACCCATACTCCTACCTAAGTATTTATAATGGTTAACCCTTTTGATCTCAATATAGGCATTTTTACTAATATTATTTCAATCTTCTCTGTGAAATTGCACTCTATTAAAAAGGACAAAATAATCAACACGATATTTATATGTATTAAATCACCTTGCATCTTATTGAAGAATCCAACATTAGATATATTTGAATATGAAATCACTGTATCATCAGCAAATGCTGTTATTTAACCATGGAGATTAATAAAGAATTTATATAAATCAAAAATAATATTGGTCCAAGAACCGAGCCTTGCAGAACACCAGCTTTTCACTAAGTATATGACCAACCCTTGTAGCTTGATGCCGATTTTCTAAATATGTTTTCAAAAAATCTAGAGTTATACCCCTGAAACCAGCATAATACATTTTATTAAGAAAAATATTTTGATCTACAGTACCAAATGCTTTCATAACGTCAATAAATAAAGCCAAATTGACCTTGTTAGAATTAATCGCTTCGTAAATTGAAGAAAGCATCTTTATAATTGCATCTTCAGTGCTGGGGTCTTTCAAGTAACCCGACAGTGTTTCAAAAATTTCGTGTCATATAGGAAACTAAACAATCTCAGTCTCAACTTAACAAGTTTCTCAAAAATTTTTGAAAAATTAGATAAAACAATTATAGGTCGATAATTATTCTTGTTTGTAAAGTTTCCTTTTTTATGAATTGGTATTACAATTGCCCAATTCAAAGCAATCTTGATTGTGATTGAAGCAGGAATGTTCATAATGAGCTTTATTTAGTGTAACAAAAAATACAAAAATCAACGTCAGTTTCATACAAAATGTATGAAAGGTAAGGCTTTACTATATAGTAAATATTTGAATGAAAAGTAGTTCAAATTTAACTTAGGTTATATTCAATTGAAAACAGAAATTTCAATTATCATCCTGAAATTGATCATTTTTCGACTTATTTAGCCTTTTTTCTTTATTCATTAAATGAAAATTTGGTATTTTAACAACTTAAGATGTAAACAGAGACAGATACATAGTTAGGTTACGAGAACTATATTTTATTTTCAGTATGCTCACAAAGAGAATAAATCAAAATGGCACTTCACACCAAACAAATCAATTTCATTAAATGTTAAGTTGTATTGTAATTTCTGTTTTGCTTTCATGTATAAAATGAACAATACCAATGCCCAAAATCTCATATACACATTTAACTTGATTTAATGATTACATGCACACATGTATGATTTTAACATGAATGGTTTGCAAAATTTTTATACAACAGCAACGCTTGTAATGGCATTTCATCGAACTATCATTCAATATAAAAAAATATTCTCTCTCTCCCATTGTTGACATTTATGTCATTATGAAGATTGGTTTTGTATTTAATGCATAATTATGCAATTAAATATTATTCTTATGTTGAGACAGCATAAATAAACCTTTTTTAATGTTCCTCTGTATTTCAGGATTGAGAATATAGTGTAGTGTTGTGCTGTGATTGTGAATAAATGTGAAGCAAAATAGAAATTGTGATTAAGTTATGTGTTCATTTTGAAGTGTAAACATTAATCAGCTGATTATATTATTTATTGACAACTGCATGTTGAAAATATCTTTTGAGCTGATTTATGTTTATAAATTCGGATTTAGTTAATTTTTTCGAATACATAATTTCATCTAAATAAATTAATAATTAATTTTTTAAGTTTTCGCGTTCAATTATGTGTATTTTCGTCAATATTATTTTTCTAAATTTATTAAGAAATGAGTTTGACTTTCGTCGTACAACCAAGAGAGTATTAGAGCGAGGAAAATATATTTTAGAGGATATCGTTTATATTGAAATAAAAGGCACAAAATTTATAAAAATTAGATCAATTTATGATTAAATGTGATCGTGATTTATTTTAATTTGAAAAAAATGAGATATGTTCAGATCTAATTTCACCCTTTCTTAGTCATTTTATGAAATAAAATTGTAAAAGCTCTTAGCTGCAATAGCTAAAATCTTAAAAAGAAATTTGTACGTTTCGTATGAGTTTCTTGATAAAACGTACATTATTGATACACTAAATAAAGCTCATTTCAAAAATTGAGTATTCATTCTGGCTTTATATATCCAAGGGGCTTTGCCCAATTTCAACTATTGGGAAATACATCACTAGACAAACTTAAATTAAAGATAAATGGTAGCGGTTCCACAGTAAAAATAGCTATTCGTTTGATTTAAGATTTCATTGTATTAATGTGGTACAGTAGTTCTATTGGGCAAGTGGGAGTTAAAAAGAACGATTTATTTTAAAATCTGTTTCAAAATAGAAATGTATTCACATCACTTGAGCTCTATTATTGCTGTAAAATACATACAGTCCTTAACAAAATTATTTGTGCATCGCAAAAATTTAACAATTCACTCGAGAAAATTTAAACTGTTGACCTAAAAATTAATGATGGATTTGTTATTTCAAATGGCATTTATTCTGTATTTAACTAAAATAAAAATTAAAAAATATTCATTATTTCATTAAAAACAAAAACAAAACTAAATCACAAAATTATTTGTGCATGATAATTTTATCACAAAATTATTTGTGCATGATAATTTTATCACAAAATTATTTGTGCATGATAATTTTATCACAAAATTATTTGTGCATCGCAAGAAAAAATTCTCTCATAACGGGAATCCCGATTTTTTTTCATGTTTTGACAAAAATGTTACAGGTTATCCTTTTAGTTATTATTTTTCATTAAAATTTTGTAGTCGATATTTTTTAAAATGGTTAAAACTAAGGAATTATCTTTGGAAGTCAGATCTGCGATTGTAGGGGGCTATTCTGCCGGGATGCCTATAAAAGAACTGGCACGGATGTACAACTGCCATCGAAATTCGGTTGCTTATCAAATAAAAAAATCAAAAGTAAAGAAAAGCTTGAAAAATGTGCAAGGGAGAGACCGAAAACGAGCTACAACCGCAAAAGAAGACAAAAGAATAGTTATCTTCTAAAACGGAACCCTCAAGAAAAAATCCAAAATGTTCAAAATTTGATATTGTCGACATGTTGGTGTCGACAATTAGTAGACAATGTCGACAATTTGTAGACAATGTCGACAATTCGTAGACAATGTCGACAATTCGTAGATAATGTCGACAATTCGTAGACAATGTCGACGTTTAATAAACAATTCCGAAGTATCCCAAATATGTTAGCTTATTATAACTATACTGATTAGCGAAAATAATATTATTTTATTTAAAAGCAAAATTCTTACGAATTTTGAATAATGTCATAGAGAATTACAATAGATAAGTAAGAAAATTTCCAACATAAAATAAATATATTTTATGCAATTTGTTGGTGTAACTTTTGTAATAGATTTTGTAATTATATCTGTCTACCTTTTTCTAACATTAATGTATTGTATAAGTATGATCATAATTTTCGTGTCTACAAAAACAGTTTAAAACTAAAACAAACAAAATCGCGTTCTATAACTCAAAAAATATATTTTTTCAAATGTCATTCATAAAACAATAAATATATTTCTACTTACTTCCCTCTAAACGCTTGCAAAGATCTATATTTTCAAATTTTTCTTTAATAAACGCAACAATCCAACAAAATTGTAGGCGATATATCGTCGGCGAAAACTAGACTGTGTTTAAGTAAAAAACATACATATTTGTGTATCGAAAAACAATGTACCAACGATACGAATTATTTTTTTAGGAAAGAAATACGATTTTTGTTTTGTGTTACAGCTGATTACTGAAATTGGTGTTATTAATATAATTGACATTTACATTATCACAATCTGAAGGTTCACCGAGAGTGGTACTATCATTTACCTTATTCAAATCTATAAGGATGTTTTCCAAACACCGACTTATTTGCTTATACCGACTTATTCAAATAAGTCTGCTATCGAGGTGACTTATTTTTTATCTTTTTCTTTCAGCAGAATACTTATTTAATCATTTTCTATAGTTAAATTCAAACATCTGTTCTGGATATGAAAAGAAAACAGTACAACATTGTATTTAATTAAAAAATAATTTGTGAAATTTGGTTTGATTAGTGGTTGTCAAAATAAGTCACCAAAATCAATTGGAACAGCTTGACTGACTTATTCAAGATGGCGTCAAATAAGTCAATAAGTTTGAAATAAGTCGGTGATTGGAAAACACTCTAATAATCGTATTTATTTATGAAATTTTGTGGTTTCGATGAATCGAGAGGTGTCGAGCAAGTTTTAAGTTCGATCGAATGCGCAGGAGCAGTTCTTTTGAAAAATTGACTGAATTTTGAACTCAAAACAGTAGCACAATTTTAGTTCTTAAAAATGACACTCATAATAAAAATTGGCGCTTTAAGCAAAATATCCACTTAACTAAAGTTTATTCAAAGTGAAATCTAAACCAAAAACTCTTAAAACAATATTTGAAAATCAGTTGATTATTACAGTAAAAATTTGTCTAGGGCACCCTAGACAAATTTATAATATTATTATTTATTTTTGAACTAATAAAATCAATTTGATTTAAACACCTCATGAGATATTGTATTTTGATCGGTCAGTTAATATGATTTAATCTCAGCTACTTAAATTATTTGATTTATACGCACAATGATATAAAGAATCTAAGGTTTATTTGTTAATTGTTATAATTCGTTTAACTAGTCGAATCACCACATTAGACATTTTGTATAATAAACACATTCAAAAGATATTAAAGCTAAATATCAGGCATAGTACTGATAAAATGCATGGAAAACGAATTACATATTTAAATTACACAACAATTTATAATTTCGATAGCTTAAATCATTTAAACTAGCTTAAACCTTCAAATAAGATTTCAGATAAAGCAAATGTAAGAAATCATCATTAAAAAAATTTTTTAAACGTTATTTTGAAATCTAATCAAAATTGCAAGCATGTTCGAGTAAAAAAGTAAGGATTGTTCTCGAAAGCTAAGACGCCCCTTAATGAACACAACTGATACCCATGTAACAATTTTAGTTTGTAGCATAGAATGGTAATTAAGAAATATATAAAGTATCTCCGATGGTGATCCGCTGTAAACGTGAAAAGTTTTTAATTGATTGCTTTAAATTTTTTTTGTTTGATTTTATCACGTGAGAAATGACCAAATCAAACAACAAAAGTTTTTTTCATGAAAGTGTGTCAAAGCGTGGCTATACATCAGATATCAAAGGTTATACCTGAAATCTTAAAATAATCAAACCATATAACCATTTAACTATTTTTATTATCTATAGTTATAATAAACTAACATATTATTCGGTATGGTACGCAATATGTTATCAATTGTCGACATTGTCTACGATTTGTCGACATTGTCGACACCACTTTTTTAATTACGTCATGTAGACAATACGGCACAACACTGCCAGTCGAAGCCTATTGAGTTTTGGCGTAATATTTTGTGGACAGACGAGTCATGTTTTAGTTTGGATAAAATATTTTTATTCGACTGCTGAACAAAAAAAATCGCTCCGTTGTTATGCCAACTCGCCATAGTGATGGAGGTAAAGTGATGGTATGGGGATGTTTCTGCTATAATGGGGTTGGTAAACTTATTATGTTACCTCAAAAGGTAACTTCAAGGACATACTTGGAATTGTTGAACGAGCACGCAATAGTTTCTGGACGTGAACTAATCGGCCAGCATTTTATACTGTAGCGAGACAACGTCCCAATTCACAAAAGCAAAATGATTACGACGTTTCTAAAAGATTTCGACCAACAAACGCTTGATTGGCCACCGCAAAGTCCGGATTTAAACCCAATTGAGAACATTTGGAATTATTTGAAACAAAAATTGGCGGTAGAAATTGGAAGGCTGCCAAATGAAACTTTTGCTGCAATAAAAAATGTCTGGGATGAAATTCCAACATAAATGGTAGAAAATCCATTCCACAGCGTCTTCATGAAGTTATTGAAAAGAATGTTGGGAATACTTCATATTGACTTAATTTGAAAATTTATTTTTATTCCTAGCTATTTAGTCAATTTTATAGATTATTTGTAGCACAAATAATTTTGTGATAAAATTATCATGCACAAATAATTTTGAGATTTAGTTTTGTTTTTGTTTTTAATGAAATAATGAATATTTTTTTAATTTTTTTTTTAATTAAATACAGAATAAATCCCATTTCAAATAACAAATCCATCATTATTATTTTAAAGTTAATTTTTAGGTCAACAGTTTAAATTTTCTCGAGTGAATTGTTAAATTTTTGCAATGCATAAATAATTTTGTTAAGGACTGTATGTATCTTTAATTTTACCAGAAATTTCAACAAAAACCTATTAAAAACATCGGCAATATTTTTAGAATCATTTAATAAGACAGCAGATGAATCGAAAATGAATTCACTTTGGTTTTTAGAATATTTAAAGTTACCAGTAACATCATTAAATATTTTCCATTGTTTTTAATGTTATAAATAATCTATGGCTTAGAGGCCGTAAACAAGGACCGTCTCAACTGAGACTTTACGAACCAGTTTTAACGATTGGTGCACATTGTAGGTGGTCAGCCCAACGAATGTTTTTACACACAAACGCGTAACGTTATAATAAGAATTTAAAAATAATTTTCTAAAATAATTAAATTTTGCATTCTTAATTGCTTTTCTAACTTTAGATTTTAAATTTATGTATCTATTGATAAGTCTAACGTTTTGAGGATGCTTTTTAGCTTTTATACCCAGATTATTTTTAAGTTTTATTAAATTTAAGAGTTTAATATAAAACAATGCTTTTAATATAGTATCAGGTAAGCGGCGTTCAACTGATTCGGTACATGATATCACATGTTTCGAGAATGTAAAGATGAATCTGTCATAAGCCATATTTGCTTCATTACCATCAAATACATCAACCCATCTTTCAGTATTTAAACAGTGTTCAATCTTTGCAAAATTAATTCGCTTAGTATTACTAGAAGATTATATTCTGACAGGTACAACAGGTATTATTAATTTTAAAAAGGTAGCAGAATGATCAGTAACTTGTAAATCTGTAACAGTAACTGAATACGATAATGAATCCAGAGTTGGCCTGATTTACAGAAATATATGGTCAATGATAGTAGCACTAGTATTTGCAATTCTAGTAGGCTGATCGACCAATGATAAAAGGCCATATGAAGATATCAGTAACATCAAATCTACAGAAGATCGACACTGAGAATTCAAATCAATATTCATGTCTCCCATAACAATTAATACATCACAATGAATCAGGTCTAGACAAATATCTAATTCATTCATAAATAAATTGGTAGCAAAAGCATGCAATCTATAAAATCCCAGAAAAGTAATCTTAATACCATCAGCACTTTGAAATTTTAAGCACTAACTGTAATTTAACTTTAATAATAATAATAAAATTGTTTGTCACATTATCAGGATTTTTCAGGAAAATTTAAATTCTGAATAAGTAGCTAAAGGTCATATTGGCCACTGTTTTATTTAGAGCTATAGTGAAATACCAGGAACGGTTAAGCAAACATACTTTCTAGAGAAGCATTGCGCCAAGTATCCTATCAAACAAACCAAAAGAATTGAACAGCAAAACAACACAACGATGATGTGTTGTGGAGGACAAATGTAGCATCCAAAACAAGAGTAGCAATTTTAAGGGAAGACGAATTTGAAGCTTTTTTTGACTGTATTAGATCCTTTGGGAAGCAATATAATATTCATCAAATCTGCTAGAGATTAAATTGAAAGGAGAATGTAAGCAGGTTCTTAATAAGGCTTAGTGTTGGTGCATTCTTAAGAACACTACAAAGAAATGGGAGAAAAGAGAAAAAATATCTTCTAATCAATAGTGTATCAAACTTTTAAACTGGTTAATGTTAACAAAATGTTTACCTTTTCGGACCTAACTCCGAAACTATTGAAAATTGTGACAGCTGCAATTTTTGAGTACCTAACATTTTTAAGAGATACATGCTTCATACGATCTGCTCTCATCAAACAAATGAATTGATTACCACATCCAATTTGACTACACCTAATTATCGATGATCTAATTTCAATTAACTAACAAAAGTAATAACACTTTATGTGTATCGCATAACGTCTAACTTTCCAATATAACTGCTGGTAAATTATGTTGTATCTTAATATACGAAAATATACGATGATGATGATGTTGATGATCATGAACATGATCTTGAGACGCGATTGTAAGATACTGTTAAGTTTTAAAATTGTATTTCACTTTTTGCAATTATAATTCAAAAGTACAATCAAATGTTGTTGTTACTGGAACGATTACAATTATACGATTGTAATTTAATTAAGGAAGTAGATAAGACGGACGGCTTAATTGAATTTCTATAAAATAATTAATTAAGAATTTTTTTTAATGTATTTGCACACTCGTAATTGATCAATATGCATTTTTATGTTGTAAAAATTTAGATGAGTTCGATTACTTTACAGAGCTTCGATCGAATAATGTCGAATAAAACTTGATTTACCGCAATGCATGTATACTGTAGTTCGTTCAAGAAATGAAAGTTTATTTAATGCGGGAAAGAAACAAGTTTCAAGATTAAATGTTCAGTTTGCACTGGTGTATGACGGTCTATTACAATAATTAACAATTTTATTACTCGTAAGCATGGCCCACACACACACACATCGTTAATACTTAGCGTTTAACAAATTTTGTTAAACGATTTAACACGGATAATAAATTGGTAAGCACATAAAAATCACCGAACCACACATTTTGGAATGAAGTAAGATTTTTCGTTATGTCATGTGAATGAAAGACTAAGTCAATACTTTTTTTGTGGTATAACACAGCTATACAAAACATCATGGCACTCATGTTGTCGACAAAATTGAATTTGATTATGATGAGCCAAAAAATGTGTAGATTTGAACTGTGTATTTTTATGAAATTGGAATAATATTTTGAAAATTAATTGTCGAATCAATTATGCAAATACTACAATAATTTATTAAATTATCTAATAAGATTATTGCGAGACAGATTTCGGGTTCGATGAGACATTTTTTGTTTACTTTTTGCTATGTATACATAATGTATCAACAAAACTAGCAATTAAGTTGGAATTTTGAAATGATAAATTATTTTGAATTTAATTAATTTTTTATACAGACGAGTATAAATTATTTGGAAGATTATACAATAGCTGGCTCATTTGTAAGCTTAATCGGTATATACATATATATATATATATATATATATATATATATATATATATATATATATATATATATATATATGTATATATATATATATATATATATATATATATATATATATATATATATACATATATATATATATATATATATATATATATATATATATATATATATATATATATATATATATATATAAATATATATATATATATATATATATATATATGTATATATATATATATATATATATATATATATATATATATATATATATATATATACATATATATATATATATATATATATATATATATTTATATATATATATATATATATATATATATATATATATATATATATATATATATATATATATATATATATATTGCTGTTTTTATTTATTTTCAGAATCATACTATCAAAAGATGCCGCACCTACGAGTAGAAACCTAAACGTGAGTATTAAATTTTTAATTTTTTTTTTAATTATACTAATATGATTACTTCTTTCAGATATGTTCATGAACAGACGGTATGATTTAAACAACGAACATGATTCATCCCATTTTAGTACGGCGTGAACTGCAGTCCAACAAGAGGAACCACTTGCATCAAATCACATATATGGTGGAGCTAACAAATTTATATTTTATTTTTTAACATAAACTATTTGTATTATATATTTTTAAATATTTTAAATAAATGAAATTAAATATGTTAACAAATCATATCGCGTTAATTTAATTAATCCGAAAAATCAATTCTGTTCACTTCTTTGGTATCATTTCTTTAACTCCGAATGGTCTAAATAAAAACATTTTTGGGTGTGCTTTGACACCATATGAATAATTTTGTTTTATCGTATGTGCGCAAATATATTTATCCGAAAATATAAAAAATTCACTAAACGGATAAAATAAGTTTGTCCGTCTGATGTATAAAGATCTATTCTTAAAAAGTAATTTTCATTCGTTAGGTGTGAATAACTCAATCCAAAAAAAGTGAAAACTGATCAAACTAAATACTCCGATCGGATGAAGAAAATTTGATCGGTGGGATATTATTTGACACCGATTCGGAGTCAGGAGAACTCCACTTTTTTTTGTGTGTATAATTATATATATATATATATATATATATATATATATATATAATTATATATATAAATATATATATATATATATATATATATATATATATATATATATATATATTTATATATATATATATATATATATATATATATATATATATATATATATATGTATATATATATATTATATATATATATATATATATATATATATATATATATATATATATATATATATATATATATATATATATATATATTTATATATATATATATATATATATATATATATATATATATATATATATATATATATATATATATATATATATATATTCTACGAGTATGTGCAATAAAATGTATTGTATTATGGAAAAGGTTCGGAGATAGTGAGAACTATACAAACAAACATTCAATAGGCTAGAAAGATTGATTAGGACAGCTAAAAGCAGTCTTACTTCATTCAGAATGACTAGAAACAATCACCTTTAGAGCAGCTCCCCGAAGACCTGTTTCGTCACCATAGTGCCCTAGGGCATGTGAGCTATTGTGTGGCGGCCTACCTCTCTCCATATTCGTGGATAGTCAGAGTTTTTTATTTACAAACAAGCTTGCAATAGGCTAGTAAGATTAATTAGAGTATAAAAAAGTGGAGTTCCCGTGACTCCGATTCGGTGTCACATAGTATCGGATTCAATTTTTCTTCATCCGATCGGAGTATTTAGAATGATCAGCTTTCACTTTTTTGGAATTGGATTATTCACACCTAACTAATGAAAATTACTTTTTAAGAATAGATCTTTATACATTAGACGGACAAATTTATTTTATCCGTTTAGTGAATTTTTTATATTTTCGGATAATTGTATTGGCGCACATAAGATTAAACAAAATTATTCATATGGTGTCAAAGCACATCCAAAAAAGTGTTTATTTCAACCACTCGGAGTTAAAGAAATGATACCAAAGAAGTGAAAAGAATTCATTTTTCGGATTAATTAAATAAACTCGATATGATTTGTTAACATATTTAATTTCATTTATTTAAAATATTTATAATTATAAAATACATAAAGTTTTAGGTTAAATAATAAAAAAAATGTTAGCTCCACTATATGTAATTTGATGCAAGTGGTTCCTCTTTTTGGACTGGTTCACGCCTTACTATGAGATGAGTTTGGTTTCGTTGTTAAAATCGACCTGTCTGTTCATAAACATATCTGAAAGAAGTAATTAAATTAGATTATGGTTGATGAAATTTTTAAATAATTGAAAAAAAAATTACACTCAGGTTTAGGATTCTACTCGTAGGTCTGGCATTTTTTGATAGTAAGATTCTGAAAATAAATAAAAACAGCAATATTTCACATTAAAGTTTTTTTTATAGATAAGAAAGCTTTTTTATAGATGAACAGGTACAGATATTTCAAACTTATTTAAATTTTTATTATAATTTTAAATAATTCCACAAATTTTAATTTAATTAATTTAATTTGTATTTATTTATATTCTTACCTTCATGTTGGACTTAGTTGAACGCGAAAAAATTCTCGATATGAGACACGACATAGATTTAGAGTGTCTCTTATAGTCACTTATTTAAACAAAACATACAAATCATTAAATGCAGATACATATTTTATTTATTTATTCATAATTTTATTGATATTTAAATTCACTTTTATAATAAATAAATAACACATTTCTTTATAACAAGCAAGCGATCACTTTGAATTCTAAAACGAAACTAAAATTATTCGGGCATGCTAATATATGGGAGAAAGTCAAATCCGAAATTCAAAACAATTGACCCGAAAAATCTTCACTTTGGATAACTCCAGATTGTGCTAATTTAACACTCCATAAGTTTCAAAATTTGCTGTAGGAGGTACCTTTTAAAAAAATCCCCGATCATATTTTAATATTTTTGCGAAAATTTTAAATTTAACTCCGAATTGTGCGAATAAAATATAACTTTATATTTTCGGATAATTTAAATTTTGAGCCCAAATCTGTGGTGTTAATTTAATACAAAAAGATAAAAATAAGGAACTTTTTCTGGATTGAAACGTATTTACACCGCCTTATTTTTTTGTGTGTAGCCAAAAATATCTTCTTTTTCCAGAATAAATTAGATCTTTCTCTTCCACCCACGGTTTTTAACGTTATGTTCGAAATCGAGGTCTAAACAGGTGTAGAAATAATGGTATTTCAAAGCAGACGATATAAATTCTGATTTTATTAGCTCAAATCCTACCAAACCCTATTATGGGATGAATATTCTAATCCATTTTCATTTTCAAATATTTCCTATGCGGAGTCCCAGTCTGCTATTTAGAAAAATAAATCAGACTCTTCTGGGTGGTCATTTTGTGGTGCTTTATCACATTTAGTGATAAAAACTATGGTATAATGAAATTGTCGTAGCTTACTGTAGAAATCATGAATTAACAACTTCAAGTCGTATATTGAAACGAGTAAAAAAGACGACAATATATTCCATCAATAATTATCCCTACCTATTCAATATTGATTTCTCCCTAAAATTTATTATTTCCTCTTTTATTAAATTTATAAGCACAGGCGAGCACAGGTAGACTTATTTTATTTTTATTATATCACGAAAAAAGTCTCCAACCGTGATATAAAACTATGATAACCCATTGTATATATTTTGACATATCTTAATCGCGATCTAATTGTGTTTTGAGTTTTTGAATATTTATTTTGATTATTTTGAAAAGTGATTGTTTATTAATTTATAAAATTATTTTGAATTAAATTGAAACAATCTTATAAACAACCAATTGTGTTTACATTACTTCTATAGTAGTTTTATAGTAGAATATTTTATGACAGACGGATCAGTACAACGGCAGTGAGATATTGAATATTTGAAAATAAAAGATTGAAAATTTATTTATCTGTTTCATTTAACATTATTCATTTACTTATTTCGTGAAATACAATTGGGTAGCGCACTCTTCATCTTAAATACAATAGCACAGCGTAAATAATCCAAAGATTCAACTGATATTTATTTGTTGACCAATATTTTTAAAATGAAAACAATTTTTTGACAGTATTTAATGTAGGGTTGAACAAAATAAGGGAAATTTTTGAATTTTGTTGAATATGAAATATTTGCAAAGCAAAAAGTATTATGCGCGACTACTTTTCACTGCAAATCGCTTTGTAAATGTTTGTATGTGTGAGTGAAAAAAATTGTAGACCGATAAAAATTTCTTTTGAATGTAAACTATACGTGTGAAAAAATTTAAAACTAAATGCAAATATTTGCAAGTCTAGTCAAGTCTAGTCAAGTCTAGTCAAGTCTAGTCAAGTCTAGTCAAGTCTAGTCAAGTCTAGTCAAGTCTAGTCAAGTCTAGTCAAGTCTAGTCAAGTCTAGTCAAGTCTAGTCAAGTCTAGTCAAGTCTAGTCAAGTCTAGTCAAGTCTAGTCAAGTCTAGTCAAGTCTAGTCAAGTCTAGTCAAGTCTAGTCAAGTCTAGTCAAGTCTAGTCAAGTCTAGTCAAGTCTAGTCAAGTCTAGTCAAGTCTAGTCAAGTCTAGTCAAGTCTAGTCAAGTCTAGTCAAGTCTAGTCAAGTCTAGTCAAGTCTAGTCAAGTCTAGTCAAGTCTAGTCAAGTCTAGTCAAGTCTTGTCAAGTCTAGTTAAGTCTAGTCAAGTCTAGTCAAGTCTTTTCAAGTCTAGTCAAGTCTAGTCAAGTCTAGTCAAGTCTAGTCAAGTCTAGTCAAGTCTAGTCAAGTCTAGTCAAGTCTAGTCAAGTCTAGTCAAGTCTAGTCAAGTCTAGTCAAGTCTAGTCAAGTCTAGTCAAGTCTAGTCAAGTCTAGTCAAGTCTAGTCAAGTCTAGTCAAGTCTAGTCAAGTCTAGTCAAGTCTAGTCAAGTCTAGTCAAGTCTAGTCAAGTCTAGTCAAGTCTAGTCAAGTCTAGTCAAGTCTAGTCAAGTCTAGTGAAATGTAGTCAAGTCTAGTCTGGTTTAACCAACTTTTAAACCTATGTGTTCAGATATAATAATCATTAAACAGATAAATTGCTTATAGTCATAGCTAGATTTGGGTCACGGACAGACATCTTCTGTATCGCAACTCTTTGATACAAACGAATACCACTGACTTTATTAAATTTACTCTTCCTTAGTGCTAGTTCTATCATTTCTGATACACAGTTTCATCAAACCGTTTTAAATAAACTACGCAAGGTTTTTTTTTTTTTTTTTATTTAATGCTATCTGTTTTGGGGCTCAAGGCTCTCCCAGCTCTTTCGCGGTTCGCTTATTTACGTCCTACTTTACGCCTTAACACCCAAATCGAGGACGTACGGCTATGGCATTGCATAACTCCATGCCAGCCTATAGTACTGACATGGAAGATGGGTCGGCCCATGAGTTCTGCACTCCAACAGGGGGTCATAGATGTGTTCATTTACACCACCGATCGTAATCAGATGGTGAAAAATCCCTTTTGCATCCTGCCCCTATGGTATAAATGCAAATATTTGCAAGTCTAGTCAAGTCTAGTCAAGTCTAGTCAAGTCTAGTCAAGTCTAGTCAAGTCTAGTCAAGTCTAGTCAAGTCTAGTCAAGTCTAGTCAAGTCTAGTCAAGTCTAGTCAAGTCTAGTCAAGTCTAGTCAAGTCTAGTCAAGTCTAGTCAAGTCTAGTCAAGTCTAGTCAAGTCTAGTCAAGTCTAGTCAAGTCTAGTCAAGTCTAGTCAAGTCTAGTCAAGTCTAGTCAAGTCTAGTCAAGTCTATTCAAGTCTAGTCAAGTCTAGTCAAGTCTAGTCAAGTCTAGTCAAGTCTAGTCAAGTCTAGTCAAGTCTAGTCAAGTCTAGTCAAGTCTAGTCAAGTCTAGTCAAGTCTAGCCAAGTCTAGTCAAGTCTAGTCAAGTCTAGTCAAGTCTAGTCAAGTCTAGTCAAGTCTAGTCAAGTCTAGTCAAGTCTAGTCAAGTCTAGTGAAATGAAGTCAAGTCTAGTTAAGTCTAGTCTGGTTTAACCAACTTTTAAACCTATGTGTTCAGATATAATAATCATTAAACAGATAAATTGCTTATAGTCCATAGCTAGATTTGGGTCACGGACAGACATCTTCTGTATCGCAACTCTTTGATACAAACGAATACCACTGACTTTATTAAATTTACTCTTCCTTAGTGCTAGTTCTATCATTTCTGATACACAGTTTCATCAAACCGTTTTAAATAAACTACGCAAGTTTTTTTTTTTTTTTTTTTTTTTATTTAATGCTATCTTTTTTGGGGCTCAAGGCTCTCCCAGCTCTTTCGCGGTTCGCTTATTTACGTCCTACTTTACGCCTTAACGACCAAATCGAGGACGTACGGCTATGGCATTGCATAACTCCATGCCAGCCTATAGTACTGACATGGAAGATGGGTCGGCCCATGAGTTCTGCACTCCAACAGGGGGTCATAGATGTGTTCATTTACACCACCGATCGTAATCAGATGGTGAAAAATCCCTTTTGCATCCTGCCCCTATCGGGATTTGAACCCATTTCATACTAATACTGAATGCCAATATTTCATAACCATTTACTTTGCAGTTTCTTTTACTCTTGTTTGTATACTGCAAATAACCTTAGCTCCCGCTTAATCAGACACTTAAGTTTGTTAGTATCATTTACTCTTTTGCAAGTGATTTAGGGGATCAGTGCACTAGACACTAAAATAATGAAATTGCAAATTTTTTTTTCAATTTTTTTTGTTTTATTTAATGGCTCTAGCTCCAACTGATAGGAGCCATTTGCTACCAAATTTGATTTAAGAGTGTATTTGTATTACTTATTTTGTAACGTGTGAAATCTGTTAGAAAACGATTATCTGTAGTTACAAGGCAGCGTGGCCGAGTGGTCTAAGGCGCTGGTTTTAGGCACCAGTCAGAAATGGCGTGGGTTCGAATCCCACCGCTGTCAACTAGTTTTTTGATGGTTATATTGTTTTATATATATATATTTATTTATTTATTGGTATATATATACAGGGTGATGTAAAAATCCCGCTACCATTTTAATTGCGCGCCATGTAACGTTTAGCTCTGTTTCGCTTTAACCATTGTGTTGTGTCGACACCCCAATTTTATAATGAATTAATATACGCCACAAGAACGAGCAGAAATTGTTACAATATTTATTGAAAATAATCGTTTCATTATTTATCGCCACTCAGCGTAAATTGTGTCAAAAATATCCTAATCGTCCAGTGCCTCACAAAACCACAATTTATCGTTAATAACAGAATTTTCGATAGTATGGTACGACAGCAGACAGACCTCGTTCTAAAAGACAACGGATGTCTCGTAACGCTGAAAATGTGGCATTGGTACACGATAGTGTTGCAGAGTCTCCAGAAACATCAATTCGGAGACGTGGTTCCCTGAAAATGTTCCCGTACAAAATTCAATTAGTCCAAAAATTGCTATCAAGTGATCCTGATCAACGAATTGAGCAAAGTAATGCAATCCTAAAGGCTGTCTGGTGAAATTGAAAATTTTTCTTCTAAATTAATAAAAGAGCGATTAAGCCCATTTTCATCTCAATGGCCACCTCAATAAACAGAAAAGTATGTTTTGGGAAACAAACAATCCTCAATTAATTCATCAAAAACATCATTGCATCCACTTAAAACAACTGTATGGTCTGGTATTCATGCTGGAAACATCATTGGTCCCTTTTTTTTAAATGACCAAGGTGTTGAAGTTACTGTGACTGCCGAACAGTACCAAGACATGATTTGAAATTGTCTTATGCCTGAAATAGAATAGCAAGCACTAGAGGACTGAGGATGTGTAGTTTCAGCTAGATGGGGCCACAGCACACACGGCCCGTTCAACAATTCAATTATTAAATGAGGTTTTTCCACGAGGACTTATATCGCCACTTAGCATAGCCAGCCATATCTCCGAATTTAACAGCACCAGACTTTTTCTTATGGGGTTTTTTAAAATCAAGTTTATGTGAATAAGCCCCGAATGATTCAACTTCTTTGAGACAATATTCGTCACGAAATTGAAGAAATTCAGCCTGAGATGTTGCAGGATGTCATGAAAAATGCCTTAAAAAGAGCCGAAAGTTGCATAGTGAATCGCGGTCACCATTCAGGCAATATAATTTTCCAATCATAACGGAAAAAAATGTAAAGATCAAATAAACATTTTATGAAAACCAAACTTACTTAACTTTTCTTTGAGCAAAGTTATAGGCAATCAAAATGGTCGCGGGACTTTTGCCCCACTCGGTATATATATATATATATATATATATATATATATATATATATATATATTGAAATTCTAAGAGTAATTACTTCTAAAACTGATACCACACGAGCGTCTGCACTATATATTATTTCGCTACAAAATAAACACAAATGATACTCAAGTGCTATTTAGTGGTTGGATATAGTTGTCTAGTCTCTAGAGGTAGTTGATATAGTTGATACTTTAGAATTGACAGCCGCTATATGAAAAATCAGAAATCAGCTCATATACATATACAGGGTGATCCGGTTTGGGATGCTAATCCGTTAAGGCGTGGATTCCTTGGTTCATTCTGAGAAAAAAATCGTATGAGGAGGGGGGGTCCATTTTTGATATCCTTTGAGATACAGGGTGTTTAAAAAATTTGGTCCAAAAAAAAGATACACACAAATATGGAATTGTAACTTCCGGTATACTTATTCGAGAGCAACCAGCTTAGTCTTATTAGACTAGTAATTGTATAGGCTACGTTTAAGGTTTAAGTAGCTATCTAGCGTATAACGTCGTGTTGGCGCTTATACTATTAGCAGAAATTGTTCGAACGACCAATGTTCTTCGATTTCTTTAAATTCCACCATTTACCGTTCGAACCGTTTCTGAAAATGTTGCGATGCAACCACATTCGGAATTTTTTTAATAGATATAGATGTTTGTAAATAGATATAGATGCAAACGAATCATTGATACCCGGTCTCATGGGAATGTATTGGTTGATAACTGAGCCACCTTGGGTGCAGCTTCAGCTGTTGCGAGATCTAAGCCCACTTTGGGAGTGACATCATTATCCCTTAAAAGACATATCGACTGTATTTTTGGTAATCTGCACCAGAAGAGAAGGGATAACCTCATCTCTTGTCGACTATCCAAAACCTTCTTTGGATCAATAAATCAGCAAAGATTCCAATCCTTCTTGAATTATGATAGACGCACTTTGAGGACTTGCTGAGTATTCTACGAATCATTATTATTAATCGAGCAAAGTTTTTTTTTATTATTTATTACAACTGATATTTACAAATCATCTAGTATTTTAGCTATCATAAGTGTATACACGGTTGGAGGGTTATAACCCATTGGTTAGTCCCAATAAAAAATCACAACAGCAGTCAATTTTACCATTCTAATTTTAATCTCCCAAGTGTAACGGTTTTATCCTTTAGAGACTCATTAAGACGTCTACTTAATGAGTCTGGTGAGCCATTCGTTTCACATGTTTCCTTGCATATTTTTTATTGGCGGTTTCCACTTTTAGATCCCTGTGAAGGTTGGCGTTTTTAATGTACCACGGAGCATTCACCATGTTCCGTAGAACCTTATTTTGGAATGTTTGTATCATTTTTACATTTGTCTTCTTAGTGCAGCCCCATAGCTGGATACCATAAGTCCAAACTGGTTTTAGTATTTGCCGGGATAAAAGCAGTTTATTATGCAGTGTATTTTTTATTAATAAAATTGGTTGGAACCCTATAAGTTTCCGCACTCAATGCCACAAAGGGTCCATGGTGCAAACCTATGATTACATCTAAGCGCTGCAACCTTAGCAAATTGAAGCAGTTTGAACCAGGGCAGAGAAGACAGTAGATTTACAAGAATAAACCTGCAGCTAAACACAAGAGCTCTCATGCGGTCGAAATCTGGACAACTTCTGATGAAGTGTAAACTATCGTCAACATCTTCCCAGACATTCGTCGCATACGGCATCATTGGCCAGTCCCATGCGATGAAGGTGGCTTTTGAAAGGGCCATATAGCCAGTAAGTATAGAGACTAAAATTCTCAAGTTGTCCTGTTTCAATAAAAGAACGTAATTTGTCAGGTTAGAGTTAATCCCTCTGACAAAGTATTTCGCCTTACGACAAGTAGCGGTAGCTGACCACGTCCTCTTTAAATTCGATAGGGTAACTGTTTTAATTGTTTTTTTCACTATATAAGGAGGTAAAGGCGCAGTTGGTTCAGGACCTACGAAATATAGGTAAGAACCAGTTTTAGCCAAACAGTCTGCAATTTCGTTGCCCTCAATGTCACAATGGGTAGGAAGGAACCCACATGACCATTACCTTGTTGTTACGATTTAGAAATTTCTTACAATCCAGTACCAGTTTAGAGCTGGTTAGAGGGTTGTTCAAGGAGTTAAGGACAGTTTTACTATCCGTACAAAATATAATCTCTTTGTCGTCGACCACGAGATTAAAAGCTGACATCACGCAGTAAGTAATCGCGATTAATTCCACTTGATGAATAGTACAGTAGATCCCCAGACTTCCAGAGATTCTCAGATCATGCGACGGACAGTAGTAACCAAAGCCCGTACCCGTACCTTGAAAACCACATATCTCTGGATGGATGAAACACCTCAAATGATCTATGGAAATTAAAGACAGGCAGAAGCCTATCAGTTACCATGTCAAGTTCTGGCATAGCCAGTTTAAATGCATTATGAATAGATATATGGCCTGAAATAGTGCCGAGAGCATTTCACGTCCCAACACTCCTCAAGCGAAAGGCCGCCGAACAAGCTGTACCTATAATGAAGGATTGTAACTGGGGTAGGGAGAGAATTAGCTCCACAACTAGGAGTGGAGTTGAAGCCATGGCTCCAGTTACAGCTTGACAAGCGAAGTTTTGCAAACAGTTGAGTTTAATAATTGAAGCTTTAACTTTAACCACTGACCACCAAACAACAGATGCATAAGTTAGCATTGGGAGAACCAGTGATTTGTAATAATCCCCAAGAATTACCAAAAGCTCTGTGGCATTGCCAAAAAATAGCAGTGGCTTTTTGTAGTTTAAAGTCCAGATGATACTTCCAAGAAAATTTGTTATCCAGAAAAACTCCAATGTGTTTGACGTAGGCTGAGCTATTAACCTTACAACCGAAAAGTGATGGTACAGAAAAAGCTGCAGTGTTACACCAGCTTACTAGGTATGTTAAATCCTCAGAAGGAGGTGGAGTAGCGGAATCGTAAGGAAAATAAACTGAGGCAATAACCACTTCAGTTTGAGAGTTTAATGTAATGCGTGCAGCTGCAATATCAGCCGAACTACACTCTTCAATAAGATATGCAATAATATTCTTCGAGATGCATATGCACGCTCTAGTTCTCGCGGTAGAACTCTTGTACAGAATACTGCCACCGGGGGTGTTTAGTCCAGAAACCAAACCATCAAGAAGGTTCTTGAACTAAACATAAATCTGTGTGCAAATTAACAAGCAACTTCTTTAATTCTACAGAAGCTGACTTGCTATGTTGCAAGTTAATCTGTTTAATTACATGCATGGATGCCATGATAACATCAGCAAGATATAAAAAAATAGAAATAATAAAATTATACACTACGGGCCTGAGATGATCTTAATAGAGATCCTCCCAAGTACGTATTGTAGAGAAGAGCCAGATCCAATAATGTGCTCAATAGATTTCGAGTCAACCCGGAACACAATCGATTGACGGTTCGCCTCTCGTCTGTGTCGGACGATTTTCCATCCATTGATATTGACCATTGGATTCATCACGCTGATGTTCGCAAATACCACACTAGGTTCCTCTGGAGTGTAAGCTCATATCTCCGCCCTAAGAGCCAGTACATTTTTTTGTATTTAATGTTACTCTCCGCTACTTTTGTCTTAACATGCTCTTTCCATTTAAGCTTAGCATCAGATATTTAGCTGTGTTTGCATTAGGAATAGCTTGAGAATTAATACGAATGGGTATCCGTTTAACTTTCCTGTTAGTTAAATTAATATGAACAGATTTTGATTCATTCAGTTTAATTCTCTATTTTTTCGTCCAGTGACATAATGTATCAGTGGTTTTCTGCAGTTTATTACTCGCCTTTTTCACATCTTTTCCAACTGCTAGAACTGCAGTATCATCAGCAAATGTTGCTATAGTTGCATCGTCCATCGGGAGTTTTTATTGTTGGGTGGGTTGTTTGGCTTAGGTATCATAATTAAGTCGACCACCTTCCATTGAGATGGGACATGTTTCAGTCTGAGTATATAGCATTTATAATATGAAGCAGCTTTTGCAAGCCCTTTTTGGGTAGTTCTTTAACAATCTGCCCCATAATTAGATCATAACCAGGGCTCTTCTTTGCGCTTAGGTTGTTATTGATTTCCTCTTTCAATTCTGGTAATTTTATAGGTCGAATGCTCTTCAGATCGCTTTTTGGAGCTGAAGCTATATTTTCTTCTACTGTTTGTATCGGGAGCGGTTGAAATATGCGTTCAAGATGTTCTGCAAATAAGTTTGCTTTTTGTTTAGCACTTTGGGCCCATGGCCCGTGCATAGTTGCATCTTTGGTCCCTTAAGTCTTTTAGTTGCTCTTCATAATGAATAGTTAGTGTCCTTTTGTCCAGTAAGACTTTTTAAATATTTGTTTACTGATTAATTTTTAACTTCTCTAATTAAAATTTTTAGTTTATTAAGCAATTTTTTACTTTGCGGGGATCGATTATTCTTTGTGGGGATCGATTACTGGTGTATGATCAGATGAAAGATCATCACGATCTTCAATGAGTATATATAATTGTTAAAATCCCTTTTGCCACATAAAAATCTATGAGATCCGGTGTTTTGTTATTATCTATGGGCCAGTACGTTGGTTTACCACCAGAATGGAACTCGCAGTTAAACTTTCGTACAACCTTAAATAATTATTTTCCTTTGGATGTTGATACTCTTGAGCCCCTCTTGAGTATGTATTTTTGGCGTTAAAAATATTTTAAACAATGAGATATAATCTTCTTTTTCTAGCTTATGTCGAGGTTGTCAATATATTGATGCTATATTGTACTCCTGATTATTAGTTATTTGCACTGTTATACCAACTACTTGCATTTTGACTTCTTCAACTATAAATGATTTATAATGTTTCAAATTTTCTTTAATAAATAGGACAGATCCTCCTCTCGCCTTTTCTGCTGGATGATGCCATCCATACAAAGAAAACCTCGAATTTTTACGAAAGACTTTTTGGTAAAATGACTTTCCGAAATATGTCTATTTTCTCCGAATTTAGAAATACTTCTAATTCTGGTATGCGGTCCGTTAATTCGTTAGCATTCCAGATTACCATTCTTATAGTTTTACTGAACATAACCAATATAAGAGTGACGTTATTTCATTCAGACTTTCTTGGTTGTCCAGTCTCCTAACCAAGGTCTGCAGGCATCTTTCCTGTTTATCCAAACGAGTATTTATAAATTCTTTGCTTCTATGAGTATCTTCTCAAGAATTTTACGTTTGCTCCTAACTTCAAGTCCTTTTGAGGTTTATTTTAAAATTTGTGAATAAGACTTTGGTTCGTCTGCCTTGGTGATTTGGGTTTTTGATTCTGCTTGGATTTGACCGAAGTGTCTTTTGTTGAGCATATCAGTATTTTTCTGCAATTTGCGCGGTCTGTCTCTTATTTTTTGTAGTTCCTTAGCTACTTCACAACCTCTGTAGTTTGCAGGATGTTGTTGTTTACAATTCGCACATGTAGGAAGTGTATCTTTATTTACTGGACAAGATTGGGAGCTGTGTTTTCCAGCACATCGTACGCATCTCGGTTCTTTATGAAAAGTCAGCATAAACAAAGTTAGTCCCCTCTTGTTTATCTTTACTTCTTGTCCATCTTGTATTCTTTCCTTTTAATTATGTTCACGGCATCTTCTATTTTGAGTCCTTTTTGTTGTAGATCTGCCATAATGTCTTCCTTTGTACAGGTGTGATGTAGACCTCTAGCCATGACCTTAATTTGTCGATTATGCTTGTCTTCATAAGTGTAAAATTCTATTTTCTCGGCTTCTAGCTTAGCAGACAAAGCTTTATAGGATTCGGAGTCAGGTGTGTTGATTTTCCATACATCGTTATTTAACGGAACGACTTTGTACTCTTTGTCAGTGACCATCTTCATAATTGATTGAATGATGTCATAAGCGTTTCCTTGGATTTAATTGATTGTTTTTCCAACTGGGGTAACGGTTTAGCAGTTTCCCTAATAACCGTTTTTGCATTTTGTCTACTGATGCTTAGCTGTACGGAAACGTCCATTTCAGGGGAAAATTTAATTTTCCCCTTTTTATTATTTCTTGACTTTCTCCTCTTTTGCAGGATCCATTCAGTTAAGCTTCTCATTTTCGTATTTCAATTTAGAAATTTCAATGTATAGCTGAGATGCTATTTTCTCTATTACAGCTATTTTTCATCGGAGTTCAGCATTTTCTGCTTCTACCTTCATTTCCAAGTGATGGTGATGGAGTTCTTCTTAACTTTTATTGAAGCACCTATGTAACAATTATTGAAATAACCATATTTACGTAAGACACGTCTGTTCACGTTGAACACTTTTTTTGAACTACTAAGATCCTTCCGAATCGAGCCAAGTGACTTCTGTTTTTTGCAGCCTGTGCTACAATAAAGCAAAACCCATAACTCAAACAGTTTTGTGGTGAAGTGAACCGTTTTTTGCATGTACATAATTCTTATTTCCTATATGGAGATATCATAAATGAAAAAAAAATCACCTCACTATAATCATACTCGTAAGTATACGCGCTATGCTGTTCTTATATATGCGAGAGTGAAAGTATATAAGATGTAATCGTAAAATTATAAATTTTTATTGGTTAGTTTTCCGCTCAACAACCTTCTATTATAAATACACCTCAGATTCTAATACATACAACCGCACGGTAATTACTCAATCACCTTATTTTAATTATATTTAATATAATTAAAATTATTATTGAATAATTATTGATTTCACTGTCAATAGTCTAATTTGATTTTCATAATCATATTGTTCCGTTCACCCAATATGTTTCTTATATAGTGGTTGAGCATTGTAATGTGTACTCAGTCGAATGTTTACACGCTTAATTACACCTTCACGTAGAAATTATACGTTTAACACCTTCTGGTAACATTGAACTTGATTCAATTCGAATTTATATATAGAAGCAACACTAACTAGGTAAAATGTCAACTTATATACGTATGTAGACGATAAGATAAGATTTTATGATCGACTTTCATTGTCAAGGCTTAAATCGTGGTTTAAGTATATACTTATGTTTATGTTTATGCGAATAGTAGAAAGTATGACAAAGAGACAACAAACTACATAAATTTGATTGCTTAATTTTCGATTAAAATAGAGTTTATAGTATTTATTTATGGGTCATGCGTCTTAACGATCGTTGATCGTCGACTAATATGTACAATAAAGATTTAGCATTGAACTTGACTAGCATAGTTGCACACGTTTAAAGCTGTGTCAAACATCAATGAATTGCCACACTTGAATTGGGTTGATGAATAACCGGTGCTTGTCTTTTGGCAATAGTAGAAAACATTGCAGTCAACTGGATCACGAACATAACCAACTGTTTGGCATATGTCGCCGCTGCTCGTATTGCTCGATGAAGTTGCGGTTGTGGTGGCTTCGTTAGTAACAACTTCTTCAACTACAACATTATTTTCGGTTGTAATAACTTGTTCACTACCGACCAAACTGCTTGATCCTTTCAATACGCTGTTTATGGCCGCAAGTATTGGGAATGCTCCCTCTCCGCACACGTTCTTATGATCATCAGTTTCGATCGACCAAATCATAGCGCCACCAAGTTTTTTATCAACAGCATATTGTGTTTTAAGTTGGATTGATTTTACATTGTCGTATCCTACCCATTGGTTTCCGCTATATGCGTATGGTACTTTTTGTTGATCGTCCCAGACAACAGTCCAGCCAAGTTTGAGTTTTTCACAAATCTGAAATCAAAATGTACAGTGTTTGATGCAGTCAACAATATTAGTACATGTCACTTACTTCAATGTAACCTAGGAAACCAGCTTCGGAAGTATATGGACCTCCATTGCCGGCATTTGGAGCTGCCGCACCCAAACCATTAACAAGTGAATTCGATAGTGTAAATGAACGTCCATATGTACCCATACCTAAAACTAATTTTGAGGGTTCAGCACCGGCCGCTATCCAATTAGTGATCACAGTATCGACATTTAATAATTTCGCTGTGGCAGTTGTATCGATTGAGCTCGCATACAATGGGGCATTTTGTCCAGTTACTCCGTCCCATGAACCATGAAGATCGTAGGCCATGATGTTGATGAAATCAAGATTTTTGCTCAACTGTGGCACATCGTATGAAGTTGCATGATACGCAGAGCTAGCAGCTACGGCTGCTGATAATAACCATCCATTTTGATCGAATTCAGTTCTCAATTCTTGTATAAGACTTACGAATGCACTGCGATCGGATGCAATTCCGCCACGTTGCCCTGGATATTCCCAGTCCAAATCAAATCCATCTAAATTGTATTTCTTGACAAAGCTGACAATTTCATTGACGAATGTTTTACGTAAACTGGCGCTATTCATTACAGCCGAATACTTGGCCGAACCTTCGTTCCATCCACCAATTGCGATCAATAGTTTAATCGCCGGATTGCGCGATTTCAAATTAACAAATCGTTCGATGGCGCGTAGATCAATCTCGTTCCATGTATCCAAAATTTTAATTGTGCCATCCGTGTTCAAACCGAGGAAGGTGTAAATAACATGAGTGCACAAATCGGTGTTGATATCTTCGACGTCGAATTTGCCATTGCCCCAGCGGTAAACGGCCCAGCTTCCATAATAGCATACCACTTTATCTAGATTATTTATAGAAATTTATGTGGTAGAATAATATATTACAATCGAATAAGAGAATTTACCTGTTGCGGCTGATGACACAGCAGCGAACGTGGCTAAGGCAGCGAGGAATAAAAATCCTTTCATCTTGAAATGTTGATATTTTCGCAGGTTCTATTTTACGTTGGTTCTAGGTGTTACTTTCGATAAGACACGATAATCCCAATTGAATGCAAAACCTAACGTTGCTAGAGTATTTATAGGGCGAAAAAACTGTTCAAAAGTCATAAAAGCCGTCACTATCTCTTAGTCAGCCGGTAAGGTCGGTAAAACCGATATCACAACGGTCTTATCAAAATTTTAATAAAATTTTTTACTATTTTTGATTTAATTTCTTTTAAAATTAAAAAGATTTAATTTGTAATTTTGCGAAATTGTAACTATTTACGGCTTCGGTGAAATTAATTAGGCGACAGTGTATGTATCATGCCCGCTTCAATATTGATGAATCAAACTATTTTATGAGTTCCGGTGGAGCGAGCGTTTACTGTGCATGCCAATTGTGGAGTTTTTAAAATTGGACAGCGTAGCTTGAGAGCTTTTCGTTTGTCCTTGATTCAATTATTGTGATGTCACAAAATATTGTAGCATTGAAGTGTGAAAATGGAACGAACTACCTCGGCCGGCGATTATCCGCGGCCCATCAAACACGATTGTGAAAACAAAAGTTATAAAGTGTTATAGGTATGCGACCAGTTCGATTATTAATAGTTAAAATTTATTTACAGAATTAACCTTTTCGTGGGACAAATTTTCGATCGTACCCTCGCACATAATATTCGACAAATATCGTGAGGGATTTCATTACAAACGAAAAGTACAAATCATTAATCAGGACAGTAGCTTACATCAGGTTAACATAAAATATACTCCACCCTATCCGTGTGACGTAACCGTAAATATATTCGGTGATCAACGTATTATACCCGGGCTACATGTTGTGATTGAAATTTTTTTCAGCCCAGTTATGGGCTACACGCGTAACAAAGTTGATCGTCGGCTCGAAATATTAGTCTCTAGTCCGAGTGCAAATTTTAATGCCACGATTCCGATTTTAATACCGTCGTGCGTTCCAAAATTAAATTTTCCAACGGAAATTTCTATATATCGGGCGGTTGTTGGTATTCCAGCGTTTAGTACATTCTGGATATGTAATATGACGGACACATCACATTCGTTTTCAATTTCGACGGAAACAAGTGATAATTTCTCGAGTATAAAATTTGCTCCCGATCCGAAAAGTATTCAATTGAAACCGGGTGACAATAAAACATTTATTATCGAATTGTTGCCAAAAACGGCCGGATGTATAGTTTGCCAAATGATCGTGAAATTTACAAATGGAAAAGTTTTATCAATACCGGTGCAATGTAACTGTATTCAGTACGACATTCAAATTGATCAACGTCACATAAGCTTTCCAAAAACGTATCTGGGGCTCACTCAAAAGGTCGAATTTAATTTGATCAATACTGGCGACAGTGTCGTTAAATTTGAGTGGCTTAAATACCAAGTGGACGAAGAACTCGAAGCTCGAGAAAAACTACAAGTTGCATACACTAGCTATCTTCAAGCGGAGCAGATACGAACTAACAAATTAGAGTATTATGAGTTGATTGGAGACCAAAATGCCAATTCAATTGTGTTGGCGAAAGAATTGACGCGTTGTAAACAGATCGATAATTCGGAATTTCGATATGATGACAAAAATTTTGAACTCGTCCCTGCAAAAGGCGAAATATATCCAAAATCTCAAATCATGATTACCGCATTTTTTCGACCGTCAAAAGTTTTACCGGCGCATCAAGTTACACCCTATAAATTCGAAACGAGAGCATTTTTGGACTGCTCATCAAATCCAGATTGTCGAAGTTGTTTGACACTCGACGGTATTGCACTTGGCCCGGATATTCTGATTTCGACAAAGGAAGTTCATTTTGGACAAATATTTCAATCGGATAGCTATAACGTTAAAATCTCGTGCAGCAATAAAGGCATTATTGACGGTGAGATCTTTTACGAATCAAAAGATACGGAATTCGAAAGTGTGATTCATGTAACTCCGAATCATTTACGTTTACGACCGAACGAAACAGATTGTTTTTCAGTACTCTTCAAGACGTTTAAAGTTGGAAAATTCCTAGAAACGATTTATTTTCGCGTCGAGAATGGCGACATTTCGTCAATACTGATTATAGGTAATTGCAAGCCGCTCGAATTGATTAGCAATCCGAAAAAATTAACATATGGCATTGTTCCGATATGTATTCCGCAAAAAAAAGTTTTACAACTATATAATCCGTTCAATAAAGCCGTCGATATAACATTGTCGGTCGAAAAAAATGGAAGCGAAGAGCCGCTTCAGTTTGACGAGTTCAAACGAACAAATACTATTTTTGTTAAGTTATCAAACGATGGTATAACACTTGATGCAACTATTTCATACGTTTCGTCGATATGCTCGTCGAACCACGAAGAGTGCATATCAGAAATGGAAGAAGATTTTGAAGAACACGAGCCAGAAGGTGCATTAGCTTTGGTGCCCTATGAGTGTGTCAAATGCGTACCATCGGATGTACAATACCAAATTGATCATGTTCTAGAAATTACCGATGGTGTGACAGAGTGTTTAGATACAATATTCGATCGTGTACAAAACAGTATCGAACTATCTGCCTTTCTATTAGATCTGCTCGACAGTTTGGTGGGCGATACTAAAAAAGAATCGGAAAAAATCGCACTCAGTTCGGTTGAAGAAATTTTGTACCAACTTCACGAATTAATTCTACTTAAACGTGACGTTCTTGATTTTTACGATTGCCTTTTGAATCGTGTCGACACAAGAAATGACGCGATTGCAATTGCTGCCGCAACAATTAAAGAAGATTTAATGTCAGTACTTACAAAACAGTTTTATTATCATAAAGATTGGAAAATTCCACAAAATCCAATCGAATATGTTGTCAATCCCAGTTCGTTTATAATCCCGGCACATTGTAAAGCCGCTATCGATGTAACACTGACGCCAAATTGTCGCGGCAAATTTTTGAACAAACTTCAAATTCAGGCAACATTTTATTCACCATCTGGTAAAAAACCCGAAGCAACATTCGATTCATCGTCAGTTAGCATTCCAATCAGTTACGAGTGTGATGTGCCGAAATTGAAAATTATAAAAAATGAAAATATTTCGATCGAGTCGTTTGTTGGAATCGAAAATCTCGTCAAGGTGGTCGTACAAAATGTTAATGTTGTTGATGGATTTTGTAGTTTGGACGAGATATATACTGAAGAGATGAAAATTACTTCGAAGTTTTTAAAGTATTATATTATGAGTGGGGAGTTTTATGAAATTCCTGTTGTTGTAACACCTCACATTGTTGGCACCCTAGAAGAGGTTGGAAAACTTAATACACTGGGACGGTCGAATATAATTTGTAATTTCAAAGTAACGGTTAATTCATTGCCACCAAATTTGCTAATCGAACCAAAAGCAATTAATACGCAACTGGATGCGTTGGCGCGAGAGACATACAAAGTGTTTTTGGAGAATAGTTCGCCATGTATTGTACCTTTTACTGTGATGGCAGTAAGTTGAATTAAGTTAACACAAAATTTCGTATCTTATATAATATTTACAGAAAACTGAAGACACTCAACTTTCGATCGAACCATTAGGAGGTGTTCTCGGACCCTTTCAGAAACTCGTACTATTGGTCAAAATATATGCATGTTGTTCGAAAATGTATAAAAATGCGATTTGCATCGATTTTAAACATTATGGACCTGTTGTAAGTATATTAATTGTTTATAGTTTTATATAGTGACTAAGTTGGATGAATTTTAAATTTTCTTCAAGGTCATTCCAATAAAGCTTACAATAATCGGAGAACCATTTGTATTTGAACCGCCGATAAATTCGGGTGAATGCGATTTAGGTGCGATTTTCATCACAAATCAAATTACAAAGAAGAAATTGACCATCAAAAATTTAGGCATCCAAAAGGCAAGCATCGTCATAACTGTTAAGAGTATCAAGCCTCAACCGGGGCAAGATAAAATCCCGAATAAGTTTAGCTTAAACCAAAATCGCATTGATGTAGGATCAATGGAGGAAAAATTTATCGAAATCATACTTCAACCCATACATAAGTCCATGTTGATCCGTGAAGATTTATATATCGAAAAAATCGTTGGAAAATTTAAAGTTTTGATCTCGTTATTCTCCGTTAAATTACGAATCATAATACCATCCATCAAATGGAGTTTGCCAAGTGTCCTATTCGAACTATACTACGGCGATCCCGATCCTGATTCGAGTGAGCAATTAATTATTCAAAATAATTGCGGCCTTCCACTTGATATTATTCTGTCTGTGAGTAATTCGTATTTACTTGTCGATTTGGACGAGGCGCTCATTTTGGAACAGTTGCGATATCATCTAGATGTAAATGAAATCAAAGAAATTTATGTCGATTTCGATGCAGCTTTGATTTCGAATTTCAATGAGTATATTGAATATCCGAGTAAAATTCGGGCAAAATTTGGTAGTTCTAATCTAGCTTCCGTCAATCTAATGGCGAAAATCTATTATCCTGAAATTCGAATCAATACAACGGAATTATTTTTCTTTTCCAGCGATTGGATAAATTATCGGGCATTTCAGATAACGAACACAGGACGACTAGATGCTGAGTATTTGATAAACGTGACCGAGAAGCATTTTGTATCCAACAAACTTGAAGACGAATCTCGTGAAAATTTATTCGAATTCATTGAAAAAGTTATCGATTTCAGAAACGAGGTAGAAGAATATGTTAACCCGGTCGTCGATGAATTTGCGATCGATGAGAAACTCGTTGAAGAAAGTGACGAATCGGATGTTCCAGCTGACGTGGTAGTGTTGGCTATGGAAAAAACAAAGGGTCGAAAAGGACGAAAGAGTGTGCCAAAACCAGCAGAAAAGAAAAAATCAAAGAAAAATTCGGTTGTCAAACCAGTGACGCCCATTGAAATACCAATTGAAACGGAAGATGTAATACAATTTGTGCAACCTGAAGATATTGATAGATGGTTTAACAAACTATTCAGGCCATTAGT
Organism: Tipula lateralis; assembly: GCA_963932295.1. Taxonomy (NCBI): domain Eukaryota; kingdom Metazoa; phylum Arthropoda; class Insecta; order Diptera; family Tipulidae; genus Tipula; species Tipula lateralis. Next base: position 95,786,379 of record OZ010736.1, read on the forward strand.
TTCAAATGTAAAAGAACTTCCTCCTCATCAGGAACCACCAATTATAGCGCTAGATCACAACACAGGCATTATTCATCCAAATGAATCAAGAGTGATTAAAATAAAATCTCAAGTCGAAGATCATGATTCCTTGGATTCGATGACAATTTCGGCGTCCATTGAAATAAATGTGACCGGTGGAAATTTTAATAAAATACAATTGGACGGATTATTTTGCCGCATGAACGCCAAACTAACCACAGAATATATAAACCGGGGAATAATACCTTGGTATCAAGTGAGCAAATCTGATATAAAGGTAACCAATTTGATGGAGATTCCACTGACTGTGACTCCAACAAAAGGAATGCGATATGATGGATCGATCGACAATGGGATTATAGAAATTTACCCACCACATGCTATAACATTGGCAAATAAATCGGATACTCAAAAAATCGGAATTAAAACTATAACGGGATTGATATTAGGAAAATCTTTGCAGCAAATCGGTTTGTACTTTAATAATGATCCACCGATTACGGTGAGTGTGTATGCTGTACCAAAAATACCAACCGCTACACTTCTAACCGTTCCACGAACAGGTTTACCAAAAATCGATCGCCAATATGACTATCATGTTGCCCAATTGTATTATGGTTTCTGTAACGATGATCTGGTTATGAACGAATATAGAAGTGGATGGATGGCATTAAAATATGATGACAACTATGCAGCCCAAAAATTAGAGGAACCAAATTATAGCACAGAATTTGAATTTGATGAAGAATTTCCAGATTATTATTTTGTCAACGGGTCAACTTATTTACCAAACCCAATCGCAATGAGCTCGTATTTAGATCAAGATATATTTATTCGCTGCTATCATAATTCAATTCCAATTCAGGAGGAATTCAAACGAATTTATATGAAATATGTACCCCAAAGACAATCTAATACTGGATTTAGAAAAGTACAACCACTTCCGTTTACAGTACCGGAATACGAATTTTCAATGGGCGATGTCCCATTGAATACGGAATTTAGTGTAACACTACCAATTTACTTCCATGGACCAGGTCCCTTAATGATTGCCCTGCGCACCGAAATTCCACTTCCAGAAATATCGTTTGAATTTATTCAACCAAAACCGTCCGCAAATTTCACCGTAAACAAATATGATCTGGATGTTAAAACTCGATTCTATAAAAATCGAATTCAACGCGAAGAAACTGTTTCGTCATCAACCAATTCAAGATTGCAATTGAAACACTGCCATTCGTATGATTTTAATTCGCAATTGATACATACACGAAATACAAGTTTATCACCAAACCAGTGGCAAGTCATAAAGGATTACTATTCGGAATATAATCTCGAAAGTAAAGAGACCCGAGAACCAAACACATGCACTGAAATATTCCAGGAGAGTTTATTCAATAGTGATGGCATGACTGTCGATTTAAAAATTGTGTTTAAACCAACCGCCCGAAACTATTGGAGTGGGATGATTTTTGATGAAATTATTAATCTCGATGTACATCTCGGTCCCATCATACCGATTTTATTGACGGGAAATATAATATAATAACTACTGTTTCAATATCTTTACGAGTTGGCTTATTGATATTGTAAACTCAATTGATTTATAAGAATATGATTATTATTCGTAGCGGTTCGTCGTACCGTGTCACCAATTTGATTCTATTTAGTTTTTTCGCTAGCTCAGTACTCAAGCATGCTTTTCTCTGCTTCTACTAGTCGTATATTCAAAAAATGTTTATCTCAATAAAAAGTGGATCAATCCAATTAAATATGTATCAAGCCCATTAGTTATGCGAGGCCAGCCTATTTTACTAATTCAGGAACATCCATTTAGCAGAGCAAGTGCCGTTTCATAAAAACGTCTGCGTATGCAATGAATTAATCCGCGACCCGGATTAAAACTCTGTTCACCCTAAGCCCATTTAGCTTATGTGAGCTGAAATAGTGAAAAAAATTTAATCACTTTTTTATCACTATTTAACTAATCCCTTTAGACAAACTTAAAAGGTAAGCCACAGTTAATGTAAATGGAGAATTTTAGACAAAATTGTATAAATGTTAGTAATAAATTGGATAAAGTTATTATGAAAAATTCGATATCGGATCCGAAACTAAATTTTAAATCGGATTTTCCGTAAATCGTATGTCAAAATCCGACAGCTATTTATTAGCAGGCGAATTTCATTTATGATAAAAAGATACTTATCATCCGATCTATTTACTTGCATCTGCATTTGGAGTATTTATAAATTTAGGTACAAGACGTTTTCAAACAGTTGACTTAAACAGCTGTTATCTGACAAAGATTAATGTCAATGATATGATTTGATTGAGACTAACAGGCGTCAATTTCGAAAAACATACGTATGTGATCAATAAGCATATGATACACGAATCTTAGCATATTCTAAAATAATGCGGGCTTAAAACTAGACCAGAAATGCTTTTCACATAAGCAAAATTGTCGTATTTGGGATGTTGATGATTTCAAAAAGTTCAAAAGGTACCATTACGTCCAGACAACACAACGACTTATCATCGGTCCATTTATTGCGAGAACAATTCGGATAACAGTGTAATCGACTTATCCATGTAAACTTTGGACTTTACGTAGCCCCAAAGATAAAATTAGAAACGGAAATTACTCGCGTCCTTGGTCCACTCGAAATGCTCGAACACGTTAATAAGAAGATATTCGGATTACTTAGTTGTCTGTTTAAAGTGATAGGGTTTACGGATAGTCAGTTTATAAAAGAGTCCTATCTCCTTTCGCATGTCTTCTATGTTGATATTTCAGTACTTTTATTTGGTATGTTTTAGGAGAATTTGAATTTTCTAAAAAGATGTTTAAATGCTCCCACTCGTTTTATTTTCAGAATTAAGAAATTTGACCATATTTCACCTTATAATAGTTTTGATCTTGGTAGCAGTTTAACTAATTTTTATCTGCTTTGCGCTTTTATTAGGATGCAACTCAAAATTAAACCAAATTATCTTTTTAAAAGGTTATTATTAAGCAGGTCGCATTACGTCAGTTAGCAGGTCGCATTGCGGAAGCAGGGAGCACTCGAAGATTGAGTGCTCCCTGCTGAAAATTTTTCGTCTTCAAATTCGTTATTTTAGGTAAAAGGTATTTTTCTATGGAATTCTGTTTCATTCAGTATTAGGAATTTCAGATCTGCCGCGTCGTTTAAATCTAAAATTCTTGAAAGGCGTTCTAGGTTGATAATATATAGGTATAGTTTAAACTTAATTTTAAAGATTTTTTTAATATTGTCTGCTCCATGCTGCTCATTCCATTGTAAATGAACTTGTAATCAAAATGGGATGTGTGTACAAAAGCATTAAATAAATACATAACATCTATAACATAAAATTGAAACAGAAGTTCTTTAGTTACTTATCCGAATGAAGTCAACCATCTGGCGCTCTGAACTTCATAACATTATTTCTTTTGAGTTAGTACTTTCAAATACTGTTATTCATTAATTTTTATATAATTTTATACATTCGAATTGGTATTACAATCAGTTTTTACTTCAATTAAATATATGTCCATTTGACATATGTATATACATATTGATACAACTCGCACTTTTGTATCCGGATTATTGGCAATTCCGACAAGAATCAATTAATACGATCAGGATTTAGTCAAACTTTCATTTTCCTTATTTCACATTATGACATTATCGTGCACTCAAAAAAAATATGCAGTAAATATGATAAAAAAAATACTGAAAAAACTTATCAAATTTATTGAGTAATTCATTCACAATTCCCTAATTTAGTTCTTATTCCAGAATAACCGCTTGCGAGTAGTGGGAATGCACTAGACATAAGTCTTACCCTCACTTTTGAACACTAGTACTACACTATTTCACTGGTTAAAATTAAACTTGACCAATACCCTGGGTAAGAACTACTTCAGTGGGATTCTCAGTGAGGGTAATCAGTGGGATTCTCGATCTTTCTTTTCTACTCACAACAGTCATTGGACGTATCCAGCATGTTGAGATCTACTTATTAGATATTCTACAATGTAGAATAGTCTCAATTGTAGACTATCATGAAGTGTGCTGGATGTACAATCTATATTTTATTTTGGGTTAAGGTCTTAACTAAGATGTCAGTCAGAGCTGTCATATAAAACACATATTTTTCTAATATACATATTATGTTCGCATTTATTTCTGCCCATTACGAATTTACGTTTGATTTTCGTTCTTTATTTAAATTGATGAATTGTTTCTTCTGTACTTCACCTTTATAGCTGTCAAAAAATACCAGAAACTCAAACCATAAAAGATCTACAAACTGTAGATATAAATTTCATATTTCACTAAATAGTGAGATTTTCTTAATTTTTTAGTAAGGTATTTTGCATCCAGTACATTGAGATGTGAGATATGTATCTACTTTTTTAGTGAAATCTCAACGTGCTGGATACATCCAATATAGGGAGGGGGCGGATGCAATGTAGTATAATTCGCAAGGTTTCCATGCGTCACTGTAGTAGTATTTTCAACTGGTTTTTATTCATTCGCTGCATTCCGTGTGTTGATTCGCTCGTTGCATATTGCTATCTCTTTATCTCTTTCCTTATCTAATTATTACTTCTCACGCTGAAATCGACTATTACTATCACGCTCTCCGAAATAATAATAAACATAAAATATCGCATTTTCTTCGGTTGAATTGGAGTTTTTAATCTGACTACTGAGGTAAATAACTATGGAGACGGTATCTTTAAAAATTAGAGACAGCAAAAAAACTTATTGAGTCTATAACAAAGGAAAAAAAATTCTTTCATTTTTGTGAAACTCTTTTTTTCAAAAATCAAATTTAAATTGAGATTAAACGTTCTAGAGAGACGGTTAAATAAATCATAAATTGTAATTATTTAGTTCATACGTCAAAAAAAGAATAAATAAATATGTACATTAATTATGTATAAATAATAATAAATATTATGGGTTCTTCCAACCTTTTCGTTTTCTTTTAGTTTTTATGAACACTGATAGATACTTATAGCTGACGCTGTTAGATTAATAAAATTTTTCGGTAGTACATTATAAGAGCGAGAGGAATATATAAAATTATAGTTTTGGTTGTTTTCAATGTTTATTTTATAAGATATCGTCTCCATAGCTATTTACCTCAGTGATTTTGACTGCTACCATGTAAACGGCATACTATAACCACTCGACTATTGACTGTTAGTAGTTGACATAGGTATATACTGTGGTGAGTAAAATTTTTCCGGACAAATCTTAATTTAGGAAATTAATGTAATTTAAAATGACATTTTTATTTTTGCTAAATGACTTATTTTTATCAAATAAATGACTTATTTTTATAAAGCACCTCTGACACTCTACTAACTAAATATTGTAGGACTAAACATATGTCAAAATCAATGAGCAATTTTTTCGGACAAACTGTGGCCCTATTCTGGTTTTCCCATGGAATTGGGAATTGGGAATTTTTGACGTTTTTATAACAGTTGGGAATTATTTTTTCCAAAAGTGTATTCTGGCTATTGGGAAAAATATTTCGTTTGGAAAAAATAATTCCCAATTATAACAGTTTTAACGTTTATTTTTCCCTATTAAAATTGTTGGGAATTCATATTTCTTATGGTAAAATACTCATAATCATAATACTAGAGTATAAATTTAAATATTTTTTTTTATAAGCAAAAACACCTATTTTTTTAAATTTGGTCTTATCTGCCCTAAAATATAAAAAAAATTAACTCATTCATAAATACTAATAATCATAATAAATAGTGAATGTAGAAAATAATTCCGACCCTAAAAATTTTTTAATTGTTTTTCAAAAGCGAAAACACCTATTTTTTTTAAATTTGTTATTCATCCGTCAATATTTAAAATATATTCAAATATAATAACATAGCGCACCATGAAAATAACCATTAAAAAGGTACTCTAGTGGCAAACATTTAAAACTATTTCTTTCTCAGAGGGGAAATAATTCCCAGCACGCCAGAATACACTTTTGGGAATTGGGGAATAAAATATTGGGAACTATTATAGTTGGGAATTGGGAAAATTTTTTCCCAATTCCCAGGGAAAACCAGAATAGGGCCACTGGTGTATCACAAACTTTTTATTCTCTCATATAAAAATAAAAGTAATTGACAGTTACAAATTTTTTGTAATAGACTTATTTAAATTAATTACTGTTTATTTTAAATAATCGACTTTATAACATCGATAGTATTCTGTAAAAGTTTTGAAACAGCTTTGAGAGAGTGGGTAATAAGCGAATATCGCCCAATCAGCTTATTACCCACTCTGTTAAAGCTGTTCAAAAAATGCTTCTGCAAAAACTTGAGCCAATCCTGAACGAGAAAAGGATGATACAGAATCATCAATTTCGATTTAGAGAAAAACACTGAATCGTGAAACAAGTTCACAGAGTCGAATCTGAAAACAGGAGCTCCCTTGAACAAGAAAAGAGTACGGCTCTGCAGTGCGTCTAGAATGACATTGCATAAAGACCTACTACATAAAATAAGAACACAATTACCGACAATTTTCTGTAAAACTATAGAAAATTATTTGCCTTATCGAAAATGTTAAATATAAATGTGTAAAATGTGTTAAATATATCCGCATCCACAGATTTATATGATATTCATGCAGGAGTACCTCAAGTATGCTCCCAACATAATAAAACTGGTAAGAATGCAATCACGATCGAACAATGGTAAACGTATCTTGGTATGTATTTAATGCAAACCTACGTCGAGATTTACTCATCGAAACTGTTAACCGATACAATTTATCAGCACAAATACCAGTTAAAACTAGTTCGCCACCCAAACAAATATCCAAGAAACTATTAAATAGGCGAACAAAAAAAGGAATCCTCTGTATCTAGCTAAGTAATTCAAAACATACCGAATGCACGTTAATATTAAGAACTAACATAGGTTAAGTCATATTAAATGAATTTATAATTGCTCTTAAGATTTGATCTTGTTGCTTCCTTTGTAGCAAAGATTTAAGAATAAAAGCCAAAGGCAGTAAAAAAAAAGTTTTAAAATTTAGTGAAAGTTGGGAAAAACACTTCTATAAGTATTCGATCGTTAAGTATATACCGCCGTGAAAAGGGTAAGACAATCCGTGAAATTCAAAGAATTATTAAATGTAAGCCGTTCGACTGTATGTGACAAGAGAGTTGCGAGGAAAAAAATTACTAGTTCAGACCTAAAATTTTTGAAAAAGAAACTAAATTAAATTAACTGCTGTTGAAATGAACAAACAATTATCAGCTCGCCGTGACACTATCATGTCTATAGCACAACCTTGCGTCAAAAGTTGCTTGGGGTTTCGAGCACGCATTGCAACAACGTTTAAGTGAAGCCAATATTGTAAAGAGGCGTTAATTTGCCTTAAAATGTCTCTCTTTTCCATTGTTTCTGGTAAAAGTTATGTTTTTGTTGACGAAAATAAATTCAACATATTAAACATCGACCATCACTGAGAAAAATTTTACTTAGAGCTAAAAATTTTATTCTTTGAATCAAAGAATTTTCGCCTATAGATTTTGCGCAAAACCTTTTCTATTTTATTCTAAAATATTTGGTTTAAGTATTAATTTAAACTTTGAACTAAAATCGTATAGTTATAAAGTTAAAACCTTCGGTAGTTTCAATGAAACTTTAAGGCCTTTTGTCCGAAAGTTTTTCCAGTAGTTTGATTTTAATTTTGTTGTAAAATGTTTTGGGCAGCATCTGCATAGGTAAGGATTGCTAGCCTTTAATTTAACAACTACAAATATTCAAACTAAAAGCATTATATTTTAAACCAAATGAGGTAGCACTAATATTGGAAACAAATTGTTTTAAAACTATTAATAAATTTATAACTTTTATGCATAAGTATCATAATACTATTAAGCTAGTATCCAAGATCCAACCAAATTATTCGCACTTACAAAAATGTCATGATACAAAATACATCAAAAATATATTGAACCTATGCTCCTCGTAATTTACTTTAAATATTTGAAATTCTTTTAAATAGTAATTTTAGCTTTGTTTTAGCGAATTTCACATAAAAACGGGTAAACATCGAGTAAACTAAATTGGTTTTGATTTAAAGGTTTTGTTCTTTAAACAATTAATTTAATGCGGAATACCAAATAAAGAATTAAGCTTTTTATAAGAAACGTAATATCATTTGAAATAAAATATATATTTCTTTGGTTCAAAGACTTTTATTAAAGACACGGATTATTTTTAATAAGTTTTTGTACTTATTTTAAATATTATATTTTATTTAATTTTAAATAATTATAGAATTTAAATTAAAGGTAGATATCTTTCAGTTAAAAATATTAATTTTTAGTATTAAGCCTTTGAGCCTTTTAAAAGTAAAATTTATGCGCAATATAAAATAAAGAATGCAACTTTTTTGAATCAAAGATAAAACAATTTAATATTAAATACTGCTACTTTGAATCAAAGATTTTTTTTCAAAAGATTCAAAATTTTTAAAATGAAACCCCAACTTTTTTCTCAGTGAGAAACAAAAACGAGTGTGAAGAAAACTTCTCCTCAAAGTTATGTCTAAGCCCGATAGGTCATTTATGGAATCAGACAAACAAATTAGAGATTTGGAAACGATTGATTCAAATTTCATTCGAATTTAAGCCACGAAGATTACAGGTGGTAATAAATAAGCAAAGGGTTACATATGGAATATTAATAGAACGTCATTCAAACTTATTCAAAAACTAAGCTGTAAAATCATTTTTACCTATAATAAAGAATTTGAATTGCAACTTTGTCCAAAAAAATAACCCAATGGTAATTTAGCGTAACAATGCAGAATATTGCAAGTTAGAAGTGTTAGAGGCGCTAACAAAAAAAATGGCCGGAAACGTTGTTAAATTACATTAATCTGCTAAATTAAGATTTGTCCGGATAATTTTGCTGATGACTGTATGAAAAATTTAAGTTCTGAATAATTATTTCTTCGTAATACGCCCATATTGCCTAATTCATAAATGATCTGAACGTCATAAATTGGTTGTTCATGGAATTCGAAAATTTGTAATCTGTTTGTAGGATTCAATGACTGATAGTTTAACAAAATTAAATAAGCAGGGCAATATTCGGTGGTATATTGCCCTGCTTATATCACCTTGCCTGAGTAGATTTAGATTAGTCAACCAATGATTTTATGTTTTGGAATCTATAGGCGAATAATCGACTTTCAGTTTACCGGATATATATATATATATATATATATATATATATATATATATATATATATATATATATATAAATAGTTTTTAATCAATCAAAAACACTTTGATATGCGTGATACATTTATTAAAGCTATCAATTACATATCATCAAATTTCAATCTCATCAAAATCCTGATAACGATCATAATTTTATCCAGCACTTTGCTCAATTCAATTCACTTTTATTTAACTCAGTTGACAAACGTTAGTGCTACGATGTTGGTAAAGAAAAATCATCACAGTCCATGTTTAAATTGTATGTTGTCGCCGTTGCTGTATTTCGGTCGTTTATGCGGGTTCTTGCCGCTTCGTTTAAAATGCAACACGAAAGAGAGACCTTGCGAATTTAATATAAATTGGATGTGGGCAGTATTGTCGATTATTAACTGTTGCATCTTGATTATCATGATCGTATTTTCGATAAGGGAATTTATTTGGGGTCACGTTCAAGATAACCATCCAACAGATTTAATTGAGCATGTGGTTATCACCATCGATATAACGAATCAAATTGCATCGATATTGTTGATTTTGATCAATTTGATGCAGGCTCGATTGCGGTCTAAGGCACTTAATAAAATCGCATTAATTATTTATGCGAAAAGGTTCGGATTAAATCGGGTTATAAGCAGCGAACATTCAAAATCAATTTTTTATAGTGGACTACGATACATTGGATTGATTATAGTGCTCGTGCTTTTTCAAGTCATTTTCACTATTTATTTTATACTTTACGAGCGGATTGATAATTTTTGGATGTATGTCGTCAAAACGATTTACTTTAGCATGAGCAATACGATCTACATAATAACCGGAATGGAGTTTAATATGTTAACGGCGGTCATTAAGTACATGATCTATGAAACATTTAACGAATTAAAATCGGTGTTGATCAAATCGCGAAATTATTCGTTAAAATTAAAAGAGCACACAGTCATAAAAACGTTTAGCGATAACAATAAAATTAAATTTATTCCTCAAGTACGGGTGCATTCGCATTACATGACTGAAATACCTATGTCGGATGGAATTTCAAACAACTCGACTAGTTTCAAATCGCCAGCATTTTGTGATCAAATAGGTAGTTTGAGATTATCTTACTGCGCAATTTATAAAAGTTTAAAAATGTTGAATCACTTTTTGAATCCACAACTGATTGTGCTGACAGTATTGGTGATGTTTTCGGTTGTGCTCAATTCATTTCTCATCATACAATTTCTTATCATGCAACGAATTCGGATACTGTTTATCGTAACGATTATACGATTGTTTGTGGTCGTTGGCATTTATATCTATATGATATTGCAAGCGGAGGATTTATATCGATCTGTAAGTATAAAATAGTTTTTATTTTATTTTTTCCTGTTTTTTATTTATGAAATCAATTTTGGCTCTAGACCACACCAAACTCTTTAACGGGTTAATTTTTAACTTTCTACCTTACGACATTCGCAGTCAAAACCATAACGTACGGATATAGGTCCGATTTACATAGGCTGTCTTTAATATCATTATCATATTTATAACTTGGCTTAAATATACCACATTCAACATGACCTAATAATAATTACCAATCTGTAAAAAAATACTGCAGGTATGTTGCGGCCTGAGCCGTTCGATTTAACTTTCATAAAAATATTAAACATATATACTTTAAGGAAAGGCTTTAGTTCGAAAAACAACTATAATAATTTTGGATTGCACGTTGTTCTTGGACAGACTGCTTACAGGAATTTTCAAAGTTATTGCAATTCCTAAGCGTACTGATCTTAAGCCATCGTGCTGTCGATATTTTGTTAGGTTAGTAATTTCTCGTAGACAACAGATGGTATACATGATTGTTGATATAGTAGTGAATCACATTTTTCATTTCACATTGCCATCACCAATCACCGTTCAAAGAACAGCAGATGGGCCTGTAAAGAAAAATTCAATATCGAATCCGAAAGCGTATTTTACTGTTGTGAAACTGAAAACGCAAAACGAGATCCGAGGCTATTACCAAATAATTCGATTTCGGATTTTTTCCGAGCAGTCGGATTTTGACTTACAATTTTCGGAAAACCCGATTTTGTTTTGTCTTTTAAGTTTCATAATAGCGAATTTTTCGTTATCGGATTTTCATAATAGCAAAATAGTTTTCGGATCCGATATCGAACCTTTCATATTAACCCTCCAGAATTTCCGAAAATCGAATCTCAAAATCCGACTGCTATGTAGTAGACGAATTTCATTTTGTGTTATCGAATTTGTGTTTTGAATATTCTACAGTTTAAGGAGCAAAATTTCATTAAAAGATTTCATCTAACAAGTCATTAGTCAATTAAACTGCAACTACAACAATAACAAAAATGTAGCCGGTTTAAGCGAACTACAAAACCCATTATTGCTAGCTTCATGCTTATATTTGGCAAATTCGACCAAACAATTTCATAATAGAACGTTCGATATCGAAAAAAATCCGATATTGGATTATTTGATAACAGCCCCTATCAGTAATCACTACTAAAACCACTAATTTATTTATTTGGCTAATTTTTTTTGAATCGGCCTAACTTTTATTGATTTAAAACTTCAATTTAATTAAATTCAGTAAAATAATTAATCAAATCACTTAAAATCTATGATGTAAATCTAATTCTGTGTGTCTAAGTATTAAAGATTAGTCCTAGTTCCAGGTTTTTTTAGTCGCCTCGTCTCGATTAAGTCCGGTTGGTGTTGGTGGAGTTGAAGAAGGTTTTGATGATTCGAGTTTTTGTTCCGCTACCGGAAATGGTAATAAAGGCAGCGAATTGCTTAACGCATTTATGGCTTTAGCAAAACGTGGATCACTTAACAAACCGTCAAGACGCGATGGGATCTTAAGTGGTATTGAGGTTTGACTTTGAGGTTCTATAATCGATGGTCCAGGTGGTCGTTGAATTGGTTGTGACATCAAGTGTTGTAGCTGGGCGAATCGATTTTGCATGTGAAATATTTGTGGCCGATATGGTGTTAAAATCAAACGATTTTCATTTGGATTCAAATGGAAATAGAGGTATTCGGGCGGTGGTGGATTTTTTAATTTTGGCTGTAAACAATTTGGTGGCGGTGACCCGGTTGGTGGTGGTGGTGGAGGTAAATTATCCTCGTATTCTTCTTGCTCGCTTGGTTGTGGTGGCTCTGGTGGCTTCTCTGGATTAATTGAAGTTTCACGCGACGTTCCCAATAGTTGATTTATGAGCGCGATATTTTCCTTATTACTGTTATAACGTCGTTTCTTCTTCTTTTTTAATTTCTCTGGTGGAATTATTTCATCATCAGTAGTCGATGTGCCATTACCCGGTTCAATACCATCATGAAACATGACCTTTTTTCTTGCAGCCTGTCCTGTTTTCTCACCTTGACGCAAAATACTACGCTCAGGTTTACCAAATTCAATTGCATCTGTTGTAGATTCTACTGTTGTTGAAACTTCATTAGAATCCGATTCAGCTTCAACACCGGTGGTTAAATTATCCGTAATTTTCATACTATTTGATAGATTGATGAGCTTGGATATTTCGAGTTTTAATTTTTCTTTCCGCAATTTTTTGCTGAATCTTTTTTGGTCTCGTTGGTGCTTGCGTTGTTCAGCTGCCTCCGAAATAATTTGCTCGGAAGTTTTGGTTTCTGACGAAATTGATTGTTGCGGTGCAGCAGACCGTATGACTTTAGTTGATGTTACAATCGGTGGCTTCGATAATTCAATCGATTGTGTTGGTAGCTCTGATGGAATTATTTCAAGCACATTACCAACCTGAACCGCAAACGAAGCTTTTTGTAAAGATTGCGGTGATGGTTGATGATGCATTGGAGGCGTTGAAATGTTGCGATGTAGAAATGGAGAATTTTGATGTTGCAATACGGACATTGGTTGTGGTGGTGGCTGTGTATGAGCGACATAGGTTGGTGGATAGTAATTATGGTGTATTGGAGGCGGCGGTACAGAATACGATGGCATGGTCGGTGGAACAGCTTTATATTGATGGTAGTACTGGTTATAAATAGGTGTATTATAAGCCTCGTTATGAGGCGCATATGCTTCACTCGGGTAATTGTAATACGTAGAATGATGTGTTTCGTTGCTGGAAATACCTAGAGCCATATCGATTCGCTCGTCTAATGAAATCCGTTGCGGAGATGAATCCGTGTTTGCTAGAGGATACGCACAGTACTGATTCGACGGATCTGAATTCCACGAAGATGAAGAAATTTCTGGGTATTGAAATTCTTGTTCGACACGTGCTGGCTCTTTAGGTGATGGTGGTCTAAATTCATAGTTTGCTATATAATTAGAACTCTCAATATATGGAACATTACCCATCCATTTGTTAGGTTTTGGTGAATTTCGAGATTCTATAGGTGATACGCGTAAGTCGCGGGGTCTTTCTTTAACGATCGGCGAACGAGATTTTCGGCGTCTCGGTGATTTTGAACGTTTTCGTGATGAATTTCTTCGATCATAGTAATCTCGGCTACGATCTCGACTTCTCTGTTTTCTATATTTTTCTCGCGATGAGCTTCTCTTCTCGTTCCTATAGTCTGACGAATGTTTTCGCGGTTTTCGATCACTACTCGACGAACTTTTTGACACATGTTGCGACGAATGTTCAGGACTCTTCTGTTTTGGTAATTGTTTGGTGGGGCTTGCCTTCAATATTTCATCACTATCAGTGCTTATATTCCAGATTTTTGATTGACACGGTTCGAGCGCATGCTGGTTTATTTTTGGTTGTTCCACTTTTACAATGTCGTTTAAAGCTGCTACTTCAACGTTTTGCATTTTTTTATTAAGATTTGCATCCGATTGGAGAATTTTTAGAATTTCATTTTTTAAATCTTCTGGATTAAATCCACTTCGATCGCCAACATCATAATTTTCAGGTATTATCTCCATGATTTTCTCCAATGCTCGCTTAAGCACATCGTTTTCTTCAAATTGTGGTGATGATTCCGAAGCTGACGATGAGGTAGATTCAGAGCTGGTTGACGATGAAGAAGATTCTGATGAATTTGACGATGAAGAGGAAGACGAAGATGATGATGACGAGGAGGAGCTGGAAGATGAACTTGAGGATCGTGAAGATGAATGTGATGAATTACTTTGCGATCGACTTCGTCTAGTGCCAACCGGTTTTTTCTCAGACGTATCCGATACATCTAGAAGTTTTATAAACGCTTCGTATTCATTATCTAAAATAGATTCCTTTGGCGCTTCTAGTTCAATCTCTAGTTTTGGTTCAACTTTTATGAGTGCAGATTCGATGGGTAAATCGTCAATCTCTGATTCTATTTTGACAACTTTCTCCAGTTCGTTTTTTGTTACTTGTTCCACGTCTAATTTTTGAACTTCTTTTTGGAACTCTCTTTGCCCCTTTTCTTGAATCATACGACTTTTATGCTTTTCGATCTCATCGCATAACTTTGTGTAGCTACTATTACTAAGGTCATCGTCCCATTCAACCGGTGGTAGTTTTAATAATGCAGCAGTAGTTAAAGGCATTTCAACATCTTCCTCGTCGGCTTCTGCATACGAAACTTGTAAATTTTCGAGAGAATTAATCACATGTGTTGTAACTTGTTCATCTGAGTTAGTTTGCTTAACTATTTTTTCAGTGTCAACTTTGATTAATGGTTGTTTCAGCTCGTCTTTCGTTTCCAATATATCATCATCGTACAAGGTGGCGTTCGTAAGCCGTATTGGAACATTGAAACTATTTGGTTGTATACTCCAAATAGTTTTCATTGATTCGGTTGCTACTGGCGAAACTTCAGAAAATATATCCAATTCGATTTTCTGCTCTTCCTCAACTTCATCATCTTCTTCGGCATCCAACTCTCTTAAC
Organism: Tipula lateralis; assembly: GCA_963932295.1. Lineage (NCBI taxonomy): Eukaryota > Metazoa > Arthropoda > Insecta > Diptera > Tipulidae > Tipula > Tipula lateralis. The sequence continues at coordinate 95,801,555 of OZ010736.1, forward strand.
TTATTTTCGATATTTAACTTCAACAATTCTGCTCCTAAGAGCGACTCATCTAGTTTAGGAGAATCCTCAATCGGAGATCGATCGAATATGGATAATTTTCTTTCAGTACCATCAGATTTTGAAAGTGCTTCAATAATAGGCGGTGTCTGAGGTTCTTCAATCACGTCTTGTCTATAAATTTCAATGCTTTCATCTATTTCGATTTTCGGCGACGCCGGAACATTACTAATATCGAGTATAATTGGTGTAACGCTTCGCGAGTCTCGTTCTTTTGGCGATTCAAACTTCGAATGCGATTTAGATTTTGATCGCTTTTCTAAATGTTTGTTTGATTTTTTATCAAAAGACTTTTCCGGGACAGAAGACTTTGTATTAGAAATATTTTCAATTTTCTTTTGTAAAAATTTGTCTGGTTTCTTCTCAGTCAATTTATCTTGATTCTTTCCAGAATGTTTATCTACTTTCTTCTGTGAGATGTTTTCTGAAGATTTTTCTAATTTTTTGTCCAACGGTTTCTCTGCTTTCTTTTCTAACGACTTTTCTAATTTTTTAACTGACGATTTCTCTTGCCTTTTATCTGATTTATCTATATTTTTCTCTGAAGTTTTTTCCAATTTTTTTTCCAACGATTTCTCCATTTTGTTGTCGAATGATTTCTCTATTTTCTTCTCAGTGTGTTTCTCTGGTTTCTTTTTTTCACCAGGTTTTTCGATTGGTTTTTCAGCCTCTCGTTCCTTTTCGGTGTGCTTATCGGAATGTTTTTCAATACTTTTATCTTTCTTGATTTCTTTGTTAGGCTCCTCTTCAAGCTTCTTACCCAACTTCTTTACGGCATCTTTCACTGATTTTTTATCTCGATGTTTCTCAGCTATCTTTTCATGTTTTATTGATACAGTATTTCTCTCCTGGGATTTATCTCGTTTCAGTGGTGGTGATTTTTCAAGCTTAATGCTTTCAGCTTTTTCAAAAAGATGGATTTCCGATAGATCATCCTGAAAAGGTTGGTCAACAATGTTTTTATCATTATTAGAACCTGAATTTTCTTCAGACATTATTTTTGTATTCTTTTTGTCGAATTTGTTCACTTTTTCTGATATTTTCTCTAGTTGTTCCGATTTGTCTTTGGAAGTTTCTCGCTTTCTTACACTTTCTGGGCTCGGCGATTTAATGAAAATACTTTCGAGCTTAAGTTTTCGTTCCTGTTTCTTAAGTTTTCGTTCTTCCTTCGCCATAAGTTCTTCTTTCGATTTTCTCCGATTTTTACTAAGCTTTTTTGATCTTATCATTACTGGAACATTGTCCGGTTGGGTTTCTTGACCACGGCAGTTTATATTTTCGCACCATGTTATAGATGGAAGTGTTTCTGTATGCCTATGTAAACGGCATAACTAATTAATGGCAGAAACAAACCTTTGTATATTATGAGGCTTACCTTAAAAACTCTGTTTCAACGGGCGGTCCTTCATGCGGTGGAGGTAATGGCGCTATCGGCACATTTATATTTTGGTTTCGCATAAAATTACTTCCCCCATAAAACCGCCTTCTTCTTGGAAAACCTCTATGAAACATTATATTTAAAATTAATTTAAATTTTAACTAGTTTTTCTATTATTTTTATAAAAATTAAAACAAAAATTGTGATTTTTCACTTTTTACTGTAATGTTTATTTTGACATTTTGACAGATGCCAACATAACGCATAGCAGGGTTTTAACAAATTAACAATCAAAATAAGTTCCACAATATAACTGTTATACTTATTCTTCTTTTAGGGTGACCTGATTTTTCAATATGTCGTATCAACAAAAACATCACAGTATAATTTACATGAGATGACACAATTAGAGATGTTAATAAAACAAATTCATGGTAATCCACCACAATTTACGGCACTGGATATTTTTAAGATTAACGCCGGAATTTTGGCTACGGTATAACAGTTTTACATGAACACCATCCACTGATTAATTTTATAAAAGTTTTGTCTTTCTTAAATTTTAGATGTTTGGAACCGTTATCACGTATATACTGGTCGCTTTACAATTCCGAATGACAGAAATTTAAGTTTATAGTTCAATCAACACTGAATTGTATTTAATTATATTTAATGGAAAATAAATAAAAGTTGTTTGAGAAGCAATTATTGTTTAATATTATTTATTAAATACACAAGGTGACTCTTAAGCAAGTACTTAAGAGGTATAAGTACTTAAAATGTGTTGAGGACTCCAATTTGAAATAATTTGTTTAATAAAATTGGGTGGCAACATTTAATGTACTCGTAAGTAGGAGTATCACTGATCAATTAATTATAACATTAAGCTACAATAGTTTGATATGTAAAATGTAGTTTTTCTCATTTAACTTAAACAGGATGTTTGATAAACAATATAAGAAAATTGTATTTAATAAATTTGTAATCGGTTTAGTTAGTTATGAGTGAAATAAAAAAGTGACTTATTTTACAGTAGAATCTTGATTATGTTTATAACAGTTACAGATTATTTTTCAGTGCCTATAGCTTTTATTCTGTCATCTTTCCTACATAGAAAACTAACAAGATATAATGAAATCTTACAAGCTAATATAAATTCATTTAATAATTATTAAACTATGTTATACGTCGAATGCACGTTAAGCGAATGCACGAATTAAATACCTAACTAGATTCAGAGGGTCCCATTTGTTGGTCTATTTAATAGTTCTCTGATGAATACGGTTTCGATGAGTAACTCTCGATATAGGTTTGAATTGCTTACATACCGGGCTGCGTTTACTATTGTTCTAAATATTCGTGACTGCATACGTTCCAGTTTTATTATGTTGGAAGCATACTCGAAGCCCCATAGCGGAATAGCTTGTATATCCAGATGGGCTTCAGTATAATTTTGTACAGCAAGAGATTAAAGTCTAGACTTAACTTTGAGTGTTATCCCATTAACCAATTTAGTTTAACGCATTTTAATTCACGCAATTTGGCGTTGGTAGGTCTGCTATATAGATCATGTACAACACTGGGCCCAGTACAATGCCTTAAGGGTACCCCTGCATGAATATCATATAAATCTGTGGGTGCGGTATAAATAATTTACAATAGTTTAACAGAAACTTGTCGGTAATTGTGCTTGCAGAAGCATTTTTTCGAGCTGCTTTGACAGAATCGGCTCTGCAATACACTGATTGGGCAATATGAATTAAATTTTGTTTCATCATCAGGTTTCGGAATCATAATAATAATTGAAGATTTTATATCGATGTTGTTCTTGATCGTTTGTTTAACATTATACGTTTTTTCATTAGTAGGTGTTGATTATTTGGAGAAAGTTTGTTTCTTAAAATAAGAAGAGTTAATCAGCGTAGCGTTAATCGACGTAGCGATGTAAGCAGCTTGTTATTTTATCTTTAAAAGAATTCGTTACATACACTTATTGTAGTACCTGTTTTAGACAGGTTATTGTAGACTAAATAGAGACCAATTAGTAGGTTGGTACACCAGGAATCTAGATGGCGCTAGTCTTAGAACTTGCTTATTAAGAGTAATACCGGTGAGTGATCAGAAGACAAATCGTAGCACGTTTCGACTTTTATTAATTTTCTGCAAATTGTTCGCTCTTAATTGAATGCCTCGCTATGGGCAGTAAACCACAGATATGATGCATTTCTCTGACCACTCCTCTAGAAAGATGCTATATAGTTGCTTGGATATGTTCTTCCGTATATTTTTGGAGTTCATTATGACTTATTTTGGTTTTGATAATATGGTAGCAGGTCCACAAGGTGATTTTCCGCTAGGATGTGTAGTATCGTATAGATGGTATCCTGTGTGTATCCTGAGATCTTGAAGTAACTCAAATTTGTAAAGTGAGTTTCGGAAATAAGCATAAGAAAGCTTTGAATAAGGAAGTTTTGTACTTCTAGTTTAGGTTGCGCTTGGCTCTGTACAACTAACCTCATTGCATTCATTTTCATTTTCTATAAGAAGTTACATGATAGTATTCATGTTTTGAAGCATAAGACTCATATTAGTAGTCTCCATCATCTGCATAAATTTGAACATTGATTAATTTTTCATTGATTGATTGAGAGAACTTCGATCATGTTCTAAATACCATGCAGCTTTTGTAGAATATTTAACTAATGATGATGCTATAGGATAGAGCGGTGAGAACGTGACAACTGATGGAAGTAACATTTTAACTCTGAAGTGGAATTGATTGACCAGCTATAGAGGTGCGCGGCTGAATCAATCAGTCGTTGAAGACAACAAACGTCTTTAGAAATGTATGGCATCTGTGGTAAAAAATGTTCGTTTGCTTGGTTGGTTTTCGATCTGATAACGTCATTGACTTGTTTTGTGATTAAAAGATCAAATCCAGTCGGTTGAGTACCGTTACCAATTGTTTCGATGGTGCCTCTCTAAAGTAAATCGACGGAGGTCTCTCTGTGGGCTCTTCGTTTTTATTTTTAGTGTGCTCTTCCACACGTAGAGCTTCGAATCGTTTTTTAGATTTTGACGGAGATTGTCGTTTCGAATGTACCACGGTGCATTAACAATATATCGCAGGATTTTATTTTGAACTGTTTGTATGATTTTAATTTTTGTCTTTTTGGCACAACCTCAGAGTTGGTTACCATATGTCCATACAGGTTTCAGAATCTGTTTTTATAACAGCAGTTTGTTGTGGATCGCTAGTTCAGATTATCTCCCTCAGAGCCAATGCATTTTTCTAAATTTTATGTTTAGCCCATCTCCCTTCATTTATGTTTTCCTTTCATCTAAGTTAAGCATCTAAGCCGAGATTAGTAATTTGACAATGAATTTATTATTTTCTATCTTTACTGTTACTGCAATTTAACGAGATGATAATACTCATTCATATTACGGTGTAACATGTCAAATGTTGGTGCTAAATCTCATAATTAGATGTAAGAGGCGATTCTGCTTTATAGAACACTCCGTCACAACGACGCCAAGCATGATGATCAAGAATATTATGGTTTCTTTCAACATCGTCTATCCACCGTATAGAGAATCTTTCGCGGCGTTCTTCTTTCGTTGAAGCCGTTTCGAAGACCAGTTTGGTGGACAGATTTTGGAACCCAAGCACGAGTTCTAACCAATAGCCATCTATACCTGATTACTTTAATTTTGTCAAAACATTGCAAAATTAAATAAAATTTGAAAACTGAAATCTATAATTCGCTAGAACATACTGGATGTACATAAATATATGATAACGCGACCCCACATATACACATCAAGGTCAAAGCAATACGGGCATTTTCAGAGTTCAATTAAGGACATAAATTGGCCTAGCAATCTAGCATACAAATATCTACATTTACAAAGGCTTGCATGGGGCGTGGGATATAAAATCCGAAGCTTTAACAGTTTGGCTGCCAATGTTGTAATGAGCATACATTCTAAATTCCACCGAGCCATGCCAATGTTGTTCTAGACATACATTCGAAATTCTGTTTTCCTGTGCCAGTGTTGTTTTAGACATACATTCTAAATACCATATCAAAACACATCAATGCTGTTCCGGACACACATTCCAAAATCTTTCTCTCAGTGCCAGTGTAGTTCTCAACATACATTCTACATTATGTGTTTCTATGCAAGTGTATTAAATAAAATAGAATTTGGAATAATAAAATAAAATTTGAAATTTATGTCTAGAACAACATTGGCATGGTTGGGTGATTAAGAGTGTATATGCTCATTACAACATTAACAGCCAAAGTCTTAAATCATTAAAAGTTTTTTTTCTTGGTTATGGTGTAAGAAAGGATTTTAAAAACAAACCGTGAAAGTTGAGAGTGCTTTTGGAACCAAATAAGATTCAAATATAAAAAAACACTCTCAATAGAACAACTGCTTTTCAAATAACTAGGTCTCGATAGAATTATTATTGTCAAATAACTAGGTCTCGATAGAATTATTATTATTATAGTCTCCTCAAAGTGGTCGACGTCAATGTGTTAAAGCGGTGCTCCTAATCTACGAGTATTCAACAAATGGTTACGTTCAACACCTTGTGTATATACGAATAGAATGACTGGATATTTATGTTGTTTTTCATAACATGCTGCTTCTTTAAAAATTCTGAAAGTGGCACTTCAAAAGTGGCAGTTCAAAAGTGGCAGTTCTAGAACTGGGTTCCGTCAGAAAATTACAGAAGTTTTTATTAAATCGCACATCAAAATATAAATCGGCAAAATAGATTTAAACTGTTGAGTGGTGCGCTACTTTTGCGGTCTAGTGTATTAAGCTTAGAGATAATATCAACTTACTTTCTAGAATCGCTCATTGTATCGTGTCGATCATTTAGATACATAATTAATAATCTATTTAGGTTATCTAGGTTATCGATTGTTTTTATTTCATAAAATTGTTAGTTAGTCATTCGATAAACTTTTAACTATCATCATATACCAATTCAATTTGTCGTATATGTAATTATCAAAATCGAATCCATTTGATTAAGTACCTCGATAAGAATGTCTATATAATTCCATTATCGATATTAATTCATGTTTACCCACCATCGAAATGATGAAATTTAATGTCGGTTCTCAACGATCACAAAAAAATTTGGATTAGCCCTAATAACATTGAAGAAGATGGCCCATGTGATATTTAAATCTGCGGATATGCTATTTCCTGATTTTGGCGGTTGGATGCAATTTATTATTTTCTGCAAGACACGGTTACAATAACACATTTCATTCACTCCCTTATTAAATCCTATACAACATTTCCAACGGTTGTCGCATGTAAACGTAAAGGGTTTTACAATAAGAGATTTCATTTTGATATTTTAAAAAATCAAGTATTTTTTAATAGAAATCTAGTTTATTTCATTGGAAAGAGGAAGGTATGTCATTCCTTGTAAATGCATGAAACACGCTTTTCATGAAATTTTTCCATAACCAACCAATTCGCACATTTGCGGCTGTTTGTCCTCGATAATGTCTTTCTTTACAAATTCCATTTTTATGGTCTTGAATCGATTGTGCAGCATTGGCATAAAACTTATCTGTTACGTGGCCCCAAACAAAAAACTCTGAATATGTTCACAAGATCTCGGTGGCCAATTGTGAAAATCACCTCATCGAGAAATAACACTGTTTTGAAAAAAACTATTCTTGCAAAATTCGATTGTTTCTTTGCTTGTGTGGCACGTAGTGACGACTTGCTGACAAATAAACGTCGTCCACATCAATATCTTCCAATCGCGACCATTTAAAAAAATTAACCATAGCTCGGTAGCGTAATCCATTCACCGGTACAATTGCACCAGCCTCATTTTCAAAAACCGCACCAAACAGTACACATTTATGGTGATCGACCGGCTTGAGTTCTTGCGTTAGCTGAATTGAACTTTAAAAGCCGTAAGACCTAAGACTTTAGGCAAAATACGGTGTAATACAGCAGCATTATTCTCAGTTGTTCTTGAGCGACGCATATCGGTTGCGATTATTCACATCAGTTACTTCTCCGAACGGGGAGGTGCTTCTCGACGACTTAAACGTGCTTTAGTTTTGCGAACTGTGACAAATTTTTCACCATTTTTGTAGTGAATTAACGATTTCAATGCATTGTTGAAGCGTGTATCGCACCATTTTTTATTAATGGCGTTCTTTTTACTTGTTAAATGTCAAAAGTTGACAACCTTAAAATTAACAGCTGTCCAAATAGCAGCGTTTTAAAATGAAACATCTTATTGGAATACTCTATATAAAATATTTAGAGTACGACTTGAATAAAAGTAAACCTCTTTGTGGCGTGGATTGTTATGGCAATACTCTGTACTATATTTGGATCAAAATATCTTGCAAATGCGGATAAGCTGAAACTATACAGAGTGTTGGTCAGACCCGTTGTCATGTATGGATGTGAGAGTTAGACTTTGACGGATGAGTACGAAAAATGGCTTAAAACCGTTGAGAGAAGAATCATGCATGTGATATATGGCCCAAAACGCGACATTAATAGCACATATCGAGTTCTTTTCAATCACTATATCAGAAATGTAATCCGAATTCCTGTTATTTTTCATGAAATCAAAGGACAGCGAGTACGTGCTGATCCGAACCGAATGATACGGCGATCTGAGAACCGCCTTACGGTTGGCGAAGAGGTCGCAATGGCTTCACAGTGTAGAGAGTGATCTGGCATCTTCTACGGCTCGTGATCAAAACCGATGGAGTCAGATTGTTGACACGATACGAGCCAACAATGGCCTGGAAAACTCGATAAAAAAATGATTTATCAATACTAAAAAATTTTATATGAAAATAATTATAAACATTTTCATTTATACAAATCTTGTCTGCTTCTGACCGTAGTCAGATGAAATATAAACTAACATTGAAACAACTCTTTATAAGACATAACAACTCCCTTCGTAACATTAGCCGCCTTTTCATTAGGACAATGTCTTATATTGTCCAAACAATGAATATGAGATTGGATATTAACACAAGTTTGAGATGCCACATTATTAGGATCCAAATTAGTTTCGATCTGTTTGTTAACCAAACATTTGATAAAACTCTCACTGCCGTACATACATTTAAGGCCGTTATTTGGTATCAGATCATCGAAATGCTGTCCATTATTATTAGCACACAGGTATAAAGTTTTCATCAGCATAATGTCAAAACTATAAATCGATTGACTATATTTTGAAAATTTTTCGCAACGTTGATCGTGATGACTGTTCTTTGTCGCTATTAAACACTGGGTCGCTTCGTTCACTGATTCACAATTTTGTTCGGTGTAACGTTTTATCAAGGGCTCGGTTACATTATAATGCATTATGTCGTTCAATATATTAACCATGGCGGCTTGATCTACAGATTGTTGGCATCTATCGGCCGAATTGTTAAGTTGGTTGATTTTTTCGTTGCAAATTTCTTCAGTTGGCTCCACCACTGGGTAACCTAATTACACCAATTATTCATATAAATTAAAATTTTATTAATCTTAAACACCCTGTTGACTACTGTGTACATACCAAATGTAATGTAGATTACCGATAATACGGTTATAAGTTGCAACAATACGTATATGTATACGGCCGTTTTCCATCGAAAAACATGGCCGATCCTATGTATGTGTAAATGAATAGAAAGTCGTAAATACATCAACAATCGTATGAAAAAGTCGATTTTTTCGAAATTTTTGACTTTTAACTTCCTATAACTTGGTAGGCAGGCCCCATAGCGAATTACTCACTATCCAGAGTTTGGAAAATGATTATTTATCAACAATCCTGGATTAATAATTTTCATTTAAACCAATATTTTAATTCATGTTTTTGAAGATTTAAGAATCTAGATTTTTATATTTTCGATCGTGAATAGAAAAATAAAACGAAATGAATTTGTAATATCGGGTTTAAATACATATTATTTGTTATATTTTGCTCTGGTTCGCGCATACGAGTAGTAATATGATGTTATTTTGCATCCCGCTCGTTTTTTTCCATTTTTCCTTCGTTTCCATTTTTTTTAGAAATAATGCAAACAGTTTTGTTCTTCGTTGTCTTTTAGTGCATTTCGCTTCATTTTTATTTTATTTTTGATTTTGTTGCTTTGTTTTGTTAATTGTTTTAGTTTGCTACGAGCAGTTGCGACGGAAGGATGTATTTGTTTTATGATAAATTTTATGTTTTCGTAATTTATCTTCAATTTACATAAAATTTTACCTGTTCGAATTATTTTTTGTAGGTTTATAGATTTTTAACAATTTTATTTAGATTTTGATAATATCTATCTGAATTTTAACTAGGAAATAAATTAAACAAAACGTTAATTTTATTATTTCCAAAAATAATTAAATTGATGTTTCGTTTAATTTTTCGAAATAGAATTAACGAATTAACAATTAAACAAATTTTGTCATCCAAAGTAGTCAGTAAAATTATGAATGGAATAATATCAAATTTATTTATATTTATATGTTTATTGAAATTTATATTTCCGCAAATATATTTTAAATTTGCCAAAAATTAAATATATTTTAGGCCAATTTTTTTTCATACTGACAAGTATTAGTAAACATACAATACAATACAATAACAGTAACAGACAATGTACCATCAAAAACAAAAAGAAACAAAAAAATCAACGTAAACAAAACAAAAAAAATAATTTTTGTGACTTTGTGTATTCTTTGTGTGCTAGAGTGTTTTTCCTATACAAAATTCAAATGCAAAAGAGGAGTTACGTTATATAATCACTGTTTATACATTTTCTCGAATCACATTGAACCATTTTGATCATGTGATCATATTCGATAAACGAAATATTATCGAACTAACATATTAGCCGAAAATAAAAATAAAAATCAGGAAAATTTCTTATGAATGAAAAATTTGAGCATGTATCAATAAATGGGAAATTTATTGTACAGCAGTCTTGATAAATAATCATATTTAGATGCCTCATATACAAAATTTGATGTTAAGGCCTGTATTGTAAGATACAACAAAGCAAAGTCAAAAAATTGCGAGAAATCGACAGTTTACGAACGAATTGTACAAATTTTGTTGTTTTCTATTCATCTACTCATACTAATTCATAAAAGAGAATAATCGGCCTGATCTTTAGTGGTATTGGTTGCAAGAACGATTTCATTTTGAGTATGTAGGTTGGAATACGAGTAATTGAAAATTATGAATTATTGCAGCTTATATATGAAACGAAAGAGAGAGAGTTGCCTGAGCGTAACCTCAATTAAGCTACTGCTAAAAAATCCACTTATGATTGACGCCTTGACGGTGACATGATTCATATAATCTGGATTTGTGAGGTCGAGGGCCGTATGTGTTTATTATTTTTAATTTCAATTGAAAAGTAAATAACATTCCTTAGTGTTAGTGGGGTTTTTGTGCTCGAACATTTTAAGGTAATGTTCAAAACCTCATGATAAGTAATAGTTTATAAAAATAATCTTTGAGAAACACACATTGTACATTTCTACCTCTACAATCCTCACATAGAACACAGTTTAATTTTTTGTTGGGACGTAAATAAAGAAACCAAACTTTCTAATCAAGATAATAAACAGACAAACCTCAAGATGCAGTATTGAAACGTACTTATCCACAGGACAAATGATTTTAACGTATTAACTCCCGATAATATGGTTTTAAACATACTAACTGTTTAGTTCGAAATATTCGAATTTCGAGGTTTCCAATTACACAACCAATTGCAAAAAATATGAGAGATATTTGCCACAATCATCATTTTTGTTTCAGTCAAAACTTTATCGTTTAACCCAGTTTTCCATGTTCGGAAATTAAAAAGGATCACTGAAGAGCAAATCTGGTAATAGATCTTGATTATACTGCAAGTATTACAAAAAGGTATTTATCGGCCTTAACTCATCCAGATAAGTTCACTGTTTTGACTGTTACTTGGTCGCCGGTGTATGGTAATTAAGTGGTTTACAAAGTAATGAGTACGGTTGTTGCCAAATATTTCTTTGTGGTGGCCATTCGATTAAGTTTGTTATCAATTATATAAGCCGGTTTGGTGACGTCAATTTGACGTGTCCTAGTCCTACAGCATTAGTACAGTGAAATGCAACAAAATATAGCACATAAGCGCAAACTCGAAATAAAGGATTTCGCAAGGAGAAATAAAGGATACCTAAACGAATTTATAGACCGAAGGAACGCGAATGGTGGAATGCTAAGGTTTTAAGAGTACAACAACTGAACAATGAGTGCAATTCGCGTGGTTTCATTAAAGGAAACACCAGATTGCACATATTTTAAAATCACGGTCAACTGCCATTCGAAACCAGGATGGAAACCTCTGTGCTCTGTATTAACGTCGATGTAGTAATCGATACATGGAATTCGCCATGGCCATGCAGAGATTAAAGAATAAAATCGTTCATCAGGAGTTGATTACATTAATTCTGACCTCTTGATTTTCGGAGGACTAACTTTGTGGGACTGTTTTTTCGACCTAATTCGATTGGTATGGCGAAATGAATTTATGCCTGAAGAATGGAAAGAAGCCGAGTTATGCACTATATTCAAGAAGGGTACGACAATTATCGTGGTATAGCTCTCCTTTGCACCGCATATAAGCTACTTACATTACCTTGGCAGGAATTATTTCTCTGGCGATTTCCTAGATTTCATGCAAGTCTATGACTCGATTAATCGAGAGAGGCCTGGGTATTCGCTTGTATATTTCGAAATACGAAACAAATACTTACATCTGTTTAAATTGATGTTATGCAGTCACAATGTGGTGTCATAGTTGAGAACAGGCTATCGAGAACTTTTGCAATTAATTCCGGTGTTCGACAAGGAGGTGCGCTATCACCAATACTTTTTAATCACATGTTGGAATACATTCTTCGTAAAAGTGAAACACCTTTAGACAATATCTTATTCCGAGAATTCAATCAAATTGTTGCATATGCAGATGATATTTGTGTGATTGTATTTAATAACAACGGAGTGAAAGAGATACTTGATCAACTGGAACAGTGTTCAGCTTCCGTTGGTCCCAAAATTAACGAGTCCAAAAATAAATACATATCTAATCTCTGATTTTCGAAAATAAAAAATAAAATAAATAAAAAGTAAATAGATTTCAGTAGTAGTGACCATATTAATGAAGGATCTAACACCCACTTCTGAAATTGGTGATTTAAAGTGGATTCTATAACTGTTTTAAGTTTCATTTATATTAATATTTAAAAGGTAAGTTTTAGTGGTAATTTGAAGGTTATAATAGACTAGACATCGAAGAACTCATAAAACAAACAAAAATTAATGGGAAAAGTAGTAGCTACTATTTAACCCGGCCTTACTAAATGCGTGTTCCAACAAATATAGACAAAGGCTTAAATGATGAAGATATAATTTAAAAAATCAGACTAAATGGATCTATGCAATGTGCAGATGGTTAGGAAAATCAGACCTATAGCCATACGTCCTCGAATTGGCTGTAATGGCGTAAAAGCAAGGGCGTAAATGAGCGAACCACGAACAAGTAGAGAGTGCCTTGAGCTCCAAAAGAGATTAGAGATTAGAAAAAAAAATAATAATAATGGTTTTGCTAAATTTTAAAACAAATCTATGCTAATTTTTAAACTTTAAATAGTTTTAAACTCGTTTAAAACTGAAGAGGGTTAATTTAAAACAAATATACTACAAACTAGTGAATGTCGAACCTACTCTTACTGGATATTATTAACAAAATTCTCAAAATGTCCGGACTATTAAATGAGTATTTTCTAAACTATAGGGTTAAAAAATACCACATTTCTATATTATACTCAAAGCCGACTTTGTGTGTGTGTTCACACAAGCCTGCTTATGATTTTTGCACGAGCCTAATCAAACGAAAATATCAACCTTTGAGTGTGTTGGTAAACGAAAAAGTCCATATAAAAAAAATCAAAATTACTCGTTAGTCTATTTCCAATAACAGACGCACACTACAAAAGGTTGAGTACTATTAAAGTCGACTGTAGTGTGTGTTCACACAAGCCAAACTTTATGCATACATATTATGCTGTAGAAGAATATCAAACTTTAGCGGTATTAGTGAATATTCTTCTATTCTAACACGATTGCGAAAAAATAAACAAACGCACCCCACCCTAATGTACAAAAAAAATGTACAAAAAAAGAAAAAGAAAAACGAATGAGCGTGTCTTAATCTCTGTCAAACTCAACGATCATTTAATAAACTACATTGACGTGAAGACTTGAGTTAAATTATCATGGTAATTTAATTGTAAGATTGATTTCCAGTTTAAAATATACAAATTTAAAACAGCACATTTATCTTTTATCACATTTAAATATTCTTACCGTGACGTACACGGAATGCATAATTGTATATCTTTAATGTTATACTGCTATCTTTTCTCTTATTTTACTAAAGTAAGCTAAACACTCGTATTTACTAACTTTTAAAAAAGCATAACTTTTTCAACTTAATACAACATAAAGAGAAAATCACATTTTAACTCGTTTTGTCTATTCGTCTCGTTTTTTTCATTTTAACCGATTCTTTTGAACGAATTGATCTTTTAATACGAAATAATTCTTTTAAACGAATTAATCTTTTGATCAATATGATTCTTTTGAACGAATGATTCTTTAATACGGAATGATTTTTTTGAACAAATTGATTTTGTAAAACAAATGACATGCGATTTTGTAGTTCGAACCTTTTTATTTATAAGTGGTGTGATGATTAATTGGTTTTAAAAGAAACAATTTTACTTATTTTTTTGTTAATATTTTGAATTTATTTTTTCAAATAGATTAATTATATAAATAAAATTATTTTTAAAGATATTTTATGAACTACATATTCATTTATTTTTAGCTAGAAAATAGATGAAAAATACTTTTTATAATAATTTCCTTGAGAAACAATTATGTTTTGAAAAACAAGAATTAATTAAACAAAAATCAGGTTAATACCAAAAAAGAATCAATCGATCTTTATATTAAAAAGTATATCTATTTAGTCCATGAATAATTTATACTGACTAAATAATATTCGAATATTCAACAGTACCTGCTTCTATTCTATAACGGTGCTTAACAATCGAGCGCCGATTTGAGATATACATTCATAAATATATATAATGCACCAATACATATTGCACGTGTTCATAATATATTGTATAATGCTCACTTACTATAATTTACTGTTAATTTTACATCAACGTTACGGGTTTAAATCATTTGTTTTTAATACGAAAATGTGTCTCGGAGACTCATCGCGTACTGATTTGGTTTTATTTTGAAAATGGTGTCCGTGTCTTAGGACATTTACCGTTACATGTATAAATATAAAATTGCATTAAAATGCATTAAAATACATTTTGAATTAAAATACATTTTGATCAATTTGTATGGTAGTGTGTACACGTAGCATCACTATGCTGCATCACTTCCTCGTCTCTCACTTCTTCGTCTATAAACTATTTTTGGAGTGGGGACTTTTGTGTGAAATTATTCAACTAATTTTTTCTGTGCCTCACAATTTGAGACACACAAATACTACGATAAAGTAATAAAAAAAATGTTTAGGGTCGGATTCTTTTTTCATATTTCGCTGTTTCATTATGATTATGACTACTGATGGATGAAGACCAAATCTAAAAAATAGATGTATACGCTTATATAATAGGTGTAAAAAAATTTTTAGGGGTCAATTTTTATCTTCGTTCATTTTTTATTATGTTTTGTTTGTGAAATTTTATGAATGATAAGCAAATATTTATTTTTTAGGACCGTTGTGTTTTGTATTCAATAATTGAAATGGTGGTTTCTAAATACAATATTTATCTACATTATATTATAATTTTTCCTTTAGTGAAGAGAACCTTTCTTCGCAAATCATCAAAATATAATAAAAATTATCTCACACACACTAATATAACTCAAATTTTTGATGACGATTTGAGTTTATACGTGTAAATGATAAAGTGCGCAGTGAGGTTGTGTAGTGATGGATGAATGTAATCAGGATCTATGAAAATAGTTTTTGCGCAGTGGTTAGAACACTGTGAAATGGAGCGGGAGGTACCGGGTTCGAATCCCGACCGGGTTCGCATCCTGCCCCTGATGCGAAAATGGATTTTCACCATCAATCGTCTGGGGCGGTACGATCGGTGGTGAGAATGAACTCATCTGAGACGCAGTTTGAAGTTAGAATCCGTGTGCCGTCCCATCTTCTATGTCAGTACTATAGGTTGGCATGGAGCTATGTAATGTGCAGCTGGTTTCTACGTAAATCGGACCTATAGCCGGAACGTACAGTAATATAGGAAGTCACAATGGGTCATTAGAGCCTGAGTGACAAACAACACTACAAAATAAAAAAATATATTATACAAGTAGATTCTACATGCCTAATTGACCTAATGTATTATGCCACATTGCCCAACGTAGGGGAATATAATCATTTATTTTGACATGAATATATATGACAAAATATGAGTTGTAACGTTTGGCGCACACTTTTTGTAGGAAATAGTTTTCAGTGGCAGGAAAGGAAAAAATATTAAACCAGGATTGTTGATAAATAATCATATCCCGAATTCTGGGAAATGAGTAATTGGTTTTGGGGCCTGTGGCCCTATTCTGGTTTTCCCAGGGAATTGGGAATTGGGAATTTTTGATGTTTTTATAACAGTTGGGAATTATTTTTTCCAAAAGTGTATTCTGGCTATTGGGAAAAATATTTTGTTTGGAAAAAATAATTCCCAATTATAACAGTTTTGACGTTTATTTTTCCCTATTAAAATTGTTGGGAATTCATATTTCTTATGGTAAAATACTCATAATCATAATACTAGAGTATAAATTTAAATTTTTTTGTTATTTCTTATAAGCAAAAACACCTATTTTTTTAAATTTGGTCTTATCTGCCCTAAAATATAAAAAAAATTAGCTCATTCATAAATACTCATAGAAAATAATTCCGACTCTAAACAATTTTTTGTTTTTCAAAAGCGAAAACACCTATTTTGTTTTAAATTTGTTATTCATCCATCAATATTTAAATCATATTCAAATATTAACATAACGCACCATGAAAAAACCATTAAAAAGGTACTCTAGTGGCGAACATTTAAAACTATTTGTTTCACAGAGGGGAAATAATTCCCAGCACGCCAGAATACACTTTTGGGAATTGGGGAATAAAATATTGGGAATTATTATAGTTGGGAATTGGGAAAATTTTTTTCCCAATTCCCAATTCCCAGGGAAAACCAGAATAGGGCCACTGGTTAGCAAGTTATAGGAAGTTAAAAGAGAAAAAATACGTAAAAATTAACTTTTTCATACGATTGTTGATGTCAAAAGGCTGGCCATGTTTTTCTATAGGAAACGGCCATATACGCATACAGACAATGTTTCAATTCTAGGAAGTGAGTAATTGGTTTAAGGGCCTTGTTAGCAAGTTATAGGAAGTTAAAAGAGCAAAAATACGTAAAAATTAACTTTTTCATACGATTGTTGATGTCCATTCCATTACACATACAAAGGGCTGGTCATGTTTTTCTATAGGAAACGGCCATATACGCATACAGGCAATGTTTCAATTTAAACCAAAAATAGAGTGACATTCAGATCAATAAATAAAATTGTACACAGTTAATTATCTCGCAAATTCTAAGATAAAAAATTCGAAGGAAAAAAATAGTAAAAAGATGTTTTAACAGTTGGTGCTTTATTTACAATTGAGATCCACGCGTCAGTTTTGTACATGAAATAGCTTTACGCATAGAATGTAAAAAAACCTTGTGTAAATAACACGTTTTTTACATGTGCAAAAACTTTTACCTAACTGTGCTAACAAGCTCTACAATGTCACTGACTAAATTTCTATGTGAAAACAACATCGTATTATCATTATAATTATAAACAACGTAAATAATTCAAGTTCAGAGGCCAGTCGAATTTTTAGTTGTATAAATCTCCCTGATAAGAATAGAACAATCCGATTTCAACAAATTTTCAATTTTGTGAAATATCGGTTTAAAACCTCAGTTTTGACCATCAAATACATAAAAACTAATTCTTTGTAGTGTGTGTTTTGTTAAATTAAGTAGACACGGACCTGGCGCCAGTAAAATATGTACTTCAAACTGTTGTTAATCGTTGCCGCATTAAGTGGATTCAACTGCAGCCCACAAGAACCTGATCGACACGCCCTCAAAGAGATATTTTATTGGGATATTGTCGACTATGAATTTCCGCCAGGTCGTAGAGAACAAGCCATAATATCGGGCAGTTTTATTCCTAACCAAAATGCAATTATGTCGCTGGGTGTTTGGCGAGATAAAATGTTTGTGGGTGTATTCAGGTAATTAATTTAAATATGTTGTTGAGCACTTCTGTTAATTCCAACTATTTTTGTAGATTTAGGACTGGCACTGCATCGTCGCTTAATTATTTTTCACTCAACACAACTAATAAATCGCCAATACTTATTCCATATCCATCGTTCGACGCAAATTATGTAAATGAAGATCCCAACAATAGAACAGTCAACTTACCAAGCGAATCGTCGGTAATAAACTCGGGACATTTTAAAATCGATCATTGTGATAGACTCTGGATAATTGATGGTGGTTATACCGATCAATGGGGTGAAAAACGTGTTATAGCTCCACCAGCCATTGTTATATTTGATTTGAACACAAATACTTTGATTCGGCGATTTGTGATACCAACTGAGTTTGTTAACCCCATTAGTATACTACCGAGTATAACACTCGATTTTATTGGTGATGATTGTAATGACGTCTTTGCTTACGTACCAGATATGCTTCGATCAATCATTGTGTATTCGATGAAAAAAGATCGAGCTTGGATTGTTGAGCACAGTTTCATGGGATCTAATCCCCACGAGACAAATTTCCATTATGAACATTTGAACTATCAATGGAACTATGGAATATATGCACTTTCGTTAGGAGATACACAGTCTGATGGTTCGAGGCGAGTTTATTTTAGTCCACTAGCATCAACACAAATTTATTACGTTTCAAATCGTGTACTACAGGATGAATCATACAAACTTAATAAATATTATTACGATTTTCATTTACTGGGTAACGTTGGCAAAGACGGACATGTAACTCAGATGATATATGATGACGAGAAAAATGTGATGTTCAATAATATATTTGGTCGTTCGACCATTGGCTGTTGGAATACACGTCTGCCATACCAAAGTGTGAGTACGGTACACAAAACTAGTGTACACTTTTTCCCCATCGGTATGAATATTGATGCTAATCGTAATTTTTGGGTACTGTCAAATCGTATTGCGCTGAACTTTTACGAAACCTTCGAAGTAGGTGTCAAAAACTTGCGTATATTCAAAGAAGCTTTGAATGAAGTTGTAAAGGGTACAAATTGTGATCAAAAGCGGACATCACAATAAACTTGTAGCTGAAATAAATACATAACTTAAAAACCGCGTTTGATTTTAACATAAATCTCGTGACTTGATCGAGGATACTTTTGTACACAAAGCACTATATACTCGTAGTTTCGTTCTGTCCACTCTACAATCAAACGAAATGTTAAAAGAGAAAAAATACGTAAAAATTAACTTTTTCATACGATTGTTGATGTCCATTCCATTACACATAACGAAATGTTGAAAATTGTGTCTGTCTGTCTATTTCTATGTTTCGAATCTGTAGCGATTGGGGCTCAAGGCTCTCTTTCGAGGTTCGCTTATTAACATCCTACTTTACACAATTACACAACAAAATCAAGAACGTAGGTCCGATTTACGTAGAACCATCTGCACATTGCATAGCTTCATGCCAGCCTATAGTATTGAGATGGAAAATGGGTTGGCCCATGAATTCTGCATTCCAACAGGAGGTTATAGATGTGTTCGTTCACATCGACGATGGTAATCAGATGGTTATATAGTTCGTAATCAAAATCACTTTGGCATCCGTTCCCTATCGGGATTCGTACCCGCTTCATTTGCCATTGCTTAAACTACTTTAACCACTGCGCCATTTGATCGGTATGTTGAAAATTTCGTAACAAAAATTAGATTCGGCATCAGCAATTAATTGCGAACGATTAATGTTGGTTTTTAAATCAAATTCGATTTCAAATAGGACGTTTTTTTTATAAAACCCCAAAACGTATTTTGTTTGGTCGATATAAATCATCGATTAAAAATAAATCCAAATTAACCCATTTCTTGTACCATAAATTCGCACTGTATATCTTTAGCGAATGCTATGTTACCCTGTGGGTGGAGGCATCCATGTTTCGTAAATACTTCGAACAAAACATAAGACCCATAAAATACCACTACATTATCTATCCGGAGCTTGTCGTAGGAGTTGACTAAATATGGTTGGATCGCCGGACTGACTACCCACATTCGTAAAAAAATTCAATTGTCAAAAAGAAAACAAAATAAACAAAGTCGGACACCGCCAAAACTACAACGAACCCGCACATATAAATACCCGGATACGACATTAAGGATCTGCACGTGGAACGTACAGTCTCTTAAAAAACCGGGCGCGTTTGACTGTCTTATGACATGTATGAAAGAGTATATCGGCTGGAACTCGTGGCTCTCCAAGAAACTCGATGGCCCAAGCAACGAAATATAACCCATAGTGAAGCACAAACTCAGTTTATAATCGCAAGGAGAAATTAAGCAGTTCTTGATAGGAGAACTTACAACAAGTCATTAATAAGAACAATTCGTGGTTTCTTACATACCCTCAAATACAAGCAGAAATGTTCATTGAGGATCCATCCTATGAGGAATTCACCATGGCAATGGACCGCGTTATGGCCAGCTTTCAAAAAGATTAATCATTCAAATGCAAGAGTTGTCGCGGTATAGCTCTCCTTTGCACAAATAAGAGGTCAATATAAATTGTAATATTAGCCACCTGAAACTAGTTGAAGCTGTGATCCTAATCTTACTTCCCACTAGTGGGCGCTATGAGATCAATCTTGACATATCATAATTTACAGAATTATTTTCTGATTATTTGTTTAATGCTTATAATTTATATTAAGAAAGAACAGCACAAATGACAAGTCAAGGTACGTCGTGTTAAATTTGAAGCTGCAATTGATCACAAACCAGTAAATAACACCAGTGCCCCTATTCTGGTTTTCCCAGGGAATTGGGAATTAAGAATTTTCGACGTTTTTATAACAGTTGGGAATTATTTTTTCCAAAAGTGTATTCTGGCTATTGGGAAAAATATTTCGTTTGGAAAAAATAATTCCCAATTATAACAGTTTTGACGTTTATTTTTCCCTATTAAAATTGTTGGGAATTCATATTTCTTATGGTAAAATACTCATAATCATAATACTAGAGTATAAATTTAGATTTTTTGTATTATTTCTTATAAGCAAAAACACCTATTTTTTTAAAATTGGTCTTATCTACCCTAAAAATATAAAAAAATTAGCTCATTCATAAATACTAATAATCATAATAAATAGTGAATGTAGAAAATAATTGCAACCCTAAAAATTTTTTTATTGTTTTTCAAAAGCGAAATCACCTATTTTTTTTTTTTAAATTTGTTATTCATCCGTCAATATTTAAATCATATTCAAATATAAAAACATAGCGCACCATGAAAAAAAACATGAAAAGGGTACTCTAGTGGCGAACATTTAAAACTATTTGTTTCACAGAGGGGAAATAATTCCCAGCACGCCAGAATACACTTTTGGGGATTGGGGAATAAAATATTGGGAATTATTATAGTTGGGAATTGGGAAAATTTTTTCCCCAATTCCCTGGGAAAACCAGAATAGGGCCACTGACCAGCAGATAATTGCTGGACAACGAGATTTCGAGGTACACAAAATAAGATCAGATGTTGAGTTTGCGTGACAAAATAGACCACATCTTGAGAGAATACAGGGAAATAAGTTGCAAGCGGAACTCCATCGTCGACCGGAAGAATGGAAAGTAGCAAAAGAAGAGGAAGGTCAAACAACATCACGCATTAGAACAGTAAGAGTCAGCTTTAAGGAGCAAAAGTTGATTCCTACAACAGAATGCTCCCTAACTCCATTACATATGGGCGACGAGACAGAACACAGTGAAAATATTAAAGGAAAAAAAGAGGTGAAAACCCAAATCGGGGACAACCATTTTCGATATGAAGTTCTGGTTGCGGATATTATTAAACTGGATCACCGGACGAAGCTACCACCACAATCAAAAAATGTTGTAAGAAGGTCCTGTAACACAAGGATTCTGGAAGTTGCAAATAAAAAATTAAAGACCAACGAAATTATTATCGAGAAAGCTTTGGTGAAACCCGATAGTGACTTCAGAGTTCCGAAATCCTAATTTCCTAGTTTCCTAATGCGAAAGCATTAGAATTAACACAGAAATGGAACAATAAACATCAAAAGAAACACAAGCGGCAAAGAAGTGACTGCCAAAGTAAATGTTCATTTTCTGTGGTGTACCGGAAGATAATAGCTGAACAAACATGGTTAAACACCGGATCGGTACTAGAGCAGCAATTCGACTAGTGCCAAAAAGGTTACCTTTTGCTAACCAAGCAGAAGTAGATCAGATGGTAACTGATTTGCAGACATTGGGAGTAATTGAGCAGTCGACGAATAAATGGCATGGTAGTAAAAGAGCCAACAAAGAAGAACCATGGAACGATTTGAATGGAAGGCTATAGTTGTTATTTATTAGTAAAAAGTACATTTTAAATAAATAAAAGCTAAGAAATATTATTGCTATGTTTATATTCACAAACTCAAAACAAATTTTAACTATTTGGTTTGAAAATCTGCGAATTCAAATTACACATCTTAACTAATAGGCTATCCGCATGGCGTATAAACTTCTAAAAAATGCAAGACTTTTTAACGAATCTAAGGTGCGTTCGTTTAAAGTGAATTAACTGAATCAATGAGTCCAAAACCAAATATCTGATCTCTGGTTTTCGAGACCAAGACGCAAGTGATTTCAGTAGTGGAAACCACACGTTTGAAGGAGTGATGAGATTCAAGTATCTTGGATCTCTCATTACTCACGATAATAGTGTGGGAGAGGATATCAGGGTTCGCCTTGCCGCTGGCAATCGGGCTTTGTATCCTCTACGTCCACTGCTGAAATCAAAATATCTTGCAAATAGGAATAAGCTGAAGCTGTACAGAGTGTTGATCAGACCCGTTGTCATGTATGGATGTGAGAGTTGGATCTTGACGGATAAGTACGAAAGATGGCTTCTAACATTCGAGAGAAGAATCATGCGTGTAATATATGGCCCAAAACGCGACGTTGATGGCACATACCGATTTTTATTCAATCACGAGATCAGGAATTTAATGCAAATTCCTGATATCGTGCATGAAATCAAAGGACAGCGAGTACGCTGGCTCGACCACGTTCTGCGTGCTGATCCGAAACGAATGATACAGCGATCTTTGAAGGGAGAACCGCCTTTCGGTAGGCGAAGAGGTCGCTGTCGGCGACGATGGCTCTACGGCGTAGAGAGCGATCTGGCATCTTCCAACTGCTTGCAACAGTATGAAGAGCTGGCTCGTGATCGAAACTGTTAGAGCCAGATTGTTGACACGGTACGGGCCAACAATGGCCTGTAAAAACCGGAAAATATAAATATAAATAACTGAATATAGGTATATTGAGTTACTATTCCGTTAATTGGCTTACTATTCAGATAATTAAGATACTAATAATGAATTTAAACTCATCATTTCAGTCGACTTTAACAAATATGTATAGCTTCTTCGATGCGTAAAACAAAAACTACACGAATAATAAACAAAATGTAAAAAACCAAAAAAGCTGATTTCCATTTGACAGATTCTTGTAACATAACCAATAAATTTCTATTTATTTTTTTGTTATTGAAAAAAAACACTTTGAATTTACAACAATAAATTAAAAAATAATAAACTTAACATAATTATTCATTATTTTAATTATTTTCACAATGAATTAAGCCTGATTTCCATAGTGAAAAAATACTGACAAAATAGTCAAGGCGGGATAAAAAATATATTTTTTCTTAAAGTGCGAGTGAAATAAAAAATATTTCCAGTATAAAAAATTTATTATATATTTATATATGGTTACTGAGAAAACAATTATAGCAGTACTGACAAAATATATCAAGAGACGTATTTTTATTCAGTACGGGAGAAATATTTTATAGGAAAAATAAATATGGATGATTTTTTATTGTCAATTCATAATTTTAACATTTCGTTTTGGTGTTGAATGACTTAATTCATTAAGAAAATAATTTAAATACTGAATACTGAATAATTAATACTGAAGCAGGCTTTAACCATACTTTTCGAAAAATTCTTACAGTAGGTAGAAATCTTCATTTGTTGTTCATATTTAATAAAAATAAATTTTAACATGTCTATTTTAATTTTTTACATTTTCTTTAAATTTCTGCAGTGGCCCTATTCTGGTTTTCCCAGGGAACTGGGAATTTTTGACGTTTTTATAACAGTTGGGAATTATTTTTTCCAAAAGTGTATTCTGGCTATTGGGAAAAATATTTCGTTTGGAAAAAATAATTCCCAATTATTACAGTTTTGACGTTTATTTTTCCCTATTAAAATTGTTGGGAATTCATATTTCTTATGGTAAAATACTCATAATCATAATACTAGAGTATAAATTTAAATTTTTTTTATTATTTCTTAAAAGCAAAAACACCTATTTTCTTAAATTTGGTCTTATCTGCCCTAAAATATAAAAAAATTAACTCATTCATAAATACTTATAATCATAATAAATAGTGAATGTAAAAAATAATTCCAACCCTTAAAAATTTTTAATTGTTTTTCAAAAGCGAAAACACCTATTTTTTTTTTTAAATTTGTTATTCATCCGTCAATATTTAAATCATATTCAAATATAATAACATAGCGCACCATGGAAAAACCATTTAAAAGGTACTCTAGTGGCGAACATTTAAAATTATTTATTTCACAGAGGGGAAATAATTCCCAGCACGCCAGAATACACTTTTGTGAATTGGGGAATAAAATATTGGGAATTATTATAGTTGGGAATTGGGAAAAAAATTTTCCCAATTCCCAATTCCCAGGGAAAACCAGAATAGGGCCACAGAATACACTTTTGGGAATTGGGGAATAAAATATTGGGAATTATAATAGTTGGGAATTGGGAAACATTTTTTCCCAATTCCCAGGGAAAACCAGAATATGGCCACAGGTTTGTATCTAAAACTCGCACTGTAAACATCCATAAATTATGACATGATAGCTTCTGGCTCTTACTTAAAATATTGTTACGATTTCGCCGAGTGGTTATTCTAATAATTTATCCGGTTCGATCACTGGATTGTGAATATTAAACTCGCAAAGATTAAATTTCAATTACATTTATTTTCCACAAATATTACACAAATATTTCACAAATAATTCACTAATATTTATTTTCACTATTATTTTACACAATATTTATCACTACTATTATTTTAACACTTCACTTTCACTATTATTTTCACTTCCCGATATTAACACTTCAAAATTCAAAATTGAACTGATCCCGTAACTCAAATGTCTACACGTATTTATACGACGCAAAGGCATGTAGAACATTCCATTATTTGCTTCTCTACACTTCTCGAATTTTCGTTGCGTCGTATTTGGTTCGCTCCGCCTATTTTGTTATTTCTTTTTATTTTGTTCGTTTATGTAAACATTTGGTTACAGGGTAATCCCTACTGTTATAATTTTCTTTTTAATTATCACAGGTGACATCTGTGATTCGTGACACTACCCTCCGCCCAAACCTGTTCGTCCCGAACAGGATCCAGACCTCTTCCTTTGTAGAACGCCAGTCGCTCCAGGTGTCCAACGATGGGTTTTCCTCGTACTCCTCTTTGGATCCTATAGACCACGTCGTTAGTTCTGACCTTGTACGGTCCCTCCCATCTAGTTTCTATCTTCTTTGATAATCCTTTCCTTCGTCGTGTTCCAGTTCCTCCATCCAACTTCCCACAAACAGCCGTTTCCGAGTGTGGTGGTCGCTTCGCCCGATGATCCAATGTTATCCTCCTTACGATTGGCTCCTCCCCGTTGTTAAGTTCCAAAGGCAGTTCGACATTACCGTAGCGCAATGTTCCCCGTCCAAAATCCAATACGAATCCATTTCGTTTCATGAAGTCCATTCCCAGGATGACCTCATCCATAATATCCGCAACCAGAACTTCATGTCGAAAACCATTGTTCCCGATTCGTATTTCCACCTCCTTCTTTCCTTTGATAGCTGCACTGTCGCCTGTCGCCGTTTGTAACTTGAACCCTTCCATAGGCTCAACTCCATCCGTGATAAAATCCGGCCGCACAATCGTTCTCGTTGCTCCGGTGTCCAATGTTATCATACTGGATCGTCCCTCTACTTCGCCTTTCACCATCAAGCTATCACCACCTTTTGCCAATCTGGAAATGGGGATGAAGGTTATGGAGCATTTGGTTGTGGGAGTCAGCTTTTGCTCCTCAAAGCTGACTCTTACTCGTTTAACGCCTTCGTTGTTGTTTGGCGTTCCTCCTCGGCTGCTGCTTTTCTTTCCTCCGGTGGCCTTCGGTACATTGGCGATGGTGTTCTCGCCCGTTTGCGCCTTATCTCCCAGCATTCCCGTGAGATGTGTCCTATTTTGTCACAAACCCAACATCTGATTTTACTAGTTCCATCCCGGAATCTCGTTGTCCGCCAGTTATCTGTTGGTTTGATGTTATTGCCCTGTTTGTGACTGATTGCTGGTTCCACTTCCACACGACGTACCTTGACTGCTGGTTTGATAATGTTGTTTGCAGTCTCGTTGGTTAATGCACACGCGATGGTTTCCGCAAACGTTGCTTTTGGAGACAATACGACTGCACGTCTCGTATCTGGATCCCGTATACCATCGGTGAAAGCGTCGATCTTGATACGCTCCGTGTATTCTCCTGCCATGTTGTAGTGGGCGAGGTGCACTAACCGCTCTATATCAGCCGCATACTCCTGGAGCGTCTCTCCAACCCGCTGACATCGTCCCTTCAACTCCATACGATGTAGCTCCCGTCGATGATCCCCTCCATATTTTCGCTCCAAAGCCAACATTATTTTTCCGTAGTCTTCCCGTTCGTATTCCGGCACAATTTGTAGGAGCTCCGCAGCAC
The DNA here is from genome assembly GCA_963932295.1 of Tipula lateralis. Taxonomy (NCBI): domain Eukaryota; kingdom Metazoa; phylum Arthropoda; class Insecta; order Diptera; family Tipulidae; genus Tipula; species Tipula lateralis. The sequence goes on from OZ010736.1 coordinate 95,828,296, forward strand.
TACCTTTTAGCGCCACAATTAATGCTGCTACCCGATCCTCTTCACACCAACCGTTCCTTGTGGCCGCCATTTCAAACTGGAGTTTGAAGATGTTGAATGGTGTGGTTCCGTCAAATGTTGGTGGCTTCAATTTAATCGAGCTGGTTGGTCGAGCAATTTGGGTGCTGCCGTTTGTTTTAAGATCCATCAATTCTTTTTCAATCTTCATGATTCTCTGATCTGCCACCTCAGATTGCTGAAGACTGCGAGATTCAAACTGCTCAAGCTTACGCTCCATTTCTATTTTGACTGTGTCAACTTTTGTGTTCAACGTAACGGAGAGCTCTCGAAACTTCTCGTTGACACATTTTTCTTGCTGCTCCAACCGTTCGATGATGCTCTCTTGACCTGTTCTCATGCTTTCTTGATCGGCACGCATCTGTTCCTTCAGGTCGCTCTTTAATTGATCTTGGCCGGTAATCATATCGGTTTTTAGCCCACCGATCATCTGCTGCATTTGTTGCATAGCAGCCATTAGTTGCCCCATGTCGAAACCTCCAGATGTTGTTGGAGTAGTTTCTTTAACGATGACATTCTGCACTTCTGTTCTGGTCGTTGATTCCGTTGTGACTTCAACGGCTTGTATTTCGGTTGAATCCGGTGCCCCAAAATTAAATTCATGTTGATCTGGGTCAACATTTTCATCCAACAAAGCTGTACGGAGTCTCAACTGCAACTCGTTTCGGTTGCCCACAGTTGGTAGATTCCGTAGCCCCAACTCCTTCTTCAAATCTGCCACTTTTAAGTCCATTAATTTCATCTTGGATATTCACAATCCCACCGCTGTCACCAATTGTTACGATTTCGCCGAGTGGTTATTCTACTTATTTATCCGGTTCGATCACTGGATTGTGAATATTAAACTCGCAAAGATTAAATTTCAATTACATTTATTTTCCACAAATATTACACAAATATTTCACAAATAATTCACTAATATTTATTTTCACTATTATTTTACACAATATTTATCACTACTATTATTTTAACACTTCACTTTCACTATTATTTTCACTTCCCGATATTAACACTTCAAAATTCAAAATTGAACTGATCCCGTAACTCAAATGTCTACACGTATTTATACGACGCAAAGGCATGTAGAACATTCCATTATTTGCTTCTCTACACTTCTCGAATTTTCGTTGCGTCGTATTTGGTTCGCTCCGCCTATTTTGTTATTTCTTTTTATTTTGTTCGTTTATGTAAACATTTGGTTACAGGGTAATCCCTACTGTTATAATTTTCTTTTTAATTATCACAGGTGACATCTGTGATTCGTGACAATATATTACCGAAAAATTGATGAATTTAACAGCGTTAGCCATAAGTATTTAACAGTGTTCTCATATTTCGATCTCGAAGAATTAAACGTCAAAATCCAAAAGTAAACAAACAGGTTTAAATAATTCATAATTTTTATTATTATTTATATATAATTAATATACTATATAATTAAATCGTAAATTGTAATTATAACTATATAATTACAATTTATGATTTATTTAACCGACTCCCGCAAAAAAGAAAATTTTCTCTTTCTCTTAAATAATTAATTTTAAGAAATATAACCTAATAATTATTTACCTCAGTGGGTCTGATAGCCAGAAAAATACAAAGAGGCATAAAACCTCACCCTTAAGTCTTCTTACGTTGTATACAATTTGTATTAGGTTCTGTATAGTTAAAACTTAATTTTACTCGAAAATACTTAACTGCTAGCGGTCAACTAGTCTTTACTAACTAGCGGTAAATAGTAAAACTAATTGTAAGTCATGAAATTGAAAGATTCAATATTCAACCGGTATCAATCCAATACGGCAGCGAGGTGAAGAGAATATTATTTCAATTTTATAATGGGGAGTATTATAGCGATTTGCTATAAAAATTACAGGGTAATCGTATTTTCGCAGGCTCAAAATACTTAAAAACGGTATTTATTTTTATTATTAACAAGCGATTAGCAATCTTAAATTGTCAAATGGAACATTTAATTGATTTCTGTGATAACTCTGCGACTTATAGTGTCATGTCGTGGAATTTAACAGATAAATTTGGAGTAGTGAAGAGTGATTTCGTTGCGTCTAATATAAATGGAAATAAAACTTCCGATGAATTTCTTAAGCGAGGATGCTTAATTGAAATCATATCGGATTATCGCGAGGAGCGTGATGAAACTCATTTTAGATTGCAGGATTCTACCTTATGTTTGGATCAGGTTCATCCTATTTTAAAGTGCTCGAAGGATGATTACTTTGTTATTAGTAAGGAATTATGGAAATATTTGCTGAGTATCAAAATTGAAGGGCGAATTAAATTCATGCAAAAAGTTCACAGTCGCAGATTTGATATGGAAATGTTGAAAGTTAACCGAAACATTCGTATTCAAGGACTGCAAGGGGCCAAGGTCAAATTCTATGACTTTCTAGTCAAGCACAACGGTGAAGTGAAAGAAATTGGCCCCGGACTATATATCGGTTTACAATTGAAGGTAAGCTTATATTGAACTTGGTTAGTCAGTTAATGGTAGATTTTATAAAACTTTTGTCAAATTTTAGGGTGATCATTCTTCGATACCCACTGAACTTAAATGTTTGTCAGGATATTATAATTTTGGGGGCATAGGAATTGTCGTCCCAGCAGATTGGATAATGCTAAATTTGTATGTAGAAGATACCTGGCAAAGAGAATTGATTGCAAAGTACGAAGATTCTTTTTCTCTTATCGATATGTCGGCTCATGAAATTAATTTAGAGTTTGCCAAAAACGCTTTAATCCGTGCTCAACGACAATCTACACGAATTGAGGATCCAAACAACACAAGTTATAGTGACCTTAACTCAATCATATTAGCTAGCAACAATCATGATGAAGCGGTGCAAAATAGTAAACAGACTAATTGCGAATTGTGTGGCAAAACGAGCGATATTGAACGATGTATTACATTACGGGATTGTCTACATTTGTTTTGCTTGCATTGTATACGTGGACATATCGAATGTCTTTCAAATAATTCGTATATCAGCTGCCCGTACAACAAAGATTATGAATGTCCCTTCGACTTGTTGGATATTGAAATAAAAAATTTGGTCGGAGCTTCACTATATAGGAAAATTATCAACAATCGGCGAAAGAAATACGATTTAGGAATCAATTCTAATGCGCGACCATGTCCAAATGTAAAATGTAATAATGTATGGATTTCTTCATCATCCGTTGTCCAGCACAATAATAAACGATGTCCGAAATGTGGTTTGGCTTGGTGTTATATATGTTGTGTAAATAAACTTTGACATAAGTTATAGGAATAAGAACTAATCGTAATTTTTCTTTTTTATAGAGTTCGCATGAACCTGAAGAACGGCATAAAACTAGAAAACGAAAAAATAGGAAACTTTTAACCAAGCCTTTGCTTGGAACTTGTGCTAACTGTTGCAAACCAAATGTTCAATTAAGCGAGAGTAATACTTTACAAAATTGTAAACATAAATTTTGTAACGATTGCATTGTGCCAATGATTAAAAAACAAATACCCGGATCCTCGTACATACAATGTTTTATTTGTCAACAGTTAGAAGATAATAAAGTGAATAAGACTACAGGGCCGGAATTATTACAATTACTTCGCGATAATCAAAATAAACAACAAGATATGGCGAATCTTGTAGAACTTTGTTGCTGCAAACCACCAGGATCCAACTGTAATATTGTTTTGAAATGCAAGCATAAATTTTGTCGAACATTCCTTATGAGGATTTTAGAAGAGCAGCTTCAGAGCCTTTCTAGCGCTCTATGCCCAACCTGTTTCGAAGAAATCGATGATTATCAAAAGAAACGTTTAGTTGATGAAATGAAAGTCGGAGACTTTGAGAAATGTGGAACATGCTCTAATCAGGCCGAAATTAATTTAACAACATGTAAACATGCATTTTGTCGTAACTGTATCTCTGATTTGATCACGAATCAAGCGTCCGATCTACGTAAAATGTCTATAAATTGCACCATTTGTCATGATCCCGTTAATGATTCAGATATTTTACTATACGGAAGTAAAGAAATATTCGATCAATTTAGATCGAAGATTGAAGCCGCCATATTGGTTTCAACACCAGTTGAACGCATAATACTAAATAATTGGTCATTTTATTGTGAATCATGCGACCAACGTATTTCGCTTAAACGAGAAGTTGTATTGACTGGATCTCGCGATTGCTTCTGTCTCGTGTGTTGTAAGAATTTTATAGGGCGACAATTATCGAACTCCCAGATTCCGGCGTGTCCACTCTGTCATAAGATAACCCAACAATTTGAAGTAGAAGCAGTAATAGGAGGAAAACCCGTCGAAAAGCTGAATAGCTGTAAAACTTTAATAGAATGCTTTAAGTGTCATGATAGTTTTGAAGAAAACTTGATACAAAACTGTTCAAAATGTAATAATTCGATTTGTAAGAAATGTGCCAGATCAATCGCTTTAGATCAAATCGTAAATAACCAGCCTCGTAGCTGTTCATTTTGTAAAATTTTGCTCGATGAAACCCAAATCGCCAACATTACGAATGCCACATTTTCAATACGAGACTCAGAGATAAATTGTGATTTGAATAGAACGTATACAGTTGAAATCTCATTTAAATGTATCGTGTGCAAAAAATCAATTGACCGTGCTTCGCAAATCATACTGATCAATTGTAAACATGAAATATGTCGCAAATGTTTATGCCAAAATATATCAAACCAAAAAAGCAAAAATTTCAAACCAAAATGTCCTGTTTGTAGTAAGGCTATCAACCAGAAACAACTTGAGTCACTTCTAATTTCAACTACCAGCAAATACACTACTAAATCGAATCAAATTGATCAACTCAATTTTTTTCAAAAGTTTCAGACCCAACCGGAAACAATTTCAACAAGTACTAAAGCAGCAGTTAAAACTTTTGGCAACACGGCACCAAGTGTGAAAATTTTGCAACCCATCGACATATGTTCAATGTGCTATGAAAAATGTCAACCAAATGTTATCTTAAAGAATTGCAGACATAAATTTTGCTGGCAGTGTGAACAGATAAGCATATCGTTACAATTACAGCAGCCAAATGGAACTCCAGAGTGTCCTATATGTCGCACACCGATCGATTCAGATGAAATAACATTATTTTATACTTTGTTGCACGATATATCTGTCGATTTCCCCCCACTTGAACCATGCACATCGTTACTAAAGAATAATCGTTTGTTTGAATGTCCGATTTGTGATCAAAATATAGATTTCGAATGTGGCATAGTCTTAAAAAACTGTGGTGATATGTTATGCAGAGATTGTGTCATGTACGTGATTGTACAGCAATTAACTTATAACCAAACACCAAACTGCCCTATATGCAAAACTCGCATAACAGATGAAGAAGTGTATGCCATCGATCCAGATGTCTTTGAAGAAAAACGATTGGGACGCCAAAATTTGAATACATCGCGACACAAAGAAACGAAATCCGATGTTATTGAAATGTACTATTGCGCTATTTGTGAAGAAATGTTTAAGTTGCGTGCGACTAAAGTATTGTCGTTCTGTAAAGATCAGTTTTGTCGTCAGTGTATTACGATAGTATTGGCCGAACAGACATTAGTCGATAAAATACCCAGCTGTCCATTGTGTTGTCAAGAAGTGTCTTTCTCTGATATTATTGATATTTCCGGTTCTGAGGATTTCAAACGTTATATGGATGCTAAACGGAAAAAATAATATCATATGTTGAATGCTTGAATATTCCAATTTTTGTAATTTTGTTATCTAGAAAATAAGATGCCAGTCACTAAATACATTTTATGATTTAAAATGATTTGTTGTCATTCCTCAAGTATATAAAGTTTGTACAACGTTTACTTAATAATGCGTTAGTTTAAAATTCAAATCCCGATCATAATCTACGTTTGACCTTGACACTGAATGCGATGTTCTAAAAGGACATAACTGCTTGCACATGAGACTAGTCAACCTGCCAATTGTCTGTCTACTTGCGCCCACTGGTTTAAGTCAATCCATTAATAAAGACTGGTGGGCTCTATACCTTGGCACGATGTCAGATTGGTGATTGAAAAAAAAAAAAAAGCTAGAGCTGGCAGAAATCAAACCGACTTATGTAATAATAGGTCCCTACTCCCGACACGAAACTGCGACTAAAAATGGAGAAAGAATGATGTGCTTTGCGATCGCTCATGGTCTCAAAATGTTAAGTACAATCTTTTCTCATAAAAACATCCATTTGGAAACATGAACATATCCACGTAAAACATACCGAAGCATCATATGTTGGTTTCAAAAGAGAGGACTAGGGTTGTCCTAGACGTGAAATCTTATCGGCCGCCAACAAAATACGTAGGCAGTGACCATTTGCTGGTCACTGCAAAGCTACAATGGAAATTTTCGTACAAGTCGAGGAGGACAGAGAAATATACAACGCGATTCTCCTGTGAAGCTCTGATAAATGAAGAAACGCAACGAAAATATCAAGATCTTGTCAGCAATTACATTTGCGATCTAATTACTAATCTGGAAAAGTGAACAGGGTCTGAGAAGAATTGAAAACCTTGGTTATCGATGCTGCCCAGCACATTCTCGGTATAGTGAAAACTACATCCAAAAATGATTGGTTTGATGATGAAGTAAAGCTGTCCTTACTAGGAGGACATATAAATGAGTTTGAAGACAGAAAAAGTGCGAATGGTGGAAGGCAAGGGTCTTAAGAGTACAATAATTCAGCAATTTGCGTGGTTTCTTAAAAGAAATCACCGAATTGCGTCATAATTTAAGATCTCGGCCAACTGCCATTCGGGACCAGGATGGAAACCTCTGTGTTAACGATGATGCGGTACTCTATACATGGCGTGAACAGTTTTCTGACCCACTTAATATTCCACATGTATCACAAGCTGTATTTGAATACCTACCCTCAAATACAGACCGCAGAGATGATCATTGCGGATCCATCCTATCAGGGCTGCGGGGTCGAGGAGTCGGACTATTTTGGCGGAGTCGGAAAAATACTCCCGACTCCGACTCCGCATTTTTTATTTTGCTTTCTCTCCAAAATGTACCTTACAAAATTTATACAGAAAATCAAAAACAACAACAACCACACACACAACGCAATGATTTTTTTTACTTTCTCTATTGTCTCAGTGTCTGTCATATTCTTCAACGCCACAAAAATATCAATAATTATTGTATGAGAATTTTCTATGTATGTAATAAAATAAATAAAATCCTTTGTTTTCTTTTTAGTTCTTTACACCTTTATCCTATTGTTTGACACCTTTTTAGTCGTTTATGAACATTTTATAATAACGGAAACGGATACTGGAAATTATTTCGTGTGTCAAGTAAAAGTAGACAATGATGAAAACGAGGAAATCTGTGGTGCCAAAATTAGCGCATTCGCCGGTGAAAGTAGCAATGCGCCCAGTAGAGCTGCGAATTTAAAACGCCATATACAGCGTAGTCCTAAAATTTTTATTACTCTTATTGAAAAAGAAAACTCAAAAAATAATCAAGCTGTAGAAAAAGCAAAACCACAGACAAGTCAAGCTCTTATAACGAAGTTTTTTAAAAATCGGGCTATAATTATTTCAATGACAGCTGACAAGTTTAAAACCTGTCTTACTGAAATGGTTTATAAAAATTCGGTCCATTTAACATTTTTTACTACATCAGCTTTTCGTGGCTTGAATGGAGAAATGGCAGCAAAGCTTGGGATTTCATTAGAACGAGACAGCATCCGAAACTTGGTGATAGCTTAGGCTGAAGAACTGAAGCAATCTCTTAAAAATGAGTTAGCCGCTCGATTCATTTACCTTAAAGTTGATGAATGTACGCGCCACCGAGTTAACTATTTCGCTATTAATGTTCGATTTGTAAACGCTGAAAAGGAAATGGTCACGCGAACTCTAGCTGTAAAGGATACTGAAGCACAGCACACAAGTATATATCTAAAGCAAATAATAATGGAAGTGGTAACCGAATTTGGTATTAAAAAGGAACAAGTTCTAAGCATGGTAACTGATAACGCTACTAACATGCTGAGCACAGGTCAGAAGCTAAATTCCGACGAAGACGAAGTAACTGTTGAGGACAATTTCGAGAATCAAAATGAAAATGAAGCTATTTCAGATGAAAGTAATGATGATGATTTAGATTCGTTCGTAGACGCTGCAGCAAGTGTAGTCAAAATTCACCACATGCGATGCGCCGAACATCCACTTCATTTGGCTATCCGTGACGGATTGAAACAAAAGGAGTCATCCAAACTACTTAGCAGAATACGGGCAGTTGTAGTTGCCCTTAGAGCTCCGAAATTAGATGCCATCCTTAAAAGACGTGCTGGAAAAGGAGCCATATTGGATCAGGCAACGCGATGGGGTAGTACTTACCTTATGGTGCAACGAATGCTTGAATTAAAATTTTATCTTAATGATATGGCCAACCCAGCAGTGAAAATGTCGGAAACTCAATGGGACCAAGTGAAGAACATAGAATCTCTGCTACGGAACCCGTTCTTAGTTACAAAAAGACTTCAATCAGCAGACTTGACCCCCGGTCAATTTTATAAAGAATGGCGTAGCGTAATTTTTCACTTAGAAAAAATCTCAAATATCCTTGCAACAGAAATAAAATCGTCGTTAATGCGTAGAGAAATTCTTCTGCTTGATAACGAAATATTATTGGCGGGAATTTATGTCGACCCCAAGGTTAGAATTTTATTAAGTGATGATCAACAAAAATGAGGCAAAACGGCGTTATATAATTTGGCAATCCGCTTAAAAGGTTTTTTAGATATTACTGAAAAACATCTCAGTTATAGTAACCAGCCGTCATCTTCATCTATCAACCATCAGGAAAATCCAGTTGAAGAAGTCGAAGAAAAAGATGAATTCGAGAAATTTCTAGATGATCAAGAGAAATCGAAACGACTTCGATTGACACCGCAGACGATAGTATAGAACTTACACAATTGCAACAATTCAGGATTGATTTTTTGATGGCTTGGAGAAACTAGATAAAATTAACAGAAGTACAATTCTCAGTGTTCTTGAGGCCATTTCACACTATTCTGAAATAATACAGGAAGCGGCTCTGTTGGTCACAGCGTTACCACCAACTCAAGTAAGCGTGGAACGCTTGTTTTCTGCATTGAAAATTATTAAATCGGATCTAAGAGCTTCTATAAAGCCGGATCTACTCGAGGCTATTTTAATTTTACGAACAAATTCTTAATTAATTAATTGGTCGACATTTTTTATTTTTATTTTATTTCTTTAATTCGGTTTTTAATTTTTGTTTTGTTGTAATTGAAATGAATTTGTAATTACGATGAATAAATAATTTGAATACGAGTAGTATTGTTGAATTTTATAATTTAATATTTTGATTATATATAGAAGTTGGAGTCAGAGTTGCAGTCGGAGTCGGATATGCAATTTATAAAACATCGGAGTCGGAGTCGAAGAATTATTTTACCGACTCCGCAGCCCTGCATCCTATGAGCAATTCACAATGGTTATGCCGATATTTAAGAAAAATATGAACGATGCACATGCAGTTTATTGCATTTATTCAGAGCTCTTGATATTCGGAGGGCTAGCTTTGTAGAAATAATCGATCACTAATAAGGAGGATTCCATCCAAATCGGACAATCGCTGGTCAAGTTTTTCTCTAAGGATGATCCAGATGTTCCTCAATCAAACCTATGACTCGATCAATCGAGAGAGACTATGGTATGCGCTTCAATATTTAGGAATATCAAACAAATGCGTACATCTATATTAATGACTTAAAGTAACGAAGTCACAATTCAATCGAATGCTGTTGTAAACAGGCAATCGAGAACTATTGCAATTACTTCTGGTGTTCGACAAGGAGATGCGCTTTCCCCGATACTTTCTAATCTCATATTGGAATACATCCTTTGTGAAAGTGGAACACCACAGATATCTTTGTGATTGGATTAAATGGCAACGGAGTGCAAGAGATACTTGACCCACTGAAACAGTTTTCAGCTGCCATTGGTCTCAAAATGAACGAGACCAAAATCTGATCTCTGGTTTTCGAGACCAAGACAATAATGATTTCAGTAATAACCACACGCTTGAAGGAGTGATGAGATTAAAATATCTTGGATACTCGCGATAATACTGTGAATTTGCTTTGCCGTTGGTAATCGGGCTTTATATCCTCTACGTTCACTTCTGAAATCAAAATATCTTGGAAATTGATCAGCCCTGTTGTCATGTACGGATGTGAGAGTTGAACCTTGACGGATGAGAAGGAGAATGGCTTCTAACATTCGAGAGCAGAATGATAAGGTGAGAGTCCTTTCAGTAGGTGAAGAATTCGCTGTCGGCGTCGATGGCTCCACGGCGATCTGGCAGCTTCTACTTGCTTGCAACAGTATGAAGAGCTGACTCGGTACGGGCAAACAATGACCTGTAAAAGGCGTCAAAAACAAAATTTTGACTGTATCAATTATTTAGCATTTAGGTATAACAGTTGCTCGAACCATTTCTGGTTATAACGAAACTTCTCTTTTTGAACCGGTGTCAGTGTTACTTATAAAATAACAATTTGATTATTAAACATTAACAGTCTTGTGATAATCCAATAATTTATAATACAAATATTTTAAGTCCGTTGACATTAATGCTATCTACGTTTAATTGATAGTAGATGCAATCAAAATAAAAACTTACTTATTAAATTATTTTCTGTTAGGAAGCATTCACTTGCAAAATTAGACCTTCTTCTTGTGTCATAATCATGTCGCTCATAAATTCTCATAAGCTCAAAGTAAATTAGTATTAGGAGTTCTCTATCACTTCTGAGTGAGTGAAATTGATCGAATAATTTTTATGACAGTTAACAAACGGGCACATATAGCAAAGACTTAAGAATTCTTTTCTGAAGCATTTCTAGTTTATACTTTATACTCTGTACAGCCACTTCAAATCGGATTAAGATATATATACTAAACACGACTGGATCTAGTCATAGTACAAAAGTAGTAATGATTTGTTCGGTAGGATGTGTTTTTTTTGAATTTGTCTATATGATTCGCCAAACTTAGTTTGCTATCAATCTCTAGACCCAAGTTGTTTTACTTATTAGTGACCCTTTCGATGAAGAAAAAGTTATAAGTGATTGGGTTCGCGTTTAAAGTGTTTATCTTCAGCTTTTTGTTCTCAAATATAGTTAGTTTCCTCATTATTTAATAAAAGATGATTAATATTCAACCATCTATTGATACACTGTAGATCATGTTGCGTTTGAGAGATCAATAGTTCTAACGATTTTAATTCATAAATGAGAACTGCATGTCATTGACATATAACAACGTATGGCCAAGGATAGAGCTTTGTGGTACACTAGGGTTCTATAGGACCTCACGGCTATATCTATCATTTATTTTCACATATTGTCATAGAACAGATAACTATCGAATAAGTTTAATTGTTTATTTGTAAACCCCATCTTTTTCAGCTTAATTATTAATATAGCGGGATGGACCATATCGAATGCTTTGCATATCTAAAGAAATATACACTTTCTTGTCCAAGCTTTTGTTAAAGCTAAAATATCTCAGCTGCATGTATAAATCTCATTGATAAGATTTATACATATGCAACTGAGGTGTTAAACCTTTAAGTAAAGCCCAATTGCCACTTGCTGATCACTCAATTTTGTGCCAGAAACTGGTTTAACCTGTATAATATGATCTTTTCAAAAACTCTAGAGTTTGATGATAGTACCGAAATCGGATGATAATTCGTTACATCCATCTAACTGTCTGATTTATGCATAGGAGATACTTAGGAGATTTCATACTTCTCTAGGAAGATTCCAGTGATATAAATGTATTATTGATAAATTTAACCAACAACGGAGTTAAAATATTAATCGTATATTGTAATATCATAACTGAAATCCCATCAATTCATGTAGCAGCATTAGCGTTTAGGCCCATAATCACAGAACGTATTCTTGAGATTCTGTTGCGAATGCTAATTTAAAAGGAAATAGTATGTCGAAGCTTAAATATCCAAAATCATTTAAAGAAACCACGCGAATTGCGCTTATTGCTGAGTTAAGTCCTTAGCCTTCCACCATTCGCGCTTCTTCTGTTTAGAAATGCTTTTAGCTGTTCCCCTTGCAAGAAATGTTTTTTTTCTTGTTGCAATTATAAACCGAGTCAGCGCTTCATTGTAGGCTATATTTCGTTGCTCAACAGCAAGACGACACTCCTCATCTAATCAATCATTTTTGTGCGTAGTTCTCACTATACCTAGCATCTGCTGGGCGGCATCGATAACCGAGGTTTCCAATACTTCCCGGACTCTGTTCACTTCTTTAGATTGGCAATTAGATCACAAAATGCTATTGCTGGCAATATCTTTTTTTCGTTGCGTTTTTTCAGACCTTCACAGAAGAATCGCGTCGTATATTTCTCTATCTTTCTTGACTTGTACGAAAATTTCCATCGTAGTTTTGGAGTTACCAAATAATGTTCACTACCTACGAATTTTTTTGACAACAGATAAGATCTCACATATTTGACAACCCAAGCCTGCTCTTTTTAATTCAACACAAGCGCTACGAGTTCCAACCGATACTCTGCCATACATGTGATAAGGCCGTCAAACGCGCCAAGTTTTCGAATTGACTGCACGACTTATATTGATAATGTGAGCCCTTTTGAACACAGTTTTCATTACATTCTCACACATTTCACGCGGTATTTCATTAATTTCATCACGAATATTTTGTTTGAGTTGCTCAAGCATTTCTGGTTTGTTTGCATAAGCCTTGCTTTTCAGATAGCCCCACAAAAAGAAATCCGGAGCAGTCAAATCAGGCGACCGTGGAGGCCAATCAAGATCACCATTTTTTAAATAACTTGTTATGGAAAGAGGGCTCGCAGTAATTCCATTGTAATCCTGGCTGTATGCGATATGGCACCGTCTTGTTGATACCACATGTAAATCAAGCCCAAAGCATGCAATTGTGGTGTTAAAAAGTTTCAATCATATCCTCCGCTCCCCATTCACAGTTACCGTTACGTCGTTTTCATTTTCAAAGATGTAAGGTCCAATGATTCCTCCTGACCAAATTGCATACCACTTGTCACTTTTAATGGATGTAAAGGTAAATGATGAATAATTTGAGGGTTTTCCATTGCCCAGAACGGACTACATATTCTGTTTATTCACATATCCATTCAAATGAAAATGTGCCTCGTCACTCGTTATGATTTTTTCATGAAAATCGGGGTTGTCATGGGCGAGCTGTAACATCCTATTGGCATATGTAGGGCGGCGTAATTGGTCTTGTGGAAGAAGCTCTTGTGTCAACTGAATCTTAAATGGAAACAAGTGCAAATCCTTTTGCAAAATTGTGGCCAAACTTATTTTTTGAAGACCAAGCTTCTGATCACGGCGTTGAATTGAGGTTGATGGATTGTTTTGATCACTTTCTTGAGCAGCAGAAATGTTTTCAGCCGATCTTGCAGTACGTTGTAGCCCATGCTTGGGCCTATCACCTACAGACCATCGAAATCATTCACTACACGATAAATAGTGCGTTTTGTTGGCACGTTGTTTCTCCCAAAAATTTCACGTAACTTTCTCATCGTCACAGTAATCGATGATTGATTTTGATAAAATGTTTTAACGATTAAAACACGTTGGTGTATCGAATATTTTTCCATAATAAATTTGCCACGGGTCTACTTCACGACTGCCAAATATGAACTGTCAAGACTAACGTTTACCAAAATGGCGGCAAAACAAAGTAGTATACTTTCCCGGCGGACACCCTGTATTAAACAATTGATTTCCTGTTTTACAAATTCATTTACTTGTAATCGAAGACAAATTACGTTTCCAGATGTCAAATCTTGAGCTTCATGGAGTTTTCGTACATACAATCCAATAAATGAATTTATATACTACCAGAGCAAACAGATTGATTCAATAGATAAAGTTAAAGACGGTTAAGGATACCAAAAACAGTACCATCAACCCCAAAAACAAATCGAATATTGTCTTATAACTAGAAAAATATATTGGGCCCCCATTACCATGCGACCTACAACTATTCACGTTTGAAAAATTAATTGATTAAAACAAACTTTTAAAGAATGAAAATATTGTCGTCTTCTTTGATGTTGCACGTCCATTTAATAAAGTTTCTCAGCTGACTAAAATGCCATTGTTGCAGTAGTGGTACAAGTTAGTGTTCTAAGACCTATATCACACTTGCTATACACAACTGATTTGCAAACTAGAGACAACGCTATAAACAAAGATTGAACCAATGCAAGTGCCCCATAATTAAACGGGCTTATTATATAGCAACGAACTCAAGTTATATAATTAGGTCTAGGCCGAATGGACAAAATCTTGCTGTGCAAATCTATGCAACGCCTATGACAGAAATCGTCAAAGAAACGATCAGGGGTAAGCACGAATCACATCCTAATGAATTGTCTAGGAATATTCCAAATCAACTCACATTCATATTTGTCACAAACAATTCACATTTAAACATTTTAATTTGGTTGGATATTTATTTATTCATTTCAACATATGTACTTTTTAAAAATAAAAAAACTTACAATAAAAATTCAAATGTAAGATAGAAAACTAAATTTACTTGTCACGCTTATTAGTCATATATTGTTTGAAACCTTCAGATCCACATAGACTAATAATATCCGAAGCGGCAACTTCGCGAATACACACTGGGCAGCTCGGTACTGTATTGACCAATAACTGATTATTTAATTCTGTGGTGATGCACGATCGACAAAAGTAATCATCACAAAATAAAAGTTTCATCGTCTTAGTCGTATAACGTTCAAGCGTAGTTTTACAAATATAACAAATGTCCATTTTTTTACCGTCGATCTTCTGCCGAGACTGTTGTACTGGTAGCGGTTGATCTTTTCGATTTTGAACAAATAACTCATAAGCTCCTGAATCGATCGCCTGGACCTCTTCATCTTTCATTTGGATACGGCACATAGGACAATTTGGTACCAGCTGATATGCAGATTGTTTCATAATATCATGAGAAACACAATCCCAACACAATGACTCACCACAATTTGCTAAGGTAATGCCACATTCTCGTTCAATACATTTTTTGCAAATTGGACATATAAACGAAACATAATTCAAACGAATTTTTGGATAGAGTTCATTATTTAACTGAACAGCATCAACTTCCGGAACAAGCACATTTCTCAACTTTGTAAGTTCATCCCTCTCGATTGATTTGCGACACATTGGACAACTAGGCGCAGTTTCATTTGATTTATTTAGTTGTGCTGTTACGCTCATAAGAACACATTGTCGGCAAAATTCGTGGCTACAATTCTTCAATATAACTTTGTCCTTATATTTTTCATAGCACACTGAACACTTACCTGTCATATTTGATATATTTGAACTCGGGATAGTTTCATCTGTGGTTTTAGTAGTTGCAATGGAAATTTCAAGTTTCTTTAATTGAAGCTGGTTAATATTTCTCATGCAGATTGGACATTTTGGTAACTGTGTCCATTCCATTTGACTCGAAATATTAGTAACCAAACACTTGCGACAAATTGCATGTTCACAATTCAACAAAACGATTTGTGATTCATGATCAACCGTTTGTTCACATGCCAAACATTCGAATGGAACATCTACTGTGTTGGGGTTAGCCAATGCACCGTCAATTGCCTCTTGTTTTAAATGTAAAACTTGATTGCTAGACATTGGCGTTTCGTTGATCTTTTCAGAAATTGCTAAACTTCGCGAAGTCGCGTGAATCTCGGTATTTGAAATTTGTTGATCATTATTGGGATCAGGACGAGCCAATAAATTTATTTCTTTAGTTTTTAACTTTGATATTTGAACTTCGCCCGTATTTTTACGTTTAATACTCTGCATACGATACTGTTTACTTTCACTTGACAATCCAAGTAAGTCTAGTTGTATACTTCCAATATGTACGTCACAAAAGGGACATTTTGGTTTTAAGTCATATTGCATCTGAGTTGAAAGTTTTTTCAATAAACATTTGCGACATATCTCATGGTTACAATTGATCAATACGATTTGTGAATCGCGATCAGCGGATTGTTCGCACACTATACACTCGAATAGATCATCTGCTAGATTTGGCTCTCCCAATTTATTCTCAATGTCTGGCTTTGAATAGTATTTGTTTCCAGAAATGTTAGTACTCGCCGAAGGAGCTGTTTGTTTACTGATGTATGAGTTTCCAAATAACTCATTCGTATGATGATTAACAAATCTACCGGTCGAAGTTTCCGCTTTAGCTTTCACCGTGACTTTTGTATTAATGCTTGATTTAAGTCCATCGACTTTTTCCGTAATGTTGGTATTTTGCATAGGAAAATGATCCACGATATCTGTTTTGCTTTCGACATTGTCTTTCTTTTCAGAAATGAATGTATTTAAAGGAAGAGCTTGTTTACTTGAGTTTCCAATGAAATTATTTGTTTTTGAATTAATCAATCGATCTCCAGATTTGCCTGGTTTTGAAATTTCCGTGGCTTTCATTTTATTGCTTGGTGTTTTTGCTTCGTCGCGATTTTTAGAAATTTCGATATTCGTTGTTTGAAGATGTTGTCTGGTTATTAGAAGTCCAAGTGCCTCTAGCTCCAACTCGGTAATATTTAGTCCACAAACGGGACATTTTGGCTTTAAATCGCAACTCATCTGGGTTGAATTATTATCGGCCAAACACTTGCGACATATTTCGTGCTTACAATTCGTTAATACCATTTGTGAATCCCGGTCAACGGATTTTTCGCATACTACACATTCCAATTGATCATTTGATAAATTTGACTTTCCTAATACGTTAATCTGATTTGATTGTGTTTCTGCGACATTCTTTTTATTGCTTGACTTTTCGAGATTAAGTATGTTCTTATTTACATGGCAATTAACCAATCGAGTGGCTGGAGTTTCTAACTTATCAGGTTCCACGAGTTTCGTATCAATGCTTGATATTACTGCTTCATCGACCTTTTCAGTAATTTTAGTATTCTGTATGTGAACGTGTTCCGCGATATTGTTTTTACTGCTTGAAGTTTTGAAATTGTTTTTCTTTTCCGAAATCTTTGACATCGCAGAAAGTTCTTGTTTATGGGCGTTCGAGTTTACACTTAAATCATTTGTTTGTGAATTAACTAATCGATCCCCAGATTTCTTTGATTTTGAATTTTCCATAGCTTTCGTTTTAATGCTTGATGTTTTCACTTCGTCAGAATTTTGAGTAATATCGGTATTCTTCGTTTGAACGTGTTTACTAGTTATTGAAAATCCAAGTGCGTTTAGCTGCAACTCGGTAATACTTAATCCACAAAAGGGACATTTTGGTTTTAAATCGCAACTCATCTGGGTTGAAATACTATCGGTCAAACATTTGCGACATATTTCGTGCTTACAATTCGTTAATACGATTTGTTCATCGCGGTTAGGTGATTGTTCACAAACTACACATTCAAATAAGATATTTACTGGGTTGTGATCAATATTTAATTGTTGTGGTATCTGAAACTTATTATTTGTAGCAATAAAAATCTGAGATTCGCCCAGCAAAATCTGGCAAAATGGACAAGTTGGTGAGCGGTTATTTGCGATTTGATCCATAATCGTGGATTTGGCACATGTAAAACATATCGAATTACAACATTTCGTACATTTTTGAATGAATCCCTCTTCGAATTTGTCTTCACACTTTAAGCACTCCACTAAAGTACTGCTATTATTGCACGCCTCATTAGTTTTTCCAACAAACGCTTCCACCTCAAATTCTTTCATTAACTGTTTACAACACGGACAATGCGGTTTTTCTGAGTTTGCTATTTGCCGTTCAATGAATTGCTTACAACATGCAAGGCAATATAAGTCGCGACATTCAGCCAATCTTACACCACCTTTAATTGAAATACTATTCCCACATGAATTACATTCGAACGGCCAACTATTGAATGTGATTCGATTAATTGGATTAGCAACAGTTGTGGCAGCTTCAATTTTCGATTTAAATATGGCGAATAATTCTTCACTTCCATATCGCAACATATCAGAGTCGATAATCAAATCATTGCAAACAGAACAATTTATAGTTATTTTGCTGGAATCGATTACTTGATTCATAATCGACTCATGTACACATTTATAACAAAACGAATGTTGACATGTTGTTAGATGCATATCTGCCGAATTTAAACATGTTCGGCATTGTACAACATTGTTTAGTTTTATCCGATCAACTATATAGTTTTGTAAAAAATCATCGATTTTTTCACAACATATGGGGCAAGCGATCCGAGAAACGCACTGCAGCTGCTTTTTAAAGATTCCCAAAAGCAATGTTTTGCAAAATTGATGTTTACATTTTAAAACAATAATGCAACCAGAAAATGCAGATCTACAGCCGCACGTGTCTAATATATCGTAATTTATCGTTTTGGTGTCATTATCTAGAATCAGTTTTAACATTTCGTCCGCTGTTACTTTAGGTCTATTGTTGATTTGGTTTGAATAACAATTTGCTGCTAACGATTTAGAATTATTGGTTACTATTTTCTGTTCGCTCGACTTTTTTTGTTGTTTGTTATCTGGTACATGCTGAGTCTGGAAATAAAATGATAAAATAAATCAAGGGTTAAAATATTTACGAGTAGCTGTCGTCTCTAACCGTGTCGGAAATATTTTGGCTCTGATATTCTTTTAATCGATTTTTCAATATTTTTTTATAAATCGATTGTTCACATACATCTTTTATTTCAACATCTAACAAATTGATTTCACATTTATAATCATTATTATACGGGCATTGAATTGTCGAATAGTTTGAATGGCGATTTATATATTCTCGCATACATTTCAAGCAAAACGAATGTATACATTCACGTAATATGATGCCAGAATTAATTTTGATGATCGCGTCACACAAATCACATTTTGTTTCTTCGGTATTCCTCACCGATCCACTAGTTTTCTTAAGAACATCACTAGCAATGGTATTACTTGATTGATTTCCTCTATCACTTAAAAAGGCAGATTGTCGAGTATGAGATTTTGACCTGTCATCCGCATTGCTGATAGATTTAGATGCGTCAATCTGTTTTGAAGTAGATGGAATATTTAAATTACTGTAAATTTGTTCAACGGACATATTAAGCACTGAAGGATTTGATTGTGTTGGATTAGATTTTAAAACTGGTAGTATATTATCTTCTTTATATAAATTCTTAATTATCCAATTTATTGTCACTACAATACCTATGCCTTCAAAATCATAATATCGTGAACAATTTTTCATATGATGTGGTAGTTGTGATTCATTCTTAAATTTCAAAAATAAAATACATTGTAGGTTTAAAGCAAAAAATAAATCATAGAATTCGGGGAATCCCAAGTCGAAAGAAATGTTACCTTTAGCTGTAAAGCTATGTGAAATCCAACGCCAATTTCTTTCATTACACCATTGTATACAACTACAAATTCATAATATTTGTCATTCGATTGATGCGGTCTTTGAATTTTAATTACACAACCTAATTTAAGAAGATTAATATCAAATTGGCCATTTTGTACGCACTGTACTAATTTAACCCGCTCTTCATAATTTGTGGCTGGCATTATATATGGCCACAATTCATTATTCACTTCAATATAATCATCATTACCGCATTTGTGTATCACTGGTTTATCCTTATTCACCAAATCAGTTGTTTCCCACAAGGTAAATAGGCATTGATCCATAGAAAATACCCGTATGATACGAATAAATGAACCCCGTTTTAGGTATTGGGATTTGTTACCATTACTATCGGGTATGTCTAATTTTAATACACCGAACTTTTGATCCATATTTTTAATCATTTAATTGAAGAAATAACTATATGAAACACAATTTAATTGTTAAATTAAGTTGGAACTATGAATAAATTATTTTACTCAGAGTCAACTACGCGAATGTTATCCAAAAATCACACGATTATATAAATATAAATTCAAAACGATATGATCTGCTGTAATTTTGTTCCCCTCACTGCTGTATATTGTGTCAAATATTGTTGTATTTGACCCACAGTGATATTGTGTTGTACTATAAACTATGTTTATACGAAGACGCTGCAGCTAGGGTTTTTGATTTTTATCTTAGCTTTACCATGTTTCCATGACAGGGTTAACCCAGTGGCCCTATTCTGGTTTTCCCAGGGAATTGGGAATTGGGAATTTTTGACGTTTTTATAACAGTTGGGAATTATTTTTTCCAAAAGTGTATTCTGGCTATTGGGAAAAATATTTCGTTTGGAAAAAATAATTCCCAATTATAACAGTTTTGACGTTTATTTTTCCCTATTAAAATTGTTGGGAATTCATATTTCTTATGGTAAAATACTCATAATCATAATACAAGAGCATAAATTTAAATTTTTTTTATTATTTCTTATAGGCAAAAACACCTATTTTTTAAATTTGGTCTTATCTGCCCTAAACTATAAAAAAATTAGCTCATTCATAAATACTAATAATCATTATAAATAGTGAATGTAGAAAATAATTCCGACCCTAAAAATTTTTAATTGTTTTTCAAAAGCGAAAACACCTAGTTTTTAAATTTGTTATTCATCCGTCAATATTTAAATCATATTCAAATATAATAACATAGTGTCACGAACACGTGTAGACAGATGTCAACTGTGATAATTAAGAAGAAAATTATAGCAGTACGGATTACCCTGTAACCAAATGTTTACACATACGAACAGAATAAAAACAAATAATGAAATAGGCGGAGCGAACAAAATACGACGCAACGAAAATTCGAGAAGTGTAGAGAAGCAAAATAATGGAATGTTCTACAAGCCTTTGCGTCGTATAAATACGTGTAGACATTTGAGTTACGAAACAGTTTAATTTTGAATTTCGAAGTGTTAATATCGGGAAGTGATAAAAAGTGAAGTGTTAAATTAATAGTAGTGATAAATATTGTGTAAAATAATAGTGAAAATAAATATTAGTGAATTATTTGTGAAATATTTGTGGGAAATAAATTTAATTGAAATTTAATCTTTGCGAGTTGATATTCACAATCCAGTGATCGAACCGGATAAAATTATTTGAATAACCACTCGGCGAAATCGTAACAATAGCGCACCATGAAAAAAACCACGAAAAAGGTACTCTAGCGGCGAACATATAAAACTATGTGTTTCACAGAGGGGAAATAATTCCCAGCACGCCAGAATACACTTTTGGGAATTGGGGAATAAAATATTGGGAATTATTATAGTTGGGAATTGGGAATTTTTTTTACCAATTCCCAATTCACAGGGAAAACCAGAATAGGGCCACTGGAGAGCTGCAGTAGGTGTTGTGTGCATAGCTCCTACTCAGCCAATCAAATCATTCTCAGACAATCAAATCTTTGTAGGCAGTTTAGAGGTCTCCGTCCAACCACACATATCTTTCTAGGCCACCAAATAAGTGCGGCAACGTAGTATATATAGATTATTTGAGTTACAGAAACTTTAATTTTAAACCGTGATATTGGGAAGTGATAATAAGTGAAATAAAGTGTTCAATTAATAGTGGTGATAATTGTGAAAAATAATTGGAAAGAAATATCTGTGGACTTTATTGTGAAATTAATTAAGTCTAACAATTATAAATTTTGAGTTTTATTTTTATTGATCGAAACAAAAATATTTTGAATTGAAACTCGATGAAATCGTTATATTTAGTTACAATTTTTTTGTATAATATGATGTACTCCTATGGTTTAAACTTTTATTTTTATTGAAACTATATTAAAACTTTGATTTTTACCGAGCACATACATATATTTGAATATACTAACTTATTTGTATCATTTTCTTGTTATATCATTTTCGTCAAAACTGTTATAATTGGGAATTAATTTTTCCAAACGAAATATTTTTCCCAATAGCCAGAATACACTTTTGGAAAAAATAATTCCCAACTGTTATAAAAACGTCAAAAATTCCCAATTCCCAATTCCCTGGGAAAACCAGAATAGGGCCACAGATGGTTGTGGATCTGCCGATACTTGATCGTTGGATCAGAAAGTGTGCAGCGCAAACGGTCGCTCGCCTGCAAGGCAGAGATAATCTATTTGGTCCTTCTGGGTACTGTCAAATATGGAGGAAGATGGTCCGGCACGCAACTGTCCACATGCGGTCGAACACTATGTTGACGAAGCACGTCTTTAGGAAATTATTTTGTGAAATTGTGAC
This sequence comes from Tipula lateralis, assembly GCA_963932295.1. Taxonomy (NCBI): domain Eukaryota; kingdom Metazoa; phylum Arthropoda; class Insecta; order Diptera; family Tipulidae; genus Tipula; species Tipula lateralis. Next base: position 95,850,676 of record OZ010736.1, read on the forward strand.
CGAAAATCACATACAATCCTACCTCTCCGGTAACGATATGATAATTTTTTACTGAGGGATCAGTATGTGGTAATCTAGCTGGTGACGGATTATACATACAAAATCCTGACTGTTTCATCAAAAATTGTTTTTTCAAATCGAAAATTGACTTAAATCGACTAGATATTTTAAATGAAGTTAGACTTCACTGGATACCCTGCCACATGGGTATCAAAGAAAATCTATTTGCTTATAAATAAGGCCATTGTGGGACCTGAGCTCTTCTTAGGTGTGACGCCATTATCTCTTGAAAGAGATATCGAATATCACTTTGGTTATCTGCACGAAGAGAAAGGAATATAGGATAATCCCATCACTATCCAAAATCTTCTTTGGATCAATAAATCAGCAAAGATCCCAGTCCTTCTTGCATTATAATAGACGCTCTTTGAGGATCTTGCTAGGCATTCTCACGGAGCATTGTTCTTTGAATAATCATATGTCCCGAATGAAAATTCGGAACTCGCAAACCTCGAACAGTCTGGGGGAGGAAAAATTGAGCACTTCTTGTGTTCTACATACTCTTCCCAGATACTGCACTGCCTTGGATCACAATTTCTATTTAAAGATCAACTGGCGGCCTTGAGAGTACCAGATATTTTAGACTTCATAAGAAGAATAAACAGATTGCGGGACTGAGTGCAAAATGGTATACCGAAGACAGCTTACCAAAATTTGATAACAAACCGGAAGGAAGGGATTTGCGGTACTTCTTTTTACCTCATGACAGCGCACCAGCTCATTCTGCTAAAATAGCTAGTAACTTTTTGTGGTCTCAGGCATCGCAGAAATACAACCAGCGCCATATTTCTCATGGATCGGGACGTGGAGATGATTGATTAATTTTTGTAATTTCAACTGTGGAAAATAAATTTTATAATTATAATTTTTGAGTTTTATATTCACAATCCAACAATCGAACCGAAAATAATTTGAATTGAAACTGCTTGACCAAGCATATTATATTAAAATAACCAACCTTCTATGGAACAACATCTTTTAATATAAAGAGTTTGCTGCCGATATCGAGCATAAGTGCAATGAGCGTTGAGGCAAACAAATGAGAGTGCAATTACAAATGAGAGTGTAAAGTTACACCATCAAGCCAGCAGTCACTGTAATGCAGTGGAATTAAAATCAGAAGCAAAAATAAAACTGGTAAAAAATAGGTAAGCAACAGAGTGCCTGGATGACAAAAGGAAAAGGAAGGAAGTGAGATAGATTTGTAATAAAACTAGTCACATCGTAAAGGAATGGTCAGAAATAAAACGTAAGAAGGCGAAATCACCATCGCATATAATCCAACGACCATTAGAAGAGAACAAACTAGAGCTCGAGGTAGAAAACTATATACAAAATCAAAAGTGTCTCATGAATTGGTGGAGACGGACTTCATATGAGGAAAAAGGAATTCGTACTGGATTTAGGAAGAGATATGTTTAGTTTTGGTAATATCGTGCTGTTACTGAAATAGAATAATTTGTGAAATTTGTGGAAAAAAGGGAGAAGAAGCATTATCCATGGACGCTCAAAGTCGATCGACCCAACTTGGGACATAAAAGATCCGGAACCAGAGTGAATGAAGGAAATATTCAGCGGTATTAAAAAATATTGTAAGAACAGATCACCGACCACCATGGATCACCGATAGGAGTCCATCGGTAAAAAAGTACTGGATTGATTGGCCTGATTGCTGGAAGTAACCAGGCATTGGTGAAGTTCCAGAGGTATTGGACATCTATTTACAGAGGTATTGAACTAGTCCCAGAGAGACTATGAATCAGAGAGACTTCGTGGTGAAGGTCCACAAAAAGTTCTACTGGTTGGAATGTAGAAAGACAGTAGTGGAATGTCCTTGATTAGACAGAACTGCAAAACGGAAGCAGCGAGGAGACGAACATTATACCATTCAGAGTACTATGTATATGCGTTTTAGTTAACCAACACACTAATGCTGTATTCAACTTCAATCTTCGTTCATTCATTCAGTCAAGCAATTTTTTCGGCCAATCTTAGTAATCCAAAATGACAATTTTTTATTCCTATATTTTTTCGCAAGAGATAGTTTAACTTTAACTTTTTGTCTAAACGAACATTGAGTAAAAAAGACAACATGACACCAAAACGAAGAAGAAGCAAATAACAGCCATTGTTATGGGATTAATTTATTTTAGTTACTGACAAAATCGTTCCAAGAATCGTTCCGAAACTTTAGCATAGTATGAATCGTCAAAACAAAACTTACTTGAAAACAGTACTTGAATTTGGGCTATTTCTTCGTTACTAAGTTTATTTCCTCGACCCATATTTAAATTTTTTTTATGTTAAATTGGTAACCTTTTTTAAAAAAAATAATTTAATTTAAGTTTAAGTTGCTAACACTTCAAATTGATTGATAATATGGTCGTTTCTATTCAAGTGAAACAAACAAAAATCACACTTTTTAAGAAAAAACAAAATAAAATAAAATTCTTCTGGCCTACAAATTTATTTTTATTTAAAAATTATTTAATTTTAAACAAGTGTTCATCCTGTAAAAGTCAATCTTGGAAAAGTTGGACCGATTTTAAAATATTTCAAAAAAACGGTCGTTCCTATTCAAGTGAACTGCAGTGTACTTTTGTCAGAACGACGATCTGATTGAAGTTCGAAACACTTCAATTTTATAACATTATTATATTCTTGTCTTGGAAAGATTTTGACAGGAAGAAGTAGAAGGCTACATCCGATGCTCAATTAAAAATGTATGCATACTGGGAAAAGAAATCTATGGAACTTTCATACAAACTATTGAGAAATCCCTCGCAGACGGAATATTGTTGAACACCTTTTTGGCAGTTTTACAACTACTCATCTTGACCAGTTCTTCACTGGCATATCTCGAGATTAAATTTTAAGAAATTAATCAAAACTTTACATTCATTACATTGATTCATTTTGCGCCATACCATTCGAATACTTCTCTAAATCTAACTTTGATTTTCTCCATCGTTGATCTTTAATCATCGTTCACCAGAATCCATTTCTGGTGAACGATGTTTCTTTATTTCTGCCATGCCTTCGTAAATTACACATAGAAGAGCTCAATGGACATCTCTTCGGTGTATATTTGACAATATTTAATTAGAATCTGTGCCATATGAAACAATATTATATCAGAAAAATATTCTTTATTAGCTTCCAACTATTCTCGCTTTTTAGAATTGCAAATTCGCTTAGTTGTCGTTTCGCTTAGCAAGAACCGTTTCATTTTTCTTAATTTTTTAATCCAAATTTTTCCCATTAAAGGCTAACGTTGCTTGCATAATCACACTCCCTTTCAAATCAAATGATTTTGGGTTCAATACAAAAGTCATAATGCTATGTATCATACATAGCACTATGACTTTTGAATTGAACCCAAAATCAATTTGATTTCATTTTGTGAAATATTGGTTAGTTCAGTTATCGAAGCCGCCGAGTAGACTTTATGTATTTTGAAAATTTAGTAGTATATGCATACATAATGTATGCACATAACACTAAATTTTCAAAATATAAAAAGTCTACTCGGCTCGGCGGCTTTGATAACTGAACTAACAAATATTTCACAAAATGATTTTATACTTCATTGAACTTGTAACTAGTTCGTCAAAGGGTTTGGTATAACTGATATTATCATGAAATTTTCTTGGTTTTCTTTATTTATCAAATTGGCTCTTCATTGTCAGTATCGTGTCGAAAGCACGTAAGTCAGCAACTTACATCGTGCTAAGAAATTATCCAAATTATTACGAAATTTTCTCCAAATATAAGCTACTGAGTTTCGTGGAGTACGAGTTCTAGCGAATATACTTTCGTACATGTGTAGATTTTTGATATGTGTAGAGAACACTATTGTCGACTTCCGCATGCGTTACTAAGGATAAATCTACTAGCAGATTGGTTTGGCTTTTTAAGTAAAGATTCTTTGCGGTTTAATGTAACTCTTTATAATCTACACAACCTCTACAGTTTAAATTTTTTGCTTTTTAGCAATTGCTCAACTATGTTTCTTTTCTCGTTGTTCAATTTCTATATGCGAAGAAAAAGTACAAGATTACTTTAACCATAATATCAACTTTTAAAGTATTACTTGTTTTTATAAATAAAAGCTTTTAAATTTATTCGAACTGTCTACATAGTCACATTCTTACATTTCTAGAGACGAAATGCCCATGGCAAATGAATCTATTTTTTTACCTGTTTCATTCCCTAAATCGAATTGAACTTTTATTAAAGAAACATTTATATTTAATTGGATGATAATATTCATTTTTTCGGTTGGATACGCATACTAAGAGATCTTGTTTCGCTTCTTGTCCATTTTTTTTTCGTCACAACCTACATAATTTTAACTAAGTTATGTTTGATAGAATAAAGGAAATCATAATTTTATCTAGATCGCTTTTTTCATGGAAATTAGAAGAAAATTGAAAAATCAAAAGAATATTAATCTAAATAGACAAACAATTTTCATTCGCATTGAAATCGTTCTAACATGCCAGCCATAATTGTCTTTATTCATTCATTAATTAATTTGTAATAACAAAAAATTAAAACAGTTTTATCAAAGAATTTAAATTTTTGGCGGTTCATTGTATTTTACATGACGTGCTACCAACTGTTACATAGAAAATATTAACTATTCCGTGTCGTTTTATTGAGCATTATTTTCATTCCTATACCTGTGTTCAATAAAACGCTGCTGTTAAGGTTTACACTAGTACTACAAATATGATTAAAATATGAAATATGTACAGAAAAGTGTATCAGTTTACTATTCCAGCCGGAAAGAACCCTACACAAACATTAATCAATTATCCGCATTATATATCAAATGAAAAATAACGTCAGATGCTATTCAAATTATTAGAATTTTGAATCAAACTGAGATAGATAAAAATGGGGTATAGACTAATCATGTATATCGTATAATTGATACACAATATTTGAGTATGTGATGTAAATTATCAATCCATATAATAAGTACATCACGTAAAATAGTGTCCCCTTTGAAGTCACTGCATTCGTTTACCCATTTCCGAATTGTAGTCCTCTTTGCTCCTTATCAATTTCAAAATGAGCCTACTTAGTTATATGGACAACTTTACACAAGATAAATATGATTTCCCTTCTCTTAATAATTCGAGTTGAAATGAATCATAATTTTTGTTAGTGTAGCATTTTAATATTGTCGTAGGTTCTAAAAGGGAAATTACGTTATTTAAACATTAAATCTTCTAATTGAATATAATTCTAAAACTTAAAAATTTATTACTTTATTCAAAATGTTTTTCTTTTAAACATAAATTAAAATGGAAAACAAAACTGTTATTTATCAAAGGAGGACTGTGTATTTTTAACACTGCTTCCTTCAATTAATAAATTTCAATATTTTAAAAATAATAATTAAAAACTAGATAAACTATTTTAATATCAAATCTGTACATTTCTATTCATTTGATTTAGGATTTGCAAAATTCTGGTGTCGTATGTAGTTTGTTTATAGTTGATCAGATAAAATAAAAATCATTGATAGTCGATTGTATACATATATATAAGGTGTTTAAATTCTAGTTTTCTTCTGAATGCCAGATTAAGCGTTGCTCATAAAATTCAATAACTAATTGTGGGCATTTAACATTCGCTTCCTTCGCTTTCACCATTTCTGCTTTATCAGAACCTTTCCATTTTAGTAGAAACAAGAGTTCATCATTAACTTCAGACGCTCCGATGATTTTTTCTGGCACAAGTCCCTGGGCAAATCCACTGACAACTTTTTCATTTTTCAACGGCGAAGTATCTGTACTATTTGTTTTAGTTTTTTTCGCATCATTTTCACTGTCAGTTGTATCTTTTATACGACCCGATGAAGATGATTTCGAAATTTTCGAAACATACACATCTTCTTCACCACTCTCATCTTCAACGGTTTCACTTACTTGACGTTTCTTCTTCTAAAAAACGAAAAAACAAATTAGCAGCTGTCGAATGATGCATATTTTTATTACTTACTGATACTTTTGACCCGTTACTCTTTTCCTTATTTTCTTTCTCCTTTTCTTTTAAACTGTCTTCGAACGCTTTAATTAATTCCGGACATGATAGACCACTCTCATTTTCCCACGTGTTACTATCACTTCCATATCCTTCCCATTTCAAATAGTATTGTACCTAGAAAAGATTAAAACATAATTTTGAGGTTAGACCGACAACAATTTTTTGGCATATAACAAATACTTACCTTCCCACCTTTAATTCTTTTATCAACAACTTTTTCAACTATATACTCTTCTTCCTCCGATGATTCGTCTTTATCATCTTTTCTCGAAGGTTTTCCACGGCCCATGTTTATGCAGTAAGGATTCAGTTCGAATGCACACTAAATTATGAAAAGTTTTAATTAAATAACATAAAAAGATATAATTATTACCGCCCGCAAATATGTAGAACATAATCAAGGACCGAAAACAGATATACAGTACGCAAAAATCTGACAAACAACAATCTTTATTTTTTTTACTATGTAAATTAATGTACATTATAATTGTAATTTATATATTTATAATACTTACGCAAAGATGAAATAAAACTGCTTTCTAACTTTATATTGTTAATTAAATTAATTCAATAATTTTTATTTAATGCCAAAATCTAGCACCAAACAAATGAAACTATAACGCTTACTCGGCTTTCTGTTAATGTTTTTTTTTGCGGTATAAGTATAGACATATGCAATATTGCCAGAGTAAGTTCGAGTTTTAGTAAATATAAAATCCGATTAAATTGACAGTAGATGTCACTACGAGCGCTACATAAATTAAAATTCTACCAATTATTATTTAGTCTTTACAATTACTAGTTGTCCATAGATGACAATGTAATCATTGAAAATCATGTGTGTTCTGTGTTACGATTTAGCTGAGTCAAATTATTTGACACTTAAAAATCACAAAAATTCACAATTAATTATTATCGTTCTTATATTTCACAATAATTATTTAGATAATATTTTAAACACTTTATTTCACTTTCAGTTCTTATCACTTGCCAATAACAACACTTTCAAAAATTCCAAACTGAATTAACCCGTAAGGGCCGTAAGTCAAATGTCTACAACTATATAAATGACGTAAATCCTTGTTAAACTTTCCACCAACCGTTTGCATTTCTACATTTCGTAACGTATCCATTTCTATTCATTCGTCGTATTTTTTTCGATCCGCCCATTGAGCTTTACTTATTTTTATTTTATTCTTGTTTGTAAACATTGGGTTACAGATGTAACCCTCAACTTCTGCGATAGTTTTGAACTTCGTTTTAACGTGTCCAAAACTCTTTCGTCCTCTAGGGTTTTACCTATCTAGGCTCCACTTTGGTTGCCAATTCCTGTTTCCTATTAGAATAAACTCTCCTTGCCTTCCTCTCCCAACTGCCTGTTTATTCGTGGGAAACCCATAGCGGACTTTTGTTCGACTGCCTAGCAACCGCAGCCTAATCGATAACTCTCTGATGCCATGATCTCGAACTGATCTTCTACATCCCAATCGTCCACGGACCTTCTCCAGGACTTTCTTCATTCGAAGGTCGACACCACCCACAACTATACGACTCCCTTCCAAAATCCTCCGTGGTGATCGATGCCTGGTTCCAACAAACTCCTCCATTTCCGTCGAATCCTGATTCACATCTTGCCCATTCATAAGTTTCTCCTGCATTCCCTTTAGGTACGAACATATCCTAATCCATTTGAGTCCCACGTTGAGTCGATCCACTTCGTTCACCGACTGATGCTTCTTCCCACTGGCCTCCAAACAATTTTCCCGGTGTGGTAGCTACTTTAAACGATGATCCAAGATGACTCTCCATACGATTGGCTTTCTATTGTTCCAATCCAGTCTCATCCTTATTACATCGGTTCACACAATCGTCTTCGTTGTTCTCGAATCTAATATTATGAGACACTTTTGCATGGCATTCTTCATCGGCCACTCGTTTCTTTTCTTCCAAGGGTTTCCGGAACATAGGTGATGGTGATCTCCCCGCTTACGTCTTATTTCCCAGCATTCCCCTGAGATGTGACCAGTTTTATAACAAACCGAACATCTCATCTTCCTCTTGCCATCCAAGCACTCCGTTGCTGTTCAATTATTATTCGGGTTTGCTTTTCTTGCGATGCTAGTTGAACTCGCCATAATATGCTGCGGTTTTGATGTTGTTTGCAGTCTCGTTTGTTAGTGCATATACTAGTACGATAGATAAACGAATATGAAAGGAATTTTGAAGCAAAATATTACTAGGCAGTGACCATTTTATGGTCACTGCAAAGCTACGATGGAGATTTTCGTTCAGGAGAATATAAAACGCGATTTTCCTGTGAAGGTCTGATAAATGAAGAAACGCAACGAAAATATCAATATCTTATCAGCAATAGCATTATGCGATACAATTATCAATCTGATGATGTGAACAGTGTCTGGGAAGTATTGAAAACCTCGGTTGTCGATGCTGCCCAGCACACTCTCGGTATAGTGAAAACTAAGCCCAAAAATAATTGGTTTGATGACGAGGGTCGTCTTGCTGTTGAGCTACGCAATATAGCCCACAATGAAGCGCAGACTCGGTGTACAATTGCAAGAAAAAACAAGGCAGTTCTTGCTAGAAGCACAGCTAAACACATTTGTAAACTGAAGAAGAGGGAATGGTGGAAGGCTAAGGTCTTAAGAGTACAACAACTCAGCAATGAGCACAATTCGCGTGGTTTCTTTAAAGGAATCACCGAATTGCACCATAGCTTAAGATCTCGGTCAACTGTCATTCGGGACCAGGATGGAAACCTCTGTGTTAACGTCGATGCGGTACTAGAACATGGCGTGAACATTTTTCTGATTTACTTAATGTTCCACATGTATCACAAGCTGTGTTTGAATATCCTCAAATACAGACCGCAGAGATGTTGATTGAGGATCCATCCTATGAGAAATTCACAATGGCGATGCAGAGACTAAAAAGAAATCGTTCACCAGGGGTTGATTGCATTAATTCAGAGCTCTTGATATTCGGAGGGCTAACTTTGTGGAACTGTTTTTTCGACCTTGTTCGATTGGTATGGCGAAATGAAGTTATGCCTGACGAATGGAAAGTGACCGCGTTATGTCCAATTTTCAAGAAGGGTGATCGCTTGAAATGCGAGAATTATCGCGGTATAGCTCTACTTTGCACATCTCGCGATGTGCACCAGGTATTCCTAGATTTCAAGCAAGCCTATGACTCGATCAATCGAGAGAGACTATGGTACGCGCTTGAATATTTAGGAATACCGAAAAAATATGTACATCTGTGTAAAATGACAGTAACGCAATCACAATGCTGTGTCAAAGTACGAGTTCTATTCAATCACGAGATCAGGAATTTAATGCAAATTCCTGATATCTTGCATGAAATCAAAGGACAGTGAGTACGCTGGCTCGGTCACGTTTTGCATGCTGATCCGAAACGAATGATACAGCGATCTTTAAAGGGAGAACCGCCTTTCAGTAGGCGAATAGGTCGCTGTCGGCGACGATGGCTCCACGGCGTAGAGAGCGATCTGGCATCTTCAGGTTGCTTGCAACAGTATGAAGATCTGGCTCGTGATCGAAACCGTTGGAGTCAGATTGTTGACACGGTACGGGCCAACAATGACCTGTAAAGACCGAAAAAAAAAATACCACGGCCAAAGTGGACGAGATAAATCAAAAATATATTCAGAACCAATTACCGACAGAATACTACGTTACAATTTGATGATAATACCCAAGAAAAATTCGTAATTGTTATTATGATAATAAAAACACTAGCCAACATAATTATAATAAAAACACTCACTTATAATAAAAACACTTTGAAAGTATTCAAAAACTTTGGATATAAATAGTTGCATATAAAACGCATAACAAATTAGAACAACAAATTAGACCAAACAGTAACATTACATTAGACAGCGGAATTTATAAATTAACATGTTCAGCCTGTCCATCATTTTACATAGGACAAACCGGTAGATCCTTTAAGCTAAGATTTAACGAACATATAAAAGATATCGGTAAAATGAATACTGAGTCAAGATTTGCTCTCCATATCAATAATACATACACTACACAGATACAATAATACATACACTACACAGATGGATACAAACTTAAAAATTCTCTACAAGATGAATAAAAGCGACCAAATGAACAGGCTAGAAGAATTTGAAATACATATATAAAAATCGCAAAAATAAATTTCTACTCAACAACAAAATTAATACTATGACGAACAAACTTGACGAACTAGTTTTGTAAAATACGTCATAAAATATACGCCCATTTTCAAACAATATACCCTGAGAAAAAAGTATAAAAGGCATGTAAATTAAATTTATTTTCTAGTTAATATATATACTGATGATAGCAAAATCGTTGCCGAAATAATTATATATAAATAAAAAAAATTACGCAATTAATTCCATTATAAGGAATATTTTAAATAAAAGAAAAATATTATAATAATATTTTATTTTATTAGTTTAGTTACATTTATTTCAAATTTGTTAAATATCAAACAGATTTCAGTGACAATACGTACAATTAGGATGACAAGGTTTACCATTCTTATAATCACATCCGCATCCTCCGGAAATGTCTCCTTTTCCTTTGGGACCCCAACGTGGGCCACGAGTAGCCCAGCAAATCTCTGTTTTGCATAGAGCGCACACAATCCATGAACAACCATCTTCCCTTGCAATGACAATCTTACATTGTGGACATCGTAACGCTTTACCATTCGCAAACATTTCTTCATACATATTTTTGGTTGCCAAAGATTCGGGATTTGTCGCACAGTAGATCATTTCTTGATATATACGACAACATAGAGAACCATGAATTGCATTACATTGATGGCAATTTTCTTGGTCGCATAATGGACATTTATAGGAGCTCACGTTATCTTCATATACCCACATACCACGACAATCAGGTGTTTTGCATAAGAAGCAATTTTTTAATTCTTTTTGCGCATGTAGTAGGGACCGATATAAATATTGTTCATACACGTTGTCATCTATTAAATATTTCATTTCACGAGGCTGTATTGTACCTTCACATATAATATCTTTATCGCGAAATGGACATGTTATAGACGCTTGATCACTCGCTTTTATCAAACCAATGAGACACTTCTCACAAAACTCATGTAAACAATCGTGCAATTTAATACCTTTGCCAACATCTATATCATCAAAACAAGTTATACACTGAAATTTACTAGTATTACGAATAATGGCCACGTCCTGTAACTCCAGCAACATATCATATTGATTTTTACCTTGATTTTCAATGTCCTGAATAAATACTCTCTTCATATCGCATATTTTACAACGACTTATCTTTTCCGTATGAATATACGTACAATATTGGCAAACCCATTCCTCGTCATTGTAATTCATTGATTCAGTGGCAGTATTACAAGTTCCATCTTGGTTATGTTGGTATTCTCGACATGTTAAATTATTGTGAATTCCTTCACATGATCGACAGTTAATCGTATTACACTCGGTACACGGAATCAAATTTCTGGTTTCATTTGATTGAATTTGTAAATATCCGCTACATGTACCTACTTTACACTTCAAAGTTGTAGTGCGAGCTTTTATGCTAATAATAAATAAAAATATTACATATAATATAATAACTGTTAGTAGCTTAAAATTCAAAATGGGCTAAAAATAGATTCATATGTTTAAGATAAACTAATACTATTAAGTTTTTACGAATAAAAATTTGGGGAATTGAAGACCAGTCACAATTTGCTAACATTTAAAATCGGTCAAAACGCCGATTAGTGTAATCAAATTTCCAAATAGGCCTTTTGAAGCTTTCGTACATTTCGTACAGTTGAGTATTTGAAGTAGTTAAACCGTAGTTCGTACTTGAATTAATTTGTTAATAATTAATTTATTCAAAATAAATTGTTTACCCTTGTTTTATAACTTTTAATGATTTTTTCGAAATTTTATTCTTTTTAAACCTCGAATATTTCCACATCGTGTTTGTTTGTATGCAGTTCACGTTCGACGGGAGTTCTATATTGAAATATACCGTAAATCATAAGTCATTGGAGTTAAATTCGATTGTAGCATCCAATAATACTTACACTAACGTACGCTATTTATGTATCAGTGCTATTTCTAACTTTACTTTATATTATAACTATCAGAAAAAAAAATCTTTCTAATTGATTTTCTCTGTTACTATTGCAAATTTTTCATTTGTAAATGCTTGATCGGAAACAATTGAAACAAAATCGCTTGCTCCTTATTCTCGTGAAGAAATTAAAAGTGTTATAAATAACTTTCAAAACGGTTCATAGTGGGAGTTTTTTTTTAAATGGAAGAGATGTATCTGACGTCTCATTTCGAACTACCAGTCCAACTCATTAGTAGAAATTAAAATAAAATAAAATCTGCAGGTATAAACTTTAGATACGTGATTGTTCTGCATGCAACGCAAATTTTTGTTACGTGTCATTTTTCACAACTAGGATGTTCAGTAAACATATTAGCATTGCCGTAGTGATATTCGTGTTTTGTTAGTTGTAGGCAAAATTTAAAAAATCTGGGGAGAGTAAGTTAAAACGTTGTTGCATTTCCCATAGAAAAACTAGACCTTTCTATAATAAAAATATTAAACATAGTTATGCTGTACCAAAACAACTAAAATATTGTGTTACAGTTTCATTGTGTGATTTTAAAGAAATAGCTGTTTAAACAGCCATGGTCGGATAGGAATTACGTTAGGGGGAAGTTGATTTCACCATGCTGAGGCTCCACCTACTCTTTGGCTCTGGAAATTATCAGTGTCTGCGTCCTTTCATCGTTCCTGCTATTATCCCATCAATTCTTGTTTGGCGCCTTTCTTAGGAGTCCTGCGACTCTGTGTTTAGCCATTTACGTAATAGGTAGCATACTAAATATTATGAAGGCTGCCTTTTTCGAGATTGTCCATAATCACTGCATACCCGGAGTGCCTTAGTTCGTTGTACGCGCTTCAGTTGATCACGGATCTTTTTAGTGTCCAATGTTAGAATACCCCACACAATATGATTAACGTTACTACCGACGAGAGCAATTTCATCTTACTTGAACTCGGTCCGCCAGTGCTGGCCATTAATCGAACAAGGCCAGTTATCGTTCTATTTACCTTTACCACCGTTTGTCTAATATTCTCTTGAAAGCTTCGTCGATTGCACAGCCACACTCCAAGTACTTAATTTTTGCTAAAAATACCAAGTACTTAATTTTTGCTGTTAATTAATTCCACTGGCGAAAGCATTCTCCTACCCGCCATTGCAACTGCCTTGGCCTTTTTCTGCACCAACTGCAACCGATGGGTGCAGAGCTATTTGGAGATTACTTCCATCGCAGCCTTCACTCGCTCTTTAAGTTGTTCAAATCTCGCCGATACAATAAGTACCAGGTTATCCGTATATCCCATTAGCTTGGAATTGTCGGATAAGAAAATTCTGAGATCACCGTCATGGCGAATATTTCAGAGCAAAGGTTCTAAAACCGAACCTTGGGAGACTCCACTCGTAACTTCCATCTGAGTGTAGCTACGCCCGCTGATTCTACAATGATTCCCAGTTCGCTTAAATAGTTTTGATGAAATTTCTTAAGACTGAAAGAATTTTATGTGAATCTGAATTCACATGAAATTCCTATAAGCTTTTGTTGAAATAACTTCCAGGCTGCACTATTGAATACATTCCGTTCGTCCATAGTAATTTCTACAGGGATACGCCGCGTGCGTTAGAAACGCCAGTGACGTTATCGATAAACCTCATGAGTTTTGCTATAGCATCTATAGTAGAACACCCCGCTCGAAACCGGAACTGGGCCTTTGCAAGCCCACCCGCTCTGTCAACTTCGTCTATTAATCTGAGGTGCGATCTATATGATGCAGGCACACTATTCGTTTACCGTTTATTTGTAAGTAAAACAAGTCTAGTTTTTTTTCAGTTGCATGGGAATTCGTCATTTTTAAATGCTTGATTTATAAGATACAAAATTCTTTTTGGGTAGCCAGATGCAATTTTAACCGCTTCCATGGGGATTCCATCCGACTCAACGCTTTTTTTCATCTTTAACTTCCGCCATGCAATCCGTAGTTTTTTTATAAATCTATGGCTTAGAGGCCGTAAATGGCCCTTACCGCGTCTCAAATAAGACCTTACGAATCAATATATATATATATATATATATATATATATATATATATATATATATATATATATATATATACAGGGTGTCCCCGATTGGGATGCTGATCCGTTACGGGCTGATTCCTTGGTTCATTTCATGAAAAAAATCGTATGGCAGGGGGGGGGGGTCAATGTTTGATATTCTTTGAGATACAGCGCGTTTAAAAAATTTGGTTCGGAAAAAAAGTACAAGCGGATATTAAGCTGTAACTTACAAAATTTTTATCGGACAGCAACTAACAAAGTCTCATTTGACGGACAACTAAATAGGCTATATTTAAGATCTCATTGGCTATCTCGCATCTGTATCCATTTAAGAGCTATGGCGTTTTAAAGTTAAAAAAATAAAAAAAAAATGATATTTTTTTCATAAATTTGAGTTTTTCTCAAAAAAATGCCCTAATAATTTTTTTTTGCTTAATTTTAATCCGCTATGATCTCCTCTACAATCCCTCAATACATTATTTGTACCCACGTGTTATAGTTTTTTACTTATGAGACGAAGAATTAAAACACTACCCACAAATATTTTCTGTTAAAAGATAATGGTAGTGTAAAAATTGTAACAATTTTTTTTCGTTAGTAAAATAAGAGGCGACGATTAGCAACTCATTTGTTTAAATGTTGAAAAACAAAAATTAAATATTTTATTAGTTGTGAGAAACAATCTAGTGTTGTGTCGTTGATTCAAATGAGAAAATAAAATTGATTTAATAAAAAACAAATAAATCATAATAAATTAAATATCACAATGGCACAGTTCTCGGGCGAGGAGTACACGGATATCCATTTTATTTATGGATTCTGCGATGGTAATGCAGCAAGAGCTCGCAATGAATATCAGCGAAGATTCCCAACGCGTCGCGTTCCGGACGCGAGAGTATTTATAAATACTCATAGAAGACTGCCAAACATAATATCAACATCAAATATGCGGGCCGAGCCCCATGCAGTCTCATCCCATCATTTGGATGTCGATGAAGAAATCATAAGAAATGCAACAGCAAATCCAACTGTCAGTATACGGAGGCTCTCCTTACAATTGAACGTCTCTCGCCACAGAATTCATGAAGTATTGCAGAAGGAGAAACTTCATCCGTATCATGCAACACTCGTTCAAGAACTTTTACCGATAGACTTTAGTAAAAGATTGGAATTTTGTAATTGGTTAATTTTGACGATGATAGGTTTGTGAAACGTATTCTTTGGACGGATGAATCTCAATTTACAAGAGACGATATAACAAACTTTCACAATCTACACACGTGTGCTTCTGAAAATCCACATTCGAAAAAACAAACATCCTTTCAGCATCGCTTCAGTGTAAACGTATGGGCTGGTGTAATTGGCGATAATTTAATTGGACCATTCATATTACCATCTACATTAAATAGCGAACGCTATTTACAATTTTTAGAAAACTATTTACCACTGCTCCTTGATGATGTTCCACTTGCAAGCCGATTCTTGCATACATATCAACATGATGGTGCACCTAGTCACTGCGGTATAATTGTTAGAAATTTTTTAAACGAAAATTATCCAAATAAATAAATATTTAGGGAAGTACATTTTAATATTTGTGTGTCGTGTTTTCATTCTTCGTCTCATAAGTAAAAAACTATAACACGTGGGTACAAATAATGTATTGAGGGATTGTAGAGGAGATTTATTAGGGCATTTTTTTGAGAAAAACTCAAATTATGAAAAAAAGTATCATTTTTTTTTTATTTTTTTAACTTTAAAACGCCATAGCTCTTAAATGGATACAGATGCGAGATAGCCAATGAGATCTTAAATATAGCCTATTTAGTTGTCCGTCAAATGAGACTTTGTTAGTTGCTGTCCGATAAAAATTTTGTAAGTTACAGCTTAATATCAGCTTGTACTTTTTTTCCGAACCAAATTTTTTAAACGCGCTGTATCTCAAAGAATATCAAAAATTGACCCCCCCCTGCCATACGATTTTTTTCATGAAATGCACCAAGGAATCAGCCCGTAACGGATCAGCATCCCAATCGCGGACACCCTGTATATATATATATATATATATATATATATATATATATATATATATATATATATAATATATATATATATATATATATATATATATATATATATATATATATATAATATATATATATATATATATATATATATATATATATATATATATATATATATATATATATATATATATATATATATATATATATTATGTGGAGTTTTTTACTAATCGTTGACTAAATAAATTATGACGGAAAAAGCCCTATAATTGTTAAAAAAAATGAATAAATAAACCCATTGAGCGGAGCAAAACCAAACACGAATAGTGAAAAGTTTTTAAAGTGTAAACATGTAAACGGTGAGTCGAAATTTCTACAAAGATTGTCGTCGTGTTTATATGTAGGTGGATACTTGGAAGGGTCGTTTAATTTTAAATTTGAAATAGTGATATTGTTAAGTGTTTAATTATTATAGTTTGTGAGTTTTATATCGACTATCGAACGGAAATAATATGAATTGAAACTCGCAAAATCGTAAAGTATAAGTTGAATTTATTTATCCGAAAAAAATACCACTAATTATTGTGAGATAAACTGAATAGTTCAACATGATCTTTCTATGTTGTAATACTTTCGAAACTATAATGATAGCCGATACACTATATACAAGCTATGTAGCAATCACACATAGATAATACACAAGTACATTCGTGTAGCGACCGTTCACGATGGTCCTTTTAAAAATCTTCTTAAACAAAATTATATGTTTTGCAAAAAGTGCACAGCTCAGAATAACACACGGTTTAGAAAGTAGGACTTAAAATTATCACGTTTCAAGAAGGTATGCTGAATTTGTTAAGAATGTTTCTTCACTTAAAATATTGATTTAATAGTTTATGTTCGGAAATATATTTAATATTTAATTTCAACCAAATTTAAATATATAATTTTAAAAACTTTACATTTATTATCTATTTATATAAGAATTTGAATATAGTGATGTAAAACCATAGTATCAAATATACAGGAATTACTCATATATTGTGTTTAACAAAACACATACCTTTTGTTATATTATCACACAATTTTTTTTTATATGTTCGTTATGAAAATTCGTTATTACTGTTTTTCAAAAGACGTGATACAACGGTTTTTTGAAACGAACAATACCACGTGGTGTTTTTAATTATTTGACACGGATAATTTTGACTTGAACCAAATACGTGAAATTATAAAAACAAATATGTAATAACAAAGAATACCGAGAATTTAAATCGCAAACCCGAAGATTTACATATTTAATAATTAATATATATTTCAAAGCAGTAAAATGAAAAAGGATAGCTTTAATGACAATATGCGCAATCCGGATGGCAAGGTTTACCATTTTTGTAGTCGCATCGACATCCTCCAGATATGTCACCTTTCCCTTTAGGGCCCCAACGCGGCCCACGAGTTACCCAGCATATTTCCGTTTTACATATTATACATAAAACCCATGAACATCCTTCTTCTCTAGCAATCACAATCTTACATTGTGGGCAACGTAATGCTGTCCCGTTTGCAAACATTTCATCATACATTTGCCTGGTCGCTAAAGCAGCCGGATTTGTCTCATCGTAAACAGTTTCTTGATAGGCACGACAAGACATTGTGCCGTGTATAGCGTTGCATTGATGACAATTTACCTGTTGACAAAGTGGGCATTTGTAAGCATTGATATTATCATCAAATTCCCACATTCCGCGACAATCAGGTGTTCTGCATTGGAAACAATTTTTTAAATCTTTTTGTGCCTGTAGTAGTGATCGATACAAATACTGTTCGTATACGTCCTCATTTACTAGATATCTCATTTCACGATGTTGTATTGTACCCTCACATACAAATTCATTATCTCGAAATGGACATGTAACAGGAGCTTGATCACTCGCCTTTATAACCCCAGTTAGACATTCCTCACAAAATTCATGTAAACAATCGCGTAACTTTACACCTTTGCCAACATCAATTTGATCGAAACATGTAATGCATTCAAATTTATTCGTATTACGAATAATGTCCATGTCTTCTAATTCTAACAACTTTTCATATTGATTTGCATCAGTAGAAGTAATTGATTCGATTTCGTCGGTATCTTCACTGCTATTAAACTCATCTAAATATTCATCATCCGAGTCAATCTCGAAGTTGTAAACAATTTCAGGAACCTCCCGCTTCGTATAACACATTTCACAACGGTTCAGTTTTTCTTTATGTTGGTATGTGCAATTGCTGCAAACCCATTCATCGTCACTAAAATTTGCTGTTTTTCGTCCAGTTTCGGCTCTACTTCGTTGGTATTCTCGACACGTTAAGTTAGTGTGAATGACATCACAACTTCGACAGTTAATTGTACTACATTCTGGACATGCTATCATATTTATATTTTCATTTGGTGGAACTTGTAAATATCCACGACATTTTTCAACTTTACACTTGAAAATATTTTTATTACGTGCTCCTGTATTAAGATTTACATCTTCAATAGCTTTTTGCTTCTGTGTAGGATTTCTACGTTGGTATTCGTCACACGTTAATCCATTATGGATCGTATTACAATCCATGCAATTAAATTGACCACATTCGGGACAATATAACAGAACAATTTTCTCTCGATTCGTCCGATTAACTTCGATACAACCGTTACATGATTTAGATTTACAATAAAAAACTTTATCATCTGGTTTAAATTTAGCAGTCGCTTCCATACGTTTCATATGCAATTGAAACTCTGTTTCACTCATAAACGCGTGAATTTCGTCTTCAACCAATTTATCAAGACATCTCGGATCAGGACATTTCATTACTGGTGTCTCACTCGATTGTATATAAGATTTTATACAACTACTACAAAATATATGATGACATGACATTAATGAAATTCCTTGGGATGTATCGACAGACGTATCACATTTTCTACATTGTGATTTGAAACGATTTTTATGAATCGTGATATTTGCACGTATTGTGCACCCATAGTAAGCCTCACGTTTCTTATCAAAATCGACCATTTTAGTTTTATCCTGAGCCGTAACGGCTAGATATTTGTTTTCTGGGAGTGAAACTTTAAAACCGGACTCATTGAGTACAGCTATAAATGTATTAAATTCCCGAGAAGGACCATACAATTTTGAAGTGTAACATTTCAATTTTAACTCATGACACTGAAAACATTTGGTTTGATGAACTGTATTAGTATAATATTCTGTTTGGCCATTCCAGTTATAATCATTTTGTCGCTGTTGCAAATGCTTAGGTTTATTGATGGTGCATGATTTTAATGAGCAATTGTACTCTAAAAACAATATAAATTAAAAAGGTAATAAAAATAACACAATTGTTTGATATGTACTTACTTCCTTTTGGTTGCACATGTATTTGTTTAACACCAGCAATTATTTGACTCTCGTTCGATGCAACGGCATCGTTTGAACGCTTAGCTCTAGCATTCTTTAAAGTATCGAGTTCTTTCTTTAGAAGCTCATACTTTTGCCTTAAATTGGATTTCGGTATACTATACATATTATTAGGGACTGGTGTAAATTCAAGTTCTTGTTCGAAGTTAGGTAACCGATATTCGAATGGAACCGACATCTTGTTAGGAAGTGACACATTACTTGCTACCCGTCCTGGATTTCTATTAGTAATACTATCTAAAGTAATAATTTGATCCATTAAAGGTTTCGGTTTTTCTATGTTTCTACATGGTTGAATTAAATTTGGATGGACTGGTTCGAATTTAATTGAATTCATTCCCGATCCACTGGATTTGTCTATATTATAAATCGGCATTCCTCTGTTTTTATGATTTGGTCCGTCATTATTTCTTTTCGTACGTCGATTATTACTTTTAAAACTTCGCTCTGACAATAAGCTTTCCATTGAACCATAGGGATCAATAGAACTTATACTTGGATACGATCTTAATTGATTGGGTTGGAATCTTTTATAAAAGACGTCAACCGCTCGTATAAATCCTTTTGAATTATCACATCGCAAATATTTTTGTCCAAGCGTGCCAAATTTAGGAATTGTTTCAAGTGGATCCTAAAAATATGTAAATAGGAAGCATTTTAAATTACAAATTTTATTAGTAAAAAAATTAATCAATAAATTTTAAGGTTAACAAAAGAAAATCAAATGACTTATCATACAAAACGGTGATTTCCCGTTCATCCAAATAATATACTCACTACTAAAATGAATCCAAAAAATATGCCCAATCCAATTTCAGGGACGGCGCCAATATATCGCACTACACAATCCAAATCATTTTGTCTCCCATGAAACGACGTTTTTGGGATTAAAACTCTTTGATTTATGTGTAAACGTCTTGCAAATATTAAGAGTTGCTCATCATGAATTAAATTCAATCGTTTCTCTGGTTTGACAGCCAGTAATAATAGAAAAAGTTGGTGATCTATTTCTTTAAAATACGTCGAATGGCAAATATACGTTTCTTTTTCATAATTAATTTGTCTTTTATTAGTATAATCGAGTCTTTTGATATGAACGTCCGATAAATTATTACGTTGTAGAATTTGAAACAATGATCCAGCACTTAAACAACCAGTATTATTCATAATTACAGGTATTAATTGTATGGTACAAGGTTGCAAACATATACCATATTTTCGATCACCCATCTTAATTCAACGATTTGTATTTAATATTATATCACAAAAAAAATTACTTTAAGAATGTACTTGACAACAAAATTCGTGACCGTAATTACACTGTCTGTAGATAAATTACATTCTTGGCAAAATGAAATTGACACTCTTTCGGAAACAACAATTAGTGCTGCCAAACGCAAATTTTGTAAAAATGTAAATGCGACAATGGTTTCATGTATGAGCTACGCAAATAATCGCTTTGAAATAACGAATACGTAATACTGCTATTTGGGCAGCTGTCAATTTTGAAGCTGTCATCTTTTGACATTTGACAAGTAAACACTAAGCCATTAACAGAAATGGTACGATACACGCTTCAACAACCCATTGAAATTGTTAAAATTCACTACAAAAATAAAGAAAATGCACAGTTCGCAAAACTAAAGCACTTTTTAGTCATCGTAAGGTACCTTCCCGGGCGGCCATAGTGGAAAAAATTGAGCTGTTGGGAGAAGTTAGTGACGAATCGAAACCGAGTGCGTAGCTCAAGAACAACTGAAAATATTGCTGCTGTAGCCCGTAGTGTTGCAGAAAAGTCAAGTTTGTCAACAAACGACATTACACCGTATTTTGCAAAATGACTTAGGTCTTAAGGCTTTCAAATTTCAGTTAACACAGAACCAGAGCCTTCTAAAAATTATACAGAGCCAAAATATTAAAATTTAATTTTAAGAGGTGGTTAATAAAGCAAAACACGTAATTTTTCATACAATATATGTGGAAAGTAAATAGTTTCTTAAAATGATATCAATGAAAAGTATGACGAATTGAACATTTTAATCATGAAATCATATTAAAAATATTTATTTTATTTATCATTTAAATGTTTTAGAATAAAATCAACTAAATTTATCGTAAATAATTCAATCATTAAATTCTTATATCGCTTAAAGACTTTTAATATGTTTTTATACACAAATACAAAAATATTATCATGAAAAAATGTATTCTGATGTATACGAAAAATAAATGGCTCTGAATTCTAGATGGCTCTGCTAGAACTCACGCCAGTTGATCACCATTAACGTCGTATATTTGCTTATTGGGTCAGTGATGAGGCCCATTTTCTTCTTCAGTGATGAGGCCCATTTTCACCTCGGAGGCTACGTTAATAATCAGAGTTGTCGCATTTGGAGCTCAGAAAATCAAAGAATGATTGTTGAAAAGCCTCTCCATCCTCCGCCGTGTGATTGGGTCTTATTTTTTCGAAAATGAGGCTGGTGCAACTGTTACGGTAAATGGATTGCGCTACCGAGCTATGATTAAAGATTTTTTATATTCAAAATAGGATGATATTGATGTGGACGATGTTTATATTAAGCAATACGGAAAATATATTTGATATACGATCAATCTATCGGCTAGGATGATATTGATGTGGACGACGTTTATATTAAGCAATACGGAAAATATATTTGATATACGATCAATCTATCGGCTAATGGTCCGATTTAAATAGAACCATCACAGTATTGCATAACTCGTTACCAGACTATGTAGTACTGACATGAGAGATTTGTAGGTTTCACTGAGGTTTATAGCTATGGATGGAAAGGATCAAACATTGAAAACGACCAAAAACAATGGTAGATACTTATATTATATGGAGTGCAGAACTCATGGGCCAACTCATCTTTCATGTCAGTACTATAGACTGGCATAGAGCTATGCAATGTGCAGATGGTTCTACGTAAATCGGACTTATAGCCGTACGTCTTCAATTAATGTCGTAAGGTAGGACGTAAATAAGCGAACCGCGCAAGAGTTGGGAGTGCCTTGAGCCCCAAAACAGATTGGAAAGATAAAAAACAAACATACAATTTTATTATAGTGATGCCAATCATTTTATATATACCTCTCGATATTATATTGTATTTCCGAATAAAATTGATGAATTTACCAGCGTCACTCAGAAGTCTCTAACATTGTCCTCAAATTTCGAGCTCGAAGCATAAAACGTCAAAAACTAAAAGGAAACCAAAAGTTTGGAAGAATACATAATTTGTATTATTATTTATACATAATGAATATATTTATTTATTCTTTTTTGTCATATGAACCAAATAATTACAATTTATGATTTATTTAACCGCCTCCCGAAACAACTAAACTAAAATTTGATTTTCGAAAATTCGAGTGTCACGAAAAAGAAAGAAAATGTTTCTTGTTGTTACACACTAAATCCTTTTTTCGGTTTCATTTATTTTTAAAGACACCGTCTCCATAGTTATTAACCTCGTTGGTAGGTCCATTGTTTTGCACTACAAGAGGGGGAAATGAGCCTGTTTACATTCATCGATCACTACACAACCTCACTGAGCACTTTATCGTTTACACGTATAAACTCAAATTATCAAAATCAAATTATCAAAAGTCATCAAAAATTTGATTTATATTAGTATGTGTGAGATAGGTTAGGTAAGGTTAGGTTGAGTGGCTGCTACAGCACACTTAGACCAGCAACGGTCCGTTGTGATACCACAGGATCTTACTCCCCTTTTACCCCTATGAGAACCAGTTAGAGCTGCTTACGTAGCGTAATAAGTCTCCCACATTACAGTTTTCGAGATCGGAAAGGCAGTCCATTAAAAACTTTCCCAAATATTCATGTCTTTTGTGTGCCAAAGCCGGGCATGAGCATAGGAGGTGGACTAACGTCTCTTCCACCTCCTCGTCCCTACAGGTTCTGCAAGTCATTTACTTCCAGACCCAGCCTTCTCGCATGCTCTCCAAGAAGGCAGTGTCCTGTGAGTATCCCCACGATCGTTTTAAGTTCACGTCTTCGTAGGGAGATAAGTGCCTTTGAGCGTTTCAAGTTCAGCTTTGGCCAGACTTGTCTTGCCACTCTACATGAGAGGGTGTTCGTCCACCTATTGTTCGCAGAGGCTTCCGCCTCTTTTTTAAGCACAGTCCTGAGTGCGTTAATGGGTCTCCCCAACTTCGCCTTTTCCGGTAGCAGTTGGAGAGTTGTACCGTGCCTCGCTAGTTCGTTTGCCCTGCAGTTTCCCATAACGTTTGAGTGGCCGGGGACCCAGACTACCTGGATGTTGAAATGCACACTCATCTCATTTAGAGACGAGCGGCAACCCAACGCCACTCTAGGCGTTAGAGAAACAGAAACCAGCAACTTGATGGCCGCCTGACTGTCCACATAAATTGCGATATCAGTCGAGGATACCACATTATGTTTCAACCAGTTCAGGACCCCTTCAATCGCTATCACATCTGCCTGGTACACACTGCAGTGATCAGGGAGGCGAACTGCTATATCTACCTCTAGTTTATCACAGAAGACTCCAGCTCCTACTTTACCGTTTAGCTTGGAGCCATCCGTAAAGAACTGCAATGCTCCCGTTTCAGCTGCCAACCCGCTCCTCCAGGATTCCCTTGAGGGGCAGGTGGTTCCGAACCTTTTCTCGAAGCACAGAGTCGGTGTAACATAGTCTAGATTCGCCAGTTCTTTCCTCAGCGATCTGACTATCGTCGAGTGTCCTATTTGAAGACATTTCCACTGAGATATGGCTGATAGTCGAGTGGCCGTAATCGCCGCCATCTGTTACCATAAATGTCCACGGGGAGAAGGTGAAACAAGACATCTAAGGCACTTGTAGGTCCTCAGTGCCCCGCTTATAAGCATGCAGGCCGTTCTTTGCACCTTCTCAATCCTTTTCCTGTATGTTATTTTATCAAGAGCTGGCCACCACACGCTCACCCCATACATAAGTACAGGTCTTACTACGGAAGTGTATAGCCAGTTTACCAGCTCCGGCGTCAGGCCCCATCTCTTTCCGATGGCGTTTCTACACGAGTACAAAGCTATATTGGCCTTGTTTACTCTTTCCAGAATGTTGGGCTTCCAGCTTAGCTTACTGTCCAAGATTACGCCTAGAAATCTTGCCTTGTCCGTAAAAGCTAGTCTGTTACCATTTAGGAGAGGTGGATCTACTACAGGGATTTTATATTTCCTCGTAAATAGTACCAATTCAGTTTTAGACGCGCTAATTGCCAGTCCACATTTGGTGGCCCACCTCGTTATAGTTAGGAGAGCATTTTGGATTATCTCCGCCACTGTGCTTATGTATTTCCCAGAGACAGCTATCGCTTCATCATCTGCATAAGCAATCACTCCGATCCCTTCTCTCTCCAGCTTTAATAGCAGCTCATTGATTGCTATGTTCCAGAGGAGAGAAGACTTCCTGTGGGGTTCCCCTCGTCACCCGTCTCCTGATGGTGGATTCCCCCAGCTCTGAGTTAATCATCCTGCACCCAAGCATATATGATTGATTAACCCACTTATAGGGTAATCCATCCCT
The DNA here is from genome assembly GCA_963932295.1 of Tipula lateralis. NCBI lineage: Eukaryota > Metazoa > Arthropoda > Insecta > Diptera > Tipulidae > Tipula > Tipula lateralis. The sequence continues at coordinate 95,876,062 of OZ010736.1, forward strand.
AGTAGCGACAATCCCTCCAGAATTGCCTCCTTCTTTACATTGTTAAAGGCGCCCTCAATGTCAAGAAACGCCACTATACAAAACTCTCGCGAGAATAATGATTTCTCAATTGTACTTACCAGGGCATGCAGAGCTGTGTCCACAGATTTCCCTTTACAGTAAGCGTGTTGAGTCTGAGCCCAGTCACTAGGCCTTATTTTTGAGCGTATGTAGATATCCATCAGTCTTTCCAAGGTTTTCAATAGAAAGGATGATAGAGTTATGGGTCTTAAGTCTTTTGGGTAGCCCTGCGAGCATTTACCCGCTTTCGGAATAAAAATCACTCTGACCTCCATCCACTCCCGCGGAGTACAGACAAGTTTTAATCCTCGAGTTGTTCTGAAGCTCCGCGGGAATAATACGGTCAGGACCCGCCGATTTATAGGGTTTGAACCCTTCAATTGCCCATAGGATCCGTTCTTTGGTTACGATATCTTCTATGCGCAGTACGTGTGCTTCTTGATGAGTACCAGTTCCTGTCGAGTCATCGAAGCTTCCTGGAAAGTGGGTTTCTATGAGAAGTTCCAAGGATTCCTTGCTAGAAGCAGTCCAGGATCCATCTAGTTTAATTAAATAACTGGGACTGGTAGGATTGGTAGACAAAATTTTCCTAAGACGAGAGGTCTCGGAGACTTCTTCTATTTTGTCACAGAAGAGTCTCCATGATTTCCTCTGTGCCTTCCTTAATTCTTTTTTGTATATCTTGAGGTCCTCCTTGTAGGAGTCTCAGTCCTGAGCCTCTCTCGTACTTTTGGCTCTATTTAATGCTTTCCTACACGCCTTCCAGTAGGTCCCCAGTTCCTTGGACCACCATGCCGGTTTTTGCTTGCCCCTGGGTTTAACTATTGGGCAAGCAGCGTTGAAGGACCGATTGCAGGCATTTGTGAAAGTTTCCACTATGCTGTTCAGTTCCTTCATTGTCGCTGGTGGCTCAGGGGTCTCTGGTAATAGTAGTCCTATAAGCGTTTCCCCGTACTTGCTCCAGTTTGTCTTTCTGGGATTCCTGAAAGGTGTCCGTGTTGCAGGGGAAACGTTAAGACTAAATGTTATGTAACGATGGTCGGAGAAGGAGTGTTCCTTCGCCACTCTCCATTCCCTGACCAAAGGGTACAGGTTTTTTGAGGCGAAGGTTACGTCCAGAACCTCCTGTCGATTTTTAGTAATAAAAGTGGGTTCTTGCCCAATATTACACACCATGAGGTTGTTTTAATGTTATTTAAAATGTAATCAAAAAGTAACTCACCTCTCTCGTTGATATCAGTGCTTCCCCAGATTGCGTGGTGCGCATTTACATCACATCCAAGGAGCACCCCAATCTTCTTCCTGTACGATTCGAGGACCAGGTCCCCCAGGTTATCCGGTGGAACCTGTTTGTGCCGGCCCAAATAGGCTGAGACCAGCCAAAATATACTGCCACCAACCTCTAGGCTGACCGCAGTTACGTCACCATTGCTGTATTGAGGAAGAAGGAACATATTTAAATTATTTTTTCCAAGAATACAGGATCTGATATTCCCCGAATTTCTTGAGTATAATAAGTTATACCCCTTCATTTTAAGGCCACAGATCCTGTTGGTGTTTATCCAAGGTTCTTGAATAAGGACCACGTCCTCTTCTGATCTAGTCAGTCTGAGGAGTAAGGCGGCCGACGCCGCCTTTGAATGGTGTAGGTTAATTTGTATTAAATTTAGCATAACCAAGTTGAGCCTACTTACCTGTTTCACTCCCCGCTACCGCAGGCTAGTTTCTTTCGTTTCCATTGGAGTCGCCGGTGTCTCCCGTCTTTCCCCCCATGGAACTTGTTTCCCCGACGTTTGCAGTCCTCCCGTCCCTTGGGTCCGACAGGTCTTCTTCGTCTAACACCAGGAACAGTCGGCTGCCCATCTCCTCTCCAAGTGGGGTCACCTCGGAGAGCGCTATCGGTTGGGCTGTCTCTCCTCCAAGTACAACTGCATCAGTTGTGGACAGGCTGCCTTCCTCTCGTGTTTCAGCCTCGTCCTTTTTGTATACTTTGAGAGTAATCGACCCGAAACCGAAGTCGCTTACTCACTTAGTCGCGGCAAGCGGCGCCAGGGACTCTGTGTTGATTATCATAGTTGATAATCTGGAGCCCCTCTTTGCATCCTCTTGCCTCACGATCTTCCAGTTTCCTGTCGGAAGATCGGGGTTGCTGATTCTGATTATCTCAAGAATCTCTTCTGGGCTAGCCGGTTCGGTTGGTAGCCAGACGCGTGCTCTTGGCCTGATACGAATCTCTTCCCTGCTTACAGCCGCCAGCTTCGCGCCTTGTCACACCTCTCCTACCTCCGCTACAGCCTTTTAATATAGCTCCACTGATCTGGCATCAGAGCATGCTATAAGTTTAACTCTGCAGGATGGAGAGGTTTCTGGATTTTCTCTCAGGATCCTTAGGAAAACGGAGTTTAGTGCATTGTACACCAAGCTTCATTTTCCCATGGTGATGCTCCCATCTTCATGACTCCTGTCAATGACGGCTAGCACCAACAAACGCTCCTTCACAATATCCCTGAAGGATTTTGGTCTAGCCTTGTTAGGAGGCAAAACCTTGTGAGGAGTTTCCTTCTCCGCCTGCATTTTGGGCCGTTTTGTGTCCACGAACTCCAGCTCATCCTGGGACCGCTGTCTTTTTGACACATGGTCCCTCTCTGAGTTTTCGACCGTTTTCTTGGCCCATGTCACGGATTGCTTTTGTTCAGCCGTAAGCTGCCCCTCAGGGGTTGCAGCCCACCTGTTCAAAACCCTAAACGCCGCGCGTCTAACCCTATAGCGCTGCTTCGATTGGTTGACGTTAGTCGAACCTCCCTCAGCAGCCCTTAACTTTCCCTGAGTTCCGCTCGTCCCGGGCTTAAATGCTTTGAACTTGCTTCCCCCTGGTGTCTTTGAGTGAGCCCCACCTTTACGGTTTGAGCTCTTACTTTTTGTTTCCGGCCTTTGTAGAGTGCCGGTCTCGGTTTTTTCCGGCCTTTGGAGAGTGCCGGTCTCGGTTTTGTTTTTATTGTTTTTGGATTCCATTTGTTCCCACGAGTATCGGAGAAATATATGGTCCACCTGCGCAGAGATCCGCTTACGCAGGTAAGGCTACTTACAACTGGAGGTCGCCAGGTATCCAGAGGGCTCCGTTTGCGACTGGGCTTTGTTAAATGGGCCCCCAGCCTGGTAATTTGTTGGCACGGGTCGCGTAACACCGTAAACCAGCCCATCTGCCGTCGTTTAGCGTGACCCGCCCCACACCTAGGTCACTTTACCCACCCGTTCTAACGAACGAGGACCCGGAGGCGACGACAATTATGAAGCCGAGATGTGATGTGTGAGATAATTTTCTTTATATTTTGATGCTTTGCGAAGAAAGGTTCTTAACAAGAAGACAAATTATAATGTTTATGAGAATTTATGTGTTGTTTTGTAAAAAAAACCGATTAAAAATATCTTGCAAAATAATTAAACTTCGAGTTAAGCATACTCGAATTTTTTCCCTTTCACAAAACAAAATACTTGCGAATATATAAAAACTTATATTGTAGAAAATATAGTACATAGCTAGAAACCAGCATTTAAATTATTGAATACAAAATACAACGGTCCTAAAAAATGAAAATTTTGTCATGATTCATAAAATTTCATAAACAAACATAATAAAAAATTAACGAAGAAGAAAATCGACCCCTTCAAATATTTTTACATTTATTATAAGCGTATACATCTATTTTTTAAATTTGGTCTTCATCCATCAATACTGGTGTTTAGACGTGTATTCTTTCGGCGCTGAACATCCTCGTCTCTTACCTCTTTGCCTACAAACTAATTTTGGAGTGAGGGTTTTTCGCTCAACGTTTTCATCAAAAATTTTCAGCGCTCATCACACCAATGCATATAAAGACCATATAAAACCTGTTTTTATTTTATTTATTTTTTTTTTTGACAGGAGCTCACTCTAAATGAAATAGAATAATATGAAAAAAAAAATTCGACCCTAACAATGTTTTTTAATACTTTATCGTAGTGTGTGTCTCAAATTGTGAGGTACAGAAAAAATTTGTTGGAAAAATTGCACACAAAAATCCCCACTCCAAAAATAGTTTATAGACGAAGAGGTGAGAGACGAGGAAGTGATGCAGCATAGTGATGCTACGTGTAAACACTACCAATAGATCTTTTGATTCACATCACTGATCGTAATATGAAAAATTATTTTAGAAATTCCACCTAGTTTGTGATTTAACTCGCTCCATAGACACGGTCATCTGTGGCCCTATTCTGGTTTACCCAGGGAATTGGGAATTGGGAATTTTTGACGTTTTTATAACAGTTGGGAATTATTTTTTCCAAAAGTGTATTCTGGCTATTGGGAAAAATATTTCGTTTGGAAAAAATAATTCCCAATTATAACAGTTTTGACGATTATTTTTCCCTATTAAAATTGTTGGGAATTCATATTTCTTATGGTAAAATACTCATAATTATAATACTAGAGTATAAATTTAAATTTTTGTTTATTATTTCTTATAAGCAAAAACACCTATTTTTTTTAAATTTGGTCTTATCTGCCCTAATATATAAAAAAAATTAGCTCATTCATAAATACTAATAATCATAATAAATAGTGAATGTAGAAAATAATTCCGACCCTAAAAAATTTTTAATTGTTTTTCAAAAACACTTATTTTTTTTTAAATTTGTTATTCATCCGTCAGTATTTAAATCATATTCAAATATAATAACATAGCGCACCATGAAAAAAACCATTAAAAAGGTACTCTAGTGGCGAACATTTAAAACTATTTGTTTCACAGAGGGGAAATAATTCCCAGCACGCCAGAATACACTTTCGGGAATTGGGGAATAAAATATTGGGAATTATTATAGTTGGGAATTGGGAATTTTTTTTCCCAATTCCCAATTCCCAGGGAAAACCAGAATAGGGCCACTGGTTAATTAATTCAAAATTTACCGAGAAGGCCGTATTTTCAATATTTACTTACACAATACTCTACAAAATATAAAAAACGCGAATTTGTTTAACTACCAAAATGCTATTCAAAAAACGTAAACTATCAAATGAAAAATTAATAAAACAATAATTATAAAAACACGGTGACCATTAATTTCTATTACCAAAGACAAGTACATTGCCTTTGCTATTACTATAAATTACATATTACATATTATTCTGCACGAATGAGTAATCGCTGAAAATGTGCTTCGTTAATGTAACGATTATTTTTCCCTATTAAAACCATTAAAAAGGTACTCTAGTGGCGAACATTTAAAACTATTTGTTTCACAGAGGGGAAATAATTCCCAGCACGCAAGAATACACTTTTGGGAATTGGGGAATAAAATATTGGGAATTATTATAGTTGGGAATTGGGAAATTTTTTTTCCCAATTCCCAATTCCCAGGGAAAACCAGAATAGGGCCACTGGCTTTCCCTGGGAATTGGGAATTGGGAAAAAAAAATTCCCAATTCCCAACTATAATAATTCCCAATATTTTATTCCCCAATTCCCGAAAGTGTATTCTGGCGTGCTGGGAATTATTTCCCCCCCTGTGAAACAAATAGTTTTAAATGTTCGCCACTAGAGTACCTTTTTAATGGTTTTTTCATGGTGCGCTATGTTATTATATTTGAATATGATTTAAATATGTACGGATGAATAACAAATTTCCAAAAAAACAATAGTGTAAGAATCGTAGTTTTAATTCTAATTATTATTTTGAATATATAGTATTTATGTTGACTAATAGATGTCACTGATTAAATAAAGAGGAATAATGAAAAGTGGGTAAGAGAGAATAATAAAAGAGAGTCGTATATGTGAACTCAGAGTATGAAGACGTGTTTTATTTTAAAAAGTAAAGTTCAATTTATAACGGCGAACCCTACAAATTCAGAAGTGGGATACAGTTAAAATTATCCACAAAAAACAATGTATAATCCCAGGAGATTATTTAGAAGTAATTCGGATTCTATTGTGAGTGAATTATCAATAGAAAATAATATTGGGGTTCAACATAACCTTTTACTTCAACACAATAACGTGTCGGTACCGCGTTTTCAAGAATATGTACAAAATACAAATAACGTTCCGGATAATATGCAGTTATCAAATAACGTTTCGGATAATATGCAGTTATCAAATAACGTTCTTTATAATGTGTCGGTACCCCATTTTGAAGGTTATGTACCGAACTCGTGTAGTGTTCTGGATGGCATGCTGTCACCAAATAACGTTCCGTATAATGTGCAGATATCACATAACGCTCCGAATAATGTGCCGATATCACATAATAGTGGTATGCCGATTTTGTGTGCTCGGGGTCAACCACCACGTGCTGGCAGTGTGCCTGTACCGATGTCAAATGGCGGTCCGAGTGAAGGACCGATATCGAATGTTTACAACAATATACCGATTCCACATGTTGCAACGCAACATAACCTCAACAATGATAAAGTCAATGTGCAGGCGTCACACAGTAAGAATCAACAAACACCGTTTGTTAGAAATCATCAGCCATTATTATCACCACTTGAAGTAAGGCCACCTTTAGATCCGCCGTATTTACCACAAACGGGGTGTAATTATTATCCGGCACGAAATAATTATTACCCACACGTATACGGAAATAATCAGTCGACACTGGAATATCAAATGTTGGTTCGGGAACGAGAACTATTGGAGAGAGAACGAATTATATCGCAACAATCTTTACGCTTTAAACCAAAACTCCATCCACTTGAAATTGAAGCAATAATACCGGAGTATGACCCACAGAACAGTGTCGGATTAACATCAAAGCAATGGGTAAAACGTCTGAATTATTTAAAGGAATTACATGAGTGGACCGAGAAGGAGGTATTACATTACGCGATTATGAGTTTGAAGGGTACCGCTAGGACATGGTATCGCACATTAGAGGTTCCTCCATCAACTTATGGTGGATTTTGTGATCAACTGCAAAAGGATTTCATAGTGTTTACCGATGAGGCTCTCATTCATCAACGATTAAATGCTCGCAAAAAATTAATGAATGAGACTTACGAAAATTATTTTTATGATGTTCGACAAATTGCTAGAAGTGCTGATCTTAGCGAATCAGCTATCATCAGGTATCTTATATCGGGAATTAAAGATTCAGATGTTCATCGTTCATTATCGTTAAACTATTTTAAACACTCCGATGAAGTTTTACGAGTTTTGCGATACTACGAACAATTAAACGATCACAAAATGTCCACAGGATCAAGAACTACCGATCCAAAGTTGCAGAAACCAAAAAGTAATTATTCGCCGATGGAAACGGATAATCAAACAACGACAGTAACGAATAGTCATCAAATTCGTATGAGGTGCTATAATTGTAATAATTTCGGGCACATATCCAGCAAATGTACGAAACCGAACCGTCGACAGAATTGTCCTAAGTGCGGTAAAAATCATTCTTCGAATCAACGATGTGATGCAGTTTCGAATAAACAACAAACATTGCTTATCAACAAATCTACGGAGATACTGATCGATGTCAATTTAAATTTTGATGACAACGAGTCACGGGATGTCAAAGCAATTATTGACACGGGCAGTCCAATCAACCTTATAAAGCACAACGCCGTGCCTCAAAATGTACGATGCGAGAAACCAGAGAAAGAAAATTTCATCGGAATCAACAGTTCGAAATTAACTGTTTTGGGTATAGTTAATATTAAATGTTGTATTAATTCATTTTTTTATATTGTTAGATTCTATGCTGTGCCTGGTTGTACAATGTCATACGATTGTTTGCTTGGTCGAGATTTCCTATGTAACCCTGAGGTGAGTGTTATAATTAAAACTAATCATGATAAGATTTGTGACGACAATCCCATTAAATTAAAAGTAGATATATCTCAAAACGTAGAAATAGAACAGACGAATCGAGTTAGCCTTTTGAATGAAATTCTCAGTATAGAATTTGACGAACTCGTAAAGGAAAATAGTTATAACGTTGGTCCGTATTTTCAATCTGTAGCTAAAGATTTTATTGTTGAAAACCAGATCAATGAAATCTTGAAAAAACATTCAACGTCGCCGAGTGGCGCAGTACCTAAAGTTCGACATTCGTTAAAAATTACTTTAACGACAGACCGTCCTTTATATCTTCTATCGTCCTAATAATCAAAGAGATCGTAGACGACTTATTACAACGTGGTGTAATACGGAAAAGTAACAGTGATTATGCTAGCCGTGTTGTGTTAGTCGAAAAGAAAGACAAATCATATCGCCTTTGCGTGGATTACCGTCAACTAAACAAAATCACTGTTAAAGATCGATTTCCCCTTCCACGTATTGAAGACTGCTTGGACAGACTTAAAGGAAAATCAGTTTTTACTTTGATAGACCTTAAGAGTGGATTTCACCACATACCAATTGAAGAGGGTTCAGTTAAATATACGTCGTTTGTGACCCCAGACGGTCAATTTGAATATTTGAAAACTCCGTTCGGTCTGAGTAATGCTCCGGCAGTTTTTTAGCGTTACATTTCCGAAGTTTTTAACGACCTAATTGAATCAGGTGATCTCACAATTTATATTGATGACATTTTGTTGGCATCTGAGTCAATCGAAAAGCATTTTGAATTACTGGAAGCCGTTCTTCTTCTAATTCGACATAATTGCCTTGAAATTAACATGTCAAAATGCTACTTTTTCAAGCCTAAATTGGATTATTTAGGATACGAAATTAATTCCGTTGGTATAAAACCTTCCGCAAATCACATAGAAGCTATTAGGGATTATCCAGTACCAAAAAATGTTCACGAGCTTCATCGATTTATTGGTTTATCCAGTTTCTTCCGAAAATTTGTGAAAGACTTTTCAATCATTTCAAAGCCTTTATATGATCTTTTAAAGAAAGACGCTACTTTTGGGTTTGATTCAACTGAACTTGATGCATTCAATTTATTGAAATCAAAATTAACGACAGCTCCAATTTTAGCGTATTATAATCCCCACAGCGAAACCGAACTTCATACGGACGCTAGCAAAATTGGATTCGGAGCTATGTTACTCCAAAAACAAGAAGATGGACATTTCCATCCCATTTCATATTTCAGTAAGCGTACTACCGAACCTGAAAGCCGCTATCATTCTTTCGAGCTCGAAGCTCTTGCCATAGTATACGCTCTGCAAAGGTTTCATGTATATGTTCATGGTATTCCGTTTAAAATAATCACTGACTGTAATTCATTGAAACAAACCTTAGAAAAGAAAGATTCTAATAGTCGAATTATGCGTTGGTCACTGCTCTTCGAGAATTATGAATATGAAATCGTTCACCGGGATAGTAAGCGGATGCGTCACGTTGATGCACTGAGCCGCGTATCAGGAATATTATCCATAACAGAATGTACATTTTCGCAAACACTTGCTATGTATCAGCTAACAGACGATAAAGTCAAGCAACTTTTATCCGAAATTAAACCAGGTCGAGAACATGAATCTTTTACAGTCCGAGAAAATTTGCTGTATTGTAAAAAAAATAACAAACTGCTATTTTACGTACCGGAAGTTCTCGAATTAAGTGTCATACGCCAGAGTGACGAAGTTGGACATGTTGGTGTCCATAAGACTATGGAACTGATACGCAGATCGTACTGGTTTCCTAACATGAAAGAGAAAGTTGCAAATTTTATTAAAACTTGTTTGAAATGTTTGGTATTTCAACCGAAAGAAGGTAAGAAGGAAGGCTTCTTAAATATTTTCGAAAAATTTGATAAACCGTTTAACACTGTTCATGTAGAACATTTAGGTCCTTTTGAAGTCACTAACCGTGGATATAAATATATTTTAGTTGTGATTGACGGATTTACCAAATTTATAAAATTTTATCCTACAAAAACAACTAAAACCACTGAAGTTGTAAAATGCCTAAAGTCTTATTTTGTACAACTGAGTGTACCCGTTCGTTTAATATCTGATCGAGGATCATGTTTTAGTTCCAAACAGTTTAAGACATTCATGGAATTGTATAAGATAAAATTCATACAGAATGCAACGAGTTCTCCACAATCGAATGGGCAATCTGAACGTATGAATCGTACGCTTGTACCTATGCTTGCAAAATTAGTTGATATAGAGAAAAATAAAAATTGGGATTCACTTCTCACCGATGCAGAATTTGCATTCAACAATACTGTTAATCGTACAATTAACACGACACCTTCAATGGTGCTATTTGGAGTTAATCAGACTCGTGAAAATGATATTCTCCGACATTTTATGGAAGTATTGAATAGGGAAGATAGAGATTTAGACAAAATTCGTAATCAGGTGGTTGAAAGTACAACAAAGGCTCAACTAAAAAATAAAGATATGTTCGATACTAAACGCAAACCGTCTTATGACTACAAGGTAGGTGATGTAGTATTAATTCGTAATACTGTGACTGATGCGGGTATAAGTCAGAAACTCCTTCCGAAATATAGGGGTCCATACATAGTTACCGCCGTTTTACCAAATGACCGATTCGTTGTAAAAGATTTGCCGGGACAGAAACTGTCGAACAAACCTTTTCATGGTATATGCGCTCCGTTTAACATGAAGCTATTTTCAGCACATTAATGAAGCAATCGTGGCGATTGTACAGTCAGGACGGCCGAATGTAAGAATCGTAGTTTTAATTTTAATTATTATTTTGAATATATAGTATTTATGTTGACTAATAGATGTCACTGATTAAATAAAGAGGAATAATGAAAAGTGGGTAAGAGAGAATAATAAAAGAGAGTCGTATATGTGAACTCAGAGTATGAAGACGCGTTTTATTTTAAAAAGTAAAGTTCAATTTATAACGGCGAACCCTACAATAGGTGTTTTCGCTTTTCAAAAACAATTAAAAATTTTTTAGGGTCGGAATTATTTTCTACATTCACTATTTATTATGATTATTAGTATTTATGAATGAGCTAATTTTTTTTATATATGAGGGCAGATAAGACCAAATTTAAAAAAATATGTGTTTTTGCTTATAAGAAATAATAAAAAAAAATTAAATTTATACTCTAGTATTATGATTATGAGTATTTTACCATAAGAAATTTGAATTAACAATTTTAATAGGGAAAAATAAACGTCAAAACTGTTATAATTGGGAATTATTTTTTCCAAACGAAATATTTTTCCCAATAGCCAGAATACACTTTTGGAAAAAATAATTCCCAACTGTTATAAAAACGTCAACAATTCCCAATTCCCAATTCTTTGGGAAAACCAGAATAGGGCCACTAGAGGGAAACCTCTAGAGCGATAAAAAGTTGTACAATTTTTAATCCATTGTTCTATGATAATTAGAAATACACATAACACTGACACATAACTTATACTACTACATAGGGAATGTGTATACTTTTCAAAGTATGATTATGATTTCGTTAAATATTAGTAATGTTACAGTTTTATATATAGAACACAACGTTGTAATACAACGAAATTTTTATGAAATACATACGTGTTATATTACTATCGTTTGAAATTAACATTTTTTTTAAACCATATCAATTTTTTAAAGAAGTGCTATCTATGTGTAAATCTTGAGATTGCGTAGTTTAAATGTTTATACTTATAAATATATTCTCCATTTAGTCTGCATTTGTCCTAGTCTTTCTCAAAAGAGACTGAAGCTCTTGAGAGTATCATATTGATTGGTTTATCAGAAGCGCTAAATACTTCCGATGAGATTCACTGAAAAACAAAAATTAATAGTGTGACTCCGAATTACATGTCTTTGTTTTGTCATCTGGACGCCCACCTTAACTTAATCTTTAATATTTGGTTTGTAAAAAGTAAAATAAAAACGAACAGCCCAGCTTACGTGGGCAATTGTCATCGCAAATCTAAACGAAATTTTTCATTTTTTAAATCAGTAAACCAAGAAGAAATCAATAAAGATTTATACTAATTCTTTGGCAATGTAAATTAAATTTATTTTTATTTTAAATGAAATACAAAATAAATAAGAAATTGTTAATTAGTTTATTATTATTTATTTTATGTTTTTTTAATTTTAATGGCAGTAATTACATTTTTCATGACATTTTTTACCATTAACACCACATTTACAACCACCAGTTAAATCACCTTTGCCACCAGGTCCCCATCGTGGACCACGCGTCACCCAACATATTTCCGTTTTACACATGGAACACTTTAACCAATCGCATCCCCATTTTTTCATTAAAATAACCTGACATGTGGGACAATTCATTGCTTCACCTTTATCAACCATTTCCTGTAGCATATCCTTGGTACGTTTCGTTTCTATATTACTATCACAGCCGCTATTTAATCTATCTTGATATTGTTTGCAATCTAATCCATCGTGAATTGCCTAATTGTATGTACAGTAAAAAGTTAATAACTTAATTTTTAGAATTGGAGAAAATTATTAATATAATTACCTGACACGTAAGACAATTTGTTATTTGACAAACGGGACACTTAAATTGATTAACATTGTCCTCGTAAATACACCATCCCCTGCAGTTTGGTGTTTTACAATGAAATGCATTTTCAATTTTATGTTCGGCATGCCGAATTGATTTCATTAAATGCTTCTCGTACATATCGATTGTGACAAGTGATTTAATCTCACGTTCCTGCACCAAACTATCACAACTATAATCGTTATCCATGTACGGGCATTTAATTTCGGGTTCCTCCGAAAATTTAATCGTATCGATAAGACATTCACGACAAAATAAATGTAAACAATCGCGCAATACAATCCCATCGCCATTTGTATTGAAATGTGTAAAACATATTGGACATTCGAACGGTTCAATGTTCGTTATTAATTCTTTGTTATCTAAATTAAGTAATTCATGATAATGATTTGCCGCATGAGGTGATTGGGGTTCCAACAATTTTTTCATTTCTATTTGCTGATGAGTGTTGATTTCGATTTGACGAATTGGTTCTAATGGCTTAAATGGTACAAACTTTGGATTAAAATTATCAACTCCGCGATACTTGTTTCGTGTTATGTTCGGATTATTAAGAACGGTCATTACGATGCTTGTATTTGACGGTCTACCTATTAAGTTAGCAGCTTTTGGTTCGGTCAATGTTTTAATAGGAATTTTTGAATGTTGGATTGCTCTTGTTTCAATTCGAAGGCGCGTGTCACTTGCTGCATTTGCGGTTGATGTAGCTGATCGCTGCTCATCGACACGTATATTAAAAATTTCAGTTGATAATCTATTTGTGGTTTGACTTTTATTTAAATCATTGCTATTACTGTTTTCACTGTTCGTTGTTGGTTTATAACCATCCGGTACACGATAATTTACTGGTCTTGCATGTGAACATGCTAAACAATCCAAACGTGATGGACTATTAATTAGCGTACACAATGTGCATACCCAACCTATTTTCAATGATTCTGTACCAGTGATATTGGGTAAAGCTTTCGCCCCATCTTCATCTTCTTCTTCCTGCTCTTCCTCAATATCATCGTCATTATTTTGATTATCAGATATATCATTCTCGGAATCACTTAAATTTGGATTATAGCTATTCTTGCTAGTTTCACCGTGGTTCGAATCCAAACTCAAATCATTTGTTATACACATAGGTTCGGCTTGTCTTAAAATTATTTGATCGCTATTTTTCGTAATTCCACAATCAAATATGGTTTGCTCCCCGTCCTTAATTTGCTCATTGTTGAAAATCAATATTTGCTGATCAACTGGTATGTTATACTCGTTCGATATTAATACTTTGAGGTCGATTATTTTAGATGATGGTCGAATGGGTAGTAAATGTGAAGTTTTCTTCTTTACAATGAGTAAATCGATTCTGGAAAGACAAACAAAAATGATTAGCTCATGCGACTGAATTATAAACGTAAATGATGACGGGCTTAAGTACAGGAATTCTAGGCGTATAAATCAGCCATCCATCTGTGTTTAGCTAATTGGTAAATATTTTACACTAATAATAATTGTAACGGTTTTCACGGGTTATTGCTCATCCGTACCGTAAAAACCTTTCGATTTCGATCACAAGAGGGCTCTTTATACATCTGTAACTGACCAGATGATGACTGATAGAACAAACATAGCAGATAATTTGTAAAAATTTTTGACAGTTGTTCAGAACGTTGAAACAGCGTTTTAACTGTGTTACTGTCATTTACAAAGATGCATGTAGTTATGTATTTGGTAACTTCAGATATTCAAGGGCATATTATAAACTCTCTCGATTGATCGAGGCGTAGGCTTGTTTGAAAACCGATTTGGTAGTCATCGATTTCTTCCACCAGAGGAGTGTTTCTAAATAATGTAAGATCACATTGGAAGAGTAACTGGTAAAGACAGTGCTGCGCAAAGAGAGTTATACCGAAATAGTTTTCATAATTTCAAGCAAATAATTTCCATTCTTAGCACATAACTTATGTTCACTGTGACAAATACGCAAATCTGTGTAAAATGACAGCATAACGCAGTCACAATACTGTGTCAAAGTTGAGTACTTGTTATCGAGAAGTTTTCCAATTACTTCAGGTGTTCGACAAGGAGATGCGCTGCGTCCTCGATACGTTTTAATCTCATGTTGGAATACATCCTTCGTTAAAGTGAAATTGAGGTGTTTCAATATCTCATTCTGACAATCCGATCAATTTTTTCATATGCAGAAAGAGTGAAAAAGATACTTGATCCACTGGAACAAGTATCTATTTCACTCCGTTGCTCAGCTTCCGTTGTTTTCAATGAGTCGAAAACCAAATATCTGATCACTGGTTTTCGAGACCAACACGCAATTGATTTCAGTAGTGGTAACCACACGTTTGAAGATGTGATTAGATTCAAGTATCTTGTATCTCTCATTACATACGATTATAGTGTGGGAGAGGATATCAAGAATCGCCTTGCTGCTGCGGCAATCGGGCTTTATATCATCTATGTCCGCACTTCTGAAATCAAAATTTCTTGCAAATACGAATAAACTAAAACTGTACAGAGTGTTGATCAGACCCGTTGTCATGTATGGATGTGAGAGTTGAACCTTGACGGATGAGTACGAAAGATGGCTTCTAACATTCTAGAGAAGAACCATATGTGTGATATATGGCCCAAAACGCGATGTTGACGTCACACACCGAGTTCTTTTCAATCACAAGATCTGGAAATAAATTCGATTTTCTGATATCGTGCATGAAATCAAAGGACAGTGAGTACGCTGGCTCGGTCACGTTCTGCATGCTGGTCCGAACCGAATGATACAGCGAATTTTGAAGGGAGATCTGCTTTTCGGTAGGCGAAGAGGTCGCTGTCGGGGACGATGTCTTCACGGCTTAGAGAGCGATCTGGCATCGCTTGCAACAGTATGAAGAGCTTTGTTTTCAGATTGTTGACACGATACAGGCCAACAATGGCCTGTAAAAGTCGTTAAAAAATAAAAAATGAAAAATAAAATAAAACTAAGAAGCTAAGCAACGGCTCGGAGCGCATAACGAGTTTAGAAAATAATTTTTTGGTTTTGGTTAGTTTGTCTAAGAATCATAATCGAATATATATCATATAAAAAACAAACATCACTATACTTACAAAATATTATCATCTATTGGATTCGATTTCGAAATTGGTCGATCTTTTTGTCGGGTTACGCACAACGACACCTTCATTTGTGCTAAATTTTTTGCCAAATTAGCCGCTAGCTCGTAATCACCCTCCGATATAGCCACCTCTAACTGTCGTATCAATTTGTTTATGGCCAATGTATTCGAATTACTTATCTTGCTTTTGGACGATGTATGCCGCAATGTGGCCTTAAAATCTTCTAGCCCTTGTTTCGAGATCAATTCTTCTGATATTTTACTAACATTTTCTCTATCGTCAACGATATGATCGTTCTGCTCATTATCATCATTGTTATCATCATCATCATCATCATCATCGCGGATTTGTGGTATATTTTCATAGATCGGCTGAACAGTTTCGTTAATTTTCACTTTATGTGAATTTAATTTATCAACTTGCGTTTGATTACTATTCGCTCCCGACTCTTTAAGTATGGTCGGTAATAAACGTGAATCGTCGGAACTGAATTTTGTTTTTGCATTGGTCGTTTCTTTGCGTGTAAATAGTTTTTTAATTGCACCCAATTTTGTTGCATCGGAGTTAGTTTGTTGTGTCGATTTTGGCACAACACCTACTATTGATGGTGTCGAAGATGTAGTGGAAGCTATTGAGATCATTGAATCGGGACGTTTTGTTTTATTATCGATTGGATATTTTTCAGCTAACGCCTTTGCATTCATTTGACGAATCATTTCTCGTAATCGTTCCTTTTCTTTTTCCAATTCCTCCTCGGAGCGTAATAATTCAGCTGTAGCATCGGTTTCACATTTTATTGGCTCATTTTTAATCGTTACTATTGTTTCTGGTTCATAAACATCGGCTTTATGTGTCGATATTATAACGTCACTGCTGTCGATTAATTCGTGTTTGCTCTCTTCAAGCACATCCAATTGCGATCGATTAAGTTTTGATTCGTCCAAGCTGGTCTGGGTGCGGACTATCTCATGATTTGATATATTTCGTATACCAAACTTAGGAGATCCGTACGACGGTTCATTCGTTTTAACTAATTTCGTTTTGGGATTCTGACCCAATGATGTCTCGGACGACGATTTCGATAGTGTACTACTATTCGATGGTTTTAAATTAAAATATTTTCGCATAATTTCGGTTTTCTTTTCGACGTCTGCATTTAATTTTAATTTTTGTTGTGATTCAACTGGTGTCGGAACGCTTGATGAAATTGGAGTTTTATTGAATCTCAAATCATAGGGTTTAATTTTTTCGCACACCTCACATATTATGCGCCAATTGGGGTTCTGTAGCGTACAATAGGGACACGTCCACATACCCAAAATATTTTGTTGATTATTTACCGTTTTTTTACTTTCAACAATCGGTTCGTTCACTAGTTCCAGTGTCTCCTTGGGTTGGTCTGTTGCAGTCATTTCTGTTTGTGACGAGAAAAAATCTTTTCGCCCTATAAATGATGTATTTATAGTTATTTTTGGTGAATTTACATTCGATTCAAATTTCGTAATTAAATCTTTGGCTGACTTTGGAGATTTCTCGTCACCCTGAACGCTGCTGTTACACGATGTAGTCGATGAAAACATTTGTGATTCGAGAAGAAACTCTTGCGGCGATTTATAATATTTTTCGTTCTCTTGGAGTAGTTTTGCCTGTTCGCAAGCATGCTCTTTATTCACAATTTCGGCAGCTTCACGGTCCAGTTCGCTTATGCTAGGAATACCAATACCAGATTTACGTTTCTCTTGATTTTCTATTTTTTTATTTGCTTTCTCGTCACTCGATGATGATGATGATAGGAGTTTTGCGCCGAAGAAACCCAGTTTCGCCGTTGCACCTTCGAATAGCGAATTCCTCGAGTAACCAACTTCTGGCAAATTATTCTCACCGTCGTTTGACTTGTTGTTCTTGTTTCGCCGCTTATCGACAGTTTTCAAAATAATTTCTTTTTTAAATGGAATTGAGGTAGACTCTCGACTCCCTGATAATGGCCGTTTGTACCATGGTCGAGGTGATATTGGTGAAAGTGGCGGAACCGGCTGTTGTTGAACTGGCTCCTTATGACTATCTTCATCTTGTTTTTTATTATTTACGTCTTTATTTGATCTTAACATACCGCGTTCTAATTTTAACGTATCATTAAAAAAAATACTCTCACTATTTGATTTTTGATCTGTGTTCACTTTTATTATATTATCGAGAACAATATTTTTTTGTTCATCAGTCAATTCGGTTTCTATCGCTTCTGTTGCCTGACTATTGTCTCTAGCATATTGAAGTTCGACAACAGTTTCGTTTTTGATAATTGTTGTGCCCTCGATTATTGCTTTAATTTCTTTATCATCTAACAGGATACCTTCTTTAAATATTGGTTCTGGTAAATCATTATTTGGTTTAAATATATTTGGTGGTGCTGGTGCTCGCCGTTTCTTCCGGCCTAACGTTGATGTTGGTGTTAATGTTGATGATAAATATAAATTATTTCTATTGTTATTTGGATTATTAGAAGGTGGAGGTGGGGCTTTTCGTTTACCTTTTACATGAACATATGATCCCGATTTTTTATCCTTCGAACTATCGCTACAAGTTCTTCGATGTCTTGGATGTCTTATCTTATATTCCGTTGGATTTTCATTCGCGTCCCGCGCTATATCATGTTCTTTCACATTGTTATCATCATCGTCACTGTCCAAATGTGATTTTTTATTAACATTTGTTGGCAAACTTAAATCCGAATATATTTTATTTATTTCGTCTAATTCATTTCGACTTTCGCTAAATTGTAATTGATATTTTCGTCGCAATGTTAAATCAAGTTTCTTGTCGGTTTCGCGAATATTTTCCTGTTGTGCGATACGCTTTTTGTATGTTTCGGTATATGGTCCAGGTGCGATTAGTTTTTCGGGTTGACTAGCATCACCGTACGGATGATAATTATTTGGCGGAATAAATGAAAAACCAATTGTTGCTGTACTAAAAACGCTATCACAACTTGAATTAGAATTACGTTTCTTATTTAATAACGGACTAGAGGGTGGACTTAATGTTTCATTACTTTCGTATTTTTCTATTATTGTATTACTATTGTTATCTGTAGTTGAAGTGTTATTTGTGTTCTTGTTGTGCTCCTGTTGTCGAATTTTTTCATTTTTTTTAAACCATCGTAAAAATGAATTGAATCCTGATCCAGTGGGACGACTTTCAATCATACCTTTTTTCTGGAAATTAAATTAACATTACAGCATTCGACCACCTACAGTATAATTTGTTCAAGAGTTACCTGGCAATGTGAATGATGCGAAGAATCCTTTTTCGCATTTGTAATATACTTTTCTTCATTATAGCTTTGTCGTTTCATAATATCAAAATACAATTCCAAATTTTATTGATCATTTTGTCTAAATTTCGTCTCGTCTCTATATTTTTTATATTGATTATAGCACCATGTGTTTGGCTGATACTATATTAAAATTTCGCCAAGAACAGTCTCGTAACTCTGAAAAGATAATATTGATACAATAAATTTTGCAATTAATACAGTCCATTTATCCTATATTTTCTATTTCTGGTTATAGCAAGACGTTAATTTCAAAATTGATCATAGCCAAAAGAGAAAAAGAATACAGTATTAGATGCCGAAGCAATATCTCTGCACTTAAGTATAAGAAGCTCTCTCGTAAGTAGAACCTATAACCTCCCGGGTCTCATCCTAGGTGGTGTTGACATCTTGTTGAATATGCAGGTAGTCGGGCTAAATTTTCAAGGGTGATAGGTCATGATCATTTGAACTTTTTATTTCCAATTAAACCACTAACTAAATGTTGCCGAGAATCTAAATTCACAAAGGCTAACAACAAATTATACTGTCAAATCGTTTTAAATACTTCATTGAATTCTGCAAAGCTATATTCGCGTGATTATAACGTTAGTAGATGTTTATCTGTTAGACATAAACCCGTGCTGGTCGAAGTTACTTTCGAGATTGAAGTAATTTTGGATATCCATTACATATGACGAATACTCATTCTTAAAATAAATGTCGAAATTTTTATTGTATTTAGAGAAGGTGAGCTTATCTGAACGTTTGATTTTTTCACCTCTTAATCTTCTAAAATTGTTTGCATCTTCGTTTAAGTCTATAAAAGTTGCACGTAATGGACAAATGGATTAAGAAATTCAGAAACTTTAATCGAGTCTGTTTACAAATATTTGATTTGTTTTAGATTGAGCCCAAGGCTAAATCGAGGAACAGATATTTGTAAATTATCTTCCTGAGGTTTAGTTA
Source organism: Tipula lateralis (assembly GCA_963932295.1). NCBI lineage: Eukaryota > Metazoa > Arthropoda > Insecta > Diptera > Tipulidae > Tipula > Tipula lateralis. The sequence goes on from OZ010736.1 coordinate 95,895,992, forward strand.
GATTAAACTGTAGGGGTTACTAATTTTGTTTTTCAATTAAGAAGCTATTGGTACAACTAATCAAATTTATGCCAGTGAAAACCCTTTCCGAAAGACTTGCAGAAAAATAAAAGTCGTTTTAGCACCAATTTAATGGTTATTGTATTCTCCAAATGAAGTTTCAAAATGTCAGGTGATGTTTTATTTAAAAATAAACGAACAAGTCTCATTAAAGTATAATCGTAAACACTTTGTATCATCTCTGCTAGCTATGAACAACTTAAAATACAGAGGGTTTTAAATCACTGCGACAATTAACAAACTGAATGGCAACAAAGAGCCGCTCAATATGTTTATACTAACATTTGAGACAGGTGAATATACTAACGCAATCTGTGTAATTTAAAATACTGACAGCATCTTGATCAGCAAATTACAGAGATTGCATGTCACAAAAACTATAACTCAACAAACAATAAATAGAGATTATGTTCAGCAGGCAACTTCTAATCAGAAACTTATATTGATTGCAATAAAACATTTAAAATACTCTTGCCAGTCTATTAATAAAAGTGTTGGTAAGCTTGAGAACAGTAATAAAAAGTTACAATTCTGTCCTTACAGTTAAATACTAACAAACTCATCTAACACGTCGGCTTGCCTAGATATAAATAAACTGAAGGCAGCTTCATCGCAGAAAACCATTAGGCTCTAAGATCTACTTATAACTATAGTAAGTGATACCTATTCAAAACCTAGAGACCATGCTCATGTTTGCAATAGTATGAATTAGACTCCTGAATGAAATGTGTTGGAATAAAGGAACAGTAGTTGAAGTTAAGGAACAGTAATTGGTACATTAGGCGGTCAATGCTCGAAATTTCTGCCTATTTCCCATATATAAACACTATTACGATCTGAACTAGTAATCTTAAATATGGGAGATAGACCAAACTTCTGAAATTAAGGCAGAAAGTAATAAATATCTCTTGCTTCACGGAGTCAAAGTGTGAATGTCTCAATCTGAAGAATCTCACTGAGGTCAACCATATATGTGCAACAGATGCTGTATGTAACCTCCTGGTGATTTGTGAAGCATTTTGGTGAAAACTTCCACGGGATACGAAAAGTGCAAAAAATGTTGAATACAGCTCTGAAAGAAATATCCATTAACAAAGTGATGATATATTTAGTATGCATGCATTTTTCACTGAAATGCTTAAATTGATGAGATAAAAATAAAATTAAATTTGAGAACTATTAAACCGGATGTCTATAACATTTACACACTAGATATTTTGAAAAAGACACCGCACCGCACACATTTGTCTCACTTTTTAAAATAATATGAACTTGATTTATTATAATGTCAACGAATTGGTTCATCTAAATATGTAGAAGATATTTTACAGTGCGTCCATAAATTGTATTAACCATTTTGTTTAATCTAATTACTTAGTTCTATGATTACATCCGTTTTATTTGCTAAATACGTTGACTTAAATACAACTTAAATAAATTGTGCCTATATGCTCGCTCTTTGTTCAATTAATCCAATGTTAGCTGCTTTCATTTCATCATCAAATCTTTGCGTATTCGTTTTGTCATGAAATTTTCTTTTTTTATTCGTTATTTTGAAAGGAAATTCCTTTTTATTTATTTTTATACAATTTGATGCATTTTGTTTATACACGATCAACGTATTGGCCAAACGCCAAACCAAATCATCTCTATATACATGCTATATGTTATTCTAACAAACGATGACACAAACTCGATAGACTTGAAACACCAAAATATAAATAAATACAAAACTCAATCGTTTGTGTAAACTGTTAATGTAACACTGTAAGCACAGACCGTTCTGTGACGATATGCTCATGTGTATACCAGAAACTATAATAAAAACAAAAGGAAATATTAGATTACAATATACGAGTTATGTATTACATACAGTGGAATTTAAGGCAAGTGTTGTAATTGTCATCTTTAGATTATCATCTCATCAATGTTGTGAAATTGTAACATAAAAATTTTTAAGACGTTGTCACAACAAAATTAGTCAAGATACTTAAAATACTACGTGAGTATATTAAGTTTTGTTATAGTACATTAGGTAAACGAATGACATCTTAATAAGTGTTTAACTTTAAAGGTCACGGGTAGCAATAATGTATTAATTTATTTTAAATTAATTTGACCTCCTTGCAATGATTTCATGGTTTTCACAGCTTGTATACAATCATATGTGTGTTATTGACGTCTAAGATTTTGTTTTTTAAGGATTAAGATAATTCTCGACTGTATTGACTATATGAACACCCACATGACTGTTCAGCGACAATAAATTGTAACATTCGAAAATTATTTATTTTTATATATTTGATTATTTTAATCGAACGTATATATACATAAAATATCTTTTTGAAAAATTATTAACAGCATTGGTCATCTTAAAATTTGAAACATATGTACGACTTTTTAAATAAGTAAAACATCCAGCCAATCAACAGTTTATATATTTTAGTCGGACAGAATAATTTAAAATTATTAAAACCAAAATATCATCTTAAATTGTAAACTAGACACATTTGCTATATTAGTTTTAATGTGACCCATACCATATATTACTATTATAATACTGTTACGATTTCGCCGAGATCCAATCCCAGTTAATTTGATTCGATCACTATCGTATTGCAAATTATCACTGTTTAAATCCAAAATTAAATCCAATTTTGGATAGTACTACTCTTCACACCCATTTATATGACGATTGATTGTCGTATTTCTTTACTCTTAATAAAATTTTACTCTGTCTCGGTCGTTTATCACACTATACTACCTACCCAAACTGTTCGCCTCGAAGAAAATGTAAGTCCTCTCTACTTGTTTATGCGATCTATGTCTTCTTAGGCTGTAGAACCTTGCTATTGGGGTGTAAAACCTTCTTTTCAATTACCCAATGTTAGAGATATCATACTATCCTTATTTTTGGCTGTTCTCCAACTTCTTAAAACTTTTTAATTTATCCCTGCATAAGTTATATCATTTGGTGCCACCACCTATATCTATATAACTCTAACATCAGAGGTTTTTCATATTTTGAGGTTATTCAGCTGTTCTATTAGAGTTAACGAAGCTCAACCTTTCTCCTCCACAATCGGATAAGAATTTAACAGACACTCATTTATAATAAAACAAATTGTCTAATATTGAGGGCGGACGAAAACTATTATAGTATCTTTCTTCTGCAAGTATCCAAAAATTTTAGCAAATGCCACTGAAGTGAATAACTATGAAGACGGTATCTTATAAAATTAATATTGAAAATGACCAAAATTAATGGTAGAAACTTTTATTAGAGTGGTGCTACTCATTTTATATATGCCTCTCGCTCTTATAATATATTTTCGAAAAATTATTAAAATTTAACCGCGTCAGTCATAAGTATCTAACAGTGTTTTCAAATTTCGAGCTCGAAGAATTAAACATCAAAAACTAAAAGTAAACAAAAAGATTGGAAGAACACACAATTTTTATTATTATTTATACTGTTTATAATATTTATTTATTTTTTTGTCATATGAACTAAATAATTACAATTTATGATTTACTTAGCCGTCTCCCAAAACAACGTTTTAAATTTAAATTTGATTTTAAAAATTCGAGTTGCAAGAAAAAGAAAGAAAATTTTTTCTTTCTCTGTTACACACTAATACTTTTTTTCGCTGTTATTTATTTTAAAGATACCGTCTCAATACTTATTTACCTCAGTGGCAAGTGCATGTAGATTGGCCACGTAATGGACTGCTATATTGTGGATACCGTACGTCACTTACTTCCCAATTGCACATCTATGCACACCAGTATAGCCAGAACATACGGGTAGGCAAACCATCAAGGCGTATAACAATAGAGTGGAAAACCTCTTTACAAGTCTTTGCTATTGATCGAGCTGTAGAGTAGAGGTGTGGCATCTGATCGTCCTCGTATTCTGGACTCACAAACTACAGAATTAACGTGTTTCATGACATACCGGATTCCTTCAAAAGGTTAGCGGTCAATCCATCAACATCAAGGTTAAGTTTTCGTATACCTATATATATTCATATCTTATTAGTCTAGTTGGCTAGTACCACTAGCACAACCTGTCAATAGTTATTCATATTCTTCGAAAGTTTTTTCTGTGAAACATGTGTTGAAAGCAGGTTCGATATGTGCACAAAAAATGATTATTACAAATAAAACTTCGGCCGACAAAGTAATACATCAACGGCAAGATGATAACATAACACCATCACAATAATTTCCAAAAGTTCGGAACTATAGCTGTGTTTTAATATTCGCGCTATCCAGAGCTTGCTATCCGGAGCTAGGGAAATTTCTATTCAAACTTATTCTATTATCCACGAGTGTCACTGTTAATTCAAAATAAATACGTGCAAAAAATTAATTTTGACATTAAATGCATTGAAATTTTTCGTTTTCAGGGATGAACATTAAAAAACCCATATTTTTCGTAAATTTCCCATCAAATAATAGCAGCTCTGGATAGCGGCTCCGGATAGTGCTCTATAAAAATAGGTAGAGCTAAATATTTATTTTTTACAAATTTTGATATTTAATTGAATGAAATATTATAGTTTACTGTTAAATGAATTGTATTTACTTATAAATAGCTCATTAAATTGGATTTTAAATAGAGAAAACTGCTTGCTTAGCATCGCTATCCGGAGCCGCTATCCAGAGCAAATATAAAAACACGGCTTATATCTTCACCAAATTACGTTCATGTTTAAGCAGAACATCTAAGTTAACCGAGCTTATATATTTACAACATGGATGAGACGTCGTGTTTGACGTTTGTTTGATGTGTCATTCAACTTAGACGTTTAAATGGCAAACAGCTATGAATGGCTTAAGCACTTACGTAGGAATAAACACAGATTTACAATTACTGTATCGATGTCTATATTTAATAATTTTTAAATTATTAATTAAAATTCCGAATGTGCAAATGTCAAGTAACCTTGTGATTGTGGGGTGTTTCATAAAATAATGATGGTCAATTGATGATGAAATGGATTAATTCTGATAGGAATTTAATTGGAAAAGTGGGTATTGTAACCACATATATGTAGCTACCAGACTATTGAAAAAATTATTTTCCTTTATTTAACTATTGGTTTTCTGTGATAAAAATTCGACCTACGGACTCATTTATTGGTAGATGGTTCCTATGAAAGTCTGCTCCTTTCATTACTCTTTTAAAGAATCACTTGTAAAGATTATTTGAATTTTTTTTTAACCAGTACATGATCAATTTGATTCTTGGTTCTTCCATCTGGTGATATCCAAGTGCATTTGTGTATATTCTTTTGGAAGAATTTGCTGAATGAAAATTTTGTCATAATCTTTTGTTATTTTTAGATCTGTGTAACTTTTGTGACGATAAGCATAGAAATTATAAAATCGGGAGAAACCGGTTCAAATTTTCTTTCCAATCGACTTACCGCTAGTATCCACTAGTCAACCGCTATTAGTTCGGATCTTATCTTTCCTAAATTTTCTAATTGTAACTGCTCTTGCTATTTTTCACGAATAGTTAGAAACAGTTTCATATAATTTCACCACTACGTAGCAGTGTAGAACCGCTTCGCTTTTTTATTCAGAAGTTTGTTTTGTTTGTGTCACAAATAAAACTAATTTTATTTCCTTTGTAGTGAAAGTTTTGACTCACAGAAAAGTTTTGATAAATATTTTTGACAGACACACAATCTAATATAGGTTATGTTTTACTCATAACATCCATCTTTAAGCGTTCCAATCGAATATAGTAAAGGCAAGAACCAAACTACTAGCGGGTACTAGTGGTTGGTCGATTGGAAAATTGGAAAGTAACTTTTATTCGGTACTTTCGAATGGTGTGAATTAACTGATTAGAACTGAGTTACTATTTAGATAATCCAGTTGCTTATTTAGTATCTTATTCTATTTGCATGTCAATCGAAAGGGCTTATTATCTCATGCTGTTTTCAAGTTAAGTTACCACATTTTGAGTATTTAACTTGTGGTTATCAAATAACAATGTAAATATTGTTGTGTTACAGTGCAAACAAAAATAAATTTAATGACACAAGGATAATTAAATATGAACCTTAATTATGTTAACGGAATAAAATAGACGCGCATGCGTCAATACTAAAAAAAATAGTTATAATACGGTTCTCTCAAGTCTCAGATTTAACTGCATCAAAAGAGCAACAAAATCCAAATACTGATTTGTGACACAGTTAAGTCGACTACATGGTTGCGTTCCTTCCTTCCGTTTAAAATTTTTTTAAACAATTTCATTGGTTGAAAATAACGTGTTTTTTCTTGTGAATTTTTTTCATGATGGTTACTTTGGTCGGAACGAAAGAGAGAGTATTATATTTAAATGAAAGAGACGAAAATAAAATGCTTTCAAATGTAATGTCAAACATTTTATGTCGGTATATCGAGGGAAGAACAATAATAAATAAATAAAAAATGTAAATTTATAATATTCAAATAACAAACAAATTTATTAAAAATAAAATATTTAAAATTTATTTAAATATTATTTGATCATTCTTAACCAATTATGATAAATTATTATATATAAATTTATATTCGCTCCAATATCTACAAATATAAATTTATAATATTCAATACAGATAGCACAAATAATTACAATTTATAGTTTTAAAAACTTAATAAATAATCTATGGCTTAGAGGCCATAAACGGCCCTTACCGTGTCTCAACTGAGACCTTATGAATCATTTTAACGATTGGTGCACATTGTAGGTGGTCAAGCCCAACGAATGTTTTTACACACAAACGCGTTTTTATGTCATCTGGTTGCATGTTAATTTTTCGTCAACGGCGGGAATCGAACTCGAGACCGCGGCGTGATGAGAAAATCTCTTAACCATTAAGCTACATCCGGCGACAAAAACTTAATAATGCGCACAAAACAAAAATTAAATATCCAAACACGATCGAAAAAATTTTATGAACAAATGCCAACCATCACGATTAATGATAATGACTTAAACTATTTACCTATAGATGGCAGCAAAATCGTTCTTTACTTTTTCCATCAACCATGGTACCGCAAAAAAAAATAGTCGGAACGAAGGAAGGAAGGAAGGAACACAACCATGAAGTCGACTTAATAAACGAGTTTCTTCTTTCCATTGTTGATTATTGGAGAATTAAGTGTGTATGTACCCCCATGACTAAGGATAACTGGTGTTTGTGATTCTAATGTTCGAATTGAAATCATCTTGAACAATTTTAATATCATTGATGGGTGTTCTAGATATTGTGGCTTTCCATTCGATTAAAATTCTTACACAGCTTGTTTATTTGAGTCTTGTCTGTCAGAGAACGTAAGATTGTCAATATTTCTACTACTATCCACCTTACTTCACAAAGATCTAATATGTGTCCATTAGAGTTCTGAATTTTCAGGTTCCGTTTCGAGTTCGTGTCCGATAGCCAATTTAACGTTTCTGTAATCATTTGAATTCTGATTAATTAATGAGTGGTCTATTTACTTCCAGACAGTTTTTGAAGGCCACTGAATAAGGTAAACCAGCCTATCGGAGAAGGTTCTCATTGAGCAACAGTACTTTCGTTTTATATCCCAAGCGGTAACAAAATATTAATTGGTCGTCTTCACATCAATCCCCTTTAGCTTCCATTCAGTAGACAATTATAATTGGCCTAAACAGAAATAGTTGAATGAGAATAGTTAAGTGTTATGTGAAACATTATTACATTTATTTATAGCATGTAGCGTGGTGTGAAAATTAAATTTTTATTTAAGAAAATTTTTTGATGTTGAAAAACATAAAAAAGAAAAGAAACGCGAATTTTTCGTAACATACATATATACAAGTTTATACGAGTGTGCGCTTGTTAATCTATAACAAGCGTTTTATTTAAGTGTTTTAAGTATATAGGTACGCACACCAGCTTCGCGTAAAGTTTCTTTATATTATGGAATTTCCGAGACTCTTTGTTTAGAATCAATACAGATAAAAATACACAAAATCTAGAAATTGATTCATATATATATACTGTTTCATTTGGGCATTGATTCATTTGGGCATGTTAAAAATATAACGAACAGTTTAGTCATGGTGACAAGGAAAACATTTTGTGGATCATGTCTATGCGTGGGTAGATATGGATATTAAACTGTTCTAATTGATTTACTTTGTTCCAATTATTGTAGTAATACATAAAACTATATGGTATATACCATGAATCATATGGTCATCGTATATGCTTTCAATGTCAATCAGCATCTTTGATGTGATGAATAGTTGCGATACGAGAAACTATTTATATATTTTCGACAATACTATCGAGACTACATAAACTTATTTGTTTTGTTGATAATAAAACCTATTTTATTATGTACGATGATTAAGTTTACAAAAAAAAATTTAATTTATAAAATCGTTAAAACGTAATCGAGTCTTCTAACTATAGTCTAAGTATAAAACGTCTCGTAAGATATTCATCTCAAAATAAATGATGATATAATTTTTTTTTGTTTTTATCTTAGGTTATTGTCGTTGTGATGAAAACGAAAAAAAACTTAATTTATTTTTATCTTTTTAGTTTGAGAATATATTTTTAATATAATATAAATTGAACCAAATTAATATGAATTATTATATAAAAACAGATTGTTGTTGGTTGTATTTGCGGTGGTCACCAAACGTTTGGAAAGCTAAATCAATTTATTGCAGTATGATTATAATCAACCCACGTACTAATCTTATATTTTTATTTGAATTTTATCTGGCACCAACATTTCTTTTTTACCGCCTGAAACTTTGATTCCGGTCTGAAGACGCCGGTTGTGAATCCTAACAGGAGCAGCATGTCAGAGGATTACAATACCGTATTGCGACCATTGGTGAAGTGTGAACACCACTATGACCTCCAATAATGTGAAGAATTAATTGTATAGAACTATGCAACTATGCGTGGGTGAGAATAGGTGTATTATACGAATGAAAACAGTATTGATAGATTAGTCTTCAAAGGACATTAGATACACTGGCTTAATCAATACTTTAAAAAGCCTATAACCAGTGATTTTAATTTTTTCCAATTCCCCGAAATGTTTCTTATATTAAGGAAGAACTAAGACAGATCAATGAATGCCTTTGGGTTTAATTCTAGTGCTGACTGGTACCTTTTTACAATACATCCAAATCGTATTTACGGCATGGCCCAACTTAGCATTATTTAATGGAGGCAAATCAGCCAATACAACAATAATCTTAATATAATATTAATCTTAAAGCTCCAGATTGAATTTCGCATAAATTGGAGGGTGTACTGTATTATTTCATCAATCATTTTTAATAACAATTGATAACTTTAATGGACTGTCCAAATAGCCCAGTAATTAAACTAGCAGTTGGAACCGAAGGTACCGGGTTCGAACGCTGATAGAGGGTGGATGAAAAAGATATTTTTATCAGTCGGTTACGATCGGTGTTGTGGATGAACTCAACTACGACTCCTTATTGGCTTACCTATAGGCTTACTCATCTTTTATGTCAGTACTATTTGCTATATCTGTCACATGCGTATAGCAATGCAATGCAATGTTCAAAAGGTATAATAGATGACTATCTGTTCTTAATTGAGAACTTTTGAACAACGAGACCATAATTAACTCTTGAGCAATAAGGGAATTAAACTCGAGACCACGGCGCGTTGTTAAACCACCTTTACCATTAAGTAACAACCAATGTACTGATTTTCTGATACGTTTCTATATGAACCTTTTCGTCAATATTATTCTGTAAACCCAATAACTATCCAGAATATTTATTTTTTAATGTAGTTTTCATAAGGCTTTTAGATTTTTATGAAGTAGTTGGCGAAGAGCTTACTTTTATGAGATCTTTATCTAGCTCCTAAACTCGTTTTATGGTTCTCTTTGCTCATTTATACATGTAGCCACATATTAACTGTTTGAAACTTTGATAGTCATGTGATGATGGAAATGCAGTCGAAAAGGGTCGTATGTATGTTACAATCTCCTTAAAATGAGTTATATAACAAATCCCTTGCGTGTGGACTATATATCCATCGAAAAACTGAAGAAGATAATATTTGTCAAAAAACTTTTTTTCCTTATATAACATGTGACAGATTGCCGATGGCGATGGGGACTTCTTAGAGACCCGTACTAAAAGTTCAAGAACATTTCGTGTATTCAGGTAAACCATAATGCGGTTGTTGGTTATAGTTTTGCATACCAATCTACAGCCAACGCTCTTACACAGGAGTAATAGATAAAGGCTGCCAAACAGGTGGCAACGTTTTTTTTTAAATAACTTTAGTATTAGAGCTGTCATATTAGAGTAATTCAAGATATTATAATTTAAGATGGAATTTGAAACTTTACATTACCGAGACCATAATTAAACTCAGTAATTTAACTATTAAATATTGGTCGATCAACGATTTCTAGATGTTTTCAACCCATTGGTATTTTTAAAAGTCAGAGTTTTGGATGTTTTTCGAGTTAAAATCGAAAGATATTGAAATATGAATTATTGCTTAAAATAATATGGTACAGGCGAGATAAACTATCAATATTGATGTATTCATGGTATCTAGCTCATATTATATTTTTGGTATCATCTGATATGACTGAATTGGATAGATGATGATAGCATCATCTATCCAATTCAGTCATATACAACATATGGATTTTCCAGCATCACAACGCTATTCTCCATATTATGTTTGAAACCGGTCAAGAAAGCAATTAAAGATCAAATATAGGTAGAATCACGTAGAATCAAGTTTTTTGAAAATGTTCACATGGGTTACGCTTCAATTCGCTTCAATAACTATAAAAAACCTTTTAAAATAAATATAATCATTTTCAATGAATTTGCAAAGAGCACCACATTATGTATTCTTTAAAGAGCGATAGTATACGATTAATGGTTGTATATATAGTTTCTCTAATGGACTATTAGCAAATAATTTAAAATTTAATTTACTAAACATGGCATGTGGTCGACATGTGCAAAATATTATATGAAAGGTTCATAATAGTGTTACATTTTAACAAAGACTATAATTTTTTATTTTATTTATATGTAAATGCCCATGCATATCGTTACTACATACGAGTACATATATCATAGAACAATTCAATTCGACCACTCAACACTTATTACGTAAAAATCATTATGTCCACAATTCCTTATATAACATACAAAAATCTTAAAATATTTACAACACACATTCACACTTAAGATTTCATTCTAAACTAAATCAATTCTTCAAATTTTCATTACCCAATTTATGCCATCGTTATTCACACCTAATACAAAACTGTTTCATTTTCAAGTATATATAAATTCTAAATTTAAAATCAATTTGATTTTGGACCAAAGATTCTCAATCTCAATTATATTTAGATTATATCCACAGTGTTTTAAAGAAAGAGGAAATTGAATTGATTTATTTTAAGATGAACCAACGTTGTATACATAAATAATTTAGAACATTCCTCTGGAACCAGCACTCGATGTACATATATATACGCATACATAATTTGATTAGCCGAAATCAAAATATGCGTATACATAACGTTAATTTGGCTAAATTGCTAAAAATTAAGCAATCATGTCTTAAATTAGCAACACGTAGATTTGCTACATTTTTTTACCTCTATATTATATAGTCGATATACTCGTGTAGATCATCTGTGTTACGATGTGTTTAGGATTCCAAAAGTAAAATTAATAAAAAAATCTTCAAACAATTAAAATAGTTTCAATGTTTATTTTAAAATTAATTTTTTAATTTTAATTTAGAAACTTATTCAATGATTTAATTCGTACTAACATACATCTCTATACATACATATATATGTACGTATGTATGCATGCATACTAGGCCGTGTATGTTTAATTTCGTTTTTATAATTATAACAATAATAATTAGAATATATTTTCATTTTTTGGCAAATAAATATTATCGCAGCTTTGTAAATCCGAGTTGAACGTATTACAAAGTGCGTGTACTTGTAACCAAAACTTGGTTAATTTTTCCAATTCTCGTATCTAAATGATATATTGTCATATATACAAATGAATGCAATGTCAGGGCGAATGACTGTTTTTTTTATAATTTCGAGGAATATGGCTCCTCTCGCAAAAATGAAAAAACCTTAGTTTAGAATAAGAGATATTGCTTATATCATTTGGATAGGCTGAGTAAGACATTGACTTATAGCCTTCCCCTAACATATAATGGGTATATAAATTCCAGAATGAAGAACTATTTATGAGCTCACAAAAACTAATACACTCGATGTTGTAGCGCATCTTAAAATTACCCCTAAACTGTTTAAACTATATAGAAACAATGTAATACCACAAGTATACTTTAACAATACAAACCACTGACGTTAATAACTATGGATTCAGTATCTTATGAAATTAATATAGAAAACAACCAAAAATAATGGTATTTTATTACAGTGGTGCTACTAATTTTATATATGCCTCTCGCTCTTATAGTGTATTTCCGTAAAATTGATAAATTTAACAGCGTCAGTCATAAGTATTTAGCAGTGTTCTCAAATTTCGAGTTCGAAGAATTAAACGTCAAAAACTAAAAGTAAACAAAAAGATTAGATACATATAATTATTTATACATAATTTATGTATTTATTTATTCTTTTTTGACATATGAACTAAATAATTACAATTTATGATTTATTTAACCGAAACAACGTTTTAACTAAACTTAAATTTGATTTTCGAAAATTCGAATTTTAAGAAAAAGAAAGAAAATTTTCTTTTTCTCTGTTACACACTAAATACATTTTTTTTGTTGCCAATTATTTTTAAAGATACCGTCTCCATAATTGTTAATCTGAGGGACACAAACCGAGTTCTCTTATAACTAATAATTATTAACTGATTTTTGATGTTAAGAAAAACAAAAATTTAGATTTTTGAGCTCCTCTTTTTCTCAATGGAGAAAATATCGGTGGTCATCAGCGATCATAAGCACTTCGCCATATCATAAATATATTGATATTTAACTTTCAGCAACGCTATATATAGACGATCATTATGGCACCACAACCCTGTTAGTCTTCGCTTGGGATGGAAATCCCCTCTTTCAACCCAGAGTACGAGAATATTAAAATTCAATAACTATAACACTTACAACTACGCTGTTAAGTTTCTGCCAAACCTATGATCTATAATACATCTCATTTTATTTCATTACAAGCACACAATCCTATGTCGAGGATCCGCGCTGTCTACATCGAGGATGCTCGATATAGGGTCATTGTAAATAATCAAACACTAATCCAAGGTCGAGGGCTTAAAAGATCTTAAATAAACTTAAAAAAATTCATAAATGGGATCTACTATGTAATGACAAACTCAAACAAGCCAGTATCTTCATCTTAAACTGAACAACTCAACCTTTCGGTGTTTCCTGTTAGACGTTTCTTGTCAATTTTTTCAATAAGATTTATCGTCATCGTAAGATATATAGTCTTAATAGCTGATAATAGTACATTTATCAAAACTTTGGCACAAAATTGTTTATGGCAGACCTCGGACCCGAACTTTTATTCACACAACCATCCGATTGCACTGACACCCTTAGTAAATTTCGTCTTCCTATCGATATTCAACGCAAAAACTGGTTGATTCAACAACTTCGCTATGAATCAACTATCCTTATTCATTTCACAATCAGCAATGGCCAGGACAATGAAACCAAACTTAAATTTAGCCTTTAAATACTCCGAGAGCTATGACATTGGCTCTCGGAGTATTTAAAGGCTCCGAGAGCCATGGATAAAATTGTATTTGTCATGGCAACGTTCAAATAATATCTTTAATACTATCTTCAAAATATCAACTGATCCAACTTGGTTATAGTTAGAATCAGCTAGTAATCGTTGAGGTAACTAATATCCCTGTGGTTGGGATTTCAACATCCCTCTGGTAGTAACTTTTCACGATACTAAACCAGTTAATGTAATGCTTGCCTTTGATCTAGTTAATTTCAAGCGTTATAAATGCATTCGCCTTCGTTATAAATAACACCTGCAACATTGCTATTTATTTGTAAGATATCTCTAGATATCAGGTTGTCTCTAGGATATGGTATGTCCAAGAATCAATAGTGTTCATCATAAATGATGTAAAGCCTTACTTAATTTATGATGAACACCATTTAGGACCTTTAAGCATCATGAGGTCCTGAACGGATTAAAACTCACTGTTCAATAAGGAATCTGTTTTGGGCATTTCTTGACACTGAAGGTGCGTTTAATGACGCGTCTAATAATACACTTCGAAGTTATCACTTAAGTGGTTTACTAACATGTTTAGATCAAGGAGAATTATTGTCAACTTATACGAGCACGGTTTTCATCCAGAAATGGTGTTCTCAATTTTCTTGTTAGCGATGTATGGTTGAGATATTTGAATCAAAAAGTATTCAAATAGATTGTTAGAACAAAAACAAATAAACAATAGAAAGGGCAAGCTATTTGTCAGGTTATATTCTTATGGATGGGAAAATCAATTGCGGTTTTACCAATGAGTTGCGACAATATAAAGCAAAAAGAATTTTGTAGTGTCATAAGACAAAATATCAAATATTAGTTTATACCCTGTATAATATAAATAAAGATAAATCTATGGCTTAGAGACCATTATGTGCCTATGATAACTTCGTATTTATTGAGATTTTTTGAATTCACGTGGTAGGTGGTTAACCCAATTAACGATTTTACTTACAAAGATAATGTTTAATGTCATCCGAATACAAGTTATGTTTGTAAATATTTTTTGACAGAGGTTAGAGGCACCAACATTCAAATCTAGTAAATGACATCGCCTAGAGATTTCAAAACTAAAATAGTCTTTGTGGTATTTACTAGTATCACAGTTTAAGTAATCTTATAAAAAAACGTTCAACTTTATTAGCCACCATCAGGCTTTTCTTCAAACTATGTGAAATAATTTCAAGGTTACACATTGCAAAGATATCAAGTTATCGTCATATGAGGGAAAAATCTAAACACAATCTAATTTCTTCTGGAGTTCCTCAAAGATTATCTTACAAAGTATTGTCATTCCTGAACGTCGCTGGTTGTAGGTTAATTGTAAGCGTGTATCTCATCATGACGCGTTCTCGAGATTCTCGCCGTTTACTAAAAATTCACATACTTCGAATGACATTTGTCTTAAAATCATTCGTTGTGCCAATACGTATTAATGACTAATAAGGTCTCAGATGAGATGCGATTAGGGCGGTTCACGACCTTTAAGCCATAGATTACTTCTCCTATAGACAAATTGATTCGAGTGTTTTCAAAAGCCAATTCGCACGTTTCGATACTTTCTGTTCACCTTAAGACTAAAGAACATTATTTATGATTTAGTTAGCACACTTAAGATTCCATATGAAATAAATATCCAATATAATAGGTCATCCCAGATACCAGATTCATTGCTAGACTAGAAATATACGTTACAAATGTTAGCATCATAAAAACCGTCCTCATTTACCTCACTATATGAGTGTAAAATAGTATTATGGATCCACTCAGTTTAATTGTTGCTTTGGATTAATAAAACATCGATGAACCATTGAAAAGCATGAAGATATTTTTTTGAGGTTCGATTGACTCATTAACAAGAATACTCGCTTCATCTGTACAATGATTTTTAATGTGTACCGCGTATAACACTTCAATATAGTAAAAAAATAGTCTTAAAACATCTGCCAATTTAATGAAACATCTTAAAATTTGTTGGCCTTAGATTTAGAATTTTAAAATACGTATATATACTCGTGTGCAGTATATACTCGTATGAGTAAATTTAGTATGTAATTGCATTTGTTATGATTATGACCTACATACAAATTGTATATAGCCCAGATTTACTATGCATACTCGTACACAAGAACGGTCAACATTATTTGTGGAATGCTTAAATATTACACATATTTTGGGAATGCAATTGTGGACATTAGATCTGGACCAATTTTAAATGAGTATCTGCGGTCAACTTTGTTTTGTTGAAACAGAGTATATAAGGTTTATGGAAACTATTACGGTAAAATCTAGGTTTGTTTAAAGTATGATCTTAAATGACACTTTATTTGATAAATCCAGCTACATGAGAGATTAAGGGATAAAATACTCTATGAAATACTTAAATCTTTGATTACGATCAGTTGATTACGATATTGACGATCAGTTGATCACTATAGCGAAACATTCAGGGAACATATTTTGGTTTGAAAGTACCTCGTGCGATAAAGAACGTGCTACTGTTTCTCTATTTCGAAAACTAAATGCAGCTTAGCGTTATTGTAGTATAATCGACTGACAAACGGAGCTTGAAAGATGTGCAAAGATGTTTTACAATATGCTCTTTCACTACAAGAGTTTTGAATCTTGACCAAACCATAGCCAGCAACAGCGCACAATATTGGTACAAATCCCAAAAGTAAATGTTTCGATGAACATAAAAGTTATGGTCATCGTTTAGTTCTACGCTTGATTCAAAATATATTAAATGATTCGGATAGTAACTTAAATACTTATTGGAAGATTAATTTAAAAGTGGTGTACACTATATCTCAACTTGATACCAGCTTTATAGTACTGATGGGTCAGACCATGAATTCTGCACTCCAACAGGGAGTCATAGATGTGTTTATTCACACCGCCGATCGTAATTGGATGTCATTCAATCAATACATCATTGTGAACACTATTACAATCACTATTACAGGAATTTCATTCAAAGTGGTAAATTATAGAAATTTCTCCTTACTAAATTTACGAAAGTTATTATTTGTAAACCGAAGTTACGGTTTATTCAGTAAAGTTATGTACTTCACAAGTAACCGGGTGAAGTTACTTGTGAATTACATGACTACATTCGATAAACCTATGTAAATAAAAAACGATATGACACTTGTTCAAGATATGGATCATACCCGCAATCGCATAACAATGAATTGATAAAACTCTCGTTATTTAATAGGCCCTTTGAATGAGAGTGTTCAACAGAGTACCACCAATAATACAGCTTGTGAAAAGAGCTTTTTTTAGATCGCTAGAGAAGGATCGTGAAAACCTTATTTAATCCCGGAAACCACAAATGTTAAAAAGGTCAACACTTGGATGTTGGATTTTTATTGGGCTACAAGTAAAAATTCACAGTTATTAATTTTACAATGGATAACAAAACCTACTAATAACTACTAACCTATAACTATTAATTTTACAATGGATATCATACCTACTTTTGTAATAATAAAGGTGTACTGCCACCAAAAATAGATAAAAAAGTATGTATTTTGTAAGGATCTTTCTCTAAAAAATGTAGAACCTCCAAAAAAAGTTTTGGAAACGGCAATTGCCTTGAATCGACTAAATGAAGTTATAGACTTCACTGGATACCCAGTCACATGGATAACGTATCGAACGATAAATTCGCCCGTTTGGGTGCAGCGCAGCTTCCAACTTTGTGGGACCTGAGCCCGCTCTAGAAGTGACAATATAATCTTTTAGGCAGATATAGACTATCATTTTGGTGGCCTGCACCAGAAGACATAAGACAATCTCATCTCTTGTCGTCTATCCAAAATCTTCTATGGAACAAATAATCAGGCAAGGTCCATAGTAATCAGGAAAGATCCCTTCTTGAATTATGATAGTCGCACTTAGTTTTCTGAACTATTTAATGTTACACAAACTGTGATTGATATAATTGATAATCGATCTAATGATTCACAAAGACTTTGGAGAAATTGACGTTAAAATGTTCACCTGTATCTAGTTCATTCTATTTAATCAGTGCTCTTGATGTTCGAAGGAGGAAGGATTAACTTTCTCGAAATGCAAAGGAAAGTTATCGAATTGTTGCTAAATTTGTAGATATCTCTGTGCCAACGAGAGTTATCGAGATCATCAAGATCAAGTCAAGATCATCTTTTGATGTATACACATTGAAAGCAGGTAAGACCCGAATTGTGAATGGGAATAAACTGTAATTGTATACTGAGTGTTGATCAGACTCGTTTCTAATGTGTTGCATAAAATCTAAAAGGAAACTCGCCTACATCGAAAGTCGATGATATCGCAGATGGCAATGATGGTTCCATACAGTATAGATATAGGTGCCAAGCATATATAATGGGTTATAACAGTCTGATCAAACCCGATGAAACTTGATAGACACCAAATTATTATCATTGTTAATTGGGCTTATATATTGTAGTTTGGATATAAATAACAACAACAATGTTATTTAGTAAGATTGTTAGTCCTTTTCGTTTCCAAATATTTTTAGAACTAAGAGGTAGCTCGACGGGTTTGTGGAATCTCTGAACAGATACTTGCTGTTTATAGTTGTGATTGAACAAATAATATAGACGAATCACCAAGGTTTTAAGAATAGAATTAAGATGACGTAATTGAATTTACTGTTGTATTAGTCTTAAAATATTAGTCACATTTTCGATTATGGAACAAAAGTCCTTTTAAACGCTCATCCCTACACACAATAAATCTTATTCCCAAGAAAAAAGAATAACGAACTTAGTTGTTTATTTGACACTACGACGTATATTGGTTGCACAAAGAAAATTCACAACTGGAAAACCAGTGCAAATAATATGTATCACAGATGAAAGGAATATACATTTTCTTTTATGTCTCTCATACTCCGTACAGTAGTGTACAAACACAAAGTAATTAATAACCTTTATGTAACTAATTATAATTAACATTATTATTGTTATAAAATTTATGTACTCGTACATAAAACGCACATTTATGATTCACAATAATATTTATAGTCGCTCGCACACAAGAGCGCTGTTATACGATTTTCACTTAACAAAGAATAAGGAATTTTCACACAACTCTGATGATGATTTCGTTTCTTTCTACTAACATATTCTATATCTAATATAATATTTAAATGTGTAATTTGATTCCAAACCTTTTTTTGATAATTCCAAATTTAATGTTGATAAAAAAAATATTTTTCACTTTTAAAATTAATAAATTTTCACGTTGTGGCCACACAGTAAACCAACAAAAAAAAACAGAAAAACTAGAAAAACGATCACACACAAATTTAAAATAACACGTGTTCTTGTAAAAAATAATTAATTCCTTAATTAATTAAGAAAATATTATACTAGATTCAAACTTTAATTATTAGAAAAAAAAATATTTTTTATTTTTTAAAAATATTTTTAAATTTTTTTTATTTTTTTTTTTTTATGTTAGAAAATCTACTTAGAATTGCGTTCCCGTCTTCGCGATCATATTTATGAATGAAAGATCTAATGTAAACTGAAATAAAATTAAGAAGAGAAGACAAAAAAAAATTGACGGCGAAATTATATTAGTTTGGATAAGATTATATGTGTATGTACATATATACATACAGTTTTTTGTCTACTCTGTACGATGATGCCATTCGACGAAAATTATAACGAAAAATACATGTGGAAAATTATATTGTCGCCACCCCAACTATACATATTTGTATTGAAACAAAATCGATTTAAAGTTTTCATTTTATTTTGACTTGTTCATGGTCGCATAGTATTAATCTTGTATGATATAATTTGCAAAATTTGACCAGGGTTAGACAATAATAAAGTTTGTTTGTGTAAACACTTAATTGAAACAACCCGCAATAATACGAAAACGATCAATATACCCTAAGCCTCCTGAAACAACAATAATCCGTTTGAAACCCTGAAAACACCAGTGTGTCTGACCCACGCCTCGGCAACCAATTTCAAATTGAATGCTATATGCTATGTATAAGAGTGTGCTCATGTCTATTTGCTTACACATTCGTCCCAGTAGTCGAACAACTGAATGATTTAGCGCGCATACATTCCATCTGCGTGGATTTCCTCGTAAGCTTTCCGCCTGTATTATCATTTTAATTTTTTAAAGGTGTTAGTAAGTGGGTAACAATTTTCGGCATTTCATCTTAAAGATAAAGTTTGTTTATACTCTCGTTTATGAATTAAATTTAGTGCGTCGGTTAGAAAACTATCAGTGACAAGGAATCGTGGCTATAAACCAATCAAAATGCTTACATATATTTAATTTTAAAAGGAACTTTAACAACCACTTTACACTTTAACTGGTTAAAACTATTCTCATCCGACAAGACGATGAAGCACTGCTTTTATACAAATCGGATGGATTATCGATCATTCCATTCTACTATAATAGTCAATGTGTTGGTGCCTTATCTTGTGCGTAGTAAGTTCAAGTTTCTTTCATACTTGGACCTTCTCGCTACTTCTCAAGCTGAAAGCGAATATCATTAGCGTTAAAAAGATAACAGATAATATATCTTGCTTTTTAAAATTGAAATCCAAAATAAAAGTAACATGCATGGTCTCCGGACCAAGTAATAGTCAGTTTCATCCAAGATTATTTTACATAAAGATGACTCAACCAAAGCAAATATTTACAATATGAACGATTTTGTTTTATTTTGTTTTACTATAGAACAGAGGGACCCATCACTATGTAACGGAACCCAGAATAATAATTTTTGTATTTTAAAATATTACTCTGATTGAACTATCTTTTTAGTATATAATAATCTTTGGTTTCATATATCAAAATTGCAAATCTATAAAAGTCGATATACAATTTCTGACGTAAACCCAATAGTGTAGAAGTGCCGTGTATAGTCATCTGACCAAGTTTCTGTCGGGTTCGGTCAGGTGTTAAAGCGATACAACCAACCAACCGCCAGCCTAAATCAGGCCGCATGCAGCGTTGTCAATTGGCTGGATCAAATATAATGAATTGTTGAGGAGGGAAGACAGACAAATAAAATATAATTTCGATACATCATTTCATTTGTTTGGATCTGCGAAAGGTATTAAATGTTAACCAGGCATTATCTGTAAATATCTACGTGCACAATCTGCACATATTATGTCGATTTACACTTTATTTTCAATTCATTCACCAATTTTAACTATAGAACAAACAAAATACAAAAAATATAACATAATAAAACACTTAGACCAAAGCACGTCCATCTTCGTTCACACCTCAGACGTTACAGTATCCATACAGCCCACCCCATCGAATGTTGAAAAAATATATATTGTCTTGTCTCTCGCCTATATCAATAATGGACCGCATATACTATTTTTTTGTGCAAGACTGATTGCCAATAGTATATGTGTGTCAAAATTGGCAACGTTTAAAAACTCTGTCGGGTCCCCAAAAGTGAGTTGTCAGTGCAAAAAAATCGTGCCATAAAGTCATTGCTGTCAATTTGTTTGTGACCTAATCTGAATTAAAGGTTTTTGGTGAAGCGTTCGAATTTAGAGTGTGCATTGAAATTGATGGTAAAGTGACCACATGGTACACTATAGTTATATGTCAGAGTATATCGAAAAGCTGTTCTTAATTAAGTCATTTTCCTCGTTATAATCTAATAGACTAGTTTGTTTTGTCAACTATAGACGTATCTTATCCATGTTAGCTGATCAAAAGAATATATTGAAAGGTTGAAAAACAGGATACAACAAAACTATATTTCTAATGTCATCGGGTGCATGCGAGAATCGAACTCGATACCACGGTTTGATGAGATACTCTCTGAACCATTAAATATTTTGTAAATCAATAAATTAAAGTGTCATATACGTGCATATAAATATGGTATCGTTTGAAGTAGTGGAATAATAAGTGCAATTGTTATGAAATTTGGATAGATCAAGGGATTACAACTTCCTTGCCGAATAACCAGGAAAATAAACGATAGTAGCATGTTACGAAAAACAGAAGTTTACAAAAACCTACGTCACTCTCAAACAAATAATAAAACCTTTCTACTATAGTGGTTTACTTGCGATTATTACTTTAGTTGATTAAAAAGCAAATATTATGGCGCAAATATCGAGCCGTTGTCTCTTAAAGAGAGTTTGTGTGTTTGCCATCTGTGTTGTATCGTTGTTCCTTCTCTAGGATAGTTTCAATCTTATGACATCATTCATTGAATAACCAGGTGATCAAAAATATATGTAATAGATGAGATAGAATCTTCGGGCACAAAGTTTGTTCCACTATGTTCGTATATACGGTTCGCAGTCGTGGCTGCAACAGTTCTAATGAACTACCAGTATAATTTATTCGAAATGTTTTTGATTTATTCAGTTATAGTGTGGCGTACATCTACTTCCATATATTTGTATTTTTCACGTGGCTATCGCTGTGCATTTAGTGCTGGTTTTGATGTCTAGTATTCTAAACTTGTTAAGAACTGCTTGTAACGTTAAAAAGATTACTTTGCCTAAATTTGGATTTAAGCTAAATGTGGACTTGCTGTTACTGATTTACGGCTGAAATATGAGGATCAAATAATGCTGATGATCTCGTGACGTTTCTAACTGGTCTGTCTAAGTATACTATTTCTTTTGCATAATTTTCAAAACCATAAATTCTTAGAAACAGCAATGCCCATGCAGTGTCAATAATCTGGCTCCATAAGATTCTAAAAACGTCATCCTCATCGTTCAATCGTGGTTCCTTATCGTTAAAATATTTTGGTCGTAATCACCCCCGATATTTATAATTGAAAAGAAAGAAAAATTTAAAGCAAAACACGAGAATCATATTAAACACATTCGTCGCGACGACGTTCTATACAACCAACAAAAAATCACGAAATATAAAAAGAAAATTATTTTTTGGCAATCGCACAAGAAACAAACATACATAAATAAACTTTAGTAATGAAAATAACAATATTTAAATGTTTATTTCTTAAGTATTGAGTTACTTAAAAACTATTACATTTATATTACTATAATACTTAACAAAACCGCGGATAGCTTACTAAACTACACTTTCTTATATGTGTGTAGACAAGAAACGCGCGCGCGGTCATTTTAAATTAGGAGCAAGTTAAGAACAGTACTCGTACATATTATTTATTCGACAGACTTTACGTCTTGTTGTCTTGTTATAATTTTAGCCTATATATAAAGCGAGATTGCCGATCTTTGTCAAATTTGTACCAAATGTATAATGTCTTGAGAAATTCTTATATTAATTTTAAATGAGAATTTATTTATATGTAAGTTCGCTGAACGTGAATTTTATTTTTATTTCGCGTAATTTTAAGCTGATTCTATATTGTAGTCTAAGTTAAAACTTACATCGTGTGTTGTTTATAGTTTTATAAACCCCAAATAGATTAATTGATGAAATTCTGTAATTTTGTAATCGCGCGCCTTAAGTAATCAATTGTATAACAAACTATTTTTTATTTTTAATATGATAATTTATGTGACCATCTATTGTGACACTAACTATAATAAATATATAGCAATTAACTATGATTAGGGATCAAATGTGTTATTAGTCGTATGTGTTTACAAGCTGCGGCAGACATGCTACAAAACAGTTTAAATTTTCTTCGCTCATTTCACATTTCGATTTCTTAAACAATAAGAGAAATTATTTGTATCAAGTATGCAATCACGATCATTTTCTCATGTATAATATGTATTTGAAATATTTGCGTAACGTCATTGTTAATTTATAGAATACTTTTGGTATTCCGAAAAACGTGCGCGAGAGGGGCAATTGAGCTGTCGTAAGGTTTTTATAGCTTGCACCTGATAACCATTAAATTCTAGCATCGTTATCACATGCGTATCGGAGGAGGCAACTATTCCTGATTAGATCACTATCAATCAAATAAAAATAATAACGGACTCCGCAAAACTAACGTTCAACTAAGGAAAAGGAACCGATGAAGTGTCATCGAAGTATCGGAACTATATTATAGTTGTGTGGACTGCTTAAGTGTAAAAGCCAAAATTCCTACCAAATCGGGATGAGAGCTTTTTCATCATGAGATTACTACCGATGATTTTGCAAAGCCTCTGCTGGAGTGCAAAATTCATGAGCCAACCATATTTGTATTAATCTTTGCAACAGTTTTGGGGCTCAACGCATTCCCAACTCTTTCATCGCGTTCACTTATTTACGTTTCAGTAACATATTATAGCTAACTCGAGGACAATACGTCTAACTTAAAACTTTTTTCTTTTAATCTTACTTGTTTGAGACTTAAAAATGTATTTTTTTTATAGTTTTTTTTCGTTTGATTTATTTAAAAAAGGCTTTTATATAATTGAGTATTTTGTATTTATGTATTTTGGGAAAAACTTCTGTTGCTGACTGCTTAAACAACATAAACCGATATTTACTATATTATACCGAGAAACATAGAGTAACATACTTAAATAGTATAATTAAATTCACAGCAAGATAAAAATCTATTTTTATAGTCAATAATAGATTATAATAGACTATAATAAATAATATATATCTGATAGTAAATTTATACCAAAACAATAATGATTAAATGTACCAGTCACAAGAGTTACTCATAAAATAAGTATGATTAAATATGATAACAAACTACTATTTACAGTTTTAATTTATCTTCCATACATACATATAAACAATTTATAAATATTTCCATTTTACTTTAACCGCAAAAATTTTAAATAGATTTTGGATCATATCCAAAATTAACTAAAACCAAACCCAAATAGTTTATATATTTATGCACTTATATAGCGGAAAGCCAATTTTAACGTCCATTCAATTTGGTTAAATATCGCCTGAAGGACGACTAACTTTAACATACAACTGCATCATTTCAAAAATGACATATGGATTTGTGAAAGGATATTTCCCGTAGAAGTATAACTAGTTCCCCAATTTGTGAATTTTAATATTTTGAGTTTCACAAATTCCACTTTCATTCATAAAGTACCGCAACATACACATTCATGTATTTTTGATATGCATGTATAAAATATTTATGCGAACGTGATTTATATAATAAATTATGCAAATTGTCAATTAGTTAAATTATTAAATGATATTAAAATATCAATTTAAATAAAATATTAAATTTGTTATTTACATATTGTTGGGATAGGCTCAATTTGATATGAATTAAAAAAAAATGGTGGTATGTAACAGTAAAATAGTACCACTTATTTCGTTGGTGTGTTTCACATCTACATGAAAATAAGCTGTTTCAGTAATAAATAAATAAACAATGGATTTAAATTGGATTGATTTCAACTTTTTAATTCTATTTTATTTTCTAGTTATATATTCTACCCAATGAATATAATTTCAAAAGTTATGTTATGATAGATATTTAATTAAAGATCAAATGTTTATTTAATTTGATAGGTTATTTGACCTATTTTCCGTTTGAGTCGATCTTTGAAAAATCACCCAATTTGACTATAAAGTGACAGTAGTAATAATCAGAGTATTGCATATATGAACTTAATTTATGTTGTTCAATAAGTCAGAATATGAATCCACATAAAATCGAGTTGGACCTGTTCACATCAAGGGGCTTGATATTTGCAACCAAGTTAAGGTATCCTGGTCTTTTATTATAGTGCAAACTAAGATTTCAAGCTAATATTCAAGAAAGGTTAAGGAAAGCCATAATATCGATTTAATCTTGTAAAGCCAAACCCAAATAATAATACTAACATATGATGTTCAGCTGAAAATATAATTAACTTTTGATTGTATTGGGTTATAGAATTTGGGAACTATAGATAGCATTACTAGCTCTATTATTTTTTAAAACAATTGGATGCCCGACTTTCAATCCAACATTTAAGAACTTACAACATCAGGTTTACATTTGTCTATATAAGATGCAAATACTTAAATTTTAGCACATTTTATATATCATTTTATATATAGTGAGACTTTATAATCAGTGTTAGAGAGATGTAATTGTAACGGTCTGATTCGTGTACAATCTCAGATTATCATTTCCGAATATATAGAGTGTATATATAGCTTGATTGTTTTATGTAAAACGATGTATACTGCTAAAATCACAACTATACTACAGTGTTTTTTGCATTTTAAGATATTATTCGAACATAACTTTAAGACCTTTAATTACTTTTGAAAAAATAAAAATATATATTGAAATGAAGCTATATACACACACATTTGACTTCAACAATTTAAAATCGCACAAAGCGCAGATGTTCTCTATTCTTTATTGTTCTGTTGAATTTTTCATAGAGTACTTTTTGATTGAATATCTATAAGGTTTGCATCTGAGAGTATTCAATCACAGTCTGTAACAATACGACATTTATTAGTTAATCAAGAATGCGAGCCATATTAATTCGCATGTATCATTTATGATATTCATCGAGGATTTGCAAGAAACATGGTCAGTCTAGGACTGATATTAAAGACGGGTTAGCCCAAAAGATCAGCACTTCAACAGGAAAACGTAGATGTACTTAATGCATCCGACGCTTATCAGGATTTAAACCCGGTGCCTTTCTAAGTGATTTAGGAAGATATGTAGAAATTAAATAGTTTGTAAGCTAGAGAGAAAGAATGAAAAATGCAAAACATTTCGTCTAAATACCATTGGATTTGTATTTTTTTAAAGCTGAGATTGTTATTTGGATCAATCACCAATGTTGGTCAATTTTTGGAAATCATGTCGCCGCGACTTATGAAATAAAATAAATCAATCAAATTCTGGTAAATAATTTATTCAATAGGAACTGGGTATAGATTAGATAAAAAATAAATGTATATACATAATTGGAAATTGAATGGATTCAAATATGAAAATCTTGAAGGTAATTTTTGCAGGCGTCAGATATCCAACTTCGTCAAATTTGGAAAACACTAATTTTGACTACTTCAAACATCTGAAATATAACACCGCCATACTTAAAATTTTCAATTGTTTTATTATTAGAACGAACGTCCAAAAACAAAGAAGTTAAATCAATCGAGTGTTAAAAGTTATTAAAAAATCAAAGTTTTTAATTTCATAAACCACCAAAATATTATTGTTTAATTGTTTCCAATTGTATTCTTGATTCAAGTGTTTTGTTCAAATTTATAAAAATGAGTGCAAATATGATTCATTTTTCTGAACACTTATAGTTGCTAATAAAAAAAGTGTCCGCCATCTTTGATATTGTGTTTTTCTTTATAATTTTCCAATACTAGAAAAAAAATATATTTTCATGCGACATTGAATGTGTAAATAATTTTGTGTTATTTCTTAAATAACTTTTATTTTATATTTTGTGTGAATTTTGCGATCATATAAGTGAAGTACCTGAAAAAAACATTAGGAAGCAAGAAGTAGAACATAAATAAGACATTTTCCAAAAAGAGAAATTTAACCAAAACACGAAAAATCTCAATAAAAGTTTTAAAAAATTGTGTAATGTGCCCAAAAATTACAAAAATTAGAGAAAATCAACGACAAAACGATAATTTTATTCACATAGCAATCAAGAAACGTATTAGTATACATCCAGCTACAATGTTCAGAAATACAATGGCCGTAAAAAGTACACAAACGTCAATAACAGGCCAAAATGGTTCATCCGTTTTAAGTATTGTTGCTCCAATAAGATGCTGGAATACAAAACCCTTACCGAGTTTTTAAATATTTTCTTTTAAAAATTATTAAATAATAAAAAAATTTCTTAAAGATCCAAAATAATAAAATTTTATTATAAAAGAAAATACCAATTTAATTTTTACAAAAGAAAATATTAAATAAAGTAAATTCATTAAATAAAAGCGAACAAAATAAAATCTTAGAAATTTTTAAAAGTCTTAAACAGAAAATATATTGCATCGTTTAAAAATAAAAACGAAAAAAAAATATTTATTCAAAAAACTAAAATTTTTGTTCAAATAAATCACAAATACTTAAATAATTCAAAATGAAACTTCTTGAGTCGTCACGATTTGAGGCAATCAATAATGTTTTATCGATTAAAACAGGAGACAGCACTATCTTGGGCCGTATCGAGAGTTACTCGTGTAAAATGGCTGGTGCCGATAAGGCACTATACAAGCGGTTTACTTCAGAACAATTGGGGCCTCATGATCTACAGGCGTTATCGCCACCGCAAACTTTGCTAGATTTGTCGCCAGCTAATATGAATCGTGGTAGTTTGTCCGGGGATGAGGGAATCATGTTGTGTGATACTATATCACGTAAAACTCTGTTTTACTTAATTGGTACATTGAATGCTGCCTTTCAACCCGATTATGATTTTTCTGATGCCAAGGCAAGTAGTTAACAGTATTCTTTCTTTGTTTATGTTTATTGTTTTATATTTAGCGCAAGGTTGATTGGTTTTAGAGTATATACGTATTTCCATTTTTCTTTTACAACAAAATTGATATAATTTGAAAACACTTACACACTCAAAATACAATAATAACTGAAGAGCTTGTACACTATGCAATGGATATATCCAGAATCTATCTCAAAAATTAATTTATCATAAATATAAATCACATCTATCTACCATCAATAATTAGAACGTAACATCGACCTTTGAAACAATAGTTGATAGGTCTATGATTTTTATATATCAAACTGGGTATATATTAAATAATTGTTTGAGCCGGGCGATAAGATTATCTAAAAATATATAAACAAATATTGTAGCGAAGTTAGTTGACCTCCCATTTGGCGCTTCTTTCGCTTTGTTTTTTCTATATTTAACAGTTGTTGTAGAAAACATAAATATTTTTGTTTAATCTGGCAAATTTTCAATTTAATAAAAATAAAATAAAATGCTTATTTAATTACAGAGTCATGAATTCAGTAAAGAACCATCACTACAGTATGTTATGAATTCGGTTGATACCAATTTATCAGCAATCACTGGTGAACATTATCATAATTTGCGCACAGCCATTTGGTCTGCAATCGATGATGAAATCAATCTAACTGACTGTGACATATACAGCTATAATCCTGATTTAAATTCAGATCCATACGGTGAACCGGGATGTGTTTGGTCATTCAATTATTTCTTTTACAATAAGAAATTAAAACGAATTGTATTCTTTACATGTCGTGCTTGCAAGTAAGTAGAGAATAAATAATTATATGGTATATAACGTACATAAATAATCGACATTTTCAAATATTTTTTTTTTTTGATTGGATTACAAATCAAAATATAAAACATAAAAATTTTATTTAATCTTATCGCGCCATTTATTAATTGGAGATAATAAACTTTCTTAAATTATTCCTCGCGGGCACACAAGAATATTGTATTAAACAACAATATAATATATTTTCTATTTTTATTTATTTTTGTTATGTAAATAAAAATGTATTTATATAACAAAGGCACAGCACCACATTCACATCTAAGAAATTATCCAAAGTAAATTCATTGCCAAGTTTATGTTATTACCTATAAAATAACTGTTGATTAGTTTGTTTGCGTTTAGAAAGGAATAATCTATATAGAACTCAGTTAGGTCATATGCTTCAAAGTCAAATGGTTCATTATTAGAAAATTCTATCAATTTGTAATAAGATCAATTTCTTGGCGTTGGTTGTAAAGTATATTAAACTTCAGGCACTTACAACTAATTTGGAACGTATTTTAGAAGGTTAAAATATTATTAAGATGTACAAGACATATGATGTGTACAAATGTTGGCCCATATTTGTTAAACAGCGAATGATGTGTTTATCTAACGAACATCGGCCAATACAAATTTTGATGTACATTGTTTTTATATTTTAATGTGGTTAAACACTTCTTGTAATAAACTAATGAAAAAGTCAACGTTACTAATAATTTTTTTTCGTTATCACCCAAACCCAATTCGCCATTATTCTACTCTGACTCAATGAAATTGTCATCGTTATGTTTTTAATCAACCGCAAGGAAAATAAATCAGAAGCACAATAGACAAAATATATTAATTAGGTAAGGGGTTGAAAGGCATTTATGCCATAATCCGTGATAAAATGAAACAAATAAACTACTACATTGAATACTATTTATCATGTATAAATCTAGGCTTAAAGATTTATTGAACATAAAGCAAGGTGATAACGAAATACTATACATAAGGAATGTTTCAATTTGAAATTCTTTTTTACAACTATAATAGTAAATGAAATGAAGCGCATTAAATTATCCAGATAATTTTAATTCAATTATCTTCAGTCGATTGGTATCCAATAAAGATTTGGATGCTTATTGTTTTAAACGGAGCAGCACACTCCACGAGATTAAAATCTAACTCGGATTTAATATTGGTAAAACTGAGTCCCTTAAAACTCACTGACATCGTTGACTAATCAACTGAAAATCAAAGAAATCCTAAGGAACATAGTGTCTACAAATATCAAACTTTATAAGGTACCAGGTATTTATAGGACTACTATCATTATGTAAATGTCTCTATTTAAGTTTCGTTAGGCTACGCCCATCTTTAACAATAATGTAAATATGTAGAATATGATAATGATGCTGAGGCGAGCTGTAATCGTGACATCTAATGATGATGATGGGAGTTAAACCAGAACTTCACAGAGTGGCATTGATTGACAGCTAGGGCGCTGAATTAACCAGCCGATGAAGACGTTTGTCTTGAAATGTAGGGCATTGTACATGTGATCTGTAATGTCCGTTTCGCTAGGTCGGTTTCGATCTGATGACGTCATTGATTTGTTGTGTGATCGAAAAGATCAAATTCATCCCATCAGGGATATGCGACCTGACTTGATATATGAGGCTATGTTGCAACAGTTCTAGAGAATTACAGAATTTGAATCAACATCTCTTTTCGATTATTTTGTTTTTGGCGTGACTATTCGTCGTATTTGTCAACGCCACATAACCTCGATTCGACTGCGATTGTTAACGTTTGCAATGTCTGCACTTGTGAATGTGATTTGTTGAAGTTTATTACAACAACTTATTTAAGTAAATTCGTCGGTGCTACATCTATTCGTAGAATAAGGACGATGTTATTTTCAGAATTTCCAAATAACAGCTCAAATAATCAGTAAACTTCATTTTAACACGAATACACAATTTCGTTGCGTTGCAAGCAGAATAGATAAATTGTTTATGCACCTTAACCCTTTTCATTTGTATGTGCAATAAACGTGCATTGCTTATCAGTTTTCATGTTTATCATTCAATAATATTGATTAAACATTAGATACTTTCCTAGGCTTGGGCAAAGTTCCTTATTAATGATACAAATGTTTCTTATACATGAATCAGAACTTCAAATAATCAATAAAATACCATTCATGTCACCCTATTCAAGAATATTCGAAGTTGTTGCCATCGCAGTATTTTACTGTATACATTTTTGATTAGTATCAATTAATGATACATAGATTAAGATTCTCAGCCATACCAGAAATTTTGCTCTTTTACCGCAACCTCATTGGAACTTGTTTGTGCGTTTGACAAAATTATGCTTATCACTGAGGTAGTTCAGAAAGTATTCTCCTAAAAACTTAACTTTGTTCTGAGCTAGACAGAACCATGGCAAAACATAGCTTAATAATATTATTAAGCTATGCGTTTCGAATGGTTCATGAGAAAAAGGTTTGAAAACCTCGTTCATTCAACAACGTGGATTTCAACTACAGATTTTATTACTTATTGTTTCTACTTCTCGGACTACTCCGTCCAGTAATTTAATTCGATTTTTAATGTCAATATGAATCAATCGATCGCATTATGTTATTATGTCAATGTCTGCTCCTAAAAAAATCTAAAATTTACATGTCGATGTCCAAATTTTAATGTTTAATTTACTACGTATGGAAATAGAAGAGACGCAGGCTTTCGCCATGTCCAATTAGACTCTACCAACTAATTCGTTATGAAACCATCCGACCATACACTTTAGCTAAAAACAAAACCGTTTTTTATTACCAAACAATGTAAAACTCCAAAAATTTAGAGGTTTCACAACACACTGAATTTGGTTTCAAAACAGTATGTAGGAGCTCACGCTCAGACATAAAAACTAACCTGGGTCTCTTACATACGAACTTAAGAAGAAAATCCTCTTGGCGGCGACACAAATGAGTACTATACCGGAGATGCCGGTAAATTTAATTTGCTCTAAAGTCCTATAAAATCGTGATTAATTACGAGTCACGATTGTTTCTACTTCAGTACGATTACAAGCAAGTTCTTGTTGCTAGTGTAAAAATCCAAACCATCGTTCGGAGCTTCACTACCTATTGTAAACATGTGGATCAATTTTAAGAAATCGCTGTGTCTTTTAAAAAAAGTGATTTTTGTCTTTCTGTTTGTGCTGGAGTGAGTGAGCCCGTTTAAACTGCAACTAAGCTGTATTTCTTCACACCACAGTAAGGAGTTACAAAAATCCGCCATACAATGTTTAGAATGGTTTACACAATTATGAAAAAAAATATAATTTCTTAAAAGTTCTCAACATAAGCATATTATATTATTATAAGCATATCGTTCCTTTTTCGATCGACACATTATTAATTTATATATTTTTTTTCAATTTCAGCACACTTTATTCCGGTGATTCTGGGACTTCAAGTGATTTTGCTATGGATGATGATGATGGATATTAAACCAGTTCTTTAATTTCATATTTAAATTTTTAACATATTTGGAATGTAATCCAACACGTAGGTTGTAGAAAATTCCCGCTTTGAAATGATAATATAAAAAAAAACTAATAAAAGTTTACATTAGCGCAGGAAGTTTACTTTTCAAATTAATTAATTATTAATTTCATTTTAAAAATAATATAACGTTTTTTTTCTAATTAAAATAATTACACAAATATATATTCAATACAGTTTGATATTTCGGCACGACTGTCACATTTTTTAGGATACGCTGAATGATGGGATAGTCATGTCTTAGTATTAAAGTTATAATTTTTTTTTCTTAAGAAAATGGATAAATTTTGAACAAATTTTTTAATATTATAAAATCAAATATTTTTTTTTTTTTTTAATTTGTACACTATTTTTCCATAAAGGCAGGTGAGAGCTGCGACGTGAGAATTTGTGGGAAAACATTGTACGCGATGCCGGTAATGATGGCCGACTGTTGCTCATAATTTTATCTCTTAAACACAAATAACAATATATACAAAATTAGTATTAATTTTTATGAGAGCAGCGGTTTAATCTTACCCCTGTCGAAGTTTAACAAGAGTAGAGTCCATTCGGATAATGTGTTACATATGTAATTGATACTTATCTTAGAGTCGGTAATATTTTATTTTTTGATAATCAGAATGGATCATTTTGTAAATTTCGACAGATTTTGGTACACTTAATTGCATAGGGCACAAATAATTATGCACGTGAGAACTATACAATTGACTGTACCTTATTTTAGTGTAGTTTATAATGTAATTGAATTTTTAATTTGTATTATTTCTGTGTGTGAAGTCTGTACAAAATTTATATCCAGTATGAGTTCAGGTAGATAAGAACTTGTATACTCCACCTAAACTCGTACTGAATCAAAATATACAATTTTACAATTCACATTTAATTTTTCTACTTGTCCTGTACATTTAACAGACTGCACACATCACCTTTCGATACAAAAATGATGAAATTCATGTGAATTTTAATGTTTTATTTCTATTATTTAAACATTTAAGTAATATATATGGTCTGACTGTTTTTAATTTAATCTGAATGTATTTTGCATATCACAAACACAATAAAAGTCATAATTAATACTTTTTACGATAAAAATAAATTACCGGTCTTTAATCAAAAATTATCACTTATATAAAATTAAATTAACTGAATTCCGAAAAGATTCCTCGGATTATAAGCATTTGCAAAAAATATATTGCACTCACATCATAAAAGTTATATGTCTATCAACCATTTTGTTGTGTTGTGTTCATAATTTTTGGTACGTGCTTGTCTCATTATTTTAAGAAACCGAAATATTTATTGTTTTATAATTTTTTGGTACTCAAATGATCTTAAAAATATTATATTTTTTGTATCGTCCAGAAATGCTGTGTTTTATGAAAAATTAGCATTTTATTTCTTGTTTATAATTTACATAACTAAATACATAGGTATATTTTTTAAATAAGAAGTTTTTTTTTTCAGAATTATAATTATTCAAAATAATAACTATGCATATTAGTGATATACAACTTAAATTTAAAATTAAAAGAAATTTATGTTTTAAATCGTATACTTAATTGGTTTTATTTTATAGTATTCCAAAAATGTACATTCTACATAAAAGTAAAATCTAGTGAGCCATCATAGATATTGGTCCCCAATAATTGAACTCAACAAAACCAGTCCAACAAAGTGTGTCAATTAAATCTTAATTCAGCATATATAGCGAAAGACGGTCGCACAGCGAAGATATGAAATAATACGAAGTTGAGTTTAGACGTGCTTCTATGTTAAATTTAACAAACAGTTAACTTCAAAAAATTTGTATAAAATTACGGCATTTGCGCCGACCTTCTGAAACGTGCTCAACTTATCATCACTTCACGATTGATTTCGAAACTTGATTAAGTGATTTTACACTGTAATATACTCAAATAAAATAATTCAATTATTAGTTATCGAATAATTAGATCCACTAGCCTACACAAATGAAACAAATTATTCATTAAACAAGTTGCTATAAGAATTGTTACTAAGAAGCGAAAATTGAAATTATTATACATATATTAGCGCGCAAAGTATAAAGTATATATACTGCAAAATATAAATGTAACAAAAACCAGATGTAGAGTAACTAAAAGTGATGGTAACATAAAATGAAGTTGTTCTTAAATAAAAAGAGACATGTTTGGGTTCCAATCACGGTTCCAGACCAATAAATGGCGTTGCCGATACGTACCAGGCCTCATTTCTCAATTCCACCACGCTTTGGCGCCAACATAAGAGTTATCTTATTCCTGGTCGCCAGTTGTTTTGTCGAGTTTAAAAAGTCCAAAACAAGCTTTGATTCCCGGGTA
Organism: Tipula lateralis; assembly: GCA_963932295.1. NCBI lineage: Eukaryota > Metazoa > Arthropoda > Insecta > Diptera > Tipulidae > Tipula > Tipula lateralis. The sequence goes on from OZ010736.1 coordinate 95,930,984, forward strand.
AACTGAGCCGTTTAAAGCTGTCATTTGCATACTCTCTACGGAAAATATGCAAAACACTTCTGCACCTTTCGCCACTTTCCGTAGAATACGCCACCTTTACATGTTCCAGCCTTTCAGTTTGGTATTAAATACAATTTGCCCTCGGAGCAATTCGTTGTCAATTTATGTACGGGGTGTCCAGGAATATAAACTTTAAGGCATTATCAATCTGCTCCAATATTTTCTCCAGAATCCTTTCACGATAAAGTTTACTTTGTAATGTGTTACACTATTTTCTGAAAATTTGACTCCATCATTTGATTGAAGAAAACGACTTTGAAAGCTTCACTTTTTGTTTTTACTCATCGAACCGGTTTTTTTTGCCTGCCAAGCTCTCTGAACTAGCACTTGTCTCTTTAAGCAGCTTTAAGGTGATGAGTTTGGTCTTCATTCTGGTGATTTTCCTTACGCAATGAGCCTTTATATCATTTTTGAGCAGATCTATCATCCTTGTTCAACCAGATCTTGTTCGCCATACACTTCCGAATGGATTAGAGCTTCCGTTCTCCATACATTCACCCATCAGCCATGACTCTTCATTATACCAGTTCTGACTAGATAGAGCACATGCTCTGATTCGATCAGACAGTTTTGTGGCTTTGTAGGAGCACCTCCATCTTTTATTTTTATGGTTCTTAAATTTTGATTCCCATGAATATTCGGAACGTACGGTTTTAACTACAAGAGCAACGCTAATTAGAACTGATATCTTGAGTCCACATTAACGGTTAGTTACCGACTATCCTAGAAAAATATGTGATCATTTTGGTTTTTCGACAACTTACGCGGATATGGTCATTTTAAGCTACTTTTTTCGTCTGCTTAAATATTTCACTTAAACAGAATATAAGAAAGACTTGTGAATCTTTTGATTGTTAACAATTCAAGTAGCAAAATTTCAGATTTATATCAGCATATTATTTCTTGCAACGTACAAGCTCTTTAGAAGTCATACAAATTTGGATTTATTTCAACTTCATGATGACATCGAATTATTAAAAACAATCCCCTGGGACTATAATGACCAATTTGCAAACAAACTGATATTAAAATATAATAAAAAAGGAAAGGTAATCTCAAAGGTGCTAAAGAATGATATTAAAAAAACTTAAGGCTTGGTTCTAATCATTATGGAAAAATATAATTGAAGAAGTTATTGGGTGAATGTAAGTATGATTTTTAATGCACTCATCTTTATGAAATCAATATAATAGACCGACAGGTTTTTTTGGACGACGACCAAATATTACCGAAAGAGTCGCGATTATCCTCTGACTATCAATGCATCTTAATCACAAACTATCATTTTCGGCAAAGAGACTGGTTTTGATAGGATTATATTCGTCAATATTGCTTCTAAAACCAAATGTCCAAGATTGTATCATGTATAATTGTCTTCATCTGTAATAAACAAAATGGAACTCACAGGAGTACTAGGATGCTGGTTTGTTCTATGGTATTGAGTCATCTAAGTTAATCAATAAAAAAATCACTATTTAGTGTATAACGAATTCACCTTTCGCAGTTTGAAAATATTTTTAGAATTTATTTACAAAACGTTTTCGAATTGGTAGGGTGTAGCAATGTTCATATTTAGATGTGTAAAAGTAATAAGAAGTTAACTCTTTTGGTTATGTTAACGATGATTTTATTAAATTTTCCAAATGCCATAATTATCATCTCTCACCAGAACCATAATTATCATCTCACAAAAGTGCCTGTATGAGTGAAGCTGTCGCTAGTATGTATGGGACGAAGAATACCAAGTCTGTTGATATCTTCAGAAAACGGTGTATGGGGATAGTTCCACACGCCAATATTTGTGGTTGTTTGTATATGTTATTATTGGGTAAATACTTAACGAAAGGTTTTTGTTGCCTCATTATTTTACGCAAGTTCGATTTGTTGATAGTAACATAAAAATAATAAAAAAAAATTTTAAAGTAAATTAACGTATTTCTACAAAATCTAGAGTATTTGTATTTAAATAATTCCCTACCAACCATATGCTAATAAAATGTTTTCATAAACTTTAGTGTTTTATAAAAATTTGTATAAAGGGTTCATCAGTTATTTACTTACCCACACAAATATACATAATTTTATTATATACACATCTTCTACACTGCGTTTAATCGATTTCTCTCTTAAAAAATAACTCTCATCTATGTTATATATACAATATACATAGATTTTCCATCTCATTTTAATCCATGTGGCATTTTCTATTTTTTGTTTCAAAATGGTGTATTTTTATTAGTAAATTTCTCTTTTGTCAGTGATTCTGAATGATAATAAGGAAAAAAGGTCGCCGTAGTAGATATGAATCAATTCAATCAAAACGTTAACGATTGGCCGTGGATACGTACATTTTGTTTTACTGTGTATTAATAAAAAAATGTTAATTTTGATTTAATAATGTATGTATAATATAATATATTAGTTTTTATTCTGTTTACTGTGAAATTAGTTTTATTGGTATTTCATAAATTTATTCAAGAGTTCATTGATGTGAAAATATAAGACGCTAATTTTTTATTAGTAGAAGTGGAATAGTGTGATTGCAATTTGAGAAACAAAAAAAATATTGGTCCTTTTCACGCAGCAACCGGATTGCGACTTGCGAGAAACAACTTTCTAGTACATTTTCGTTCGTTCTATTCTATCCTGTATATATGCATATACAAATTTGTATATTGTCTCGTCGTGTGTTATTTTTTTGTAGTGCGGTGTATTCTGCATTTTCCGCTCCCTCTCGTTCTCTCTGAGTTTATAATATTGTTCATGGTAATTCATTCATTTTTTTCCGACATCATCACTAAAAAGTCGGATTTTATAAGAACGTGTGTGCAAAGTTTTCTGTAATTAAATCTTTTTAAATTTATACATTTTGATTTTGTATTGAAATTAATGCAAAGATGTAAGTAGAATATTTATTAATTTAGTTGTTCATATCGATATAATTGATAAAATAAACTATATAAATTAATATACACAAATGAAAATGTCTTCGAAAAAAGATGGTGTATTTCGCTTTGCTTGATTTTTTTTCGTTTGATTTATTTATATGTTAGAATAAATACGTTTGCTAATTATCAACTTCATAATGTGTGACAAAAACGAATTTATACAAAATATTTTAATTTTTTAAATATATTCATAAATTTCAATTCGGTAAAAATTATTAATTTTCTACAATGTTAATAAATACCGGTTGATAGTACTTTTTACACTTTAGTGTCATGTTTCTCTCGAAAGAAAAGAACAAAGAAATAGTACCCTCTACGTTATTCTCTTTAATTTTTTTTTGAGATTGATGGTTTTTAATTTTAAAGTTGTTTTTAATTTTTATTTCGCAGCATCCTAGAATTATTTCAATTAGTTGACATGGTAAATTGACATATTAAATAATCAACGCGAAAAAATTATTTTGCATTTAATTTGTAAAATAAAGAGAAGTAAAAATTAAATATGGCCACACAAAATGGCAGTAATCGAGAATTTGTTGAGGGATGGACGCTCGCACAGACACTTGGAGAGGGCGCATATGGAGAGTATGATTTTTTTTATAACATTAGTTTTATAAAATTATTTTTCAAAATCCTTTTTATTCTTATAAAATGAGATAAAGTGATATATTATATTGATATGTAGTGCGGATAACTTCTTAAGGTTGTTTGTTAGTGGTTATATTAAAAATACATTCCAATGCAATTTTTTTAAATTTGATATATCTAAAAATGACTACAAGTCTAGACAATTATTTCCACCTCCACCGGTCAAACAGGTTTTATATTCATTTCTTTTATTATTTTTTTTTCATTTTCAAACTTTCCTGCTCCACCTCTTAAAAATCAAATCATGTAAAAAACTGCATTAATTGTTAATGGTTAAAGAGAAATGTACGAATGTTAAGAGATTATCCAATAATAAAAGCCGGTTTTAAACAGGACCTTTTTAAGTTAGCAATGAATTTTATAATAAAGTGCTTAACATTATTTATTCATTGATTTTCAGAGTAAAATTGCTCATTAATCGACAAACTGGTGAAGCTGTGGCAATGAAAATGGTTGATCTTAAAAAACATCCGGATGCAGCGTCATCGGTGAAAAAAGAAGTTTGTATACAAAAAATATTACAAGATCAACATATACTGAGATTTTTTGGTAAAAGAACTCAAGGTGAAATCGAATATATATTTTTAGAATATGCTGCTGGTGGTGAATTATTTGATCGAATTGGTATGTTTTTGATTATATATATTGCAATTGATTTGAATTATATTAAAATAAATTTGTTGTAGAACCCGACACTGGGATGGCCCAATCGGAAGCACAAAGGTATTTTAATCAGCTGTTGAGTGGTGTATCATATTTACATGCACGTGGTGTTGCTCATCGTGATCTAAAACCAGAAAATTTACTGCTAGATGAACACGACAACATAAAAATATCAGATTTTGGAATGGCCACCATGTTTAGGTATTAGGTACAAGAGAATTCTTATTTTAAAAGAAAATGTTTGGTTTATAGATTGATGGTATGAATTATTAAAGTAGAATAATTTTAATTTTAGAATGAAGGGTAAAGAAAGATTATTGGACAAGAGATGTGGAACACTACCGTATGTAGCACCCGAGGTTCTTGTGAAACCATATCAGGCACAACCAGCAGATATATGGTCGTGTGGTGTAATTTTAGTAACAATGTTGGCAGGAGGTAATTAGATATAATTATTTAAAACAAATTAGATATTTTTTTTTGTTTTATCTCATGCGGTTTTTTTCTGCATCCATATTCCTCAAAAAATTTTTGTTGCACGATATTTTTATTTTATTTTTTGCTGGCTCTTTGGTATTCTAGCTGTAGATTGTGTTTTGAAAAATTTCTAAAGCTTTAATACCAGAGGTCCGGCTTTAAAATGCTTGCTGCACATTATGACTTTATTTTATAGAAAAAGATTTGCTTGCACATCTAATTTGTTTTTTTATTTTGTACTTTTTTTGTTGTTGAAATAATTTAAATTGTACATTTTGCAATAAATTTTTGTGTGGATAATTAGAAATTATTTTATATATAAGTACATATGGAATGTGCCACATCAATATTGATTACAAATTTTGTTTTAGAGTTACCTTGGGACCAACCAACAACAAATTGTACAGAGTATATTGCTTGGAAAAATAACAATCAATGGACAACTATAACGCCGTGGAAGAAATTGGATACACTTGTATTATCACTACTACGTAAAGTTTTAGCTCCTAGTCCAAATAGTCGTTTAACATTAGAAAAAATACAAGAGCATAAATGGTGCCTGATGCAATTCAGCAATACAGGTACGAATACATGTTATACATTATGTTCATTTTCGACACTTAATATATTTCGTTTTATAAAACTATGTGGCAATTGTTCTGACAGGTACTGAGTGACTCTCAATAGTTATTTAAAATGTTGAGGGGAACTTAGTGCTTGACAGAAAGATTAGTCAACTAATTTAACTAAATTAATTATTATGGTATATGATTAAGATAGAAGCTACTTCATGTTTGTGCTTTGGCGCTTTAGCTGTATGACAGAACTTGATTGATTCATAAAGCTAGATTACCAAAGCATAAAAGTGAAGAATGATCATCATCATCATCATGGGTTTATTAATACATAATTTTCATTTTTTGTGTGTTTTTGAGTTTTTTTTTCTATATTTTGCTTTTTCGGTTATCTTGTCTTTGGTGATATTAGCTGTATGATAAATTTTATAACCATAGGGCTTTTTCACCAAATACCTGATGGCTGTTATTATTTTCGCTTTTTAATGTGTTTATTTGTTGTTTGTATTAAATAGATTTCATTTAAATATTATGTTTTAATTAAACACTATATTTATTTTATTGTATTTATTAAATTAGAAAACAAAGGACATGATGTTTCGGATTCTATGTCTCCGCAAGCCAAAAGATTACGTTCGAATCAAGATTTACTATCTCATTTGGATGATTCAATATCACGAATGTATCAATCTCAACCAGTTCCTTCTATCAACAATACTGATGTACCTGAAGTAGAGGAAGCAATTGAGGCACGTAATGGTTTTTGTTTCTCACAACCGGCAATGCTGGATGATTTAATATTATGTACACAACTTAATTCAACACAAACAGCTAGTCAAAATGCATTCCAACGTTTGGTTCGACGCATGACTAGATTCTTTGTTGCAACAAAATGTGATGAATCATTGAAACGATTGTCGCAGTCATTAGAAAAATTAGGGTACACATGGAAGGCTAATGACGATGGTGTGGTGAGTTATATATGAATGTTTTTTAAATTATTGCCATTCTAACTATGTATCCTCGTTTAGATTACAATTTCCACAATAGATCAACGAAAACTACAACTTGTGTTTAAAGCTAATCTCATAGAAATGGATGGTAAAATATTAATGGACTTTAGATTATCAAAGGGTTGTGGATTAGAATTTAAACGACGATTTATCAAAATAAAACAACTTCTTTCCGATATTATATCAAAAGGGCCGGTGACATGGCCGATTGCTATTGCTACGAATTCCGTGCCTTAGGACTGCATTTTTATAAGTTTATTGTTTTCTAATTATTATGTTGACATTTTTTTTATAAATAAAAAGTTGAATTTTTTAAATTATATATATTTCATTTTGTTACTGAGACTTGGGTTGGAAGTGAAATCAATTTTGTATTGTATGTGAAACATCACAACCTTGGATGCTGTACATCATACGACATACAAGTAAAGAGATCATTGATTTTTAGAGGTCAAGCAGCGCCAATAAAAATATTTGAACTATACACACGGTGTATAAGGAGTACTAGATTAAGTGATTTTGTTCAACCCTACCATACACAATTTGTCAAAAAGAATTCAGAGCGGCATACCGCATATATAAACATAACCTAAATAATAGTTACCTATTAGTCGAAACATCAAATCATGGCAGACAAAAAAGTAAATATAATTAATTATATTTTATTGTTTTATTGAAATAAATGTTGATATTATTTTAGGGAGCACCCAGTGGTGGTCTTGGATCAAACGCCGGAGGAGGAGGTAGTGGCGATCAAAAGGAAAAGCGACGTAAAGAATCTATACTTGATTTAAGCAAATATTTAGAGAAAACAATTCGTGTTAAATTTGCTGGGGGACGTGAAGCATCTGGCGTGCTCAAAGGCTATGATCCTTTATTAAATCTTGTACTGGATAACACAACCGAGTATTTACGTGATCCTGACGAGCCATTCAAATTAGCGGAGGACACTCGTAATTTAGGATTAGTTGTATGCCGTGGTACATCTGTTGTTTTGATATTTCCACAAGATGGTATGGAATCGATCCAAAATCCTTTCATTGCCCAAGAATCATAAAAAATAGTTAAGGTTTTTTTTTATTATAAATTAATGTAAATAAATTGAACCATTATATTGGTTTTATGTATTTAATTCTTAATTAAATTAGGATAAACGTTGAATTTCGTAAGAAAACAATAATTTGGATTTTATTTGAAAAATTTGAAAAATTGATCAATAAAGCTTGACGTTTTGAAAGTGACATCTATTGGAAAGTTTGATAGTAAGCGGTAAAGTTTACTGCCATCGGTAAATTTAAGTGAAATCGGCAAAGTTAAACTGAACTACACAGGTAAAATAATTTTAGTGAATGAACCCAAAGCGATCTTGATTGATTCAAGAGGGCTTTGATGAAACTCAGTGAGCTACAACTTCACTAGATAGAGACAGATCAATAATTAAGTTCTTCAGCAAAGGTAATTTGTTTAATTACTATTGTTAATAAGCTGTGGCAGGTGGGATTGGAATTTGGATGTGGGTAGTCTCGACTATCAGGTAGGGATTAGAAATAAGAGAACGCTGAGCTTTGTTCAGAAATATATGAGTTCATCTATATTAATTAAGAGGAATATTGTCTTATCTTAAGAATACAAGACAAGGTGCGATAAAAGTGTTCTTTTTTTCTGGATCTCTAATATTCTTGCAAAAACTTAAACAATCACTTATTAAGTTGAAGCGCGTTTCTGACATTTTCTGCTCTAGGATTGAGCACTTCAAGTAGTCCATTGGGTTGAGATCAGATAAATTTAACAGCCAACAAATTGATGGGTGTTTGCTTTAAAAACTGATAACTAGAGATGGTTTATTCTACGTGAATGGATAACATATGTGTAGTGGTATGTAAAGTCGATAACTCAGTTGTCCAATAAAGCACCTCTTTTAATCGTAAGCTGCATCGTTATCTAATGTGATAACTTATTATCTGAATCGTAATGTGGAGCAGGATAATATTGTCCAGTAAATCAGATTCAAATAGTTCATAAATGTATATTTTTTATTATAAAAAATAATTCAATAAATTAATCAATATAATTGGCACCTTAAAAAACTAAATTAAATAAAAAAAATGTGAGACCTGCGAGTATTACGTTTAATCTAGTCCAAATTCATTTCGAATCCATGGATATTGAGCTGGACACTCATTGCACGTGTACAAGTATCGATCCTGTTGCAATACACGACTGCGCAATTTACACGAATTAGGCAAATTACATGCGATTTCGTTTGGTTCGTATGCTTTAGCTTTACAGCCCCAGGGTTCAAATTGATTGATTTGGTTCAAAGGGACAGGCTCCCGAATCCACTCAATCACTTGATAACTGCTTACAAAATAGACATCGTTCAATTTTTGCATTTCGTCTAGAAATTTACCAAACGCTTCCATATACTGTGGCTTTTTGAACCATGTCGAATGAAAAAATAGTCCATACGGTGCACGATTCGTATTATAATGTCGTCTAAAATTGTGCATAAACATTTCGTAAACGTCATCGCCGCTCATATGTGGTGGACAGCTATCGACCATGCCACACGTATATTCACCCGCCTCGAGTTGATTCATAACAATTTCCCAAATACCGGGATAACTACGCGACGGGCAGTTTTGGTTATTACCAGTGCAGGTATGCGGCATCTTGTAGTCTAGTGTGTAGGGCCATAGTGGTGGATTCGAAAATGGCGCCACCATTGATGAATCATAAACAAAACCAAATTCCTTCATCATGAGAAATTGCCGATTCCATCCAACACGTAAAAATGGTACACGCATTCCGCGTAAATCTTCCATACGAATGTTACCAAATTTATTGATAATATTTGCTTGACCGACCATTTCATCAAACCAATCTTCGATAGTTGCATTCTTTGACCACCATTCTTCGGGACCACGATGTCTAATCGATTTAAATAAACGTATATGACCGACCATTAATTTATATACAATTATATAACTTATATACTCACGTTATCGAGTGTATTCCAATCTCGTGGCCATCGTTCCATATTTTTTGTACTTGCTGGTAATTTGAATACTGATGGGATACATAAAAAGTCGCCCTTATTGGACAACCATTTGGATTTTTACGATTCGATGTAAATATTTTGTTCGTATACAAGTCCCAGTTTTCAAAATTAATCGCATCATCGAACGTCAGCATAATCATTTGTGGCACTTGTTGCTTGTCCATGCGATCCGGTATTAATGTCCCATCCTTTGAACAAAAACAATCGGGCAATACACATTCTCTTGCATCGCAACTATCGGCAGCATTTGGATCGTTGTTTACGTCGCACCAACCCTCGTCCGAACCGTCTGGACAATCAACGGAACCATCACAGAAATATTCATTTGGTAGGCATGTGCCGTCACCACATCCCAATTGTGTCCTTTCAGCACATTCGGCTGCATCGAGCAACGGTTTTGGCACGCGTTGTTCTACACAAAAAACAAACGTAAATCAAATATGTAATATGCGTATTGTTAATATGATTGAGCCATAATGTGATTGCAACATGAATCTCGAACATAGTAGTTAAATTTGAATACTGTTCGCTGATTAATACACGAGCGCATGACACAACAATAGCATTGTGTTGTGTGTAAATAGGTATACAAGACCACAATTCGAACTACTTACCAGCTGTTATATCGCAATTATCGACATTTTGTTTGAAATCGCATATTTGCCGGGTAACATCGAACAGCAGACCGACCGAACATTTAAATTCAAACACTTCGCGATCCAAACACAAATAGTATTTGGCACATTCCGTATTCGACCACATTTTGTGCACGGGCCGTTCCGGATTTCTGTAAAATCGTCCGTCCTCTAAACATTTTACGGTATCTTTGAGGCTGCGTTTCACCAGATTTCCTCCTTTCACTGCAAAACCAAAATCATTATGACATAAATGAGGTAACTAAGTTTATAGACTAAATTTTATGGTGTCCAATTACAACGAATTCGACCAGAAACTGTGTGCTCTGCATCAAACGAATTTATTGTTCCGGAAAATCAATTTTCTTTTTATATAAACAACACACACACACAGACACACTCACAGACATAGATAACAATTCCGGTATAACCAACATAGAGCGCATAATCAACATCTTCGACCGAGACATTGTTGTAAAGAAACTGCACAAACATCTATGATTATGTGATTACAAATATAGTGATATAGAAATGGCCTGGTGACCCATTTGATTGCAACTTTTTGATTCGAACTCGATCATTATTTTTATCTTAAACTAATAAATTTTCTATACACTCTAAAGAAAAGTTGATAAACTGGTTCGAATGTCATAGACATGCATGTGCACACAATGAATATATGTATGTATAGTGTTCTGCGTTATTGATTGATCTAATAAGCGCGAACCAAAGGAAAGGAAAATCTCTTGAAGCATTGAAAACAAAAAGGCTAGAAAGTTGATGTGATCGCGGCAATTAATTAAATGAGATTTTAATGATCTTGCAGACGATAAACAATGCATGTTTATTTTCCGTTATAATATGTTTAAGATGCATACATTGATAAAGATTATTGCATTACTTTTAGTTTCGTAAAGTGTAATTTCTCTTCTAACCACAGATTATATATGCTGGATTCCAATTTGGCTGCGAAAGACAACTACTTGACTATGAAACAACTAAATATTCTATATATCGGATGATCTCATGGCATAATAATACTCACGGTTGGGAGTTACGTATGTCAACATATACAGCATATTGAGGTTGAGGAGAGCCCTAGTTTAACGTTGACTTAATCCTGAACATTATTATATTCATTAATATAATTGCAGGGACCAGTGGGCGTTTAGCAGCAGCTCAGGATTTTAATGAAGCCAGAGCTATAACTTTGGTGATGAACTCGTAGCAGAACCATTATAGCTTTACAAAAACACAGTATATGTTCCGCAGATAAAATTTCTGTGAACCCGTAGTAAAATTATTTGTTGCGTCCTCTACTAAATTCAGCCCACCATTGGCGTTATTTACTTCAATTTTATTTTTCCCTAGCCTGCGGAATTCACGTAAGAGTTATCTTATTTAAGATAACTTAATCATGGCTTTATAGCAGTATGCTTCCCCTTAATATCTCTATCGCATGAATTCTGCTAGAAATAAAGTGGCATTCATCGCCAGCGATTTAGAAATGTCCAACCCATTTTCAATAACTTTTCCTGCCCCGCCACCGTCCGTTTTAACTCGTCCGTATACCATACAATAGTTCCCTGTTGCTATAAAGGCCCTATTCGATTTCACTCTGCTCGATCAGGAAATACCACAAAAGAATTTAAAAGTGTTATTCAATTTTAGTCTACATTTAGTCTGAGAATACGGTTAAATATGACCAGTAGACCATCTTTGGTTTCAATCCTCAAGTACTACCATATAGCTTTTGACAGGCCTCTGTTTAGAAATCACCTGTGCCTTTACTGTGGACACAAAGTGATAGTTTGATTCTTAATCAGTTTCTGATCTAGAATCAGTTCAAGTGACACCTTTGAAAAAAGTGAACTGTTTTTATTCAAAACGGAGCCTTAAGCAATAGCTTCACCCTATTAGTGAATGGCACTAGCACTCTTCAATCTGAGTTAACAATAAGTGCCTTCTGTATGTATACAGTTGCTCTACTATGTCGATATAACTTCTTTTACATTCAACGAGGTCATCCAATATCCTATAATGATTATAGACTATAGATCATCCGCTTAACCTTGGATGTCAAATCAATGTTTTCTCATTCTAGTTAAGTCTAAGAGTCTTGCAATTTAGCTGTGATAATCCGACATTTAAGTATGGAACAAATCCATTTTGTATCACTCCTTTTTCCTTCACTGTTCTTCCAATACTGTCGTAAGATTATTGAAAGCTCTTTAAATGTTTATAAAGGGAACGAGATCGTGAAGGCCGTCACAATGGTTATGGGTTGAATTCATGGAAAACGTATAGCTGGCTCAAAAGATCTCGGACAAAAGACGAATCAGAAAAATACCATCTCGGAGATTTGAAGTTCACTGGTAGTTTCTTCACAAGGATTCCCGTAATAGTTTCCTCTTAGTTCTCAGTAAAGCTTCCATATTTCTTGTGATGGAGTACATTTATTATTCGATCGATCATTTGAGAGTAATTATTAAAGTCTATCTACTGTGAGAAGATGTTCGCTTCCCTTACAGTTTTTCTTGTTACTCTCGTATATTGTCATATAAGTGAATTAATGAAGTAAGTAATGAAAACTTTGTGTTAACATCGGTACTTGCGATACAAGAGGTTAGTGATAGTTTGAGGGAAACAATAAAGGCAATGGAAAAAATAGCTTTCATTTGCATAGTATACAAGTTACTACCGTGAGGAAGAATCTTTCCTCTGGTGTTATTGGTGACGGCCTCGAAGGATGTCCTCCGAAATATAGTCTATCAATTCTTAAGTGATGATTATTTACAACAACTATGAAATTTCTCGTAACGCACACTTGCTATTCTGGCAAGCCAATGGCGCAAACGAGAGTATGACAGTAGAAATCACAAAGTTGAGAACAGACGGAAATTCGAGGAATTTTTTTTTAATTCGACTATGTGCGCTTTCGCCAATGCGTAAAAATGATCACATATCTTATTCCGGTAATTTATAATCAAATTCTTAAATATGCACGTGATATTTGTGTGATTGGATACGTAGTACGGAGATTGGTCTCAAAACAAATATATGGTCAAATTAGTATTCCATCTGATGGAAAAGTCTATCGATTTGTTTTTCAAAAATTAAAGAGTCGTATCTGTCCTAGTAACGTGCCAAATGAAGTCTAACTGTAATAATAATAATAATAATAATAATGGCGACTTATACAAAAGCCATTGCTACTCCATATCAGGTCAACAAGCAGGCTCCATCCGTTTCGATTACGAGCCATATGCATACTCTTATTAACAACCTTAATCGGCCGTATCGTAGAAATGCGGATTATTTTAAGAGATTTATGCATCTTTGTTTCCGAATCACGATATTAAAAATTTGTACTTGATGTAAACGTCACCTTTTTGGGATATATACCCATGATTCCACTCTCAAATGAGTTATAATTCAAAGTATCTTGCTGAAATTATTTTATAACAGGCTTAATCAGAATCTTTCTCATGTATGTAATTATATGTTATAAGACATCTATGTCACTTACTCATCTGTAAACGCCCAATACACTTTATTCTGTTTTTATGCGATTTTATTTTGTGCGATTTTGAAGTTATGCGGTTTTTTATACAATTTTTATTCGTATTTTCTTAAACTATTTGGTAGTTATGCGTTTTTTACCCTTGGTTTGCTTTTTGTTGCCCGTTTTTTGTCTGCTTTTTGGTGGTGGAATCCTTGTCCTATATTGTTTGATTTATTTGTTATTAAATTTTACGAATTTCATTTTCATTTTGAAAACATTAACGATCTCTGCGAACAAATCTTTTGACAAGAAATAAAGAAAAACTATCCAAAACAGGTCGCCGGATGTAGCTTAATGTTTTAGAGAGTTTCTCATCACGCCGCGGTCTCGAGTTCGATTCTCGCCGTTGACCAAAAATTAATATGCAACCGGATGACATAAAAACGCGTTTGTGTGTAAAAACATTCGTTGGGCTGACCACCTAATGTGCACCAATCGTTAAAAAATGGTTCATAAGGTCTTAGTTGAGACGCGGTAAGGGCCGTTTACGGCCCCTAAGCCATAGTTTTTATCCAAAACAGGGAATCTCACCTTGTCTTGGATATTTTTTCTTCACTACCCGTAAAAAACAAAAAATTCGCTGAGTCCATTAATATTCTAAAAACTGTCACTCCAAGACGAAACTCGTGCAGTTTAATGTAAAATTCGTTAGAAAACCAGTTTATAATTACTGACCCAATTCTGAAGGGGCATTTTAAATGAGAGCTGAAGAGTTAGTATAGGTACTTCAATAAATCAAGGTATCAAGAACAGCTAAAAACAAGCATAAATTGTTGCAAAGGTTGTTAACTGATTTAGTTGTCAAAACAGTAACACCATCAGCTCCTGAAATTAAGTCGGGATCTATTGTAGAAGAACCAATTTTATCTAAATTGTTGACTGTCGATCCAGCGATGATAACGATTTCTCATCTGTTAGTAAACGGTTATGTTCTTTCAATACTTTAAGCGTGAAACTCCACAAGCCAGTTTTATGCGAATTTTTGAGTTTTTTCTTATATGTATGGAACGTATCCCTATTAATAGGTGCGAGTCGTGTATTTTTTTATGCGGATTTTTTTATGCGTTTTGCTAACGTATGTACCGCATAAAAACAGAATTGAGTGTACTTACATATATGAAAAAGATTCTGATCAAAACTGAGAAAAAATAATTTCAGCGAATCAAGATATTTGATTTTAGAAGTGCAGAGGAAGCGGATTCATAAAATCAAAATACCGAATGCAACATGACGAACCTTGATACTTCTTTCAGCACGCTAGTTCATCCATTGCGAATTGGATTTTAAAATCTGAGATCTAATATATTTTGGTTTGAACTTGTTGATTCTGAGACATCCATTATCACTTAATTGAATCACACAGATATCATCTGCATACATTTTTTCACATCTCAATATGTTTCATATAGCTCTTGAAAAGAATCAACGGTACCGAAAATAAACTTAATCACTGACTGACCGATTTTGACGTTTTCCCCCTTGGCACAGTCACAAATAGTATCCACTGACATAGGAGTGACTCTTCAAAGAATCACGGAGACGGTTACTTTAAAGAAGAGCTAGTCAATCCTCGTGGTATGGATCCTCAGTAAATATTTCAGAGCACTTAAGATAATTCAAACCAACTGAATTGCAAACTTAAGTTCCTGTATAATACGGAAATATTTCGAAAAGATTACTGCTGCATGCCATACCACGTCTGATGTACAATTTTCAACGGTTCATATTTCTTTGTTATACTGAAGTATTATACTGTAATATCAGACAATATTCTTTATAACCAAATTTAATTAGTTTTTTAGTTTTGCTTTATGTAACATCGATTAAAAAGTTTAATCGCAAAGTGGAATAAAATAATCAAAACGCTTTAATTAAGAATATCAAAATAATATTTTTGATCGTATAAAAACGCCATAAATAAGCGAAAAAACTGTACAGTGTTAATGGTAAGCTTAAGTATGATCTGTATAGTGCGATCGTAAACTAAGATTTATGGGATATTTATAAGATCAAATGGTGCAGCAGTTAAGCCCACCGAACTGGAAAAGTGATCTGCAATTTGATGAAATCTCTCTGTACCAGTATTCCAAAGTCTAAGCTTTGTTTTTGGCGATGGCCTAATATGGCAATCGCGGCACGAATCGCGGAAACACTTAATTTATTTGCAAGTATACATACACACACACTCTTAATTTAATTTCACTTTGGATTTTCGTTTAAACCGCGCGCACAAACTTAAATATGTAACGGCTTTATATATCAAAATATTTATAATTTACCTTGAGTGAAAGTAATAAGAAAACACATTAAAAGAAATATTAACTTGTTCATTGTTTTGAACACTGTACACCAATACACTTTATTGTAAATAGTTTTGATCGTGCAACTATCTGCGCGAACGTTGCAATTGATACTGACTGAAGTTAAATTTTTTATGTCTATATGGTTGCTGTCGGTTATGGTTAGTTTACAAGAAAGCAATCGAGAATCGCATTGTAATTATTGTTTTCTTATGTACGTCTATTATCTATGTTACACATTTCGATCTTTAAGGTATATATAGATGTAGAGGTAGAGATAAAATCTTTGTAATATAATTGTTAGATTGGTGCATGTATATATGGTTTTCTTTTGTGGAAAGTTTTCAAACCAAACAAACATCTTAAGAACGATATACACAATTATCACCGTATAATTATTTTAAGAAGATTATTGGTACAGGTAAATTCGTGTGCAAGATCTTGGTGTACGAGGTCAGTTTTATTATTATACGAGTATTATGTTCCCATTCATAATTTTTACGAAATTCTTCGACATTGTGTGGAAATCTTTTGTTATACTCTTTGTGTTGAGTATCGATAGAATCTCGTTAACCTGTGCTATATGGGTAGACTTTCCTCTTGGATTTACTAAGATGGCCGTTTTTTGAAGTGCGAATGGTTCAAATGGAGTTTGTATATAGTTTAAATTTGGTGGTTTCCGGATTTCTATATTATGTTATCTCATATTTTTAAGAAGGTAAGCGATGGTTTAATTATCTGAGACGTTAACCAGTTTAACACCTTAATCAAACAAGTTTGGTCAATGATAATAAGTATACCGATCTTCTGCGTATATGCTTCGACATGAGATGTCCCGGAATTAATTGAAGACTCTATGCGGTTTGATTGAACAGAGACGCTTAAAATGGACATAGATCAGCTGCTGGGTGAGGAATTGAGGATGGAGCTAGTTCAGTGCTAGTTTTGAACTCATGATTTTCGCTGTTGATTCAAAGCTATCGTATCCAGGTGGCAAGGAAGTAGAAATTCAGATTCTAAAAACCCTGTAAACGTATTATCTACAAAGTGGTGCTTACAACGGATCGTAAGTCTAAGTGTGCTAGTAATACAGTTCTGATAATATAATTTTAACTTTTTAGCAACGGATATGCATTTCAAGATTGGAGTTATGATCCCCGGAGTATTAGTCACATATAACCGTTTGGTCATTTGATGTCATCGTTTGGTACTGTTCAATTAGAAAATTTAACTGTATGGGTAAGACGTTCGAACCTGTGCTCAAGTTCGATATTTTTAAGTTCTTTTAGATGACAAATAGGTCGTACATCTGGGTTTAGGTGTATGTGAGCTGTAGATAAGCTAATCAGCATTGATTAGCTTATCATGATTGATTTATTCACAGCAGATAAGTTTAAAATTACAGCCTTAATCAGTCGATCGAAATAGTTCTTGATTCTTGTCCGGTAGTTGGTATCTTCATTCAACAGTCAAATATCACATCAAGTAACAAGAGTTTAAGAACGCGCCACCACTTACTTTTGGTGGTTAAACATTTTAAAATTTAAATCTTTTTATTGATTTTAAGTGTCGTCTATATTTAGTTATTGGAATTTTTATCATATATATCAACCACAAATATTATTTTATTTGTATTGCCTCCCCAAAGGTGTCGTTAGTAATCACAAAACAGACTTGTCAAAAACGTAAACATCAAAAAAACTTTGAAGTGATTTCAAAACAATCTTACAAATCTGTGATAAGAAATGATAAGTGTTGGCCATTTTAACTAGCATTTTTTAATTTCAAAATGTTTAAACGATTTATTATTATACTTGTACTTTACTCAATCACAATAAATGCAACCATATCACCATCGAAGTCGAAGAAAGCGAAATCTAAAGAGAAAGAGATTCGAGTAAAAGTGGGGCCCCAGAGTGAAAATGTTTTTGATCGAAACTTGATCGACGAGGAGCCAATGGCGAAAGACATACTAATAGAAAGTGGTGGTTATTATAAAGATACCACACAACGTTTATTTAATGGAACGGTTTTAGGTTATGTGACACCGGTAAGTTTATAAACATAGTTTACCAGAGCTTAATCTAGGTTATGGATTTTATGACAATTTCAGTGGAACAATCATGGTTACGATGTGGCAAAAATATGGGGACCAAAATTCGATCTCGTATCACCTGTTTGGCTACAAATAGTACGAATTGGACAACAAAAGTACGAAGTGCAAGGTGTCCATGATATAGACGCGGGCTGGATGAAAGATGTGAAAAAAGCTGGGGGACAAACGAAAATCATTCCAAGAGTATTTTTTGATAAATTTACCGATTACGATTTTTCCCAATTGCTTACGTATGCCGATGATCGGCGTATTGTTGTAAAATTGATATTGGACACGTGTCGAAAATATAAATTCGATGGTATCGTATTGGAAGTGTGGATGACATTGGCAGCACGCGTAGACGACAATCATTTGTTGCTTCTTGTAACGGAAATTGCAAGTACTTTGAAGTCAGCAAATCTTGAAATGGTATTGGTCATACCACCCGAACGCAAGGAAACTGTTGATTTATTTTCACGTGCTCATTTCGAAACTTTATACCCAGTTGTATCGGGCTTTTCACTGATGACCTATGATTTTTCGAATATTCAACGACCCGGTGCTAATGCTCCACTATCATGGATGCGTACAGCTGTTGAACACATTTGTCCCAGCTCGGCAAAAGATTATCTCGAAAAGAGAAAGAAAATATTGATGGGATTTAATTTTTATGGATACGATTATACACCCGATGGCGGTAATGCTGTGGTTGGACATGAATATCTTATTTTTTTGAAACATATCAAAGGTCGTCTCCAATATGACGAGGCGGATGTTGAACATTTCGTTGAAGCCAAGTAAGTTTTGTGTTTGCAATTAGATAACCGACATAGTTAAAATATGATCAATTTTCAGAATTTCTTCTGGACGACATTTCATATTCTATCCTACGTTGTATTCAATTAACGAACGCATAAAATTAGCCACGGAAATGGGAACAGGGATATCAATTTGGGAGCTAGGACAAGGATTAGATTATTTCTATGATTTATTTTGAGAAATAAAATAAACATTCGATAATTTTATTTGTGTTGGTTTTGAAAAGCTGTTTCCGTCCATCGTACACAATTTATTATACAGAAGCATCTATAGCCAAGAATGCTCTAAATTATAAACTTTAGACACATTTCTTTAATTTATAAAGCATTTAGAATATAATAAGAGATTTTATTTTGGCACAATTTAAGTATTATTATTCTATCACTAGTGATAGGCAAAATACCATCGAAATTTTATATAATGTATTCGTATTTCTATACAAAATAGAATGCAAAGTTTTAAAGAAATTGAGAGTGGCTTGCGGTAAAATTGATACAGACTATTTCTTCTGGAAAGCATCAAACGATCTAAATTGGAAGTACCATCAATCATAAACAACGATGAAACATTGGCACTTCAACAGGGGGTCATGGAAAAAGATCTTGAAAAAACGGTCCAACTTTTTTTTAGACAAAGGACCACTTATTTGGATATCCAAATTATACAATCTCATACACTGCAGGAAAGGCAAAGTATTTGTCAGAATAAAAGGATTCTGTTGGTATATGTCCCACACTAATCGTAAGTAGGTTGATGAAAATAATTGTAAGTAAGAAGGTTGGTGATGATACCAAAACCAAATACTTCTCCGAACGACAAAACTGTAACTTCATAAGTTGATTGAACTTATCGAAATGGTTTCAAGTGGACTTAAACCCATAATAAAACAAAAATCTCTTCTTTCCGCGTTAATTTAGCTTTGCACAATGCCACTTCATCCCAAAGTCCACAATAGAATAAATGATTTA
This sequence comes from Tipula lateralis, assembly GCA_963932295.1. Taxonomy (NCBI): domain Eukaryota; kingdom Metazoa; phylum Arthropoda; class Insecta; order Diptera; family Tipulidae; genus Tipula; species Tipula lateralis. Next base: position 95,950,811 of record OZ010736.1, read on the forward strand.
AAAAGCATGCCAGCCCTAACTAAATTCAGTTTTATTCTGATTTTAACTAGACTAAGACGACGTATAAAGCGTAAGAAATATATACGATATTAAAACAAATATCCAATCAGCCATCATCGCGGAACATGCTATCCTTGAGTTATATAGTTTGTTTCAACCATTGACGGTTAAAGCACGAGTGACTGACCTAAATGCAATCAACGTCATTGAAATACGAAGTACTCTCTGTTCCAATACATCATGGTAGTGAGCACTTTTCAGCCATTTATTCCAAACATAAATACGCACGTCTGGAACCAACGGAGAAACTATTAATATGCGACATAACCACTTTGCATACTCGTCAAAGTGATCGCACATAATGGGAAATATAATTATTTTAAAATGTACCAACTCAATATGAAGACTGCCCTGGAGGAACCGCAACACAGAATTATTTTATCAAACTTTACACGCACCAAATCAGTGGATCATTGAAGTAAACCAAATACTGGCCATCGACACAATTTGTAATTTGAATCAGTATAACAAATCCGTAAATATATCGAAGATCACCGCACAGGTGGCGCAGTGGTTAAAGCTGCGGCAGTTGGAGCGGGAGGTACCGGGTTCGAATCCCGATAGGGGCAGGATGGTAAAGGGATTTTTCACAATACGATTAGGATCGGTGGTTGGTGTGTATGAAGACATCTATGACCCCCTGTTGGAGTGCAGAATTCATGGGCCAACCCATCTTCCATGTCAGTACTATAGGCTGTCATGGAGCTGTGTGCAGATGGTTCTACGTAAATCGGACCTATAGCCTTACGTCCTCGATTTGACTTTAATGGCGTAAGGGAAGGACGTAAATTAGCGATCCGCGAAAGAGTTGGAAGTGCCTCGAGCCCCGATTAGATTGTAGAGAAACAAACATATATCGAACATCGGCATATCAGTTCGAAGGACGAATGTCCATTCGAGATATAAGAGAACTGGATGGAGACTTTTGCGAGATGGTCATATAAGAGATTAGATTTTATCGGGTATATAAAACTCAACAATTGGGTCAACGATATGATCGTCTTTCTTATTAAGTATTTATAACCGTCACTGTAGTCTTTAATAATTTTAAGATGATCGAAATAGTCATATGAAATAAATAAAGTATTTCGCCTTCAATTTGTCGTACAAACATTTTAGTGACTTATTCTTCGTTATATTTTAGAACGTTTCAGCTAGTTTGGTGAATTGTTTTATCCTTACCTGCCAGTTCAGAAAAAACTCAACCGAAACGGCATTGGATCTTAAATTTTACTGATCTAACGTCAAATTGTTTGTGGAAATTTTGGATAATGTTCTGTTTTGCATAATGTTTTACCAACGAGATCCAAGGAAGAGACCATCATGTTGCCTAAGTGCATATGCCTTTGCTTAGTCATAAATGACTTCTTATTTGAATCGTCATAAATTGTAGCAATAGTTGTGTATCATGTGATTACCCATTATAACTCAAACAAGTTTTTGTTTAGGAAGCAAAACCTCTCTCGGATCTATCCATTTTTAAAGGTATTGGTCTTAAATAACGTGAAATATTTTTCTGTTTTACCTTCAATAGTTTACTAAAATTAAAGGCTAATATAATGGAAAAAAGGGGCGCTTTAGCTTCTTATAGCACTTTAGATTCTTGCTAGGAATACAACTAAACCAATTTGTAGACAGAAGAAGGGCGAATAGTGGAAGGCTAACGTCCTATGAGGTACAACAATTCAGCAATGAGCGCATTCGCGTTATAGGAGTCATCAGATTGCACATTCCTTAAGACCTCGATCAACTGCCATTCGGGACCATAAAAGTTTCAGTGTTAACATAGGTGTGTTACTTGATCTAGTGGTAAACATTTTTCAAACCTACTTAATATTCCACATGTGTCATAACCTGTAATTGAACACTCTCAAATACAGAATGCAGAAATTTGCATTAAGAATTATTCGTGATTCACTTGTAGGCTATTGTTTTGATTCAGAGCTCTTAATATTCGGAGCGGTAACTTGGTCGAACTACCTGAAGGATAAAAGGTAACCACATTATGTCCAATCTTTAAAAAGAGTCGCGGTATAGCACTCCTTTACACAGTATACAAGTTACGGCTGTATATTATCCTGAGAAGATTACCAAATTATCGGAGCCTACCAAAGAGGAAATCAGTCCAAATCTGTCAGTAACTGGTACTTAGGAATTCCAAAAAAATCGAACATCTGTGTAAAATGATAGTAAAACTGTCACTTTTCTGGGTCAAAGTGGAGAATAGCCTATCGAGAAGTTTTTCCAATTATTTTTTGCGTTCGAGAAGGAGATGTGCTGTCTCTGATACTTTTTAATCTCTGTGTTGGAGTATCCTTCATAAAAGTGATATATCTCAAGACAACATCTTATTGCAACAATACAATCAACTTTCTGCATTTGCAGATGATATCTGTCTGATTGGATTAAAAACAGAGATATACTTAATCCACAGCATAGTATTTAGCTTCCGAATTGGTTTCAAAATCAACGAGTCCAAAACAAAGTATCTGATCTCTTGCTTTAGAGACCAAGACGTAATTGATTTCAGTATTGGAAATTGGAAGCTCCATGTTTCAAGGACCAATACCATTTAAGTATCTTGGATTATTCTACGTCCACTTCCAAATATCAAAACATCTTGCAAATACAGAAGCTGTAGACGAAGAACTATTTCCATCTCTAAACGAGGTGGCGGATAAATTACGGAAATACAAACGCCGATTTAATCGCTCGACATTGTCATATTACCAAACGAGGTATATATAGAGGCTATATCGCTAGCTACATGCATACGGATTTTTGAGCAAGTGACTATTAAACGTATAGAAACAGATATTATCTTATAATAATCTGTCAAGCTACTGGCAAAATAATAAACGAGTAAATTATAACACATCAGCTATACACTGGTATATAATTTTATTGAATAGTAAAGTGAAACATCGCCGGCATCCCACATGATCAAATTGGTGTAAATATTTAAATTTCTATTAACAGAATCGTTAAAAGAAAGGAAAATGTATATGCATACACTCACTGTGCAATTATTTGCGAATAATAAACAGTGATGTTAAAAGTAAAACAAATAAAGTGTATTTTGTCGTCTTCCAGTTGATTTAGTCAAAACTACATATAAAATATAAATCAATACATCGAGGTCGTTTCGTTGAAGCCCATTTTGGTATTTCACAGTAATAAGTAATAATAAAAGTCAAGGAGCCGATCAAGGTGTAGAGTGACCCGAGCCGATGATCTTTTACACTGGTAGTCTTTGTAAACAATGCGCAGTTGTGATGCGTGAGCTCTGGATGGTTACGAAGTGCGCGATATATCTCCGACAAGGTAAAGTATTACGGACAACGTTGTTCAGCGTTTAAGATTATATAGTTTGTTTGACACCAAGATCGGGTTTGTCATAAAAAAATGATCGTGGGGACACTGCCTATACTTGGAGAACATGCGAGGAGGCTAGGTGTAGATGTTAATGACTTTTGCAGAAGCTGTATAGACGAGGAGGAGGAAGAGACGGTAGTGGACGGACACATTCTATGCCCGGTTTTGGCACACACAAGGGTATTTGGGTAAGTTTTTAATGGACTGCCTCTCTGATCTCTAAAACGGTAAGGTGCGAAACTTACCACACTACGTATAAAGAAGCTCAAACTGGTTCCCATAAGGGTAATAGAGAAGTGAGATTTTGTGGTGTCACAACGGGCCGTTGTCGGTCCAACACTCAACCTAACCTAACCTATCCTATACATCATAAAAATGATGATTCTAGTGCTAAGAGCATTAAACTCCATTTTCACATATTGGAGGACTTCTTCCGACCAAGAGAAATTTATAGATAGTCCAAGAAGGTGTTAATCTCTGGTCAAAACCAACAGTCAATTGTTAGGTCTGATAAAGTTATTGTTCCGTATAGTGAAAATAAAGGGTTGGGCCTACCCATGAATAACCACTAAACGGAAAGAGGCCACGAATTTCTTGGTGTTCGATAAAATCTAGCTGCTTTAAACGACAGCATGTATATCGAGATGGGTTTTAGTTGTAATGCTTCAAATCAATACTCACATCACTGCCCGGGTGGCTCAGTGGCTAAAGCTGTGGCAGTTGGAGTGGGAGATACCGGGTTCGAATCCATCCCGATAGGGACAGGATGCAAAAGGGGTTTTTCACCATCTGATTACGATCGGTGGAGTTAATGATACATATATTTATCTATCACATATCTATGAGTTGGAGTACAGAACTCATGGGCTGATCACCACCCATCTTCCATGTCAGTACATTAGGCTGAATGGCATGGAGCAATGTAATGCGCAGATGATTCTACGAAAATCGGACCTATAGCCGTGCGTCCTCGATTTTGCCGTTAACGCGTAAAGTAGGACGTAAATAATAGTATAAAACATAAAACAAAAATAAAAATATTCACTCCGCTCTTTTCACTGTCCATATTTCTGCTTCATTGACTGTCAATTTTACTACGGATATGGTCTCACTTACTCAATGGAGATATGGTCAAATGAAATCTTTAAGTATAGTGTTTGCAACCACTTGCTGAAACGAATCTTCTCATTAGCTTAGCTCATTAGCTAATAGGGTATTATAAAGTAATATAGTTCTCGAGAACTGAGACCTTATCTCAAATATATTATACAGCACTCCAATAAACCGTAAACACAGAAAATCAAAACTGTAACTCATATAGAGTGCCTAAAGCTGATACATTTAAATTGCAACTGGAATGAAGATAATGTTATGTTTACTTAAAAGTTGGAAAGAGATTGTACAGCCCGAAAGATCTAAGATCAATACTTCACCTTCACGTGTTTGTTACCATTTTGGTTTTAGACTAAAAGTAATATAATGAGCGCATATCGAAAAATCGAGATTTACATACGAAATATCTTAGATAGGTTAGTAGATGAATATTTCGGCCTTATAATTGTGTAGTCTTTTTATGGAGTCTTTCACGGCACCTCACAAATAAAAATCCAAAGGCGTCAAATCACTCCTTGTCAGCCAATTCACGTCATTATTTAATTCTATATTGTAATGCCCGATGTGTGGCATGGCGCACCATCCTACTGGAACCAAGGGTCGTCCAAACCAAATATATTCAGGATATGGTCACAAAAAATGTTAACATGTGACGGTTATTGATTGCGACGTTGACCGTAACGGTTGCGTCGGCCTCATCTTCGAAGAAATAGAAGAAATATGGACCAATAAGATGCATTAGCTTCTTCACATATCCTTGTGGATTTTCCGATCCCCAAATGCGACAGTTTTGTTTGTTCACGAACCCACCAAGATGGAAATGCGCCTCATCCGAACAGATTTTGTTGTTGTGGAAGGTAATTTCCAATATTTCCCATTTTTGTTGAAGCATTAAGCGACTCATTTTAACAAATAGAAATAATATACTGAGTTTCTGTTAATGAAAGAATGACATTAATGTTGCCAGAGCCAAAATAACCGGTATATCAAATTTGAACCAGTTATTGGTACACCCTATACACCAAGGTTCCAAATAACTATCAAGTCACTACGATGTTTTTAGAAACTCTAGAGATAGCAAACAAGCTGGTGAATGATTCAAATCTCTAACTGCTGCCCGAAAGAGCAAATGTGTTGATGTTTGGAAATGGATGAAGGCATGGTTCAATGACAGGTGAACAACCATGAAGGACGTGCAAGAGAGGCTTGATCCTGAATCTACTAACTTGTGTTCTAGATGACAGGTAAACTCTAATATTCGAGATATTCCTTATGATACATTTAATTAGAATTAAGTCATGAAAACAAAGGAATGGCGCAGTGGTTTTTTAAGGAGATCCTGCAGCTGTCATTATGAGCTGAATTGTAATTGAGCTAGATTGTATACTTATAAATACTATTAGTAGTAATAATTCACACACCTTACCAAGTTAGAGTAGCGATCGATTCCCACAGATAACCTGCTGACGTAGGTGTGAAAAGGTGATATACTGATTGAAATCTAGTAACTTAATCTCGAACTTAAATATGTAAATTGGTTTCCTCCGATATCGGTTCCATATAAACATTTAAACGATCGCCTTACATCAAAGTATTTAATCGTCTGTTTACCTAAAAAATTATACAAGTTTCTTAGGGGAATAAAGACGTAAAGAGTATATAGAAGAAAACAAAACTCCATATACTTAAGTGTTTTGAATTGTATAGTTGAAATTATTGTATAAAATCAGTTACTTACAAGCAATGAAAGAAAGCGGTTCGGTCGATTGTTAACGAATTAAATTTATATACAAATTACGAAAAGAACTTTTGGTGTTATATACGTATAGTTGTAAAGTGTCATAACGGTTGTGTGTCGTAAAAAAAATATTTAAGAAATGAGTGAAATGCTATACGATAACTTGTTCGAACATTTCTATTCGATATTTGTCGATTTGCTAGTGTTCTGGATCAAATCAGTGTATTTTATACTTGAAGCACTCGTCTTAGCTGTGCTGCCCGATAAATATCGTAAACTTAAGGTAAACCATTGTGATTAGTGTGTATGGCCATCGAATGCGTATATATGAAAATAATTTGAGACCATTTACAACGCATATAAAAAACTTGTGTTCTAAATAACTTCTTAACATTTCTTTTTATTTACTTTCACCAATTTTCTAAAAACGAAACAAACATCGTCCATCACGATATGATGTACGTATTGTTTATGACTTTCATATTTGTGTTTAGTACCTAGATATGGTTTTGGTGAAGTTTAGAGCCGCTTCAAATCCGCCGTCAAGCTTTTGAGTCCTTCTGAGTTACTAGAGTTTCGCGTCTTGCTCAATTGAGGCTATGCATAGTAGCACACACAGTACAATGTATAATTACAAAATGCAGATTTATAATTTTCTAATTAAATGTAATTTACTATACAGTAAATTATATACATTAGATGCTGTCTCGCAATGTAAATATTTATTTACTCCGTAACACAAATTTACATTCAATTTCACTTGGTAAAATATTATTTCAATTAAATTCAAAAACAAAAAAAAATTGGAAAGTCGTTTTACGATTTTTCATTTAACTGTTCCATGCTCGTTTCATTCCATGAATTCATGACTGAGATTATTTCTAATGAAAAACGGGGCGGTCGGGCAAGTGAAACAAAAAAAAAACTGGGAAATTTTTACGCTGTGTGGTTGTGGTTGAGTAAGTTTTTGTCGTCGAATTCGATATTACATCATAACACGTTTTGTTGCATTAAAGTTGTTTGTATATGTTTCGTGATGTATGTTTGATCTGTGCATAGGTTATATGGTAAAATCGTATTGTTAATGCTAGTCGACTAGAACTATCCGAATTGGATCGCTGCATTTCTGGTGTGATTCTCCTAACGGCGGCCCAAATTATACGAATGGTATAGCGTCGTTAGAAACACTGTAGTAATGTTTACACAAAATGATACGTCTGTCCTGTGGAGCTTTCCTATAAGATACCACAAGCTTCCAGGATTAATCAAACTCTAAACCGTTAACATCAATCTGGTACTCGTAACTTGGTGTTACTTCCGTTTTCCGTGAAAAATAATTGTCCACTCAGGAAGAATCGAAGTGCATCTCGAAGAATTGAGGTAAACCAGATACTCCGAGATATAAGACAAGATTACCGCAATCAAACAATCGACTTTCTTTATTATATTTCGAGTGCTTGAAAATGAATCTCGTGTAATTGGATTAACTGAGAAGTGAGTGAAACTGGAACAGTATACACCATCTGTAGGTCTCAAAATATATAAGTTCAAATCCAAATGTCTGATATCTGGTTTTAGTGATGAAAACGTAATGGATTTCAATAAACTGGTAACAACACATATATCAGAGTGGTTTAATTATGGGACACAGTGTCCATAATAATATCTCCCTCATTAGATGGATTTTTTAACCAACTTGCTGGAACAAGATCATCTCCCTGAAGCATTAAACGGCAATAGTATAAAGAAAGCTTTGAATGTTTTGGATGCCAATGGTATCACAGCTTAGAGAAGAATCTGAATCTCTTGGTCGATTGCAACGGTATGATGAGCTGATTCGTGACTGTTATTGACAATAATCTGTATCAATCAACAAAAAAGTCATTTAATCGATAAGGGTCAAACAGAGTAGTAAAGCGTATAAAAGCACTCTACAGTGAAGGTTTGAATTATGAAAACATAATGGAGGTATCCAGATCTGTTCGCAGTTATTACATGGTTTCAACCAGTAACGAACTCTAATCGAATTAAAAAAAGTTTTTATGCCTTTCTACGGATTCATCGGTATCGTGTCGTGATAAATATATTCAAAACTGTTGGATTTGTCTATGGTTTATCGGCGAATACTAGCAACTTCATATACATATTTACACAAAGAAAAACCAAATTGGTTAAACTACTCAGCCTTGCAGGCCAATTCACTGCGGGTTCTCCGTACTACTACAATCAACAGTAGTAATAGCTAAGACGTCTGTATTGATGTATGCATTATTCGAAAACAACGTTCCAAGCTATTCGAATTACTTGCTTGGATGGATGATGTTGCCAATCGTAAAACACGACTTTATTGTGATTTCAACAACTTATATAAAAACACTTTTTCATGAGAGATGGCTTGTATGGAACATTTCAGTTTCCAATTGTTAAGTATATCGATCAGACCCGTTGTCATGTATGAATGCGAGAGTTGGACCTTGACGGATGAGTACGAAAGATGGCTTCTAACATTCGAGAGAAGAATCATGCGTGTGATATATGGCCCAAAACGCGACGTCGATGGCACTTACCGAGTTCTATTGAATCACGAGATCAGGAATTTAATGCAAATTCCTGATATCGTGCATGAAATCAAAGGACAGCGAGTACGCTGGCAGCGATTTCTGCATGCTGATCCGAACCGAATGATACAGCGAACCTTTAAAGGAGAACCGCCTTTCAGTAGGCGAAGAGGTCGCTGTCGGCGACGATGGCTCCACGGCGTAGAGAGCGATCTGGCATCTGCAAACTGTCTACAACGCTGGCTCGTGATCGAAACCAATGGAGTCAGATTGTTGACACGATACGGGCCAATAATGGCCTGTAAAAACCGTTAAAAAAAAAGTATATCGGAACTTGTACTACACCAAGGTTGTGACAAAAGATAGAATTCGATGGAGGTTCGGTTCATTCCCAAAATTCAAAACATCAGGCCCATACGAGATACTTTTTGATCTTCTATAGACTACCGCCCAAATGGCGCAGTGGTTTGAATCTCGATAAGGACAGCATGAGATGGCATTACGATCACTGGTGTGACTGAACCCATCTGTGACCTGTTGAGTTTAGAATATATGAGCCGACCTATCTTCCATGTCGGTACTGTATAGGCTAACATGAGGATATGCAGTGCTGTTTGTTCGACAAAATCGGATCTATATAGGGACACATCGAGGGTATGACACAACAGGCCAATTGAGACTGAGTGACGACGTAGGACACAAACAAAATATTAGGGACTAGATCTTATTCAACTCTATAGCATACGTTGCAGCAAAATCATGGCTTTGTTATTGTTAAGAATATAAAGTCTATAGATACGATCACGGCAAGTTTTCCACTTATGTCCTCTTTTCTACTTAAATGGTAAGAGCGATTTTTGGTTTAGTTTTTTATGGATTTTGCTCTGAAAGTATGTCTTATTCATATCAACGTGAATACGAGAGTGAAAGACATGACATTTTTTCCCCATTTTATCCATTTTTTACTCAGACTCGATTGGCCCATTGTGATAGCCCTTCTCAGACGTACACTCTGAGTTCCGAAATCTGTTTGTTATTCTAATGAAATTTAAGATAACTGGTATCCTCAAGGTCGTCAGTTGATCCTCAGATATAGGAGCTGTGTTCTAAAGCAGTGTAGTATATGGGAAGGGTATCGAGAATTGGAGCACAAGAAGTGCTCAACAGTTTCCTTTTCTCCTCCTTCTCACTGTTCACAGTTTGCGATGTTCCGAGTTTTTATTCGGAACATATGATATTCAGGGAGCAATGCCCATCAAGATCCTCAAAGTTCATTTATCATAATTTAAGGACTGAAATCTTTGCTGATTTTTTGATCCAAATAAGATTTTGGACAGTTAATAAGAGACGAGGTTATCTCATCTCTTTTGGTGCAAATAACCAAAGTGATAGTTGATATTTCCTTTAAGAGATAATGACGTCACTCTTAAAGTGTAGTCAGGTCCCACAATAATGGAAGTCATCCCGAATGGACCAATTTATCTACAAACACATTTCCTTTGATACCCATGTGACTGGGTATCCAGTGAAGCTTAATTTCATTTAGACTGCCCAGTCGATTTAAGACAATGATCGTTTCCAAAACAATTTTCGATGAAACAGTATTGTAACCAATCGTCTTTAGAGCAGCCTGGTTGTCAGAAAGAATGCAGATTCAACGGTCTCTGCAATTTAGCTCATTTAGTACCTTTCATACAGTACCTACAGTAGCATAAAATATGGCATGGAGAGATCGATGTAGTTTGAGAGGTCTTATCGGGTATTTTCATTGCATATTCTTCTTTCAGCAAACTGCAAACTGCGATCTGAGGTGGAGGAAATTAATAGCATTGGAACAATGAAATCCAATGATCGCAGAGTAGTCATGTATCACTGAAGATCACATATTTGCCCTTCAAATATACTTAATAAAGTTTGGGCTATAAAAAAGGCAAATATTACTTATAGGTAATTCGAACAAACCTAGTAACAGGTCACAGGATTTATGCACGGATTTTGATTCCCTCTATACGATTTCAATTCGAAGTGAACAATCAAATAACATTCTGCAGAGTCGTTACACCAAAATATAAAGTGAACTCCATTACAGTCAGTTGAATGAAACTTCGCTTCAAACTACCGGAAGTCCTCGACACATGCAAGAATACACTCAGTATGCCTGTATACTCAGTATGTTCGAAGATTTGGGCATCTATATTTTTTATAACGTTTAGAGTTAAGCGAAATGGACTGAAATCATGAATTTGATTGTAACAAGGCAATTGGCATCCGCTCGGGTGTTAGGCAAATACCGTAGTTTGGCAAATAAGATAATTTGTGATAGTTTGTGTTCCCATACAAATTGAAAGTGTTATCAGCTGAGCTATACCCAGTCGTCAAGAATATCAAGAATTTTGAAGTCATAAGTAAACTATAAACGACGGACCAGAGGGACATTGAGCATTGTGGCACTATAGTCATATAGTGAATGGTCTCTTCCGTCACGTAAAAATCCTTGAAGTTCGATATTTTCTTATTATATCCGTAAGCCGGTACGTTAGCTTACCCCTAGAATGAAAGTCATAATTGTTCATTTGTCTAGTTTTCTATACGGCTATGTTTGATAGTACAGTTACCCCCAATTTGACGGCCATCTAACGATCTTGAAGTTAAACGGGATGTTGTGTTAAGAAAGTTTCGAATCACCTATTAAATGGCGCTGTGGTTAAACTAGGCAGTTACAGTGGCAGGATGGAAAATGGATTTATCATCACCTGATTACCATCTGTGGTGTGATTAAAAACTGATTTAGGATTTCTTATTGGAGTGCCGAATTCATTGGCCAATCCATCTTCCATGTCAGTACTATAGGCTGACATGGAGCTATACAGTGTGCAGATGGTTCTACGTTAATCGGACCTCTTGCCGTATGTCGTCGATTTGGCTATGTTATGGCGTAAAGTAGAACGTAAATAAGCGAACACCCAAAGACTTGGGCGTGCCTTGAGCCCCAAAAAAGTTTGTTAAGATAGAAACAAATAAACAAACAGATACGAGCTTGCGCTTATGCAATTCCTTTGAGACTGCATTCAAATACATAATAGGTCAGTGTATCCCCCAGTACATTCAATTATATCGCTCAAATCAAGTTTAACCGCTCGTATATGTATAGCAAACCGTATAATTAAGCGCTAATTTGTTTAAAAATAGTTTTGCAAGCGAACAACCAAAATGTAGGCCATTCAACTTGCATACAACGACAATTGGTCATATCAACATTTATTGTATACAATACTAAATGGCCACACCATACAGTACACACTAAATAACTTTGGTTTTGTTTTATATTTACAGGATGTTTCGGGTCAAAATGTACTGATCACGGGTGGGGGCGGAGGAGTTGGCCGCCATTTAGCGCTAAATTTTGCCAAACAAAATTCAAACGTCATCATATGGGATATAAATTGTGAAGGTAACGGCTAATATATGAAATTATGTCATCTTACATGTAAGACGAATCCATTATACAGACACTATTAACCTAGTAAATAATTCGATATTTAAATCTATTTCCGGAATTGTCCGCAACAAACACGTTCTTGTGTAAAAGAATGTAATCATGTGTGCACATATATAGAATAGAATAAATATAAGATTGTTGTCTTAAATAGTTAATTAGCATATTCTCACACCCAATATTTAACTTCAGTTAGGTTTGAGACATAAAATCAATTTTAAAAGATTTTGTATTTGCTTGTGTCGCGATATATGTTGAATCTCGTATCAAGGTAACATATACGTGCGGCACTGATTTGGTCAAGTATAGGAGGATAATACGTTAAAATAGAAACGGCTGGCTCGTGCGTCAAAATGTATTGTTTATTGATCAGCCTTGTCCGAAATTTGTGTATATGGTATTTGGCAAAATCACATAAATAAATGTGTAATTCCATTGATAAACTCCTCTTAGTGAATGGTATATAACAGTTTTGCGTAGGACTACCTTGTGGTTAATAACCAATCGTTAAATGTTATGGTCACTTAAATGCCTGTAACAATTTTAAATTGTGGACAAGTGGACAAGTGGTGCGACATAATTGTCAAAATTTCTGCACTGTTGCCAAAAACGACATTTTGAACATTAGAATCTATCTCTCATACTCAATCACACTTAGAACAATTCACTTTTTATATATATATATATATATATATATATATATATATATATATATATATATATATATATATATATATATATATATATATATATATATATATATATAATGAGAGTATATCATGAGAGTTCCAGTACTACGAAATTTCAAGCAAGCCTATGACTCGAACAATCGAGAGAGACTATATGGTATGCTCTTGAATATTTAGGAATACCAAACAAATACGTATACATATGTGTAAAATGACAGTAACGCAGCCACAATGCTGTGTCAAAGTTGAGAACTATTACTTCTGGTGTTCCACAAGGAGATGCGCTGTCCTCGATTCTATTGAATCTCATGTTGGAATACATCATGCGTAGAAGTCAATATGCAGATGTGATTGGATTTAATGGCAACGGAGTAAAAGAGATACTTGATCCATTAGAACAGTTATCAGCTTCCGTTGGTCTCAAAATCAACGAGTCCAAAACCAAATATCTAATCTCTGGTTTTCGAGACCAGACGCAATTAATTGATTTCATTAGTGGTAACATGACGTTTGGAGGAGTAATGAGATTCAAGTGTCTTGGATCTCTCATTAATAGTGCGATAATAGTTTGGAAGCAGAAGGTTCGCCTTGCCGTTGGCAATCGGGCTTTAAATCATCTAGGTGTACTTCTGAAATCAAACTATCTTGCAAATGAGGATAAGCTGAAACATTATACAGAGTGTTGATCAGACCCGTTATCATGTATGGATGTGTGAGTTGAACCTTGACGGATGAGTACGAAATATGGCTTCTGACGTTCGAGAGAAAAGTTATGCGTTTGATATGGGCCAAAACGTGACGTTGATACCGAGTTCTGTTCAATCACGTGATCAGGAATTTAATGCAAATATCTGATATCGTGCATGAAATCAAAGGACATCGAGTACGATGGCTCGGTCACGTTCTGCGTGCTGATCCGAACCGAATGATATAGCAATATCAAAATAATGGTTCTGTTCGCCTTTTATGGCGTACATAATTGTCCTTCAGAGCGGCTACTTCGAACAACAACAGATTGCTTTCGGACCACGTTTATTCTTAATGATGATGTGCATCCCGTGAGACAACGAACAGTGCGCACTGAAGAAGCTGTAGTCGCTGTACAGAAAAGCATTCAAGAAGATTCGTTTGGATCACCGCCGTTATCAGCAACTGGAGTTGTATCCTTTCACTTTATGAAAAATTTCAAGATTCAGTTTGTGAAGGAATTAAAGCCAAACGACCATGGATGTGCCATCGATTCGGTGAATGGGCTGCAACACAAATTGATATCGATGTTGAATTCAAAATTTTCAAAATTTCAAAATTCTCCGATGAAGCTCGTTTTTGGTTGGATGGGCGTACGTGAGGATAATCTCCAAGCTTTTGTCGAAACACCATTACATCCACAGAAAATTACTGTTCGGTGCACTTTATGGCCGACATTTGCGATGACTAGGTCAGACGCGGATAGGTATTCCAAGAGGAAAATTCCTCTAGGATTGATATCGGTGCTACCCCAGCATACGTGATGTGAGTTTGCATCGCATCCGGCAATGATTGAGATATCATTACGTTTTGCGTACTTTATTGCTTTGATAAAATCTTGAGTAGGAGGATGAAGTACCGAACCACATGGGAAATAGGCGGAGATCACTAGAAACTCAAGAATATCCTGTTCTTTAACTTCAACGACGACTGCTGTAAGATCATAACAACAAATTTTATATCACATTTATTGTGACTCTACTTAGAGCAAAGAAGGGGTTAAAACCCAGTGCTTCCATCCTTGGAACAGATGACTCATCTAGGCCAAGATGAAAAAGTGCGTTTCGGCTCCCTCTTACTGGCACAGTTGGTCCATTTGCTGGCCTTAAGTCCTGGGTTTTGATTTTCTAGTCCCTTCAGAAATTATAAAGATTCTTGAATCGGGCCCGGGACAAAAACGGTACCACTTACAGGCCTGGGATGGTCGCAGAACAGGATATACTCCAGATCAGCTCCCTCCCAGGGATGTAGAAACGGTACAGCTTCAAGGACCCACTTAAAAGTTTTATCGTTTGCGCACTGCATGCTAAGCGTGACGTTGTACTAACCACAGCCCTCAAAAGCCAAAGGATCTCCAGAAGTACAAGGTGTGTTCATCACTTTTCGAGCAATTAGTGATGAACGTCGTCCCTCATCAAGATCCATAAGCCTATCTTTGACAAGCACACGGCGCTCGTGAAGTACAACTTTTCTCCCGGTTCCACTATGAGTTAAAGCCAGAAGATACCCTCTGTATTTTAGTCTGGTTCCCTGAGGAGGGCGTGGTCGTATCCGACCTGTTTCTTCTTCCAATAGGGAAGAGAGAGTTTTGCTGTCGATAAGTGAACGTTTCAGTTCTTGTCTTTTCCGTTGCTGACATCCCGAGATCTTCTTGTTAGTTGAAGAGCTTTTGACCACTTGCATCCCCGACGGTTGTGCGTTGGTGTTTAAGGTAGTAGCTGGGGCATCATTGTTCCCTGTTAAAGGTTCCATTGATGACACCAGAGGTATATTTTCTGGAGAAGCCGAAAGCACCTCCAAGTTATTAGGCTTGGGTGCACTGTTCGGTTCCTCTAAATTAACAGTAAGCTTTTTATAATCCATTTTATAATCCCCAGCCAGATTGGTTATCGGCACGGTACGGTTGACATCTTAATCCGGCCCAGTTGTTTAGCGCTGTGTTTTTGTCTGGCTGATGGCTCCCCACTTAAAGTGGTTAGCCAGTTGCACGATGGTCACTACGAGAAAGTAACAGAAACACTTGTGGAAGCTGCAAGATACGGAGCTGACAACTAGTACCAACTTGATTCCCCCAAACAGCTTCATAGCTGACCATCACGGATGTGATATACGAGAACATGAATCTATGCTAACATATAGGCTCGGTTGTTGAGGATGATGATTCAGAGCGATTGGTACAGTGATCTCTTAAAAGAAAGAGTTTTTTCTGTTGGCGAACAGATGTCTCCATTTCATAGAAAGCTTGCTGCGTTTGGTGGCTAACAACAGTATATTACCGGATGGTTCATGATACACACCGATGGGGTCAGATTATTGAAAAATGTGGTACATATATGCAATATCCTGTATAATCAGTCCTTACCATAAGAATTGAAAAAAAGTGATAAGATGCTTGAGCGGGTGTTCTATTCAGCACACTAGGCGACTATATCTCCGAACTTCTATCATTAGAGTTTGCTTAGTCACTGTACGTAAAGCTCGCCTCGAGACACAAAACCGTTTATGTAACACAGTTCCAAAGTTCACTGAACTGGTCGAATTGTGTACACTTTTACATTGCGGTCATTTGTATTTTCTTATATCGTATTCACTTGTATATATGTGAAGATATTTCAGGTAAAACGAATTACCTTTCACTTTTCAATTTCTAATTAATACATAATTTCAAACAGCACACACATAAACACACACGTCAATTCGAGAATTTGATACTTTCAATTCTTTAAAAATAATTGGCATCTGCGATTTAAGATGACACGTCCAGTGTCTTAAGATGTGTGTTGATGTTTGACATCGACCCAACTCGTTTATCTTGAATTAGCGTGTATATGTGTACCACCTTCTAAACATACATCACCTACTTTCCAATTACCAAACAACTTGTCGCTCATTTATCAATGACAACACAATTTACAGAATTTAATTAAATTACGATAAACTTCTTAATTATTAATTTGGTTATATTTAGGCCATTATGAGTTATTATAAGTCTTGTACATTGTCTCTCGCGTATTTTGAAATATGCTAATTCGAGATTTTACAACGATATAAGATGATAGTAAAACGCGATGCGGCGCATTAACAATTTATACAACTAATCATTGACCTTAACCGTGTGTTCGCGAATATGAATCTTTGTTCCGATGACGATGACGATGACGATAAACGATATCATAAATTATCTTCGATTAAAGATTATATACACAAAACACATACATACATACGAGATGTGTGTTGTTGACGCTGTTATGTTGTATACATAAGGAATATATGTTGTGATTTTCAACGGATGATGAATTCAATGCAATACACAGCGAACCAAAGAAATATATGAGTGAAAGTTGTGGAAACATAAGACGAATTTATGCTACATATTCAAAATTTTGTTTTCGAACTCGGATTTCCGGAGATTTGATCCGATTAATATATCACATAAGATGGTTTAACCACAATAGATCATCTATCGCCAATTTTGGTATTGAACGTCTCATTTTTAAACAGTCTAGAGTAACAGGGTTATCTGTTGCTATGTTTGCACATTGCTACGTTAGTCAACTCCAAGATCAAAACTCATGCTAAAGCTGGCAGATCTTAGATTAACTGCTGTAGTAATATGGACACATCCATGTAAAGCATCACAAGACCAAATTGACAAAATGTTGATTTCATAACCAATATATGAAGTGTAAGGTAATATCGGTCGTCATCCAAATATGTATCGATAGTGTTCATGGTCATGGCGAAGCTCCGATGGTGAAGGTTTGATAAATGATGAAACACAACCAAAACCTTAAGATCTTCTCAGCAACACCATTTTGCTATCGGTATCAGTCTCATGAAATAAACTCTCTTTGGGAAGTATTTAAAACTTCGTTTATTCATACTGCTCAATAGGCTCTCATCAGTATTGCAAAATGAACCCCATAAATGTTAAGATTGATGCAGAGTGTCCTCTGAAATTTTGTTTCAATGTGATAACCGGCAAAGGAGAGCTATACCGCGGTAATTCTCGCATTACTAAAGCGATAACTTTATATTGATTAGCCCTCCGAATATGAAGAGCTCTGAATTATTGTAATCAACTCCTGATGAACGATTTTATTCTTGAATCTTTGCATGGCCATGGTGAATTACTTATATAAGATGGAACCTCAATGAACATATCTGCAGTCGGTATTTGAGGGTATTCAAATACAGCTTGTGATACATGTGGAACAAGTATCGCATCGACGTTAACACAGAGGTTTGCATCCTGGTCCCGAATGGCAGTTGACCGAGATTTTAAAGTATGGTGCAATCTGGTAACTCCTTTAAAGAAACCACGCGAATTGGGCTCATTGTTCAGTTGTTGTACTCAACTGATGGAATGCTAAGGTTAAAGGTTTAACCTTAGCATTCCATCATTCGCGCTCCTTCTGTCTATAAATTCGTTAAGCTGTTCTAAACAAGAACAGCTTTATTTCTCCTTGCGATTGTAAACCGAGACTGCGCTTCATTGTGGCCAATTTGGCTTCAGGATGTTTTACGAGGATGTTTTTATAAGGAAACAATTTACTTGCCTCTTTGAGTGATCGCAAAGTACAGCATTTTTCCTTCAATTTCGGTCTTGGTTTCGTGTCGGGAACGGACCTATATTATGACATTAGTCGGTTTGATCGTCGGTCAGCTCTAGCATTAAAGTAACCAATCACCAATTTGACATCGCGTGCTCACGTATAGAACCTATCAGATTATCCAAATTATTGTAAAAGGAGTCTTTATCTTGAGGTTGGCTTACATCAGTGGGCGCATGTATACAGACAATTGACAGGCTGGCTAATCTCATGTGCAAACGAAACTTACACATTCGATTATCGACTATCTGGAAGTCCAACACAGCCTTTTTTTACCTGTGGCTCAATAAGAAATGCAACTCCAAGATTTCCGAGGTCATCTCCACTGTCTAGCAATGTATAGCCTTGGGACACATATTCTCCACTTTTAGTCTTTCGAGTTTTTTGGAGCGTTACGAGTTCCAGCCGATACCCTTTCATCCATGTGATAAGGTTGACAAATGCGCCAAGTTTTCTAAGTGACTGCACGTTCCACGTGCCGATTCTGAATCTCGTGTCCAAGTACTTAAGCGGGGAGTCATTGTTGTTTTGGCTCGTCGTGTACCAAAATGATCCGGATGAAAAGATACTGTTCATTGACGTATCATATTATGACCCCTAGTATGTGTGAGTAGGTTAAAATTGACACAAAGGACTTCATTATATATTTATCATCTATTGCTCCATATTTAATTATTAAACGGAAGAGAATGTTTAACCGAGCACTTATAAAGTCAAAATTGTTATGTGTCTAGACATGTCAGGATGCAGTCATTGTACATATAAATATTGCCTGCATCTCTCGGGTGATAATCTTAATTTATTGACAAGTTTATGCTCTGAAATGATAATTTTTTAACTAAAGATGTTACCGACTGTTTGTCGGCTTTACCATATCGATAACCTGAAAATACAATCCATCACAGTGCAATCCGATTTTAGTTGATTTTCAAACCTCATTAACGATTGTCCTTCTAGATATCTGAACACTGAATTTTTTGATTTAGTTTTGACATTGGCAAGAATCATTTGACGAGAGGCAATCTAAACGGGGTTTAAGCCAAATTCGCAACAACCACATCACAACAACTATAATCCTATGCTTCATGTAGTAGATGTTGTGGCTTGCGACATTTGCGTGAGACTTGTTGTTCTAATATTTTTGGAACTTTGATTGATTTAAGACTCTTGAACAAAATCGGAGGGCTTAGACTTTGTCCATGTGGCTTTGGCTCCTTATAGGCTTTGTCCATGTAATTGATATCTGCTCTAGACCTGTAACCTGCGTATATCTTAGCAATACTTACTATACGAACTATACGAACACTTCTTTTCCTCTGTTGATATCTAAATCATATCTAGTTCAGACACAAATTATCTCCACTTGTCATATAAAAAGTAGAAGATTTAAATATTCTTGCCTTACATAGTCTAAAGAGCAATGTCTCAAACTGGTAGGTATTGGACATGTATCATCTCTCTTTGACCGTCGCAATGTTGCTCGAAGGAGCCACAAATTTGAAATTAGAGAATTTATGTATCCTAAAAACATCCAGCAATGAAAACCAGAATGTACGGAAAAATGGAGAGCGCAGTTAGTTGGCGTGCTCTAAGCGCTAATAAACTCCTAAGAAAAGAGTACACTCTAGGTAAACTGCGGGGCACCATAGTGGATAAGGAAACTTTTCATTAATGCAATAAAAACTGTTAAATTGGAAGTCTAGAATTTGTACAGATCGTGTCAAAGAGAGAGAGCCCGAAATATACCCTTAGTGAAAATATGAAATGGAATTGCGTTTTCCGGAGTATTCTGTGCTAATATCTAAGCCAATATCGGAGCTCTTCAGAAGCCAAATCAGGCTTCCATGAATACAAATCAAGATAATTTATATATGTTGTAATAAAGACTTATTTTCCCAAAAGTGTAGAACCACGAACAGACGAACCTTCACGCAAACTAAGCACTTAGTTCAGGAATTGAAACCTGATGGTCAAGCTAGAAGTCGATGTAAACTCACTGTAAACTCATCTCACAAATTTTTAAACTTTCCTAAACGATTCAGGCTCATTATGTTTGGCCTCAATTGTCTAAGAAAGTCCGAAGAATTACTTCCGACTTAGGAATGAAATAAGCCAGAAAATATGAGTTAAAGTATAATTATCTCCGATCTATATATTAGAGTATAGAAGCTTTCCCATACATTGTGAATCACACCATCACATCTCTTGAGATGTAAGTTGCTATCCAATTTGGAGAACTGCGCTCTATATAAGATGGATATAAACTGCAGTGAGTGTTGTATCCATATTCTCTCTGACATCCAAAATTGATGTACTAAAATATACTGATTCTCGAAACTTCTTAGGAAATGCTAGTCAATAAGAATTGGCTTGGCACTCCTAACTAAAGTTTTACTTTACTGTTTCATATATGGAAATAAAAGGTAGCCTATAGTCGGCAATAACTTAGTATGGGCACATCATTAGCTGTGACGTGATAATCTCTTAAGGGACATATCAACAATCAACAATCAACATTTGAAACTGATGTCGACGAGTTCGCACATCGCTATATTTCAACGAAGTTCTAAACTAAGAAACACTCACCATACCACCACCAGTAAGAAAAGATTACGAACAGTCTCAGTCAGTAGTAATATTAATTAAAGAGGTTAAAAATCATTTAAGAAAGCAAATAAAAAGCTGACTTCAAAAGACGGATAAAAGAACTTTCGCCGAAAATTCCAACCAACCCGTAAAATCGAATGATCTGTGGAAAATTCAATATAAGACTCAGTCTCTTTAAGATTCCACCACTAATCAATATTATGGGCGTAACTGAATCTCCCACCAAAGAGAGGATGTAGAGGAAGGGGTCATAAAAAGAAGGTGCCGCAAATATTATAATAAAAAGAGAAACGTGTAAGTGATTATGGTCCACGGGTCAAAATCAAGAAAAGAGGACTCTTTATCATGATAACATTAAATAACAAAGAAAAATTGGAAAACATGTTGACTATTAAAGCCATTCCCAAAATTAGTGTAAGAAATAAGCACTACGAAAGAACACTGGCTCGATCCCATCATACAAAAAATGGCAGTTACAATGACACTTTGTAATATTGCAATAAAAGCCAAGATGTTAAATGCAAGATGAAAACTATCAGGAAAATATCTTACCCAAGTCTACAGTTGGGGAAAACATCGTAAAAATTCAGTAATAACTAAACCACAAACAAGTGTAGAATCGAATACAAAGACACACTTATGTAGTTCGTTCAGCAACGGTAGTCATGGAGTATTAAGGAAAATGAGAAAACTACGCACTGCTATTTTTTGGCAATGCTGAAAACTTTGGTAATTCTTGGGAATTATCCCCCAAAATATACTATCTTTTACTTAGAAATCACTAGTTCTACCAAAGCTAACTTATGCATCTTGTGTTTGATGGCCGTCGTTAAAGTAAAATCTTCAATTACAAAACTTAACTATTTGTAAAAATCGCTCGTTGGGCTGTAACTGGAATCATGTATTCAACTCCGCTCCAAGCTTTTTGGAGGTCATTCTATCCATTCCCCAGTTATAGTCCTTCATTTTTGATCCAGCTTGTTTGGCTGCCTTTCACTTGACAAGTGCTGAGGCATTAAAGGTCCTATTTCAGGCCCTAGATCAAATCTTAATGAATTTGCGAGCTATCGATCTAGGGTTAATCAAAACAGTCTTCTGCCTTAGTTTTAAATTCCCACAAATCAGTTGAGGTGGTTAACACATCCAGGGGAATGTGGTTCTCACCAGAGATATTCTTTTCAGATGGCTTCTTCTCTGAACAGGGTGCGAGAAGAAATTTTTGAACGTTCTTAGTTTCAACAGCAAAGTGAAGTTCATGTGGGTTCTTGCCCACTATGACATTGATGTCAACGTGTAGACTGTTTGGCTAAAAGTGGTTCTCACTTGTGTCTCATATAATTTGAACCAGTTGCTACTTTACTTCTTCACATAGTTAAATTGAAAAACTTTGCTCTAGATTAAATCTAAAGCTGCCGTGGTCAGCTACCTTATACTTGTCGTAAGGTGAAATACTTTGTCAGTTCGATGCTGATCTATTACGCTCTTGCCATGAAAAAGGTTTCTATATTTACTGCCCATAGTCGTTTTGAAAGTCATCTTCATCGTATAGGACGTGCCATAGTAACGCCATTTGTGACGAATATCTTGAGAATGTTGATGATAACTTACACTTCGCCAGCAGCTGTCCGGCTTTCGATCGCACCAGATCCCTTGTTTTTAATGACAGGAATATTCCTGTACATCTATCTATACTCCTGTTCTCTTCTAGTTCCAGTTCGCTAAGGATGCAGAACGCAACTGTTTGCTTTAATCATTCCCTACGTTAGAATCTATGGGAATTTTGTGGCATTGAGTACAGAACCTAATTTATAGGATAGTTACTTGCTCTTACATATTGATAATCTCGACCCGAGTATCGAGATTATCAATATGTAAGAGCAAGTATCTGTTTGCTTCACACGCTTTAAACTGTTTTTTTTTCTGATATAAAACACCGGACCTAATAGACTTCTTTGTGACACAATATATAAAATCTGGTATCTGAAAACTATGTTCTGCTAGAAAATACAGAAACAATATGATCAGATCTCGAGACTGTTACTATGACTAAGAAAACTTGCCTAGTTCAACACCAGAACAATTTGAAACGTTTTCAGAAAAATAATACGAACCCCAAATAACACAGTAGTTAGCGTCAGTTGCTGGAGGTGCCGGGCTCGAATCACGATAGAGGCATGTTGCAAAATGATTTTTTCACCATCTGTGGTATGAACAAACACATCTTTGACCCCCTGTTGGAGTGCAGAATTCATGGGGCAACCCATCTTCTATGTCAGTACTATAGGTTGCCGTGGAGCTATGGAATAGTGCAGATGGTTCTACGTAAATCGGACCTATAGTAGGAGAGAGAGCCTTGAGCCCCAAAACATATTTTGCAATGATAGAAACAGACACCTCTTCATGACCTATTAGAATTTTATAATACTATAGTATACTACAAGCATTGGATGTCAGAGATTTGGTAAGTGAAAACCGGAAAGCTCGAAACATCTATTAGATGAATCGAGCACCACAAAGTAGCAACATTTAAGTAACGATGTAAATCTGCTAATCAAAGAAATCAAGAACAATTCGTTTTGTGAAACTTAATCTGCCTTTCAAGCCATAAACATACTGAACATATGCTCTGGGAAGCAACGAAATGGTTTAAAGTGCAGTATGGCACCGGTGACATGCTACATCGATATCTGTCCACAAGATGAGTCAATTACAAGGGCTTTCTGAAGAAAAATATAACTCACAGTATATAAAAAAACTGTTATTATGTCGGCAAATGTACTGGCACCTTTTTACAGAAATGGTATTCAGCTATATGTGATTGTACCAAGGAAAGCAATCTGTTCAATACGAATTGTTTCGTATTATAGTGAGGTCATGCATTCTGACCAACACAGATCCAGTGAGAAATGGCGCGTCACGTTGCGGCAATTGAAGCGTGAGGTAACGGGTTCGAATATTGATAGGGGCAGGATGCAAAACGATTTTTTTATCATCTGATTACGATCGGTGGCGTGAATCAACACATCTGTCGACCCATCTTCCATGTCAGTACTAAATATATAGGTTGGCATGGCTCTACGAAAATCGAACCTATATAGCCGTACGTTTTCGATTTGGCTATGTAATGGCATAAATAAGTGAAGCGCGAAAGGATTGGGATAGCCTTCAGCTCCAAAATAAAAACAGACAGGTCAATGACCCTGCAATTTTGGTTTACAAATTGTATATACCGTTATACGTTTGAGCAATTCAGCACGCAATACTTCACATTTATCGTATGTACTCGTATAAGTAGTTTCTGTGTTCAAACGTCTATTACGATATTATGCAACGTTTCTTTCCTCATTGTACAACGTTCGTGTTTTACTTTGCTAATTTTTGGAAGACATAGCTATTATATACATATAGACAGTCATAATGACAGTTATGTCGATATTCGAAAGTAATGGGCATGCAATAAATTGAATATGTTAAACACAGTTGACCCCAGCGATAGTTGTGTAATAGCTAAATCGCATAATTTTCTTTTTTTTTTATATTTGCAGCCATTAAATCAACGCAAGAATTTCTGTTGACCGCGGGCTACACGTGCAAAGGTTATGTCGTTGACATTTCTCAACGTGAAAATATCTACGAAACGGCCAAAAAAGTCAAAGAGGAAATAGGCAACATCGATATCATTGTAAACAATGCAGGCATTGTTTGTTGTCGAACATTTTTAGATCTACCGGACAAAGTCATTGAAAATACATTTGCTGTCAACATATTGTCACACTATTGGGTAAATACATACATAATAAAGAGTTTTCCAGTAAGAGGTTTCATTTTGATATTTAAAAAGAACGAGTATACTTTAAGAGAAATCTATGAACGTATGCCATTAACATTTAAAAACGTTATCGGCCAAATGGCCACCACGGTTACGCTTGCAGCACCACATCCTTTTCATGAAATTTACATGACTAATTCGCACTTTTGTGGATGTATGTCGTTGATAAATTCTCGAATTCCATCTTTCCATCTTTCACGTGGTCTCAAATAAAAAAGTCTAAAGGTGTTAAATCGGAAAAACTCGGTGGCCAAATGTGAACACCTCTTCGAGAAATAACACGGTTAGGAAACTTGCAAAATTGCGATTGTTTCGTTGCTTGTGTGCAATATCATCCAATTCTGACCATAACAATCTGATGTAACAGTTGTATCAGCCTCATTTTTGAAAAATTAAGGTCCAATGACACCGCCAGCCCAAAAACTGCACCAAACAGTGACACGTTGAGGATGGAGAGATCTTTCAACCATCATTCTTGGATTTCTTCCTCAAATGCGACAGTTCTGGTTATCACTGAAGGATGACTAAGGATTACAGCAGCAATATTCTCAGTTGTCATTGAGTGACGCAGAGTAATAATGTCGTAGTTTTTGCTTATAAAATGGTAACAGATGATAGCTTCAAAATTGACCGCTGTCCACAAAATGAAACCTCTTATTGGAAAACCCTTTATAAATCTCGACAATGTCGATGTGGCAGCCAAATCATATAACTATTTGTTTTGTCGTGTATATACAGGTAATTAAATCGTTTCTACCCGATATGATGGATATGGAACGGGGTCATATTGTAACCATTGGTTCGGTGACGGGCCTATTGGGCATTTACGGGTGTACAGATTATGCGGCCACCAAATTCGCTTGTATTGGATTGCACGAAAGCTTGGACTGTGAATTAAAGGTATGCTATCAGTATATGTATATACGAACGACATTGTTTAAATTGACTTAAGTCGAAATACGGTTTTATTGACTTAAGAGATATTTATTATATGTACAGTATATATAAACATAAAATTTCAACATAAATATGATTTTTACCTAAATTTATTTGTAAATCGTTATTACAGTCACATGGGTATCAAAATATCAATTTAACACTTGTTTGCCCATCGTACATCAATACGAGCATGTTTAGCGGAGTTAAGCCACGTTTAATGCCGATGCTCGAACCAAAATATGTTGCCGACGAAGTGTTGAGCGCCGTCCGCAAGAATAAAGTGTGGTGTACGATACCGGGCAATATGCGTATGTTGTTGCCAATCAAATCGTTGTGTCCGTCAAAAATGTGCTGGGAATTTATGAACCGAGTCGTCAAGGGGCCCCAATCAATGATGACGTTCCGCGGACGAGGACGTGTCGCCGCTGGATAATTTTTAATTGGACATTTATTTTTTTGTAAATATATAATATTATTTTATTTATATGTCGATATATGTTACGAAATACGAGTACGCACTTAAGTATGATTTTATAGTAGAATAGTGACGAACATTATAATTGGTGATTTCAATGAAATAAAAACCCAAAACTATTCAAACAACTTCGTTTGTATTTTATCATGGGAGAGTTGTTGGCGTTCTCGCAATCCATCGCATTTCAACAAACACCAATTATGATCGATTACACTCAAATAATTTCGTAATTATGAAATTAGGCAACGACGACAACTTCACATCTTTAAACTGACAATAGACCACGTTTGGACAATTTATTTAACAGTGATGTGTCCCAATCAAGTACATACTTATGTGCATAACGTATTTAGCTCAGGTACCATCACAAAACGATGCGAGAGGTTTTAATAGCCGAAACTAAATTGCTTGATACAAATCGGATTGATCATATCGAATATTGTCACGTTTTCGTTAATTAACTCGATTGGTT
Organism: Tipula lateralis; assembly: GCA_963932295.1. Classification (NCBI taxonomy): domain Eukaryota; kingdom Metazoa; phylum Arthropoda; class Insecta; order Diptera; family Tipulidae; genus Tipula; species Tipula lateralis. Next base: position 95,977,522 of record OZ010736.1, read on the forward strand.
GATTGTTTGGCGACTCATTTATCGTTATTTATGATATGCTTGGTAATTATAAAGACAGTGTTTGTGTTCACATATGCCGTTCACGTTTTATATTGTATAAGTCGCGATTAATTTTCGTCGCGTTAGATTATCGTTGTGATATAATTGATCGAAGGTCAAACAGACTATAATTTAGGAAATACCTTGAAATGAAGCAAAATAAGTTATATGTGTGTTACAATTGGTCGGTTCTATTCTATAAGTCGTCGGCAGTTGTGGAGTAAATTATGTAACGAGTGGAGCGACTTTTAATTAATTTTAAAACTAAAATGCAAATTCATATTTACTACACATTTCGATTAATAATGGACAGCCCACCAAAACACTATATTCATAGCAGGATGTGACCTCAACGCCAAGCATATTCAATGGGGTTCGGGATTAATTTCTATGAAAGTGAAACAACTGTGGGAATGTATACAGAATGATAAGATGAACCACATATCTACTGGCCACCCAACTTACTAGCCAAACGACAGGCGAAAAATTCCCGATTTACTAGACTTTAGTGTGACAAAGGGTATATACCTAGGAAGGCCGTAACGTGGTACGATTTGTCTTCTGATCACTCTCCGGTATTAATAACTATTAGGTTCTAAGACTAGCGCCATCTAGATTTCTGACGAGTCAACATAGTAATTGGTCTCTATTTAAGTCTACAATAACTTGGAAGTGTTCGTTAAATTCCTTTATAAAGACAAAATATGAAATTGATCACAGCACAACAACTAAAAAGTATTCAACAAGCTGCTTTAAGAAACGCAAACTTTATCCGAATTCTTTAATCGCTGAAAATCGTTTTGTTAAAAGAACGTGACGAAGGGCTCTAACATTACCTGAATGGCTTTTCACAGCTATTGAAGTAACGGATTTCTCATTATTGAAAGCCACACATAAGGTGAAACGACCAACACTGTCATTTCACCAATACGGTTCTCTGACTGAAACATGGGCAAAAACAGATGTAGAGAAAGTAAATATATTTGCTAAACACCTTATAGTGAACCTAACGAGCATGTTGGTGATCAAGAAATTCTAATGAATTTTGTCAAAAAATGATCAAGGACAACATCGATTAACAGAACATCAAAGGTGATTGCATTAATAACTGAATACGCCTCAGACAACACCGTCCGCTTTGTGAAGTTGGTCGTCTCCGGTAGATCGGAAGTGAATATAAACTTGTCAGTTTTGGAATTCCACATCACACCCAGAACCTTCGAATGTTGTTCTACCTCAGGTTGTAGTTCTTTGATGTGCGCTTCTTGACTTTCTGAAGGGGAGTTGGTCAGTATTTGGCTGCAGTTGGCCTTCCATTTCCGTAGCTGGAACCTATAATTGGCTAATATATGTGTGATTTCCTATTGGAGGTGCAGTAATTCATCCTCATTATCAGCTCCCGTCATGATGTCATCAACATATATATCCTTAGAAATTACCTTTGCCGCCTGAGGTGATGATGATTGATGGTCATCAGAAACTTGATTTATTGCACGAGTTGCCAGAAACGAAGAAGACGCAAGGCCATATGTGACGGTATTTAGCATGAAATGGCGAATTGGCTTGGATGAATCTGTTCTCCAAATGATTTTTTGGAATGGTCTATCCTCTGGAGAAATAATTAATTGACGGTACAGTTTTTGCACATCTGTAGAGAAAACCACTTCATGTTCCCGGAATCTTAAAATGATGGAGAATAAAGTGGACTGCACTGTGGGGCCAACCGCCAAACAATCGTTCAGGGAAACTTTTGTACTGGTTTTCGCGGAACCATCGAAGACGACTCGCAATTTGTTAGAAATGGAATCTTATTGAATCTTTATCAATTTGTTAGAAAGAAATATACCATGATGGGGTATATAAAAACCGCTATGGCTTATGCATTCCGGCGGAATTTCCGTCATGTGATCTAACTCTTCGTATTCTTGCATGAAACTTTTATAAAGGTGTTCGAAGTTCGGATCACGTTTAAAGCGTCGTTCTATTCCTATTAGTCTTTGAATAGATGCGGGTAAGGATTGCCCTAAACTGCTGGGTGATTCCTTGAACGGCAATTGCACCATAAATCTTCCTTCCGAATTTCTTTGCACATTCTCTTTGAAATGATTTTCACAGAACATTTCCTCTGGAGATCGAATCACCTTTTTCTCGTTGACTGAATCAATTTCCCAAAATCGACGTAGGCTTTTATCGATGTCGACAATTTCTTCCTTTTGATTGTTTCGGACTAACAAGGAAGTGGTGTGATTGAGTGAGGATTGGTTTATTATCCCCGAAACTATCCAGCCAAATATGGTATTCTGCACCGGTTGATCTGGAGTAGTGCTTATCTGACCATCCTTAAATATGTTGAAAAAAAGATCCGCTCCAATGAGGATATCAATATCACCGGCTTTCTCAAAATTTGGATCGGCTTATTTAATTCCAGGCCACGAGTTTGCATTTTCGATTTTTAAAGCTTGCTATGGGGCAACTGGCTAGTGGTTTTTGACATTACTAGCGCTTCAATTTCAAATGCTGAACCCATCTCCGGTAGAATGCACTCTAAAAACTAATAGTGAATAAACACTAAAAAATATGTATTTTACCACAAATTCTGATTGTAAAATACACAACGACGATTAATTTTACACACTCGCGTTGTCATTTATTGAAAAATGACGTTATTCACTCAATCGCAGTAGTTTACTTGAAAAGCGTAGTAAAAAACTCAAAAATTGTGCGAATTCCCGAAAAGTCAACCGTTTTTTACTCTGCAGTAGTGATTTACAATTTTTTTGTGTTAATTATCAACCAAAAAATTGTTTAAAACTATTTTTGTTGCAATTACTTAATTGAAGCGTTAATTTTCTTTGGAGTGTTTCAAATTTAGGATACAATAAAATTCGCTAGAGTAATGTTGGCAACCCAACTTATAAACAAACTGGATGTGGACTGACTGGATGTGAACAAGAACGATCCTTGTTATGATGATGATATGATTTTTCGTCAACAGATTTTGTAATGAGACAATGACGTCACACAATGTTGGAGGGTAGGTTAAGATTTCATTTCAGATAAATAATACAGAATGGAAAATTATTCAAACTAGAAAAATTAATTGTCATCAAATCTTTAAGGGATTATGAAATATGGCCATTTTTAATCACTGTTTATTCAAAAATCTTGATAGTACAATTTTACACTAATTAAGCGGATTTTTCCAATTTATACGAGTAATTTTTCAACATTTAAAATAGAAATTTCACTATTAAATTGTGCGATTACTCACGTTTAACGTGTAAATAATTCACACGCTTTTAGTGTGATTTTTTAAAATCACACTACGATGAAAATTAACTACAATAATTGAAGGCAACAGATAACCTACAATTATTGTAGTAAATTTCAACAAAAATTTTTTAGAGTGTGGTTATTGTCACTAACCCTTTAGAAATCATGGAGCCCGCCTGCCCTAATTCACTCACAGAAATACGAGCGTTTCGCTTCTTGATACGCAGCCGTTGCGTGTATGCTTCCGTAATAAAACTGGCTTGTGACCCGGAATCAATAAGTGCTCGACATGCTGTTAGTTTACCCGAAGCATCTAGTACTTTCACTATGGCAGTGGGCAATATTGAGGATATTGATCCATTTTGTGCGTAACATGTGGTAGCGTGATGAGAAGTTGAATCTTCTGTGGTTGACACCTTGTTTTCGATTTGTTCATCTTGGTGAAGAAGTGAATGATGTTTCATGCCACACCTTTGACATCTCCGACGAGATGGGCATTTGAAAGTTCCATGTTTACTACTGATGCAATTGATACATCGGTTGCTTCGCTTGTTAAAATCTCTGCGCCCCCTAGCATCTAATGAATGGAAATCGTTCCCTTGATCATACCTTTCCTTGAGTTTATTAAGAGCTCCAATATAATTGTTCTCGGTAATATTAATGTGTCGCAAAAGTATCGCGGCTTCTCCACGCAGTAATCCCTTTAAATATTGGAATTTCTGTACTGCGTTAAGAGAAGGAGATTCATGAATGATGGCCATGTAGAGGTCAAAGAAGGAGTGCCATTTTGAATACTAGCCAGAAAAAGGCGGAATATGAATTTTTGGTAGCTTCACCTCCGAACGCGCACCAAATTGAGTTATATTTTGCGAAGTGTCTAAATTCAGAACGGCGTTTCCCAAGCTAATAGTTCTTCCACGAATTAAAGCGTTGAAATGCGATTGCTTGTAGTAATTTTCTTCATATGAAACGTCAGTAGGTTCGTTATCGTCCAGTTGGAGTATCGAGTTCTCCAAATCCGTGAATTCTTGCATCAATTTCTCTACTCGATTTAAACGCACGTTTAATTGCTCTAGGGGAGTGTTTGTGTCGGCTTCCCTTACAAATTTAACGATGTTTGTTAGTTTTCCTTTATTGCTAGCTGTAACATGGAAATCTCGTTCACTGTAAATGATTAGTATAATATATAGAGAATAAAAAAAAAAGATAATGTATTTAATTATTTGAATTTAGTGTTATTGTATTGGTATTGTAGATACAAATTGAATTTTTTTTATATACTTAACATTATATACATTAACCAGTAGTACGGTTAGTACTTTTATGTATAGGAGAAGGTAAAAACATGTGGAGGGATTTGAACATGATGGTGAAGGGGCAGTCGGCTTAGAGATATCATGACGGAGATTTGAAACAAAATATTAAAAAAGTGATTATCGATAGTTGGTAAATTTAAACTAAAACTTATACGAAGATAAATAGTTACTCTATCGTTTTAATATTAAATAAACAAAAAAAAAAAAAAAACTAAAAATATTTAATACGTAAATAAAAGTTCGGACAAAAAAAATGGCGATTTCGGTCGTATAGTGAAACATATATAAAATTAAACCCGTGTTAAAAGAACTTAAAAGAACTATAAAAGCTTTAAATAATACTAAGATAATATGCTATTAATGCTAACATAAAAACTATAATATATAAACATATAATAACTACAAATAACATACATATAAAGTTCTGCAAAGTTATATAGTAACCGATATCCTCATATATCCCGACTCGTCATCGTGCTTCCACCATCTCTACAAAACCATCTCTATCACAGGATTACGCACTACAGTTAAATACGCGATATATATATCCGGAAGGTACCTTAGTTTTAAGTATAATTAAGTTTGTTTTTGAATTAAAAACCTTATTGCTCTTTGTTCAATAAAAATATTTTTTTTGGTTTATTAAGTTAATGATGTTTTAAAAAAAAAAAAACTTAAATAATAAAGAGATTGTGCTCCCCGCCCAAATTGATTCCATTTAGAAAGTTCAAACGCACACATAACCAAATTTTTGTACGACGGTGAATCGGACGATTTGTTTAAAAAAAACCTTGCCAGCCGCGAAGAGCTACCCTATTCCAAGTGTGCGAGGTGCCGATATACACAAAGTAAAGCCGGTCGTTACAAAATGGCGCCCGAGCAGGGACCTCATGGTCTTAAATATTTTTATGATACGTTACCGTTTTAGTAAATTAGATTTTTTTTTTTATATATAACATGTTTTAGTTTACAGATTACATTTATGTAGAGTTAAGTACAGCTTGATAGAGAGTATAACTTTGAGGTTGCGTTAGATTTACGGCACATTCGTTTTCACGCTAACTCTGAAGTGTATTACTCAAGCAACAGTAAGTTAACTCTGATAATAGATAGAAAGTATGTAGACTAACGATAGAGGTTTGCAATTATTCAAATTACTCGTTAGATCATACTTCCTTCTTATCCTCAATATTAACATTTAACAATGGAATTTTTTTTGAGCGGAGGAAATCAATCTCTTTATTAGTAATATATTTGACTCTATATATAATATTTTCTTCATATAATTATTTTTTTTGATAACTTCAATTTTATTTATATAATAGTAAATATTTTGATTATTGATTATAAATAGAATAATTTAATATTTTATTTAAATTGAATTAATTTTGTGGTGTATCCTTCGGTTAAGGATAATTTTTATTTGTGTTAAGATAAGAAAGATCAAACGAATATTCCGTGAATTTTCCGGTTTTATCTCGAGTACCATACACATAAAGTTGACAATATAATCGATTTTTGTTGTTATATCGCGGTACAATACAATGGCACTTTGGAGAGTTGAGGGCCTAGAAGAAGACGAATTTAGAGTAGATTGTCTAGTTCGATCGATTAACCCGAATGAAGAAAAAGCTGCGTTCATATTAAACGATTTGTTGATTCGGGAAGGGGATAAATTAATACCAAAGCCAGCAGTTTCGCATGTATCTAAAGAACAAAAAGATGCAGAAATAAAGTATTGTGTCGATCATTCTAAAGACTTACTCAAAAAAGGGAAGACTTATAATGAAAGTACGCCACATACTATATTGTTTCCGGCATTAGCACGTGCTTTGCACATTAGTGATCGGATTTACCGATTGAAACAATCTTTCAAAAATCCACCCGAAGTCGAAACTACTCTTGGTCATCTTCGACGACATATACAGTTATTAGAAAGATTTACTCAGGACGAGGGCGAAGAATTAAGCAGGGAAGGTGAAGTGTCTACAGCCATCGAAACCCTTGTACCTTCTTCTACGATCTCCTGGACATCGAGCGATACCCTAGCTATACATCAAGAAGTAACAACTCCTACTGCGAGTTATGTGGAGCCAATTCAGGTGGCGATGCCTAGCAATATGGAACGCTTTGTTACTTTGGAGCAAAAACCATCCGATTATCAGTCAATTTGGGGTCAAACCCGAATGGGAAAAACACATGATCCAGGTGAACTAAAGGTACCGTCGAAAATCGGTGAAAAAGCAGGTGTCGGACCTATAGATAGATCTACCATTTCACAGACAAAGTATGATAATCTTCCATTGAATTCTATTTACCCACCAACTTCGAGTTATAATTTTCCTAAGGTACATTTTCCCGAAAATAGAACTCATAAAGTTTCTCCTGATTTGTTTGTTAAACACGTTAAGTGGAACGTTCCGAAATTCAAAGATTTTGCACCCACTAATCGAACAGGAAAAGCTTTGAATATTCGAGACTTTGTTTTCCAAATAGAAAATATGGCTATGTTGAATTGTTTTCCGGTAGAAGAACTACATCGTGTTATTTTTAATTATGTAGAAGGCGCTGCTCAAACTTGGCTTTTAATATTTTTACGCAAATTTCCTGGTGCGAACTGGTCGGAGATAAGGGAGGCGTTTATTTCACGTTTCTCTGATCCCGGTGGCGACGAAGAAGAAAGACTTCTTCTGCAACAAAAACAACAAGGGTCGTTGTCGATAGATGATTTCGTTTTAGAAATTGAATCTATGAATTATCGCTTACAAATACCATTTAGCGAAGATCAGTTATTGCGAATCATAAAAACAAATTTAAATCCTGCTATCAGAACGCATATTCTGGGTTACTCGTTCCCTAATATAGAGAGCTTAAGAAGGCATTGTAAGAGTCTAGAAATGTTATGGACGAATTCAGGGTACGATCCTAGAAAATTTGGAGATATTAATAGAAGACGTTACCAGCAGATCAGCGAGATTTCGGTACAAAATGAGCCGTCTGAGATGGTAGCAAAAGCTGAACCAAAAGAGAAATATCTTGAAGCCACACACGCATCGCCATATTTTGATGAAAACATCGCTGCTATTCAACAGAAGCCGATCTTGAAACCGGACCCTCATATTATATGTTGGAATTGCCGAGACATCGGACATTTGTTTAAGAACTGCAATCGTGCCGTGAACCGAATGTTTTGTTTTGGGTGTGGGCAGGATGGCATAATAAAACCCGCTTGTTTCACATGCAAAAATCGTAATCTGTCGTTAAACCAACGTCCGAACGTGACAACCCCTGGGACCTCGCGTTCGGGAATGGTGAATGCGCCCAGAACAAGGTCGTCAAATGTTCGTCACTAAACCATACTTACAGTACCCCAATCCCTATAAGCCAATATTCCGATATCAAGTCAAACCACCAACAAACGAAGATAAATAATACTTATACACCCGTCAATTTCTTACAAAGATCTTTAAAACCTAATCGATTGCTTCGTATACTCCAATATTGGAAAATAAAGCGACGAATAAAAAGGGAGTGTTCAGCTGCCACGTTGAAAGAAATTGAGAATGAATATGACGACCCGCGACCTTTTATTACCATCAAAATTAACGATGTTCCAGTTAAAGGACTTATGGATAGTGGAGCAACGATTAGTATTTTAGGTAGCAAATCAGAAGATCTTATTCAACGAATAGGGGCTAAATTGCATAAGATGAATGCCTCCGTGAGAACAGCAGACGGAACACCAAATCCCATTATTGGATATATAAAAGTACCTGTTAGCTTAAGGAATCGTTCAGTTTTTATCCGATTTTATATAGTTCCCACCCTAAGTGGTCAATTATATTTAGGGATCAACTTTTGGAAAGCTTTCGGAATTTCTCCAGCGTTATTGGAAACCCTCGAAACAAACAACATAGAAAATGCAGCACACAATTTGACCGAATTCCAATTAGAACAACTCGAGCGAGTTAAGAAAAGTTTCCCAACATTTGAAGAAAGAGGTTTGGGCAGAACACATTTATTTACCCATAAGATCGATGTAGGGAAAAACGAGCCTATCAAGCAGAGGCATTATCCAGTGTCACCAGCGGTACAGGCCGATTTGGACAAAGTGATCGAGGATATGCTAAGAAAGGATGTAATAGAAGAAAGTGTTAGCGCCTGGAGTTCTCCGGTAGTGTTGGTGAAGAAACCAAATGGAAAACCGCGTTTGTGTATCGATTCCAGAAAGTTGAACCAAGTGACATCAAAAGACGCTTATCCGGCACCAAACATCGAAGGGCTATTAGGAAGGCTTGGAGACACAAAATTTATATCGAGCATTGATCTTAAGGATGCTTATTGGCAGGTTCCATTGACGGAAGATTCAAAAGATAAAACCGCATTTTCTATTCCAGGAAGGAAGCTTTACCAATTTAAGGTCATGCCTTTTGGCCTATGTAATGCGGCGGCTTCCATGTGCCGACTTATGGACATCGTAATTCCTCATGAGCTGAGAGAGAAAATTTTTATTTATTTAGACGATTTGCTCGTAGTGTCACCGACGTTTACCGAACACCTGAATCTTTTAAGAACTGTCGCAGATAAACTTACCAAAGCTGGGTTAACCATTAATATGGAAAAAAGTAAGTTTGCACTGAGAAAAATTAAATACCTCGGTTACATTGTTGGTGAAGAGGGTTTAACTACCGATCCGGCTAAAGTTAATGCTATTTGTGATTACCCTCAGCCTACAACTGTGAAACAAGTGCGAAGATTTTTAGGGATGGCTGGGTGGTACCGAAGGTTCGTGCCAAATTTTTCTGAGATCACTGCCCCCATCACAGCACTTTTAAGGAAAAATACGAAATTAAATTGGACTGATGAGTGTCAAGAAGCTTTCACACGGATTAAACATTCGCTAACGAGCACACCAGTATTAATAAACCCGGACTATAGTAAGCTATTTTACATTCGGTGTGATGCTAGTACCGAAGGGTTGGGCGGAGTTTTATATCAAGAAATAGACAATGACGAAAGACCCATTGCTTTCTTATCATACAAACTCAAAAAGGCGGAGAAAAATTATACAATTTCTGAGTTAGAGTGTCTGGCGGTTCTGAAAGCTATCAGTAAATTTAGGCCGTATATAGAAGGTTTTAAATTTAAGGTTATAACCGATCATGCCGCTTTGCAATGGTTGATGACCCAGAAAGACCTGACGGGAAGGCTTGCTCGTTGGAGCTTAAAACTTCAACAATACGACTTTGAAATTGTTCACCAAAAGGGGAAATTTAACGTGGTACCTGACGCGTTATCAAGGGTGCATTGCGATACAATAGCGGAGCTGCAGAGTAACGTAAATGAAGAGAGTCGTAACTGCGGTATAGATTTAAATTCCAAAGAATTCGAAAGTGGAGACTATTTAAAGTTTAAGGAGCAAATCGAAGAAAATCCGGAACGTTTCCCAAATTTGAGAGTGCTAAATAAGAAGGTGTATATCCGAATCGAACCGAAAAATAATCAAAGTCTTTTAGACCTACCGGTATGGAAATTGTATGTACCTTCGGCAATGACGAATACCCTTATACGGAGTGAACATGATGTTCCGCATGCTGCCCATGGAGGGATACGAAAAACACTAGATCGACTGCGGCGATACTATTATTGGCCCAAAATGTGTAATGAAGTCTACCAGTTCGTAACATCCTGCGAAATATGCAAGACAACTAAGGCATCTAATAAATTAGTCCGACCCTTAATGGGATATACCACAATTTCAGAAAGACCATGGCAGCGAGTGTATGTGGATCTTTTAGGACCATACCCTAGGTCAAGTACCGGAAAGACCCATATCTTAATAGTTTTGGATCAGTTAACGAAGTTTGTACTTCTCAAAACTCTCGCTAAAGCCAATACAAAAAATATAGTAGAGTTTCTTAACGAACAATTTGATCTGTTTGGTGTACCAGAGACATTGTATTCTGATAACGGGGTACAGTTTAAAAGTACGGAATTTTTAGAATTTTTAAAAAAGCTAGGTATTCGGGCCCAAAATACAGCTTATTACGCTCCACAGAGTAATGCGTCGGAACGTGTAAATAGGTCGGTAATAGCAGCCATCCGTGCGTATGTTAAGTCAAATCATAAAAATTGGGATAGATACATCTCTCAAATATCTTGTGCCTTGAGAAATTCCATTCATCAGTCTACAACCTATTCACCACATTATCTTATGTTTGGTTACCATAGGATATTTCATGCTGAACAGTATCAGTTATTGAAAGATGCTAACTGTTTACTTGATTCAGAATTAGAACCTATACCACATCATTACAAAATGCCAATAATTCATGTTCAGGTTCGTAAACATCTGAGGGATGCTTACGATAATTATGCTCGAAGATATAATTTAAGGGCTCGTCCTAAGGAGTTTAGGGTGGGTCAATCCGTTTATATTAAAACGTTTCCGCAAAGTGACTCGAACAAACAATTCTGCGCTAAATTCGTTCCGGTTAGAGTAAAAGGAAAAATTATTAAGCGTGAGGGTAATGTTAACTATGTGGTGGTAAATAACGAGGGAAAATTATTGGGAACCTATCACGCGAAAGATATCACGGAATGATTTTTAGAATACCTGTATTTTTATTTGTAACCTTCAGTTTATTATTATTTATTATATAGTATCAATTTATTATTGTCATTTAATACGGCTAGCGAGATTTTTGTTTTTCAGCTTAGATATGAACTTCTGTGGAAATTATCAATCTAACCTGCGTTGTAACATGGAAATCTCGTTCACTGTAAATGATTAGTATAATATATAGAGAATAAAAAAAAAAGATAATGTATTTAATTATTTGAATTTAGTGTTATTGTATTGGTATTGTAGATACAAATTGAATTTTTTTTATATACTTAACATTATATACATTAACCAGTAGTACGGTTAGTACTTTTATGTATAGGAGAAGGTAAAAACATGTGGAGGGATTTGAACATGATGGTGAAGGGGCAGTCGGCTTAGAGATATCATGACGGAGATTTGAAACAAAATATTAAAAAAGTGATTATCGATAGTTGGTAAATTTAAACTAAAACTTATACGAAGATAAATAGTTACTCTATCGTTTTAATATTAAATAAACAAAAAAAAAAAAAAAACTAAAAATATTTAATACGTAAATAAAAGTTCGGACAAAAAAAATGGCGATTTCGGTCGTATAGTGAAACATATATAAAATTAAACCCGTGTTAAAAGAACTTAAAAGAACTATAAAAGCTTTAAATAATACTAAGATAATATGCTATTAATGCTAACATAAAAACTATAATATATAAACATATAATAACTACAAATAACATACATATAAAGTTCTGCAAAGTTATATAGTAACCGATATCCTCATATATCCCGACTCGTCATCGTGCTTCCACCATCTCTACAAAACCATCTCTATCACAGGATTACGCACTACAGTTAAATACGCGATATATATATCCGGAAGGTACCTTAGTTTTAAGTATAATTAAGTTTGTTTTTGAATTAAAAACCTTATTGCTCTTTGTTCAATAAAAATATTTTTTTTGGTTTATTAAGTTAATGATGTTTTAAAAAAAAAAAAACTTAAATAATAAAGAGATTGTGCTCCCCGCCCAAATTGATTCCATTTAGAAAGTTCAAACGCACACATAACCAAATTTTTGTACGACGGTGAATCGGACGATTTGTTTAAAAAAAACCTTGCCAGCCGCGAAGAGCTACCCTATTCCAAGTGTGCGAGGTGCCGATATACACAAAGTAAAGCCGGTCGTTACATAGCTCTTAGTTTCTTCAAAGATGCGAGTTCAGCCATTGTGAAAATAGGTGAACTTGAGCGAGGCTATTTACATAAGGTTTAAATCGTACGAGAAACACTTGATTTTTACTTAATTCGCAACTTTCTTCACTTAAACCAATTTCAATACGATTTACAATATCAGAATGCACTCAACAAAATCTTGAATTCACGTGTATTTAATCACCAATTTATTGAAACTATTTAGTAAACAAAATGGCTACTTAGCTGAGAAAATGTGACCATGTGGTGCGCCTTTCTTGTACACAACTCGGTAATTCTTGTAATCCTTTTTTATTGCAGCAATATCTGGTTCCTTTGCTCGTGTTGCAATGCAAATGTTGCTTTGTGGATCAGCTCTATCGATGCACGTATAAATATTGTTTTAATTTGGAAAATCCGGCTCGACCAATATGTTGGGGTAGAGGTAGCCAAGATTAGGTTTCCAAATGGATAAATGAAACCTAACGATCTATCATTCACGTTTATCCCAAGTTTTCATTGAAAATGATTGTAGATCTCAGTAAGAAATTTTATTATCAAAATTTATTAATTAGATATAAGTGAGTTCTACTCAGGTTCACAAATCAATGACAAAGCTTATTTTACAAATTAATAATACAAAACAAGAATATTATAGTACCATAATAAATTAGTACTGTAATCTATAATATTCAATTGTGACATCTAAATTGTAATATTATTTGTACTTAAATTTAACATGTAATCATAATTTGCTGCAAGTACATGTAATTGCAAAATACTGTCACAATTTGACATACAAATAACAATAACAATTATTAATTCTAGGTAAGTATATAATTCAAGTTTTTAAGATTTTAAATAAATTCTTTTAGATTTCTTGGGACATTATAATGGTCATCGATAAACAAACAGAATACGAGAATGCCAGTATCAAGGCTGGTCCAAGAGTTTTATAATTATTAAAGGCATAAAGCTCAATTGACCTACGTAAATTTATAGTTCAAAATACTGAGTGTTAGATGCCGCATTGTCTTTAGTGAGTTCCTATGATGTAGAATTGATCATTCAGTGGTTAACTCTGTGAGTGATGGTTTTGTTTTAAAGAAGGCGGAAATTATTCCAGAACTCAATGTAATGAAGGGCCTACGGTTGAACCCACATTCACACACATATACTTACTTACACATTAAAAACACCCAGTGGTGATTTTTTGGTTACCACCGGGAATCGAACCCAAGAAAGACGAACGACAGAGCAAACACACTACTTACTCTGCCAACAAGGGCAACTGTGAGTGATTAACATCACTAATGATTATCGATTTATCACTTTTGCATCCAGTATTGTGGTATGTCTTTATTCTTTGCTAAGCTTTTATGATCCAATGATTCTTCTTTGACAAATATTATTGAGGTAGATTTTGGTAGTTGCACATCTGTTTTTGAACATTTTACTCCTAGTGGTTCATATATGAATGCAAATGTGAGCGATTTACCTCTATGTAAAATCCTCCATGTAATTGTAAAATGTTCTTTATAAGAAATGGTTATTGGATATATTGAACAGTAAAACAGGATCTATAGCGTAAAATAACCTTCCGCTTACTCGTAACAAGCCGCATTATTATCTACATATTGGTTTTGGTTGTATAAGCGTAAACGGAATTTTGGTGGCCAGTTCAAAAGCTTTAATAGTTCAATGAGTGAGTGCTTTCATAAACTAAATCTGCCAAATAATCTTAAATCATTTGGAGGGCACTAGTTTCCAAATCCTGAACCACATGTTGTTTGTAAACCGTCACATAAAACAGTGAAATTTTGAAATATCCATAGATCTATTACCCATATCCGATGATAAAGATGAAATGAGTTAAATGCTGATTAGACGATTCAGTCGACAAGCCGTGGTTTAAATCAAAGTTTGAATGCCATAGCCTTTAGACTGTTAAGTTAACTCTACCGATAACTCCTCAACACACCTTAGCTCATATGACTCCATAATTTGTACAGCACATAAAGAACATTCTATTGTCCAGCAATATATTTATGTAGGCCGATGTCACATGATTTACGAACTATCTAAGCATATGTTTCATGTTACTGAGTGAAAGATACATCAGAATAACGATCTCTAATAAATGTTTCTAAAATTACCGAAGTGAAGAACATAACAAATAATAAAATATGAACAAGTGTGTGTTTAAACAAACTAAAACAACATTTAGATAACAAAGCTATGCAGCAAAAGTTGATTTTAAATCAAACAAACTACAAAAAGTTTCAATAAATTTCAACAAAATGGCCAAAGCCATCGGTAAAATGATCGAAAAAATGATGGAATTAGGAAATTAAGAAATTAAGGAATTAAGAAATTATGCTGCTGCTTTTCTTCGGTCTTTGGTGCATCGGCGATGGTGTTCTCGTCCGTTTTCGCATTCCCTCGAAATGTATCCTGTTTTGTCACAAACTCAACATCTGATTTTACTATTTCCATCCCAGAATCTGTTGGTTTGATGTTACTTCCTGGTTTGTGACCGATTGCTGGTTCTAATCCTACACGACGTACCTTGACTGCTGATCTGATGATGTTGTTTGTAGTTTTGTTTGTAAGTGCACACGCAATGGTTTCCGCAAACGTTGCTTTTAGAGACAATACTACTGCACGTCTCGTATCCGGATCCCGTATTACATCGGTGAAAGCCTAGATCTTGATCCACTCTGTGTACTCACCCATGTTATAGTGAGCGAGGTGCACTAACCGCTCGATATCAGCAGCATACTCCTGGAGCGTCTCTCCTATTCTTTGACATCGTCACTTCAATTCCATACGATGTAGCTCCCGTTGGTGGTCACCTTCATATTTCCTCTCCAATGCCAACATCCTCTCGTTCATATTTTAGCACGGTTTGTAGTAATTCGGCAGCACTTCCTTTTAATGCCACTATCAATGTTGCCACCCGATCCTCATCACATTAACCGTTCCTTGTAGCCGCCATTTAAACTGGAGTTTCAAGATGTTAAATGGCGTCGTTCTGTCGAACGTTGAAGGCTTCAATTTAATTGAGCTGATTGGTCAATCTCTTTGAGCACTGCTGTTGGTTTTAGAGTTTCTGGAATCGTTGATCTGCCACCTCAAGTTGTTGATCCATTCTCCGAGAATTTCTGGATTCGAACTCTTCCAATTTGTTTTCAATATCAGATTTGACCGTGTCAACATTTGCGTTTAATGTAACGGAAAGCTTTCGAAACTTCTCGTTGGCATATTTTTCTTGCTGCTCTAACCGTTCGAAAATGCTCTCTTGTCTGGTTCTCATGCTTTCCTGATCAGAACGCATTTACCCTTGCATACTTTGTTGGCCGGTAGCTATTTTCAATCTGGTGTTGAAGTTTAGGCTTGCGACATTCCAGATAATCATATTTGTCTTCAGCTTTTTGATTTGATAGAACAAAATATTCGATTTGATAGTTTCTCATTTGAAATTCTATTTTATTTATGTATCCAATTGTTTTCCTAAATTTATGCTATTTAAAAATTTGATAATTTCTTGCAACATTCAGGCGATTAAATTACCACACATATATGTGGTAATTTAATCCGAAACATTTGTAACAAAAAAATAACAAATGTTTCGGATACCCGAAACATTTGTTATTTTTTTGTTATGTTTTCACATGCATCTAAAATTCTGTTTTATGAAAGATTGAGGAAAGACCTTCACAACGAAAAGACAAGGGATCAGTATAATCTGAGTTACCTGCTGTCGGGATGAAAACAACTCGAATTTTATGCCACGTTGTAGAACAGCTCCAAAAGCAATGTAATAGTTTCAGTAAGTGATGCTCATGAGAGGAAAGTTTAGGGTGACTACCCTGCATTGTTAATTCCAGTCAGGATGGCATCAATTAAAACATAAGAGGAAAGATTAAGGGGAAAAATGATGGTACTAGAGTAAAAACATGGAAATGGTCACAAATGGAAATTACTTACTATGGAGTAATGAACGAAGTCAACACGTCTATCAGGGCACTCCAGGTGATTTGTTCCAACATTAGTAAGAGTCCAGATAATAAGCGAATAAAGACTCATATAGACTTGTTATAATAGAGATTATGATCAGTATTGAATTTTGAAAAAAGGGACGTTCAGCTATGGTAGAGTAGACTTCCACTCCAATTGAACAACGGTTTGCCAAACGTACTTAGGATTATATTGAATCATCGCTCAAAACATTCAGTAAAGTTGGTATAAAATAGTAAAAACTAGTAAACGAGTTTATAAATTGAATGATCTGATGGATGAAAACTGTCCCATCACTCAGGCCCGATTGCTCCATTATGACATCGCTGTACCGAATGCGAACGCTATCATAGTCCCGGAATCTGTTTGTTCTCCAAATAAAGGTCAAGATATATATTAAAAAATGTTAGTTGTTTTTCACATACGAATCTCGATCACATACGAATTTTCATTCGGAACATGTGATAGCTCAAAGGGCAGTACCCGCAGTGTCTCTGGTGCAGGCCGTTGAAGTCACTGTCCATATCTATATTAAAAGATAGCAACGTTACAAGGTAAATTATTGGCTGACACCTTACTTCATATTTGGTAATGCTTACCACTGTAGGAAAGATTGTTTTATATATGCTTTAGGCGCGTGGCTAAGTGTTCTATATCTTCAGATCCAATGATCAAGTGGGTCCACCGCTTCAAGTGTCTGAGTGGGTTTGTGGAGCATATCTCCTACAATGTCCAGGAGAGCAAGTCTAAACCGAATCGAATAACTACTATACTTTACGCCTTTAGGTATCGAGCCCTGCTTTTAGGTTTCTAGTGCACAGACTGGTTTGAACGACTTCTTCTAAAAGAAAAAGGGTATAGTAAACGATCGTACCGCCTCTTCGGTTAAAATCGTACCTCTTCCAATAGACAGAGGACTGCCTATCATCAAGTGCTCAGGATAAGTAGTGATTCTTAAACTAGGTTTAAACCAGGTTGTGAGGTAAATCGCATAAAAAGTGATAAAATATATGTTTCTGGAACTTTTGGTTTTTGATGTATTAAGGTTTGTATAATGTTATGCAGGCAATGTGCAAACGACAGAAGCCCATGATGAGTCTTCGAAGCTGAACCATTTCTACATGTTTGTGAAAGTTGTGTATTGTGGAGTATCCGATTCATACCCTATATTCATACTATTATAACTATAATTAGAAGGATACACATGGCCCTTGATTTATTGCCAAATGTTGTGATGCAAGCTCATATCATGCATCTGGGGCAAATCGGACACAAATTCAAGAGGCATTTCCCTCTTGGAGTACTCTGGGTCTGGTTTTCTTAAATGTGGGAAAAAGACCAAAATTGTTAATGATTGTGGAGGGAAAATCGCTGATATCAATCCAATAATGATATACTGGGCTCAGTGGAACTATGATTTATCGAGACCAAACCAGTAACATTGTTACTGAACATGTGCAATTGAAACGCAAGTGGTGTCCATATAGAAATTCAAAAAATCCTGTTTCTATTTGTTGGAATTCAGAAGAGGAACATAACAACTGCCGGGTCATTGGAAAAGGCGCAAGACTCAAGCAGTCGAGTAACAGTTAAATGATTAAATGTAGTTCGTGTATGTAATCGTCCGTTAGTGAAAGGACAATCGGAATGTATTTACAGCCTTTAATTGAAAAAATCATGAGTATTTGTTTACTATAGTCACGCTACCTATATTGTCATACTAAGACGTAAAACGTTCAATAACCTAAATTGAGTGTCCCTAAATGTTGGCTAGATAATCACAGAAATACTAATATTTTATTTAGCTTACATTTAGGAACTATGCTATAAAATAGTTAAACTGTTATAATAATGTATTATTCAAGAGTAAAATATCATTTAGCATCGATAATTATAATTAATTCAAATAAGAAGTAAAAACCTTTTAACAATTCAAATTTCAAATATTAGTACAATTAATTAAGAAGTTGTTTTCGAAGGAATAATTGGTAACGCAATCGTTATCTAAAATTTATAATAATATGTTTTGTGTGGCATTGAATTTATGTATAATATTCATTATGAAATCAAACTGTCTAAATGATCGAATACATAAGTAATGTTTTATTGTGGTCCTAATGTTGCTAATTAAGAAGAAAAACAATATAAGATACTATTATTTTTGAAGGTTAATCAAACAAATGAAAAGCTCATCGATTTGAATTGGTAATGCGCCTTGATATACGAAATTGTAACTATCGTTTCGCATAATATTTTGTGTGTCAAGCAAAAAATTACCGATCATAAATTTTATGTTACTCTTTGTTGTTGTTGTACATGTCTATATGTACGAGCAGAGAGTGAAAGTTTATATATGTATATACGATCGCGATTAGCGTACATACATATATATTGTGGTATAAGTTATAAATTTCTCTCGCACAATTAGTACTTTTTGTCGATTCAAAAACTATCTCGAACGCGTTTTTTACACATTGGCCTAATTAATACGACGGCTTAATTCTATATCATGTCTCGTCCAACGATATAAATTATTCGATCGTCAACTTTCACTATAAATATACATATGATTTAGAACACTGTGTATAGACAACATTCTTACAGTATCTAACGAGCATATTATATACATGTGTTGAGTTTAGTGATCATTACTTTAAAATGAGAGAATCTTAAAACCATTGTGAGATTGTACGTTGAGTAGTACTCAACCAATACTATGATATTGCATATGATTTTAAAAACTATCATGTATTCGATGTGTAGTTTTCATTCTAGTAAATAAGATCACGACGGTACGATCGTTTCATTCAGTAGTTTGCTGTTTTGTATAGTAAATTTGTGATAAACAAGTATTCAAGTTGTAAAGTAAACGCTAAGTGGTTGTGAAAAATATTATATTTAAGTGAATCAAGAAAATTATAAGAAAATCCAAGCAAAGTGATCGTGAAATTATTTTTCGTTATTGTTGTTGTATATGCTTTTGTTTTTGTTTTATGTGTGTGATCATTAAAATAATAAAAAGTTTCATTAAATGTACGAGTATACATATATATAGTATAAGTATATATATGTATAGTCAAGATATATAAATAAGTTTTAAAGTTAGAGAAATTTCTTAATTGTAATGATGTCACAAATGAAAGGAAAATGTATATAGTGTTAAGTGATGGGTAGTACGCACCGATCATATTTTCCTTTTGTTGTCATTTTATTTAAGTCGCAAGCGGGTTTCCCGTCTATATAATATACACAATAAATGAAATCTTTTGAAAGTACATAATACAAATCGACTTGATCTCAATACTATACAATATATTGTATGTTATTTAACTTATGCAACCGACAAACGGTTGAAACATAAATTAGTGGAATGGGTTTTGTTTGAGGTTGGAATAATAGTGGTGTTAAATACGGATGATTGAATTATGACATAAATAAAAGAAGGTTGTGCCGAATCTTTTGTGAAGAGCAAACATTTACAAATGTCTACCTTGACACACCGCGTTCGCGATCGAGCATCAATTATACATTA
The DNA here is from genome assembly GCA_963932295.1 of Tipula lateralis. Taxonomy (NCBI): domain Eukaryota; kingdom Metazoa; phylum Arthropoda; class Insecta; order Diptera; family Tipulidae; genus Tipula; species Tipula lateralis. The sequence continues at coordinate 95,997,501 of OZ010736.1, forward strand.
GTATATTATACCAAGCAAATATAATTAATTTATTATATTATGTCTTAAGAAAATTGTATAATAACCGTATATATATACATGTATATGAATGCACGATTGTATTGTGTATTATCGCGATTTTTCTGAAATCCTGCATCCATGTTAGAAACTCATACCTTGTATATAGATTGTAAAACTATATACTGACTGGATATAATAAAATATAAAAATTATGCAACTCTTTCGTTTTATTCAAACTATATATGTGTATACGTATGTATATACAAGTTATGTCAACATAACCCAACTATTAAATTACATAAAATAACAAGTAAAGTATATTAAGAAATATAATAAAAAACTAATAACTGCAGATAACATATTCTATACAGTCTTGTGATGGAAAACTTGTGTACAAGTATGTTATGTGCACGCGGATTGGAAGTTGAAATTTTTCGCCATTTACACACATATATACGATGTATTTGTTTGCGTTGTAATTAATATAATTTATGTATGCATATATTTTACGTCGGTAAATATTTACTTAGCAAAACATTATTTTTGCATTTAACATCCATTGCGCGCTATAGCAATTGTATCTTTATGTGATATATTTGGATACAGGTTGGTGCAGTAAAGGCCATTAACTTTCTATGGCTAAATATTGATTGAGTATGATTTAATGGAAAAACGAATCTTTGCAAATATTATTACAAGAATGCACATTTCTTATTCAGCCATACAAAATTGCAAAATTTTTCAAATGCTTCCACTGAAAGTGGCCCATAGTGGCACGATATATGCCTAATATTCTTGGGTGAACAACCTGATTGATATTTATATGCTTGCAGTTAATACTAAGATTAGACTCGACTGTAACAATTTTCCCTGTCAAGAATTGTTATGTATAGTAGCCGATTTCTCCGTTTGGTACTTGGTACTTGGCCATAGTTATGTCTCAAATAAGATTTCTTGTCACTGAAACCATATCACATAATATTCTTATAGCGTTTTTCATCTTAAAGCGCAGACGGAATTAATTTTGCATCTATATAAAGACAACATATAAGCCACCGATTTGTTCAGAGCTTGAATACGTCATCACACATTTTGTTCTACTGCAACGGTTCCAATATACAGATGCTTGTGAAAAACCAAAGTGTTTGCCTTTAAAAGACACGTACTTCTTTCTTTGAGACTGTTTCTTCTTCCTCTACATCTTCACGACACATTAATTATGTAAAGAGGGTCTAAGTCTGTCTGTATGTTTACCGATGGTACAATGTTCCAAATCAACTTGTACGACCACACTTATCTGATGTCACCGAAAGAATATCAGTAGTCTGGATCTTGAACGACCTAGATTTGGCCAGATTTGTCTGGTCATACAAACATGCTGCCATTGGTCCATCTTTTATTTCCACATCTACAGACTTTCTCCTGAACTGAGACGAACGGCATAGCAATTTTCATTTGCTTTGTATCACTCTGCTACACATATAATTTACATATGAAAACAATTTTGAACTACCGTAAAGCAAGCTTGATTGTCCGTACAAATCAGTAGCGGATATTACATTATGTATACCTGAACCAGTTAATATCTTCCACATGCAACATATCATCAGGAAAATGTCTTTAAACCTTAAAGGTGCGTACTCGCAGACACCTAGAATATCTAGGACGAACTATCCACAAGGAGATAGTTCTCTGATTCCTCATCAAAGACCTAAGGTTGGCAATTGAAGAGCCATTCTAGAAAACGAGGTTTCAAACTCCATGTTTTGCCAGGTTACTCGGCATGATTAAGTCTCTTATATGATCTTCTATCTGTCTTTCAAAATAATATAATAAAAAGGACGATAAAGTAACAGATCTAAAATCATTATAATGATTACAATGATCGCACTTGCTCCTGCCTGAGGTTTGAAATTTACATTCACTACTTTCCACTTATTTGGAATGTATGGCTAAAATCTAAGCTTCCTGTGAATATGACCACATTCCACGGTACGGTTATGTCAGGAGTTTACTGCATATCAGGAGAAATGATGAAAATGGGTTTCTTGTAATAATTTCAATGATTACTGGTTACGGGTTTGGATCAATCCGTTGCTGAAGATAACTTGGGATGGTTGGATTGCAAGATTGTATACCTAGCCGAGGCTGCTTCACAATGATGAAGGTTGATCTAAAGCAGTTCACTACTGTTATGCCCATTTATTGATTTAGGCATCTGTAAGTCAACCGAGAGTGTCTCCATTAACCTCGTCTCGAGATGGTGTCGGGCCACCGACACAAAGTATAGTTATTTGTAATTGTTGCTGGTTTCCTCTCCACTTTGTCCTTCTTGTAAATCTTTAGCGTGATCGATAAGCGAAAGTTTATCATCCCTTTTGCTTTCGCCAACTCCTCCAGCAATACTTTGTACATAAATCTTACAACCGATCTTAAATCCGCTCTGGATCTGCAGTAGATTATCTGCCTTACTATGGGCCTTGTCAATAACAGCCATAGCGTTAGATGGATCCTTTGGAATTTTTACAAAAACTTTCCTTTTCTTTCTCCTAGTTGGGTGGTTTGAACCATAAATACCAGCTATATTTGAGCTATTTGTCTCCAGGTTATTCTTTAAATTTTTTGGATCAGCCTAAGGGCCAATATCACGACTATTACTACTACTTTGGAGACTGAGTCTCAAGGCTATGATGTAACCTGATTATTGTTTGTTAGACACTTTAAAACTGTTTTAGGCAATATATCTTTAAAGTTGTTTTTAATACGTGGTTAAACCTGCGTCAGTTGAGGCCAAATAAACCGGATGTGAATCTTGCTAGTGGCACGATTAAAGGGGGTTTTCCATCATCTGATATGCATCATCAGTATAGTAGATGTATCGTCATTGCTTCTAATTACACTTTGATTATTCAAACTCATGTTCGTCTGATCATGGCATTCCAAAGTCACAGATGTGGGCAATAAATACTTTGTATTGTTTTGAAGAAGGGTTGTTCACAATACGAACATGGTTAATCGTTTGGATAGCTCACAAAAATTTAGTTTTTTTCGGTGAATTGTGTTTCTTAGAATTTATTAGTTTTTGCTTAGTAATCGTATTTTCATCGTGATCAAGCAATTACTTCGCCAACTGTAGTAAATGTTGTCTACGACCATAATAAACCATATTATTCGATAAATATTGTTTGCAGGTGTTTAATGTCAAACTTAAGATCTTAGTTCATTGAGCTTAGTTTAAAACTCTAACATGTTTTGTGGTCACAATCCGCAAACCTTTGGTTTGTGTTAACTGATTTTCCGATTGAATTTTGTAAAGGGACGACTTGAAAAAAATATTTCAACTCTCAAATGTTGTATAGTAAATTATTTAATGCAAAAGCTCTGACCTTTACAAATACATAATTTGCTAATTGGTATTCAAACCATAACTAACTGTGTAAACGACAATTCCATTAGAATCAAATTAGATATTTTGTCATCATATTTTCATATTGGAATAGTATTTGTCTTTATAAGCGAATTTTTATTCGACTTTACAGATTCGAAACATGTTTTGGTTTTATTTAGTAGTGTTACCCATTTTAGGTATCTGTTTATAAAGACGACAGTTAATAAGTTTATATATTATATATAGTCTTAAATTGAATCGAAATAAGTGTTTAAATAGTAAAAAAGTGAAATCGGGAAGGCTTCATGAGCTACAAGAGCCAACCCATAACACCCTTAGTGTTTCCTTTAGATTGTCCATATTTTGTGTTTATTTTACTTGGTCCTATCTTAACTATCCACGCATTACATGATCTTAATATTTAGATGGTAGATTGGTAGGTCTATTCTATTGAGTTATGTCTTATATTAAATTACTTGCATAAATGATTCGAATAAAGCACATCCTTTCAATTCTTACAAGAACTAAATCGAAAACTTGTCAGAAATTATAACTGGTACTCCAAATAATGATAATCTATCTCATAAAATAATCTAATCTACGGCTTAGAGGCCATAAACGGCCCTTATCGCGTCTCAACTGAGATCTTACGAACCAGTTTTTTAACGATTGGTGCACATGTAGATCATGTAGCCCAACGAATATTTTACACATAATTGCTTTTTATGTCATGTGCATGTTAATTTTTGGTTAACGGCAAGAATCGAACTCGAGACCCCGGCGTGATGAGAAAATCTGTTAACCATTATACGATACAACCGGCGACATCCATCTTATAAATAACATAGTAATAAACAGAACGATTAAGAAATTATATTCTGTATCTTCGTCTTTAATACCACATGTACCGCAGACTGTTCAGGATTGTTGATCTTGGAATTAAGTTTTATTAAAGCTTTTCTAGATAAATTTTCGAGGGATTGGGCCATTATTAAAACAGATCCATTGACTTTCCTAGATTGACTTGGTTTAAGATTATATTTGGAGTATTACATTTTCAATACCAGCTGCGTGACTTAATTTGCATTGATGATGACGTCAAAGCAGAATCTGATGTTCTGCAATTGAAACCAAACATTCAATTTAGTTTTAACTATGTTGACTCAGTGGTATACCATTGTGGTGTACTCAGTGGTACACAAGAGATATTACTTCCGTTTGTTTCATTGCATATCGGTTTTGTTGATCCAATAGAGTATTATAGTTTTCTTCTACCCTCTGGTATTTCTAAACGAGTTAACCTGAAGGATGTTCGATTGCGTTTACAATTCTCCATAACGATACATTTTTAACTAGTCTTCCAGACCAATTTACATCTGAATTTTTTTTAAACTAAACTTTAATGTTGTCACAGTTAATCCAGCGATACACCAATATCCGTTGGTAGGTAACTGCTCATCGCAAATCTTTTTATTTCGTGCTTTATATCCAGAATCCCCAAATTACGATGTAAATCACTATTTTGAATTTACCAGGGTGCTACACTCCGAAGTACCTTACTTTGGAAGTTTTGTATAAGTTTGTATATATATATTATTGGTACAGCCCCAGAGTTGAATACCATATAGCCAGATAGGCTTTTGGCCCTGTGTAAATCAGTATTTTGTTGTATTCCAATTAGCCAGTATAATTGTCTATATATTTAAGATTAAGCTATTTTCGATTATTTTCACATATTCTTTCCATTTAAGCTTAACATCCAATGACATACCCAAGTATTTAGCAGAGTTCTCGTACGGCACTATCAACATCATTTAAGCTGATTGGCGGTGAATTAACTAATGGTTTGTACGTAAAGTTGACATGGGCAGCTTTTAATTTATTAAGTTTGATTTTCCATCGCTTAGTCCACTGGCGAATTTCTTCACATGCACATTAAAGTTTATTCGCCGCCTCTCATACAGTTTGCCATGTTGCTATAGTATAGCAGTGTCGTCCTAACGTTGTTATTCTATTTGGAAGGTTGTCCGTTTTGTATGATGCACCACCTGCTTGATTACCTTTTTCTGATGATCGCTTCCTTTTTTTAGGTTTTGGTAGTAGCCATGCTGTTTCGTGTGCTACTACTTTCTCTACTTCGCTCGAATCAGGTATAGTATAATAATTATTTTGATTGACTCTGTTCGATCATCAGTTTGAATTTTTGAATCTCATTTCGTTTTCCTTTAATTCAGCTTGTAATGTTTGTATTATTTTATCATTTAAATCATTACCAGATATTTGTTAGGAACTGCTGTTACTCATCTGCTTTTGAATTTTGGATATATTTTCTACAGAGATATTTCGTTATAAAGCCACGATCTTCATAAGGAGATCTCATCATTAACTTACCTAATCTAAATAGATTGCCTTAGTACTTTTGCTCATGAAATTGTCTGAACCGATGGCTTTAATATTTTTAGAGTGTCCTTCCCATAGTCCAGGATGTACCGCGAGGATATTATTCAATTAAGTATTTAATTATAACTTTCCTCTACGAGAAGATGACAGTCAGGCTTCACACCCCATCACCATAACTGATTTAACGAAACTGAACGAAAAGTTTTTAAATTTCACTTGTTCTGGCAAAAAGTTATGTTATTTCTATTGCTGAGTATTAATCGATGTATTTAAATGCAATACATTATCGGCGTTCCACCTCATTGAAACATATATTATATGTATTATATTTTGAAATACATTTGTTAGTTAGTATAAATAATAATTAAAAACTTTAAATTACATGCAACAAGCAGCTGTTACCAATAAATTTAAAACAAATGAATTATAACTATTAATGGGTCGAACGAATCAGAACGTTCATAATTGATTTTGTTTTACAAAATCATGGCACTCCTAGTTTCAATGGATAGAACAGTTGTCGGTTATTAGGTGACCAACAATTAGGTGTCCATTAATTGTAATACACAAATATATACATACTTATATCAGCTTAAATCTATAATTTATTTATATTATAAAACTCTCAAAGTGCATAATAATTACTCGTATTCAAATTCTAAGTTACTTTATCAAATAATAACAAATCAATCGATAATCAAATGCAAAACAAATTTGTTTGACAAACGTTCAAACAAACGACTACTAGATCATAGCGCAGATACCTTTTAACCCATTGAGCAAATGACCTTAAATGGTCGCGACTCTGTCGCTGCACTCAATTTCATTTTTATGTAATCTGACGGAATACATAAACGAAACTCGAGAAATTATGAAAATTACGAATGCAAGAATTTTTTTTTGTCATTAATACAAAACGAACGTATAATAATTATATAATTTAGTATTTAATAATTTTGTAATTTTTTTGGATGACATAATTTAATGGTTTTAAGATTAATTTACCTTATAGCTGCAAGAGTTTATAAGACGATAGACATTATGAATTAATTATGTAGGTTATTGAGGTTAAAATGAGCATGGTAATGAAATTTTCACTAAATTTGGTGACATATTTTTTGATTGGATAATCAGATGACACACAGTCCAGATGACTTTTGTAATCTTGGAGTCAGATTTCTTATTGGGTAATAGGTTCAGATCGAAGTAGTTTCTTTTCTTACTCGACCAAAGGATATTCAGTCATCTAAGATTGACAAGGAAGATTATTTGATTACAAATGCTATCTTCTTCTTTTAAAGGTTTAGGCCAAAGTATCTAATCTTCATTATGATTTGAATAGTTCCTATAGTCGTTCAAAAAGTTTATAAAAAAAATCTGAGATCCAATCGCAGACCCTTTTGCTTAAATTTCTTAAAACATTAGGTATAAAACGAATAGAGAAGTAAAAGAGTTGCTCCCGGGGTTGCTAATTGGGGATAATAATTTAAACTGCAAAGCGGTTGTTCTCTTTTTCATCTCGTATAAAGCGGGTTGTGCTAATAGAATTTGTCGCCCTATAAAGGGGATGGTCCTGATTGAATTTTAAAAGCTGGGTTATAGCACGAGCTTCCTTTCATGGTCACTTACATTTTTTAAAGATATTTTTATTTTATTGGATGTGTTAAGCACTTTTCTCCAATTTTGGAACGAAAGTAGGGTTATCTTTATTCCAAAAGCTTGCAAGTCTGATTATACAGACTCTAAATCGTTTCATCCAATTAGCTTCATTTATACTCTATAGAGAGATACTTATAGAAGATGCTATAGAATGGGCAAACATGCAAAACTGCTTTAAATGAAATTGTTACAGTATAAGATTCCTTAGAGATTTCTTAATAATAAAGAGTTTCTAGTGGAGTATTTTCTTACTACTAAAGGCTCTTTTGACTGTACCTGATTCAATGAGACTAGTAATACCTGTATTTATTTTGGTATTGAACCCACTATTGTTCGATAGAATAAGTCTGCATGTTTCGCGTTGACGTTAAACAACACAACTTTGACTCTTGGTTATTGATGATTTCCTTATTAGGTTGGAGCAGTCTGATTTCATTGGCCAGGGCTAAACTGATAATTTTAAATGAGATAAACATGCCTGAACGAATACAGAATGCACTTCGTATTATTAAAACGTGGTGTTAACTTGCAAAGCATTTATTAGATCAGAGAACATCATGCATCTTAGTGATTTCTTAGATGGTATAAGGTCTCCTGGAAATATCATCTCGAATGCAAAACATCAAAGTGCTTTTACCGGATTCTGGTAATGTAAAAATTCATTTTAATATACAACCGAATCCAATTCAATTGAGATAGAGTTAACACTAACCCAAACACCCTGCCCTAAATATGAGCTCAAATATGTTAACTCCAATATATTTCTTTTCATGTTTACAAGATGTGATATTACCGATCAAAACGACCAACCAATAAAAAATGATGATAATCTTTAGACAATTCGATGAGAACAATCTTCTCCAAAAATTTAAGACCATATATCTATCGAAATTTATGTTAAGTAATTAGCATAACCTTGAACTAAGGCAAAAGTGTTTTTTATAAATAAACAACGTTAAACACTACAAACAGTTGTCATATAAAGGGTGTTTTTTTAGGAGGTTTGTTTTTCCGATAGATGTCGTTTTATTTTATGACAGTTGTTTTGACAGCTCAAAGTGGCATTTCTACTCAGTATTGTTTGGCAAATCATTATGAATAGGTTAACTCCAGAACAACGTTTTCAAATCGTGGAAATTTATTTTCAAAATCAGTGTTCAATTAAAAATGTTTATAGAGCACTTCGTGAATTTTATGGTGCACATAATCGTCCGTCAGAGACCACCATAAAGAACGTAATTACCAAATTTCGGTCTACATTCACTCTTTTGGATGCCAAGCCACCGACAAGAATGAGAAGAGTTCGTACAGAAGAAAATATTGCTGTCGTTGAGGCCAGTGTCGAAGAAAACGACAATTTATCGATTCGTCGTCGTGCTCAGCAAATTGGACTTTGTCCATCGACTTTATGGAAAATTTTACGTAAAGATTTGGGTTTGGTGCCATACAAAATTCAATTGGTGCAAGAATTAAAGCCACACGACCATCGTTTGCGCCGTGAATTCAGTGATTGGTCGTTAAATCAATTGAACGAAGATCCATTTTTTTACCGTAAAATTCTCTTCAGTGATGAGGCGCATTTTTGGTTAAATGGATACGTCAACAAACAAAATTGTCGCATTTGGAGCAAAGATAATCCACACGCCGTTCAAGAATTACCAATGCATCCTGATAAATGTACTGTTTGGTGCGGTCTATGGGCTGGTGGGATCATCGGTCCATATTTCTTTAAAAATGAGGAAGGACGACGCGTTACCGTGAATGGAAATCGATACAGAACCATGTTAAATGAGTTTTTGTTGTCAAATCTTGAAGATATGGATATGGATGAAATGTGGTTTCAACAAGATGGTGCCACTTGCCATACAGCACGTGAAACAATCGACTTATTGAAAGAAACTTTCAACGACAACATTATTTCGAGAAATGGTCCGGTGAATTGGCCTCCGCGTTCGTGCGATTTGACGCCACTCGATTACTTTTTGTGGGGATACGTGAAGTCATTGGTTTATGTGGATAAACCTCAATCGATTGACGCTTTGGAAACCAATATTCAACGTGTCATTGCTGACATACGCCCTCAAATGCTTGAAAAAGTGCTGGAAAATTGGACCTCCAGAATGACATTTGTGAAAAATAGTCGTGGTAGCCATATGCCAGAAATTGTGTTTAAATGTTAAATGCCAAAAAATTATCTACCAAATAAAAAAAAATTTTGGTCATTTCATAATTTTATATGTGTTTTATTCAAAATAAAAATCGGCAACCTCTTAAAAAAACACCCATTTAAACACACATTATAAACACGAACACACATTATAAACACGAACCATGATATTTATGTGGTCAAACAGAAACAAGTAAAATTATAATTTGTTTTCGGTCTTTAAATTTTGTTTTTATCTTTTATTGAATTTTTTAAATAAATAATAAATTTTGTATAATTAATATCGGATGACACAACACCATAATTCACGAGACACTGATATATATATAATACATATGTTGAGAAAAGTGTATATACTCGCGTCTTGAAATAGCATTTAACTAATCCACTGTCATTTTCAATGTTGATAAATCAGCTGTGTCAGGCACAACTGTGTGTCACCCTTTAATCAAATACACGAACATTTGTTTTGTTATGAAACGCAACCATGACGAAGTCATGCGCAGTAACGAATTTCAAAATACTCGCGTAGATAGGGGTGAAAATATATCGATATCACACTGTTAAAAATAAAATCACGACAGTGTGTACATTCGAAGGTTCAAAAACTAAAATAAATAAAAATAAATTAAAATTATGTTTTAATAGTCGGAAGCACACTTGAAATACTCTTAAAATTGTAAAACTACGTCACATTATGTACACATACGTAGACGTAAGAGGACACACTATACATATACAGTGTTAGAAAATAGTTGACGTCCACCACAGTCATATTGTTAATTTAACAGTGTAAAATAATTAATTCGCTTTTCAATGAAATTCCGAAACGAAAACAAAATGCGGTCCCACCAAACTGTTCATTACTCCAGCAATTCTTGTCACAATCGCACGCGTCTCCGTATATATTGTGTCAAGAGTGGATTTAACTTATAATTTTCTTATTCAATAAATTATTGAAATTATTTTATCGACCTAAGCAGTGCTAAACGTCTTAAATTAATACATGTGTTATGTGGAAAACAAATTAGATCGATAATATATATATTGTGTATTGTGTGTTTAACTCGAGACCAGTGTAAAAGAAAATTGTATAATTTAAGTGAAAATGGTTTTATCTAATGGCCACACGACAAATGGTAACTTGCCAAATCTTAATACAGGAACGAAGTCAAAACAAATACCGACATGGATGATAGTTTTAAATACTATCGTTGATGTTATTGCATTTTTAAGTGTTTCAATAGGATTTATAGTTCAAGTAAGTACATAATATCTATATATAAATCTTTCAAGGTCATTGTATAGCAAATAAATAGCTTTTAAAACAAAATAATTTATTGACTCAAGTGACGACTTCATAAACTATTATTATTTACACGTCTCATAAGTTTCCTAAGAATTTCAAATTTTCGGTTGTATTTGTTTTGTTTTATATTAAAACATCACGTGCTGTAACTAACCATCATTACTTGCGGTTAAGCACAAAAAGCAGTTGCTAAATTGTTGTGTGGACAGTAATCCCAATGATATATATCTGTTGTATGTTATGATAATTGTTGTTTTTTTGAAATCAGTGCATTTTACTTTGGGCAAGGTTCAAAAATATTTCAGCTGATGCAGAATAGGTTGTTTTGGTGTCTTGAATCAGAAATATGTTATTACCACACGTTACCATATACTTTTAAAGGTATGTTACTTATAATAATATTGAGGACATCCGATGGTAGGGCAAATTACACCGCTAATCTTTGTCTCAACAGATTTTCCAAATTCATCCACTTCATAAATAGAATGTTTAATTTACCAACATCAATTACTTAAACAAACACTTCTCTGAATCTCACATTTATCAGGAACTTGAACTATTGTCCAATATTTAGACATGTTTAAAATCTACGACTGCCGCTTGAAGTGATTCTTTTAAACCTCCTGGATTATCAATCAATGATATCATTATTTTGCTTAATACGGGATTGCATTGATGTCTAAAAGCATTTGATCATTCGCATATGAGTCATCAAAATATCACTTAAAAAAATATTGATGCCCCTTAGAATCAATTATGTTTGCATATAAACCAGTTGCAACGTGTTGATTTTCTTCTATCGATGTAGAGAAATTGTTACTGGGGATACAACAAAAGATAATCTTGTATGAAGATTATAATTTCATCTAAAATACAAAAACAAATTATTAGTACTTAAATAGATTTAATACTTTTGGATCTTTGTTTATACAATATACCAGACAAAAACTATCCCGCCCCTCTCACATTACAATAATATTTAAGCAAATGACAAACCCTGTACCAAATTATATAAGCATCCATATACCAAATAAGCACCTTAACATCATCCTTTCGATAATGCATGCCATCTAATCTGAAAAAACTCCTGTATTATTTGAACTTCTTGATTTGCACTTCAACCAATCTTGTTGTATAGATTAATTGAATAAATCATGTTACAGGGAATCCATTCTCTTCCATTCCTATTCTGTTTGAATTGGTCGTCAACCATTAAATGTAAGTCAGTATACTAAGCCATCTATCAGTGACCCAATATGATTTTTCCCCAGGAAGTTCTATCCTCACAAATATTACTGAGTTTGTCATTTGCTAGGCGGTATGCTCACCAATTTCGGAAGATTTCGACTTGATTATAATTATGTAAAAGTACCCAATGGGTTTCGAAAAATTTAAGCAACAGTCAAAAATCTGTTGAAAAGGCAGACATGTTATCAATCCAATTACCGCAATGTTATCTGATGTGTTAGTATATGCAGATGAACTGCAAATGACACAGGAAATACGAGTTAATGTTTCATAGATACCACGACAAAAACAAGCATATCGACCTGAGGTCACACGACGGCAAATGTCGACCAACATTGGTGATTGGTCTAAATAACAAATGAGATTGTACATAAAAAATATTATACTTTTAGCACCGACGTTGAAAGGTCATATACACCATATTGCAATGTTGAACAAGTGCCTCAATTATAAGAAACATCCAACCAATTATTGACGAAATACGTCACCTTTTCTGTGGTTCACCAGTTGACATTCTTGCTTTTCGGAAACTTTTTTGTCCTCCAATGTCTCAGACTCAACTCTGGACATTGAGGGATTTAATCTAGTTAGGAAAGATAGGGTAGATTCCCCACTTGGTTATGGTGGGCTGTGTATGTTTATAGGTAAACACCTGTTGTATAAACCTGTAAATATACCTCCTTCTATTTCTCGAATGTTGGTTTCCGATCTAGAATTCATATTTGTTTGCATTTTTGTTAATAAACGTAGATATTTATTTGGGACTGCGTGTACAACCCACCTATAACAAGCAAGAGGTGTTATACACAGTTTAAAAAATCCCTACTAGATATTGAACTTTTATTAAGCTATCTCACCTGCCAGTATGATGAAATATTCATCTCAAGTGACTTCAATTTTGATTTACTACAGGATAGTATGTTCTCTCGAATGTATTTGAATATTTTGCTCAGTCTTAATGTATCAGTACATAATACTGGTGAGCCAACTTATTTTTGTCCAACCACTAACGGTATCGCTTCTTCTCTTATTGACCATGTTTCATCGTTCACCGATAACTCTATTTCTTTTTTCAATCAATTATCTATCGGTTTAGGATCTCATCATGACCTACTAATTGTTACTCTCGCCCGGAGCCTAAAAGGTTTAGTTTTAGGGATTTTTCTAATATATATGATTCTCATTTCGCACTAGTTTGTAGCTCTATTCCTTGGGATAACATTTTTTCTCTTGATTCCTCTACTAGTCAAATCCAGCTTCTCAATGGATTTATTAATTCAGTTTTCGATAGTTGCGTTCCTCTTAGATCAGTGGTAATTAAACCTAATTCTTCTTCATGGATGTCTGGAGAAACTATGGATGCAATCAGATTTAGGGTAGATAAATTTCGCTTATGGAAAGGATTAGGAGATAGTAAGATATTTTTAGTCTACAAACAAGCTCGCAATAGGGTAGTAAGATTAACTAGGGCAGCCAATATGAGAGGAACGCAACTATCGGAAACTGAATTAATAAATCCATTGAAAAGGGCAGTAAGATCTATTGTTAGATCCTAGGGTAGTAAGATTAATTAGGGCATATCTTCCTCCTAAGGTTTTTTGGCGTAATGTTCGAAATCTAGGTCTAGGCAGGTGTAGAAATAATGGTATTTTAGATTTTAAAGCAGGGGATATCAATTCTTATTTTATTAGCTCGAATCCAACTTTGGTTAGTCCTGTTGTTGATCTTAAATCTGAAGAGTGTTCTAACTCTTTTTCATTTTCTAATATTTCCTTTGATGAGTTACGGTCTGCTGTTTGGAAAGTAAAATCGGAATCTTCTGGTCTTGATAGGGTTAGTTTAAAATTGATGAAACGAAATTTTCTCAAAAATTAGTCTCAAAATATTTATTACACATTTTTAATTTTATCTTAACCTCTTCTTCGTTTCCTGAGCAATGAAAACTCAGTAAAATAATTCCAATTCCAAAAATTAGCAACCCTGTTGAGTTATCCTAATTTAGACCTGTCAGTATTTTAAATTCCATTTCCAAAGCCTTTGAGACTGTAGTGAAAAACCAAATTCAGTCCCATTTGATAATAGTTTACTTAATGTCTTTCAATCTGGTTTTAGAAAATGTCATGACACGAATACTGCATTATTGAATATCAGCGATGATATTCGGCGTAGTATGGAAAACAGGGAACTGACTTCTCTCACTTTATTAGATTTTTCAAAGGCCTTTGATTCTTTGAATCACAACATTCAAACAAGCTTATCGCACAATTTAAATTTTCCCTTTCAGCTGCTAGATTAGTTATAAATTATTTATCGGACCGTTCACAGACAGTTTTTTTTGGTAGTTGTTATTCTAATTTTCTTCCAGTTACTTCAGGTATTCCTCAAGGTTCGGTACTTGATCCTTTATTATTTTCTATGTACATTAATGACAGAATCCTCGTTTCACCATTGTTCGTTTCACATTTTTGCTGATGATGTCCAAATTTATAGAAATAGTAAGTTAGATCAGCATTCTATTGTTAGTAATATTTCTCTGGTTAACGAGGATTTAGATAGAGTATATAATTGGTCTATTTCCAATGGACTTGTCTTAAATGCTAGTAAATCGCAATCTATTGTTATTTACAAAAAATCGTTAGATACCTTTTCGTTTCCTTGTATTAATCTTAATGGGTCAGTCATTCCGTTTTCAACTACTGTTAGGAATTTGGGGATAGTTTTTAACAAAACTCTTACATGGGGTGATCATTTAATAAAAGTTAGTAGAAAGGTTTTTGGTTTACTTAGTTGTTTGTATAAAGTGGTAGGGTTTGCGGATAGTCAGTTTAAAAAGAGAATGTTTATGTCCTATCTCCTTCCGCATTTTCTTTATGGTGATGTTGTCTTATTTGGTATGTTTTAGGAAAATATGTCTATTCTAAAAAGATGTTTTAATGTGTGCACTCGTTTTATTTTCGGAATAAGGAAATTTGACCATATATCACCCTATACTAGGCTTGTTCTTGGTTGTAGTTTAACTGGTTTTTATGAGTTTCGGATTTGCGCTTTTATTAAGAAGTTACTCAAAACTAAAAAACCAAATTATTTATTCAAAAAATTATTATTTAGCAGGTCGCATTACGCCAATCTACGATTGCTGCCTGCGAGAAATTCTTCTAGGTCTTTAAATTCATCTTTTTCTGTTAGAGGTATTTCTCTATGGAATTCTGTTCCATACAGTGTTAGGAGTTTGAGATCTGCCAATAGGTTTCTTGAATGGCGTGTCTGAATGACAATATAATTAGTTTAAGTTAATTGTTAAATTTTTTTTTTATATATTGTCTGATCCCTGCTGCTCATCCACTTGTAAATGAGCTTGTTCTCAAAATGGGATGTGCGTGCATGGTGTTGATCTTTTGAAATAAAAAATTTAAGTGGTTTTTATGCCTAATGGAAGTAATAATTTTTTTACAAGTTACTTTCATATGCGCTTTTTCTTTTCTTAATCAAAATTATAAGCAATATATATATAAATAAATAAATATATATAAATAAATAAATAAACATCCACCTTGATCAAAAAGTTCCCGGAATTTATTCAAAAAATTTAAAATAAAGTTTATTAATCTAAATATATATTGTCTCCTTCAAAGTAATCCCCATCCAAGCTTGATCCAATCCTCATAACATTTTTTATATTCGGGTTTCGGTATGTCCATCAGTGCTTCCTGCGATTTTTCCATTATTTCCTCTCGGGTGCTGAAACGCGTTCCTCGTAATGTCACAGGACGCCAAAGAAGGTGAATTCGGTGGCTGTTGGATGGTATTTGTTGCATTTTTCGCCAAAAATTATGAATAATGATAGCACTGTGCGGCGATGCGTTATCATGGTGCAAAATCCATGAGTTTTCTGCCAACAATTCTGGTCTCTTTCGGCGAATTGCTTCACGCAAACGTCTCATAACGCCGAAATAATACTCTTTGTTTAAGGTCTGGCCTTCTGGCAAAAATTCATGATGCGCACCACATTGGTGAACGCCATTCACTTTCCTGACGTCTGGATTGCTCATAAACTCACGTCTTGTCTCCAGTAATGATCCTTTTGATGAATGTGGGATCGGATTCAGCCTCGCAAATCATGTCTTTTCCGACGTCAACACGGTCTATTTTTTGCATAATATTGAGGTCTTTTGGCACCAGCATTGTTGTTACACGACGGAAACCCAAATCATTAACCAACTATCTTGGACGGATCCATAGGCAATGTTCAAGTCCTCCGCTGTCTTTCTGTCTTTTACTTGATCAATGTTTTCTTCGGTTTTCGATGTCGATGATCTGCCACTGCGTTCATCATCTTAGAATGACTCACGATCACTTCTAAACCGCTCGTGATCACTTCTAAACCGTTTTTTAGAGAATCGTTGCCGACACACTTTTCACTTTTTCGTTGTGGAAACAAATTTAATACAAGGTCGTTGTTGCAAATTTAAATCCATTTCTAAAATTGTAAATAATCGCCAACACACACAGAGATACATGTAATCTTGACTACGTAACTTTTGCAAATGTCAAGCTTTGACTCTCAGATTTAGAGGGAATATCAACAACAGATGTACTAAACAAAACAAAAACAGAACTCAAATCGGAACGATGGGAGCGCCACACGGTGGTTACTCCGGGAAATTTTTGATCATGGTTATGTTATATGAATATATATTTTTTCTATAAAATTATAAATCGAACTGTTCTAGTACAGCTCCAGAATTGGATACATTACTTCCAAATAAGTTGAAAGGCCTTGTTATTAGCTATAGTACCTTTCATGTTGTGATGCTGCTTTTTTCCTAACGTGGCATTTAACTCGGTTAATTTACTGTAGTAAATTATTACTACTATTGAAAGCGGTATTGAAATCTTGTACACAAATTTGAAACCAGATATATTGGTAATTGGTTTTAACCATTTCACTAATAATTTCTGAAACAACTTGGAAATAGAAGGTCACAAAGATATCAGTATGTCAACTCGGTTGACAATATAAAACCGATTTTGTTATAGAAGCAAAGACAATCGAATTTGCATATATAGACGTAAACGGAACATAAATGGGGAAAGAGATTTGAATTTGGATAGAAATTTAAGAATAACGTTGATAATATTTGACACATGGTACAAATATTTTTCTGATCTACTTATTATTTTAGGTCTTTACTCAACCCTTTTACTTGAGTTTAGTGCATTAATCAAGAGATCATTTGCGCATCTCTTCATTCTACCTGTTTATATATTCGCCAACAGTGAGTCACATTATACTCATTGCACCATCTGATTAATTATGCTAAGACTCCTCGGTATTTTGAAATACCCAAAACCGATACATCACCACAATTAGGTTTTTGTTTTTGTCAAATTTGGGAAATTCTTGATTTCCAAGGAGATCTGCATTCGAACAGAATGACATTACATAATTATTTGTGTTTAAGATTTGTGTCTTTATAATTAAAATTAAAAATCCAATATGATTTATTTTTGGCATACCGAGTGTGTATTGTGCACTGTAAATATGACATCAAATGCTACGATAAATCAAACAGACGTCATTCGTTAATTAGTAGTAGTTCATATAATATATGGATTTATGCAAATTTTAAGATTTGGATAATTTTTTTGTTCTGCTAAAATAAAACCAAAATGAATGCTAGCTAAATCATCCGAAATTTCCCTGCCACAACGTTGCATAAACTTATCAGTTTTCTTTCCTCACACTTTGATTATTAAGTCATTTTTTTGTTACGACTTATTATTTACAATGAATAGCTGCCTGATTATTTATTTTTAGATCAATCTAGTTCAAGACTAAATTATGTATTTTATTACTTATATAATTATATAGATCAATCTTACAGTGATGTGCAACGTTTGATGATTAATTTCATTTTGTTGCATTACAAAA
This sequence comes from Tipula lateralis, assembly GCA_963932295.1. NCBI lineage: Eukaryota > Metazoa > Arthropoda > Insecta > Diptera > Tipulidae > Tipula > Tipula lateralis. Next base: position 96,015,604 of record OZ010736.1, read on the forward strand.
TAATTTAATTTGTTATTAACATCTTATTTTTATGATTTCTCAACGTATCCAAGACGTAACCCTACACATTGTTTTACTTCGAAAATTCTACATAACCGGTGTCCTATCTCTACAGTTCAAATAGGGTTTGTGTCTTAGGAGTAAATCAACTCTGTATAGTTACATGCAATGTCAAAAGTTAGTAAAGGTTCAAACCAAAAATATTTGCCGAAATGTAGACTACCAAATTATGGTTTATTTAAAAGTGAGACATCTACTTTTTTGTGGTTTCTAGTGAGATATTTTCTATACCTAAAAATATAAAGATTAATCAAAGACTATCTGACTTTAGGGCTTTGTATTCATAAAAACGATATTTTTTATACATAGTTGATGTGCTATAAAAGAGAGGGCAAAAAGTTACGACTTACTTGTTACAAATAATCATGTATGTATCGCTGTTGGAGTGCAGAACTCATGGACTGATCTATAATTTCTGTCCAATATGTCGAGAATTTTCGGCCCATTATATTTGAAACCAGTTTTGGGGCTTAGTATTTCGTCGTTAACTATTTAATGTTTCCTTTAAATGAGGATGTATTGGGTTGGAATCTCAACAGGAGTGGGATGAAAAATAGGAATTTCCAACATTTGGTGTGGTCAGTATGAACACAACTATGATCCCTTAGTGGCTGAATATCCACCATCTTTCCATCGATATGTGCAACATTTTTTGTCCCTCAGTCTCAATTGTCTGAGTTAAGCATTGTGGACTATGTAAATATGTAGATCTTTTCAGTAAGTCGGACGTTAAAAGAGAACTGCACTGTAGCTGGGACTGTTTCGGCCCCAAACCAAATTCTACAGCTATGTATGGTAATTATTCATGCTCAAAGTTTCAGACAGTTTACAAATTCAAGTTGCAACACAAAACTATTTGAATTGTCGATTTGTCAAGGTAACTAGTGTTCGTTTGGTTTTCATTTATATGCATTATTTATTGTATATAGTTGTGAAAACATAAATATTTCTTTTTTGAATTAATTAAAATGATTAATTATGTTACAATAATGTGTGAATGTTAAGCGCATACCATGTTGTTAAACGTTACAATTTTGAATGGCAATAAAATTGCAAGTCAAGGTAATTCAGAAAATGACAATGAAAATGTATCAACTTGAATGTATCGATAACGCCGGTTGTTTCACTGCTACTTTCCGAATTGTGATTTACCAGGCTGTGCGTAGTGCCTATCTTTTTCTTTTTGATGGCCTTCACAGTCCATTGGTAAAGCCATTGTTTGCTCGTACCGTGTCAAAAATATGACTCCATCGGTTTCGATCACGAGCCAGCTCATCAAACTGTTGCAAGCAATTAGAAGATGTCAGGTCACTCTTTACACCATGGAGAGCTCGTTGCCTCATACTCAGGCTCGGTATGTGCCATCAACTTCGCGTTTTGGGCCATATATCACACGCATGTTTCTTCTTTCGAATGTTAGAAGTCATCTTTCTACTCATCCGTGAAGGTCCAACTCTTACATCCATACATGGCAACGGGTCTGATCAACACTCTATACAGTTTCAGATTATCCGCATTTGCAAGATATTTTGTTTTCAGAAGTGGACGTAGAGGATATAAAGTCCAATTACCAGAGTATAGGCGAACCTTGATATCCTCTCCCACACTATTATCGTGAGTAATGAGAGATCCAAAATACGTGAATCTCATTACTTCTTCAAACGTTCGGTTACCACTAGGGATCAGATATTTAGTTTTTGACTCATTGATTTTGAGACCAACGGAACCTGAACATTGTTCCAGTAGATGAAGTATCTCTTTCACTCCGTTGCCATTTAATCCAATTACACAGATATCATCTTCATATGCAAACAGTTGATTGGATTGTTGGAATAAGATATTGTCTTGAGGTGTTACACTTTTACGAACGACGTATTATACATGAGATTGAAAAGAATCGGGGACAACGCATCTCCTTGTCGAACACCAGAAGTAATTGCAAAAGTTCTCGATAGCCTGTTCTCAACTTTGACACAGGATTGTAACTGCATTACTTTAATTTTACACGGATGTACTTATTGGTTTGATGTTCCTAAATATTCAAGCGCATACCATAGCCTCTCTCGATTGATCGAGTCATAGGCTTGCTTGTAATCTAGAAATACCTGGTTCACATCGCGAGTTGTTTCGTAGTACTTGTAAACAATCATTAGTGAAAAAACTTGATCAGTGACTGGCCGAATAGGAGGACAGTCGTCATCAAACCTATCATTTTTGGGCGTAGTTTTCACTATACCGAGAATGTGCTGGGTAGCATCAATACTTCAAAAACACTGTTCACTTCTTCAGATTAGCAAATAGATCGCAAAATGCTACTGCTGACAAGAAATTGATATTTTCGTTGAGCTATCAGACCTTCAAAGGAGAATCGCGTTGTATATTTCCCTGTTCTCCCAGACTTGTACGAAAATTTACTTCGTAGCTTTGCAGTAACCAGATAGCGGTTACTGCCTACGAATTTTGTTGGCGACCGATAAGATCTCACGTCTTGGACATCCCGAGCCCACTTCTTTGAAACTAACACATGGTCAATTGGGCTTCGAGATGTTTTACGTGGATGTGTCCATGTTTCTAAGTGAATATTTTTATGAGGAAAGAATGTACTAGCCACTTTGAGATCATGAGCGATCGCAAAGTACATCATTCTTACCCCATTTCCGGTCACAGTTTCGTGTCGGGAGTACGAACCTATATTATTACATAGCCGGTCTGATTTCTACCAGCTCTAGCATTAAAGTCACCAATCTCCAATCCGACATCTTGCTCTTGTATAGAAAGATTATCCAAATTATTGTAAACTGAGTCTTTGTCTTGGGGTTGGCTTACATCAGATGGGCGCATGTGAATAGGCAGTTAAAAAGTTGGCAAATCTCATGTGCAAGTGAAGCTAACACATTCAATTATCGACTGTTTGGAAGTCCAACAAGGTTTTTTTTATCTGTGGCCCAATGAGAAATCCAACTCCAAAATTTCCGAGGTCATATCCGCTGTGTAGCAATGTACAGCTTTGAGACACATGATCTCCCCTTTTAGGCCATCGAGTTTCTTGGAGAGCTATGAGTTCCAGCCGATACTCCTTCATACATGTGATAAGGCCGTCAAACGAGCCAGGTTTTCTAAGTGACTGCATGTACCACGTGTCGATCCTCAATCTCATTCCGAGTACTTAAGCGGAAGGTCATTGTTGTTTTGGCGGTATTCGATTTTTATGGTTTGTTGACATTTTTAACATATTTTGTTGTTTTTTACGGATGCGGTCGCCAGCCCAGCGATCCTACCATATTTAGTCACCTTCTATGTCAAACTCTTGATCCTGGGGTGTTATTTTATGGGTCTTATGTTTCGTTCGGAATATTTACGAAACATGGAAGCTTCCACCCACAGGGGCTATCACATTTATATTATATTCAATATCTACGGTGGTAAATCGATCTGGATGGTCATATGAAGACACTAGATCACTGACTAATTTTATACATTTTAAGTCTATCACTTTACCTACTTATCTCTTGGACTACTTGATCGAGTGATGTTATTGAGTTTCAGACCAACAGAAGATATATACTTCTGTGACTGTAAAGATTCAGAGCTGTTCTAGACTTCCTTGTGATAAGTTGATAAATGAATGCAAATAACTATAAATACATCATTGATCGCAAGGATTATTCTCGATGATCCTTATGTAGATATAGTTTCAAACTTCAATCGCCGACGAATATGTAAGGGGTATTTTCATGACGGCTGCAGAAATTATGGGAGCCTGATACAAGCTCAATGGATTTTAATTGTGTTATAACTAAACTGACCTCTCCACCAGCTCCACCTGGGTGGTGAAATGTTTTTCTTTGTCTAAATGGATGATACGATCATATATCCATAAACATACCAACATTTCTATTTGCTTAATTATTTTAATGACATGAGATCATCTTCGATTACATTAAACCTTCTAGCTGTCACATAATTCAATTAAATTAAATCGCAAACCTATATTCTTGTTCACCTTGAAAAGTTGAGAACATCAGTTAAAATAAGATGATTGTCTGGTTTCGATGTAATTGGTTTTTACATATTCTGGACCAACCAGTTGTAATTAGAAGCTACGGATTACAACATAATCTGGTATATGTCACGAGCTTTTGTGACTAAATCATAATAATCATATAAATTACCAACTTAAGCGCTGTCACAATCGTTTACATTATGGTAAAGTAATGATCGTTTGGTTTTTTTTTTGCATTTTGCCTTAAAGACATGTCGCTGCTATATACTCGTAACAATTGAGAGACATTAAAGACGTAAGTTTTAAGTTTGTATTCGATTTCTAATTTGTTTTTTGTGTTTTATTTCGAATTTTGGTATTTTGTTGGAAATGCTTCTGTTACATAATCTCTAATCAAGTGATGAAAATTTTATTGATCGTTACTGAAGTGGTTTAGTAATATATGCGATGTGAGTCGTATCAAGATCGTTGAATGTATGTCAAATGCAAAATATATATTGTGTGAACGTTTTGAAGAAGCTATATATATATGATTGGCTATCGACATATGACTGCCTACTGTTATGCAGAATAAATTGCTTGACTTATTCTGATTCTAATTCGCTTTATCATTTGTCGCACAAATTACGATCAGTTCTGTCTTGTAATTGGTTAAATCTATATTATATATGAGAAATGTGACTGGAAGTATAAATATCATGTAATTGAATTCAATAAGAACATCTATTTTGAGGGAAACTTGCTATTGGCCAATATGTACATGGCCCAACTTGTTTTTATACATAATAAAGATTTATATTTAGATTGATGGTTCCTAGGAACCACGAGTGTCGTTCTCGATCTCATGTGATTTTGCATTGATATCATGTCCATTAGATGCCAGCAGAACTACAAACTCAGCCGTATGTTGAGATATGCGCTATAGGCCAATGTATATATGGCCGAACTTGTTCATGCTATAAACAGATTTGTATTGATAGTTCCGAGGAACTAAAAGTGTCGAGATCGATCTCATGTGAAATCGAATTGATATCATCTCCTCTAACTACAAGCAGAACTACAAAACCAGCCGTATTTCTAGGCTCTCGTTGTTCCTAGGAACCATCAATATAAATCTTTATTATATATAAAAAAAAAAACAAGTTCTGCCATTTACATATTGGCCAATAGCGTAAATCTCCACATACGGCTAGTCTGGTCGTTTTGCTCAAGTGGACATGAAAGCAATTCAATTTCACATGAGATCGTTTATAACTCTAATAATTTTTGGCAAAGATTAATAACAATTACTTTTGGATATATTAGATTTGGTTACACAAAAACTTTGATCTGGATTGAAAATCTCATTGATTATGATTTGTCAGTTTTTGTTTATAGAAGGTAGAGACTTGTTCGATCTTGAGTACTTATTTTTCGATTTCAAACAATTACACCTTTTTCTGAAATGATTTTGAAAAATCCTGGGATAGGATGAAATAAGTATTACCTGATGAACATTTTATTTTTTTCTGAGGTGAGATCCTGGGATAACTTCACACACTTATGCCAACTATTTTACAACATTACCTTTATTAGTCTCATTGCAATGGTGTACAGAGTCATTCAAAGAGGTCGTAGGGTGACACATAGATGGCGTACTACAATTTTTGCCATATGATTTTTGTTTAGTGTCCTAACCTTCAAACGATTCATGTATAATTTGACAGCAATCTAACTATCTGTGTGGAGCGACTTTTGTTTTGAAAAAAAAAATGGAAACAAGTGAATTTCGAGTTGTAACAAACCATTGCTTTTTGATTAAAAAAAAATCAGTGGAAACCAAACAATGGCTTGGTAAACATTATTCGAACTCTTCTCCATCGAGACAAATGGTATAGAGAAGTGGATTGCTGAATTTAAATGTATTCGTACCAGCACAAATGATGTAGAGCGCAGTCTATTATTCCTGAAAACATCAAAATAATCCACAAATTGGTTATGATCGATCGCAAATTGAAGATGCACGAGCTAGCTGACACTATAAAGATATCAGATGGAAGTGTTTTTACTATTTTACACAAACATTGGGGTATGCGAAAGTTCTGTGCAAAGTGGGTGCCGCGTGATCTTACAGTCGACCAAAATAAATCGACCAATGCAATAAAATGGAATTCTACCGTCGATATATGACAATGGATGAGACATGGCTTCACAATTATATAAAAATAATCAAAGCGAGCAAAGACGCAATACTCTGCCGGTAAGGTGATGGCGTCTGTATTTTAGGATGCGAACGGAATAATATTCATCGATTATCTCTATCAACAGCGAGTATATTACTGTGCACGTTTGGATCGATAGAAGGTTGAATGAATTAAATAGCAATGAAACGGCCATATTTGCCAAAGAGAAAAGTGTTTTTCCCCTACCATATTCTTCAGATTTAGCCTCCAGTGACTTTTTCCTGTTTTGAGATGTCAAGAGAATGCTTGCTGGAAAGAAATTTAGGTCCAATGATGAAGTAATCGATGAAACTGAGACCTATTTTGACGTGAAAGAGCAATCGTACTAAAAAAGATGGTATCGAAAAGTTGGAAAATCACTATACTCGTTGTATCGTCCGCTAAAGCAACTTTGTTGAACAATAAAATCGAGTTTTGTCAAAATTTTGTTTTTTTCTTACTTATCCTACGGACTTATTGAATGACCTGTTCTATAGGTTAGGACAGTATTGATTTCTCGGATCTTTCGGCGGTTGTGATAAGTATGATATTCAGAGCACCACTAACACACCACAAAGGCCAAAGTCTGAGCATAGTTAACAATTTTTGGTTGACCGTTGTACTTGAAGTTGACTTCTAGAACGCAACTCCTCTATATATACACCTCATATAACTGGGGTGTAAAGTCAACATATAAGATTTTAGTCCACATCGTTATCAAACCACGCCCGTTCGAGTTTTATAACTGGAAATTTATGCCCAAAGTTTAAATAATTGGACCTAACATGTCGTTTTGGGTTGTACCTCAAATAACAAATTTGCGGATGAGGACACACCAAGGTTATTGTTTAAAGCTAAAGTATTTTGAAATTATTGATCGCAGAGTGAAGCAAAACGACATTTTTGATCAATAAAAATTGTGTGATATCCGCATTGGCATCGACGTGTTTCAATGTTTTGTATTTTGATTTGATAAACGAAACTGACAAAATTTAACTCTAAAGCGCACTATAGAGATATTTACGGAAACGATAAGTTCACGAGTTCAATAATAAAGAATGTTAGAAAATCCATTTCCGTAGATGTCAACCTTAATGGTGAGTTTACTTATAGGTCATTGACGGTATATTGTATTATTTATATGACATTGCAAATATATTTTGAGTGGGATGTCTCAACATCGGCATATGAAACTTATATTAGTGTGAACGCTGAGTTTAAATATTCAGACACGTCAAAAGGCCAGGAAAGGGTAGTCAACTAGAATAGGCCATATCTTTATAACCAACATTTATTTATTTCGTTTCTTCGATTCGGTTTTGAACACTTTCAATGACGTGATGAACGATTAGCTTCGTTATTTTCTTAATAATTCCACTCCTTGATCGCAGTAAGCAGTTGCACTAAAACGATTATTGCTTGATTAACATTTGGTCTTGTCCCGTTTAAACAAAATAGCCTTCTATATACGCCGAATGAACCAGTTTTTTTGTGCCTTTAAGTATGGGGCGAGGGAACTTCGTCGTGATAATTAAGAATAAGTTAAACCAAAGTGGCCAGTTTATATAATGGCGTGAGGGGAAATATACTCGACTCATCTTTTCTGGAAAGAAGAAAGGAGACTTGGAATAAAGTACAAATTTTCCTATCACTAACAAGGTGCGATCTCTTTACCTCCCAAAAACACTCGTTTCAGATGAATTGTATCTAAGCATAGTCGCCTTTGGATACTTAAAATTCGACCAGCAAACAAAACCATGTATTTGCATTCTTTCAACATTTTTGAAGCCCTCACTGATCTTATGGCTAATCTCACAATTTTATCAGTACACTCGTACCAGTCATAAATATCTCATCTATTTCGTAGGATTACGATAACTATTCTTTTTTTTTTTTTTTTTTTTTTTATATTTTATTCTATGCTATCTTTTTTGGGGCTCAAGGCTCTCCCAGCTCTTTCGCAGTTCGCTTATTTACGTCCTACTTTACGCCTTAACGGCCTACTTTACTCCTTAACTCGAGGACGTACGGCTATAGGTCCGATTTTCATAGAACCATCTGCGCATTGCATAGCTCCACGCCAGCCTATAGTACTGACATGGAAGATGGGTCGGCCCATGAGTTCTGCACTCCAACAGGGGGTCATAGATGTGTTCATTAACACCACCGATCGTAATCAGATGGTGAAAAATCCCTTTTGCATCCTGCCCCTATCGGGATTCGAACCCGGTACCTCCCGCTCCAACTGCCACAGCTTTAACCACTGAGCCACCTGGGCGGTGATAACTATTCTTGTCAATCCTATTGGTTTTAAAGAAATCATTATGATCGTATTTAAGTTCAGATCGTATATTTAAGTCCGTTTGTCGCTCTCGTGGCAGAGAAAGTATCGTGCTTGCTCTGTCATTCGAAGGTCTCGAGTTCGATTCCCGTGTTGGTGACCAAACATCAATCACGATTGAGTGTTTTTAATCTGTATGTTTATGTCGGTTGAACCGTAAGTCCTAGTGGCATTGAGTTCTGGAATAATTTCCACCTTCTTTGATTTTAAAGTCCAGATTACGCCGAAATGAATGTACGGTTAAGTGAGGACTTACCGTTCTGGAAAAATTGAAGTAAAGTCTTTTGGTGTGCTTAATCCTACAATTTTACGGAATCTACGATACCCTGTTGGACTATAGTAACCTCATGGGCCCATCTTCCATGCAGCTACTATAAGCTAAGCAATGCAATGTGCAGATGGTCTATGTAAATCAGGCCTTTATTTATACGTCCTCAATTTGGCATTCGAAGTAAAATAAGTGTTGGGAGTGTTTCGGCCCCAAAACAAGTAATAGAGATAAAGGCATACAAACCCAAACAATTGAATGGAATATACTGACAGATATTCTGTTTAAAAGTCGTACTCTGCGTGTAATAAACATAAATCTTTGTAAACGTCAGGCAGCCTATAAGATCAAACCTGATAATATCATTTGCTGAAACAGATAATACTAACTTCGCCAGAGGTAGTTTGATCAAACTCTTCTTCAAGGGTTTTGACTTTTCTGGTCACTAAAGTACAATAAAGAACTTTAACAGATTTAAGGCTGTACTTGGTTTACGTTTACCACATCTTCCATGTACCCAAGTTATACAAGTCTTTGAAAAGAATCATATCGCCTTGGGTTTGGTGGCGATTGTTATTGGTCATGGACATGGTCGATTTAACGATTATCTTCATCACATTTCTATCACAGGATGTTATGTGGTATAACTATCTTGAAAAGGATGATGTTTCCATCCACTTTGTTTGCACCTGTCTGGCTACTGACAAAAGTAGTTCCTTATTGTCACTTCGAAGTTAATTGCGCTAGTCATATAATGCCCTTCCCTTGGTCTAAGCTTGTTCAGTTTTCCAAGGCCGCAGTGTGCATGTTTCATGTAATGAACGCCTGTGGAAATCATACGATGGAATGTTATTCGGAACATTGGAATATAATAAAATCAATGGTAATCGACACTTCAGTACCCATGTTGAAAACTATCTAGATCTATAATCCATTTGTTGGATATGCATCCGATAGCTGGTATTAGAGAACACATTATGAGAATACACGCTGGAAACATTCTAAACTATACACAGTACAGACTTCCACCTAAGTATAGCAGCGCTATCCATATGACACGTCATAATAATAATGACAAACCATTACTATAGATCGTGATCAGTTTATTACGTTTCTCCATTTATCAGACCTCAATAGAAGTCTTAACCTCGGTGACTTGTATGAAAATGTCTGTCGTAATTTTGGCCTACCACTACCGATCACGGTCTACTTACTATGTTGAAGACCGATTTTATCTTAACTAGCTATCGATGCAGATTTTATTCGAATTGGTTGTAAATTTTTATCGTAACCGCAGTAAATCTATCAGCTTACAGTGAATAGATATTAGGCTGTTGCCAATGCGGATTTCATTCTTATCGATTTATAACCGATATCACTTTAAGTATGGTGATATAGAAATATGCTATGGTATAAGAAGTTCGATTTAGCACAGTTTATTTATATACTTTCAACACACTTTCGACGTTATCCAGCGTGGTACATAATGACACGTTTGTCATATTCTGAACCTCTCGAGGTAATTTTGAAACACCTTTTTCCTATGATTTTACTACGATGAAACATTTCATGATGAGAAAATTTCATATAAAGTGATTTGATCGAGAACTCCTTAAAATCTGATATCCTCAAGGTCGTTAGTTGATCCTCAAATTGGAATTGTGATCAAAAGCAGTTCAGTCTATGGGAAAAGTATGAAGAATAGGAGCACAAGAAGTGCTCAACAGTTTCTTTATCTCCTCGGCCACTCTGTTCGATGTTTGCGATGTTCCGAATTTCCATTCGGAACAAATGATTACTCAGAGAACAATGGCCTGTGAAAATGCTATCAAGATCCTTAAAGTGCGTCTATCATAATTCAAATAGGACTGGGATCTTTACTAACTTATTGATCCAAAGAAGATTTTGGATAGTCTACAAGAGATGAGGTTATCCTATGTCTTCTGACGCAAAAATGATAGTCGTCATCTCTTTTAAGAGATAATGACGTCACTCCTAAAGCGGGCTCAGGTCCCACAAAAGCTGCGCCCAAACGGGCTAATTTATCAGCCAATACCTCTCATTTGATACCCATGAGGCTTGGTATCCATGGTAAAGTCTAACTCTTTTCAAAATGCCTAGTCGATTTAAGGTAACTATTGTTTCCAAAACAAGTTTTGATGAAACAGTATTGGAAACAATTGCCTTTAGAGCAGCCTGGCTGTCAGAAAGAATCTATATACCACGATCGCCGCAATTCATCTCCTTTGAAAAGAGTGCTGCTCTTAATTCAACGCTTTTTCTCTGCTGTTTAGGCGAACAGCTGTTTGCACTGCACACCTTCTGATCCAAAGTTCAAGCAGCAGCAGACCACAGCCATATCAAAAGCAGTAGTAGGTGTTGTGTTCATAGCCCCTACAATACACATACAAACAAATCTTTAAAGGGGATTTAGGTCTCTTTCCAACCCCACTCATTGTTCTAGGATCACCGAAACGTATAACCAGTACACGCGTCTGGGTTTCAGGCGCCAACAAGTAATGTTCCCAACCAGATCTTCGATACTTGACTTCCGAATGGACCAGGATTGTATGAACCTCAATTTTTGGAAGACTGTTTGTCAAAGTACTGCGTCTAGTGAAAAGAATCATCTCAGCTTGCCTAGCGTTGACTAATAGACCCTGATCACTTCACCAGGCTACAACGATTTAATCGCGATTTTCTACCAGTAAGTTTCGATAGTAACGTTCATGTTACCACAGAGAATTTTTTCGAGCAGTTGCCGTAGCGCTATCCACTTTTTCACAGAAAGATCTCCATTTCAATGTTTATTTACTTTGGATACATTTCTTGTACTGTCTTTGTGAAGATGTGTACAAGTCCCAATCTTCTGTTGTACCGGTTTTCATGGCTTTGTTTAGAAGTTTTCTTGTCTGCTTCCTTAGTCTGCCCAATTCCCTAGTCCATCAGTGTGTTCCAGTTCTTTTAAGTTTCCTTAGACGACAGCTCTTTTCATAGGTGCTGATTAGTGCTTCTTCAAGCTTGCCAGCTGCCCTTTCCATTCCTCCGTACTTTCTGATTTTCATTGCATATTTTTGTTTCGCCCTTCACCCAAATTTTCATATTTCTATTTTTAGTTTTATTTTGCGTTAATTTATCGAATTCTGTATTAATTTATTTTTTTGAAAACTTCAATTTATATAAAAAAAAATAAACAAATACATAAAAAAACCAATATTTAGAGTTTTCGCTATTCACTAACTGTATAAATTGGCACTGTCGTCACTAAAATGCCATGGGATGAGAAAAAATAGCTCATTCCGAAACCATGTTTAAACCAAGTTGCAAACCATGGTTAGCAGTGACACATTTAAACTAAATCATGGTTAACTCGAATCTGTAGTTACGAAACCAGATATGTGTCTTGAGTATTAGATCCGTTGTTTAAGATGAGAATCATACGTCGAAACAAGAATTTGGTTTGTATTGACATACCCCAGACAAACAATGGCCTTTAAACGGTTTATTATTTTTATATGAATAAATACCGCATAGTTTGTTCAGCTGATCAAACTTCACGGAATTGAATGCATACGCCAACTAAATACATACACTTGAGTTATTCTCGAAATAGGTACTCGTATGTACAAAATGTACAAAGGTATGTACATGACAATTATTGATTAATTATACTATATACTGTTTAACTGAATTATAATTACATATCTCCAATCAACAACATAAAAAACTTCATGTCATTGGATTAAAGTGGTCGTTTGAACAAGTTCCAAATATCGTATATAGTATATGTGACGTAATAAATTTCGTTCTTATTTTTCCCCGTTTATATGTAAGTCGGTGTGTAAAACGGTTCGATCACTGGGTGAGGTTCATTAAACAGTTCCATATTTGCATCTATAATCGACCACGATGAAATGGCATATAAAGATGTCGAAAAATCAATCTAAATTGCTAAACAACGATTAAAGTTGTAAATTAACATTGAAAATCAATCGACATCCAACTATATTCGGCGTTCAAGCAAGCAGCACTGATTATTTGTTATTGCGATTAGCGAAATCTTGCACAATGAAATATAGGCAGAATGGCGTACCTTGTAGGTGTAAATTTTCACAATAGCATCATATCGTATACAATCGAATTACAAAATTATCAGTTAAATAATCGGATTGTTGTCATCACATAATGTTGTTTGTGTGTACTTTGAAGCAAGTGATTTGGTATTTTGATTGATTATCGATCCCAAAATGCTTGTCCAACAAATAAATAATAATTTAATTTTTATTTTATCTAATCCACAGTCACTTTACTATCAAGTAGTTGGATTCCCAAAAAAAAGTCTAAATGGTGAATTAGCATTAGTAACGGGGGGTGGAGGAGGACTTGGAAGACTGGTAGCATTAAGATTAATTAAATTAGGATCAAAAGTTGTGCTGTGGGATATTAATCAAGATGGTAAGTTTGAAAAATTTCTTAAAGATACACCATAATGATATGAGATGTCGAAGTGTGATTCAAAATGGAATGAATTTGAAACGAGGCGGGATGAACACCTATGTATGACGATCTGTTGGGGTCTATGTCAGGCCTACGCAAATCGCAAATCGGTTGGGACTGAGTAAAGTTGGAAGTGCTTTATTTCATAACAGATTATAGATATTCATACTAACCATAGCTAAATCTTTGAGAGCTCCTCTTGGGAAATATTACCCGGTAGAAATTTTAAGAAAAAATTTATGTGAGTAAATTAATTGCAGCGCGCGTTGTGTGGCATTTGGCTCCGTCCTGTCAGCAAGATCAATACCAGTTAATCGAAGTACGAAAAAATTTCTAATCATGTTGAAAGGAGCATGAATACATTTCAAAATTCTTCTCTCTGTTTTTCATCCGATCTCGACTTTAAAATAGATATAGATTATATCAACAAAGGCGGGTTCGCAAAATCGTTCAGTTTATGATATCGAAAATAAAAAAAATCATATGGCTTATTTACAAATCATTTGGCTTCGAAATTCAGAATCCTCCCAATGATATGATCTCCATATATAACCAGCTTGTGATAATTTACAACGGATATTAGGACTCTTGACCGTCAATATAACTTTCGAAAGTAAGACTATTCCTATGAAAGCCTGCTCATCTCGAGTAACTGGTTCGATCGCCTACGACTCAACATTTCTATACCTAAACGATAATCAGTGAAAATGATTTGGGTCATAGTCTAATATTTCTGTAGCTTCGAGGACAATAGTTTTGAAAGTGTAATCACATTTTATATACTATTGACGTTGGAAGTTTCGAGCAAGAGATCCAAGGACTAATAGACTATTGAGTTGGTTGGAGCGAAAGAGATTTATTTGTGCTCGATTTAAGGATGCTTTTTGGCAAATTCCTTTGACTTTAGATTCAAAAGAGAAGAAAATAGACTGTTTAGTCACAAGTGAAACACTCGAAGAATATCTTTCGTTACTGGACGATAGTTCAAGTCGTTTAGCTATACAGCCATCACGAGGGCCGTCAATGTCGTCAAAAGAGAATTCCTGCTAAAAGGGATTTAATACTTTTGGTATGTAATTGGAGAAGGAGGATTGTTTGCTGAGCCCATTGGGTGAGGGTGATTAAAGAATACCTCGTACATCTTGATAAATAAGTTGCTAGGCGACAGGATAGTATCGTCTGTTTATTCGGGACTACTCCTCCCTACCTCTCCCTTTATCTGACCTAAAAAAGTTCAAGTGAAATAAAAAGCACAGACATTAATGGACAATCTTAAATTAGCTCTTAAGCATACTAAACTATTGATAAAAGGTCATTGATAGAATCCAATCTCAAAGAAGAAATTATATCTTGTAAATCTATACCGTACAGATAGCGTTGTGGTTAATACGTTTGCAACTATGCATCCAACGTTTCGGTGACCTAGATAATAATCAGTGGAGTTGGAGGTACACCTCTTAATTGACTTCAAAGGCTTGTTTGTCTGGTCATTGTATGAGCTATGCACACCACACTGCAGCTCTTGAAATGGCTGTGGGTCTGCTGTCGCTTGATACCTCTCCGGTAACGGTTTAATGATCTTTACTGACGAATCAGTATGCTATAATCTAGCTGCGGTGCCAGGTTATACTCACAAAATCATAAGGTCGAATTATCTATACCCCTTGGAAGGTATGCAACTGTCTTTCAGGGATTTTGGAAGCAGAACTCTTTGCAAAGGAGATGAACTGAAGAGATCGTCGTATCGGCATCCTTTCTGATAGCCCGACTGCTCTAAAGATGTTTCCAATACAGTTTCATCGAAACTTGTTTTGGAGACTTGTTTTAGAGATAATCACCCTAAATTGACTAGGCAGTCTGGATGAAGTAAGACTTCACTGGATACCCAGTCACTTGGGTATCAAAGGCAATGTATTGGCTGATAAATTAGCCTGGTTGGGCACAGCTTCCACATTTGTGGGATTTGAGCCCGCTTTAGGAGTTATTTCATTATCTTTTCGACTATCACTTTGGTGATCTGCACCAGAAGAGATAACTTCATCGCTTGTCGACTATACAAAATCTTCTTTGGATCAATAAATCAGCAAAGATCCCAGTCCTTCTTGAATTATGATAGACGCACTTTGAGGATCAAGCTGGGCATTGTTTCCTGAATAATTATTTATTCCGAATGAAAATTCATAACATCGTAAACTCCGAACAGTGTTGTGGAGGAGAAGAAGAAACTGTTGAGCACTTCTTTATACTCTTCGCATAGACTGCACTACTTTTGATCACAATTCCTATCGATCCTCAAGATCATCTGACAACCTTAAGGATACGAGATTACTTGGACTTTATTAGAAAAACAAACAGATTTCGGGATTGAAAGTGTACGTCTGGGAAGGGATGTCATAATGGGCCAATCGAGCATAAGTGACTGGAAAAAATGCATCTAAAGTTCAAATAACCAAGCAAAGGTTATTATAGATTCCAGACCCATCTATTTTGCATGTGCCCTTAAAAACGGTTCATCATATTAGTACTTCTACGATGATGAAGAAAACTAGGTAAAGTTATCTAGCTTTGGTAGTGGCTTACAATTGTTCACTTCTTTATGAAGTATATCTGCCGTTCCCAGCAACAATTAAGGGGCCACACACTCGTCGTCTGCCTTACTAGTATATTTGATTTGCATTTTTCTAAACCGCTCTAGTGACCAAAGCTTCTTATTTTTTGAATGATAAGGATGCTTCAGTTTTCTGAACTTTACACATAAATCCTCTGCCAAAACCTCTCCGAAAGTTTGGTGTTTTAAAAGACCTGAAAATCGTTTGGTGGTTGGTCCAATCGTCCGGAAGTTAATGAACGACGACTTCCGATGACGTTCGAAGACTGGCAAGTAAAAAGATGATATTGAAACCATTCAAAGATGGCTCCCATTATAGTTAAGATTAGTAAACCAAGAACCAGAAGCTATATGCTTATCTACAACAAAGAAAAGTGGCAACTCAGATCTTATAGAGACAAGACAGATATCCAATATCCGCCATTATATATAGCTTCGAGAATAATTGCATATAAAACCATTTATATAATTACAGGTTTTTAGACAGCTGTGATCAATTGAATTCAAATAACATCAAGCTTTTTAATATAAAAAAAACTATTTGCAAAAACCAAATTATAAAAGAATTGAACTTTGAGCTTTATATGATCAAGTTACAAACAAAACACACAATCATACATACACGTACATATATCATATAAGATTTCGCCATATTGAAATTTTTATATACTACATAATGTGGAGCTGCGTGCACTCAATTATTGTTAGCCAAACGTGTAATTAACCGCCATTCGATAAA
This sequence comes from Tipula lateralis, assembly GCA_963932295.1. NCBI lineage: Eukaryota > Metazoa > Arthropoda > Insecta > Diptera > Tipulidae > Tipula > Tipula lateralis. Next base: position 96,032,321 of record OZ010736.1, read on the forward strand.
CAATATGTTACATATGCATACGTTAAGACAATAATTAAAGATAATTTACGCAAACTCTACACATACATATGTAACATAATGATTAAGTAAAATTGTTACACGATTGTAATTTATGGACGTCTATGTACCATGTTACGCTGTACATTATGTTTGTTTGTGTTATGCTGAAGGTTGTGTTTCAAATAACTTCATACTCGTATAAACATTTTGTATTGCAGCAATACCAGGAAAAGCTCAAGTTCAGCAATGGGCAAAGTATAAAATGACGTACGTGAAAATAGATCGTCACGCCATTAGTTTTGTACAATTGATTAGTATAGTAATATAATTAATTAAATCGTAATTTAATGCATCTTACTTGCTCGCCTTGACTGATGAGAAACGGCGACATTTCACATCGAATAGAAATTGCTGTGCAAATTGAATTTATATATAATTTATAGCGTTTAGGAAACAATTATCTAGCTATACTGTGCATTTAGCTATATAGCAATTATAATTTGCAATAATGTCTCACAAACCGTGTCACCAATTAATTTTATATATACGAAATGATTAAGGCAAGTTTGAGTATGTACGCGAAGTTTTTAGTGTACTGTGACAACATTATACATTTTGGGATAAAACCGGTATGAACGTTTTTATACATATATACCAGGGCATTAACATTACATCTGAGGATTGCTGTCAGCGAATAAAGATGATTCGTAAAAATAATATTTGGTTTTTGATTTATATGTGAATGTGTTACTTTGTAGTTGTAAGATTGATCGCCAGAGACGGCGCGATAAAATAATACACCAATATCCTTTGCTGTATGATTTAGGAGGTGCATTTGTTCGAATTCAAAACATTTCTTGTCAGGCTGAATAATATGGTAACTAAATTTTCAACAAGTCTATGATTTCAGGATTCGAAGAATACCAATATTTTGGAGTGCATTTTTCGTTTCAATGAAACACTTATACATATACCATATACATGATGTCAATATCGATTAATACAAACTGTCCAGATAAACTGAAATTGTACTAGTCAAAGTGTCGATCGATACCTTGCCATGGCAAAATGTAAAAGTTGAACTTGTTTAATGTACGCAGAAACGTCAGATTTTCGTAATTCCTTTCCGAGCCGTGGCTTAATATAACTCCTCTTCCATGACATTAAATTAAATTTACAATTTCACCCATATTTGGTGACCTTATATGAAGTGGTTCATTGTGACATTCCTTCTTAGACGTACACTCTCAGTCCCGAAATCTGCTTGATCTTCTAATGAAGTCCAAGATATCTGGTATCCTCAAGGCCGTCAGTTGATCCTCAAATAGGAATTGTAATCCAAAGCGTAATTCCTATTTGAGGATCAACTTACGACTTCTTCTCCTCCTCCACACTGTTCGGAGCTTGCCATGTTCCACGTTTTCATTTGGAACATATGATTATTCAGAGAACAATGCCCTGTGAGATTGCCCGGCAGATCTGTTTTAAGAGATAATGACGTAACTACTAAGGCAGGCTCATGTCTACAAAAATGGAACTGTACTCAAACGGGACAATCAATCAGCTGTTGTAGTCCCATATGTCTAACCCAAATGTTCAACAATTACAAAATAATTTCCAGAAGACGTGCTCGTCAACATAGTATCCGAGGGCATGTGAGCATGCGAGTCCAACGAATTCATGGAGTGCTGTTTAAAAAGATCTACCCTTGTATGCGTGTTGTTTGGAATGGATGGGATCCTAGTAGTATATTATTTCTTTAATCACTCTAGACATTTAAGTAGAAAATAGGACAGGCTGATAGGCCAAAAACTTTTTGCTTGGTCATATCTAGGCTTTCCATCCTTTGGGATGAACACTACCCTGACGTCTCTTCATAATCTTGGAATGTATCCCAGGGCCAAACTGGCTCCGAATATATGTTCAAGGTGGTCTAGGATAATTTCCAGTCCATCCTTTAGGAGACCCGAAAATATCCCATCTTTAATATTTTGAGAAAGACACGATGATCCATGGGATTCTATCTTTTTTTTCGGCACGTTCACCACCAAGTTCCAATTTGTGAAACTTGGTTGTTGGTGTGTGGGTTGATTTCCATCTACTAGGAGATGTAGAGTAACGTCATCGTAGACTATCCAGGAGATGATCAGAGAGAGAGAGAGAGAGAGAGAGTTTAACGTCATCTAAGACCATCCAAGATGAGACTTTCCCACTTAGACTCCGTGAGGCACGAGTAATATCAATTACTTCTTAATCAGTCAAAAAGTTAGGTCTATTGCCATGACTAGGTCAGACGGAAATATATATTATACCTTTTTGTGCTGCCCCAGCATACGTGATGTGAGTTTGCATTGCATCCGGCAATGATTGGAATATTATTACGGGTTGTGTACTCTATTTTTTGGAAGCCTATCAGTCAATACCTGGATCAAATTGTAATTAGATAAAGTTTATTTCGATTTGCCAATCCTGTTACTTTAGACAACACTAAAGATAGCATCTTCCAAACGAAAGATAGAATCATTCCAAATTCCGACGAACTGTCAAATAGTCGTGAAATTACATCCTAGTCACTCAGACTCAATTGGCCTTTGTGACGTCCCTTCCCAGACGCACACTCTCAGTTCTGGAATCTGTTTGTTCTTCCAATGAAGTCCAAGATCAATTAGTCCTCAATTAGGAATTGTGAGCCGAAACAGTGCAGTCTATGGGAAGAGTATTAAGAACAGGAGCAGAAAAAGTGCTCAACAGTTTCTTCCTCCCCGCCCCACATTTGTCGCAGTTTGAGATGTTTCGAATTTTCATTCGAAACATATGACTATTCAGGGAGAAGTGCCCGTGAGAATGCCCAGAAAGATCCTTAAAGTGCGTCTACTATAATTTAAGAGAGACTGGGATCTTTGCTGGTTTACTGATCCAAAGAAGATTTTAGATCAATGACAAGAGATGAGATTATCCCATCTCTTATGGTGCAGATCTCCAAAGTGATAGTCAATTTCTTCCGAGTGGTAGATACCAAAATAGATTCCAATGAACTACGAAAATTGTAACCCCCTGATGGTGCAGAGTCAATTAACCGAATCATCATCTATAGCCACCACCGATTGGTATGGAGCTATATGCATAGCACAGATGGTAATACTGTAGTTGGAGTTAGAAATATAAAAGTCTGGAGGTTGGAGCGACTGCATGACATTTTATTACATGTTTTCAATTAACCTGATAAGTTGGTCTGATAGTTTTATGTTACTGGCTTTTCTCGTTACAATCTGTAGTCTAAGCAATTTTATTTTGACTTATTTTACTAAATTATATTATTTACTAAGATGACTATTTCCATTGGTGTTTCATCGTATCTGTTGGATGATAAAAATCATTTCTTGCCGCGTTACTCTGTTTGTACTAGCAATTAAGCAAGGTAAATAGGTTTGGCGCCCTTGTATACGCTTTCAGGCATTTTGCTCAATTTAAAGAACACTTGAAGCGCACACTATTGTACGTAATTGATAGAGCGGAGTTTTCTCCTATCAATCAATACATCTTTTTGTATTTGAGACCAAGTTCTTCACCTTTTTTGCAGTACATTTTTATACAGAAGCTATAGAACTGGCCCTAAAACACTAATGGTATTTCTGCTTTGAATTAGATATCATGTAATTTTATTATGAAGTGTCTTCCGTTTGATTCCAGTATTTCAGCGAATTATATTGGTAAAGAATTTATTTATAGGAGATCAGCCAGTATCACATTTTTTAAAAGAAATGCGGCAGCTTGCAGGCACAAAAATCGTCATGCCACTTTATCGGTTAGTGGCGACGATTTAGAAAGACTTGTTAAATCACTGGAACTAGGAGGCACATCGCAACGATAGTAGAATCTTACTATAGGAAAACGACAGTTTGAAAGTATGATAAAATTAGAACTACACTCATGGACAAAATTAACGCATATTTTTTTTTGTAATAAAAAAAATCCCGCTGGACAATTTCAGTGGAACTGGTATCAAATGATCCCAAATTTATAATATTCTCAAAAGAGGCACAAATGTGGCGTTATGGAATTATAGCGGCTATTTTTCATTGCAAAATGTTAAAATGTGTCGAACTATTTTTTTTTTAAATTTTTAAAAGCGGTTTATAAACATAAAACTAGCTTTATTACAATTTAATTTGATTAATTTACTAATGAGTATTTCCCCCCCGTGCCTTTATTACAGCTTCCATCCTTCTGGGCATACTAAGTAGAATGCTTTGTATCATTTCTTGCGGAATGAGATTCCACTCTTCTTGCGCTGCAACTCTCAGCTCTGTTGTCGAATCTGCTGCAGGATTTCTAGCTCTAATACGGCGTTTTAGAATGTCCCACACGTTTTTAATCGGATTAAGATCAGGACTCATTGGTGGCCACTTAAGTGCACTAATGCCAATATCTTGGAGATATTGTCGTACCGTTGCAGCAACGTGGACTGGAGCGTTATCATGCATTAACACAAAACTGTCATAACCTATGAAGCCCACATATGGCAAAACGTGATCGCCAACAATGTTCCGAGCATACCAGTCTGCATTCACCCTCAAACCAATCTACACCAGCTCCGTACGGCCCTCCCAACTGATTTCACCCCAAAACATTATTCAACCTTCACCAAAGCTTACAGTTTGCACCATGTTACACGGTGCGTAGCGTTCTCCAACTCTTCTGTATACAAGATTACGTCCATCTGGTTTCCATAATTGTATTCTGGTCTCATCTGAAAAGAGAACAGTGGCCCATTTTGATCAGTTCCCCAATTTGCATGAGTATGAGCAAATTCTAAACGGCTGGATTTGTGGCGGGGAAGAAGCCGTGGAACTTTTACGGGCCGTTTTGGAGTTAAGTTCACTTCTTTTAATCTTCGTCTAACTGTTCTGACACTAATATTCACTTGACGCGCGCTAAGTAACTCATTTTTGAGTTGAATAGAAGTTCGCTTTCGATCTCGTAACGAATTCATTTTTAAAAATCGAGCGTCATGCTCGGTTGTGCACCTTTTACGCCCTTGTCCGGGCTTTCTTTTATACTCTAAGGTCTCACGATACCGCTTAAGTATTCGTGAAACCGAAGACTGATTAATTCCTAATTTTCGTGCGATTTGTACTTGTGTATAATCTTCCTGATACAATGTGACCACTTTAACCGCCTCCAGCTCTTGAACGGGTGCCATATCACAATGGGTTTTATATTAGGTGTTTGCTTTAGAACACATTTACAAGAACTAGTGGTACTGCATTTAAAAATAATTGATATGCAATGGAACAAAAGCCGATCGTTGCGTTGGATTTCAAACACAATGCACTTTTGATTAAGCATTTTTGAAAAATTTAATTGATTGGTTTACAGTAAACTTTATTCAAGGTGGTTTCTGATAAAAATATAAATGTGCTATCATTTGACACTAGTAGTATTAAAATTGACCAGCGGGATTTTTTTTTTTTACAAAAAAAAAATATGCGTTAATTTTGTCCGCGAGTGTATGTAGGCTATCGAAATTTCCATTACCAATCCTTAAAAAATGCTGTCAACTCGCAAAGCGAAGTTAAGTTTCTGTTAAACTCATTCTCATTTTTATCACATGTAACAACCAATTGGGATAGATGAACGCGATGTAGTTTGGCTAGCAGCTGTCAGTCTTTCACATCACTCTATAGAAATATTTACCTTTATCAACCATAAGAGGAATGTTGTCCACTTCACCGTAACTATATCGGTTCTTGATTTCGAATGCATGTATTAAATTTGGTGTCGAACCCAACATCATCAGGTGGATTAAATGTATGCTTGAATCTCGCATTGTGATATGCTAGGTTAAAGGATACCCTTATTTCGGTCAAGGCTTCCAGAGGATGCCCACAAAGAGATGTGCTTTCACTCCTGCTGTGGCTTCTGTTCATTGACGATCTTCGTGTTATTATTTGTGAGTCCTGTTTTATAGCTCAAAGTTATACTGACGGTCTAGTTCTGACAGTTTTAGGCAAGCACTTGATGGTAATTATTTTGCTAATTCTTGCGGATTATCGCCCAAAATGCGTTTTTTTTCTACAAATCACAGGAGCCATGCTTCAACTCCGTTCCTAGCTATGGAGCCTATTCTCTCCCTACTCCAGTTATAATCATTCATTTTAGTTCAGCTTGTTCGGCTGCCTTTTCTATTGAGGAGTGCTGGGCTGTCTTTCGGTTGCGGAATGCTTTCGGAAATACTTCAGGTGGTAGATCAATTCTTAAAGAATTTAAACTAGCTGTGCCAGAAATCGACATGGTTATTGATAAGCTTCTGCCTGTTATTTTCGTTGAGGTATTTCATCCATACAGGGATACGTGGTTCTCACCAGACTCGCTTGTATTCTTTTCAGATGGCTCTTTGAACAGAGTGCTGGTTTTGATTACTACTGTTCATCGCATGATCCATCAAACTGAATTAATTACGATTACTCACTGCGTGATTTCAGCTTTTATGCCCCCATTATAAATGTCGCCTCATCTCATCGTCGTTATTTTCTATATTTTGTTGTTTTTAAGTTGGTAACTATTATGTTTGACGTTTGGTGGTTTGTTTGAATTTTTGTTTTGATTTTGGTATGTTTGACGTTTGGTGGTGAGTCAAAATAATAAATTTCAAGTTTTAAAAAGTAAATTAATTTAAAGTTTTGTAGTTCAGTTTATTTTAATAATTAAATTTTTCAAAAATTCGAATACTGAGCGATGTCTGAATTTTATTTCCATTTCTTCAATAAATTGTGGATACTGAATGACGTTTGTAATTTTACAAACTGACTGCTGTTTTAGAAAATTATTATTGAAGAAGAAAATTATTTTTTATAAATCGATAATTATTATTTTCATAAATCACAAAAAAGAAAATTATTATTTTAATTTAAATAAAAACATAAAAAATTTAAAAACGTATTTTAAATTAGTCAAAAAAAATTCTCACTTGCTGTCACCGACAAATTGTAAGTGAGGCTAAGTGACAAAATCCTCCCTCACCGTGACATTATTAATAGGGGTATTAATCTCGTTCAAGCCCTTAAACGAATAGGGGATTGTAAGAAATATCTGAACCTCCTTGGTGGTAACAACAAGATCCATGTGAGTAATTGTGCCCATTGTGACATTAGGCGAAAGGTGAAATAGTTTGTCGGAGGCCCTAACCTAAAGATGATCAATTACGTTCTTTCAATGAAAAAGGACAACTTGAGAATACTAGTTTCTATACTTGCTGGCCATGGCCGTTTCAAAAGTTACCTTGATCGCATTTGGTTTGCCGATGCCGTATGCGACGAATGTATTGAGAATCTTGATGATGGTTGTCCGTCTTTGGATCGCATAAAATCCCTTGTGTTTAACTCTAGAAATATTCCTGTAAATCTACTGCTTTGCGTGCCCTGGTTCAAACTGCTCCAGTTTGCTAAGATTGTAGAGTGTCTTTGTGCGCTCTGATGAAATCGCAGTTTTGCACCATGGGCTCTTGTGGCATTGAGTACGAAATCTTAAGGGGTTCCAGCTAACAAAGGTTCCAGATCAAAATATGTAGAAATTTGTCTCTCTAATCTTAGTCAGACATAAAAATTTTGCTAATGTGATATTTTCGAAGCACTTTCAACTCTTTCGCAGGTCCATTTAAACGTCTTCGTTCGTTTTTAGTACGGTGATATATTCCACTTGAGGATGAATTCTACACTCTAACAGGGAATCATGTTTGTGTTCATCCGACTACCTCAGCTATAAAAACTTTGATTATAAGTCAATAGATGAACAATTCTCTAGAAACAATTATTAATTACAATTACCCGTGTCGTCGTTAAGAATAATTATCTTAACCTTTACCACCCTCAACAAATATGATTCTTCTCGAGGTCATAAATGAATTATTTATGGATATACGTCGAACACAGTTGATTTAATGTGCACGAGACAAATAATACTTCTTAATGACTGCCACATAAATAATAGAATTGTTTTCTCATTTTTCAATTTATAGGAATCGATGAGACCATTAAAATGATCGAAGAACTAGGAGGTAAGGCCAAAGGATATATTGTCGACATTTCAAACAAAACGGACGTATACAAAGCAGCCGACACTATGCGGAAAGAAGTCGGTGATGTAAGTATTTTATTTACACATACACATATGTATGTCACGGTGTCAAACCAAATCATTATTACAAAATACATAATTTAATTAAGATTGCGAGAAGATTAACAAGTTAAAAAACAAAACAATGAGTTGCACAATTTCCCTCATTATGTATTTGACGAAAATGTCAAGGATTAAAAAAATCGATTTTCTTCTTTTCAGATTACACTACTGATCAATAATGCCGGTGTTGTGTCTGGTCGTCCACTGCTCGATACGCCCGATTCAATGATCGAACGTTCGTTTAATGTTAACGTTTTAGCACATTTTTGGGTAAAACATTCTTCAATAAACGTCTTTAAATTGAATGTGAAAATTGTTAATAATCTTCTTCTTTACTATACTTACCTATATAGACTACAAAAGCATTTTTGCCCGAAATGATAAAACACAATCATGGTCATATTGTAACAATTGCATCACTTGCCGGTCATGTTGGCATTTCAAAATTGATCGATTATTGTTCGAGTAAATTTGCAGCCGTTGGTTTTGACGAAGGCCTCCGACTCGAATTGGAAATGATGGGTATCGATGGTGTACACACAACCGTTGTGTGCCCATATTTTATTCAGGCGACCGGAATGTTTGAAGATGTTAGCAGTCGATGGGTGCCAACGTTAAATTCAAACCAGGTGGCCGATCGAATCATTACAGCAATTCAACAAAATGAAAAATCTGCAATTATACCGGGCTACTTGAAAATTATGTTGGCTGTTAAATGGTAACATTAATATTATTGCTTGTTATATTGATTTAATTTGTGTGTGTGTGTGTGTTTGTTTTTGTATATATATACAGGGTATTCCCATGGGGATGTGTGTCCGGATTTTTAAGACGTTTAGTCGTAGATGCAGCACCACAACATTCTATTACAAATGGCACCCCAGCCCAAACACCAACAACTGAGGAGAATATACCCAATTTTAACAATAATATAAAATCGGCTGCACCACTTTTGGTCCATCGGGTTTCGGTTGGCGAACGTGTACTTTAAAACGAAACAACAATACAAATTAAAATTATATTAAATTTAGTTTTGTGATTTTAGAATTATATTCTTAATTAGCTGATAGATAATATTTTGTTTGACCATTAATGTATTTTGTTAAGATTGGGAATAAGAAATGAAATTTTAAGTGCTAGAACGAGTGCCTCTACTATAAGAAAACAAAAATATTCTATATTAACAGATTTGTATAATTGATTAGAAAATTAATTATAATTTAATCTTATATATTATGTCTAAAAATATTTGGCGATTTGGAAACTTAAATGTGATGATTGAATTTAACAAAATGGTTAGGAAAATTCTTAATTAATGTAATGTCCTTGCCTATAAAGACAGAGAGAAATTTATTACAAATTTTTAAGTAATTATACTTTTTGTTTCTTTATGTAAATTAATTAAGACATTTGATTGTAAACAAATTCAATTTAATAATAAAATTAACATAATAAAAGGTGTACCTACATGTAAGTGTTAATCTTATTTGATTCACGTTATTTAGTTGAATTGGTAACTAACATGAATATGATATCGACATTTAGGGGCAATTTTGCATACTTTTAATGCACTATTATACTGTACAAAATATTATCAGCGTTTTCAGATGGAACATCTGAGCAGAGAGGTATTGTTATTTTATATGTTATATTATCTCTTAGCAGAGAGGTATTGTGGTTTTATAATGTCAGCCGTCGAGGCTATCAATAACATGACCAAACTACCTGTGAATTCGGCGAGTGGAATTGAGGCCAGAATAGTTGGTTAGAAGAAACAAAATGACGATACCAAGATAAGATGAGAATACCCAGCGGGATCATCATCGCCGGTGTCTCGAAATTCAAAAGAGGAGGACAAATCAGACGCACATAAAAAGTACTCCCGATTTCTCTCTCCGAGATGTAAGGGCAATTTTGACCAGCCCATGACGGAGAAAAAGTCTACGTTGCCATTGACCGGAATCCTAGAAACTGGAGTTAAAATTATAATGAACAATTTGGGATCTCAGGCAGGGAAAAGATGTAGCATAAGTAAATAGTTTATTTGCGACGCACTCAGAAGAGAATCGACCATTTTAATTAAACAATTGATTTATTCCTTTTGGCATATTGTTGCAAGATATCAATCAATTATATCACCACCTTTTTCGTTCGAAAACTATAGATTGTTTTAGTGCATCCCAGTTGTTCTTTAATTCGACGAACAAGTTCGACCGATTCATGAACCGCCAGTCTAACATAACACGAAATTTTTACAACTCATGGGGTAATGGAATGGACTGTATGTTACACCGAAAATTCCTTAAAACTTTGCATACATATAGGAATCGTTCGAAACTATGACTCGTAGTTATCTTTGTTGGCTGTCCGAATATCAAATTCGACGATGTTACGAATTACCATTGGGAGGAAACAAGCCCAGAAACACCGCCCTAACAACACATGCTTGGGAAACAACGAAATAATGTGGTCAAGCCTGCATATAGACTTTAATGGACTTTTTAGGTCATACTCTTCATCGTATATTAGTTTCCATATTTTAACATTATATTGGTAGTATACGCATTCGTAATACTATACATGATCTGCCCGACGTATTAGAGTCACATTCACTTTCTCCGAATTTCGATGGTTTTGAAACAATCTGTTTTTGAAAAGTGTGTAGGACCTATTCATGCGGCATCCAATAGCCAAGCGATGATTCGAATTACAAAGAATAGTTTGAAAAAACTGATTTGTTTGAAATTTGGTCGATTGGCTAAATACGGTACCACAATCACGCTATATCACCTATTACAAATGCTCTTATCTTTGGAAAACTGCTACTCGGTAGACAAATAAAACATCATTTGGATAAAATCCCAAAGCTGTGTGCAAATTAGGTTATGCCATCGTGAGAAGCAACACCGATATACAAATGGCCATTCAGCCCCAACCAACGGCAGATCATGTTGATTACATACTAATATATTGTCAGATAGTTTTGTTAAGAATACAGTACAAACAACATTATCATACAATTTTTTTAGTTAATTTTGTTTTACCAAGTGTGTGACTGATGTCGATTATAAGTGGTCTATCGGAATTAAAATGAAAACAAATGGCCGCTCTAAAATAACAGGGAGTACTGAGGATCATAAGCTCATTCGAAACAAATGCTTTGAATCAACTGTTCTAGTAATAAGAAGAGTGCCCAGCTTAACTTAATTTCCAAGAAAGAAAACAAGTTATGCCCATAAACTACCTATCCGATTGAGCGATACCAACCATGTATGTTTGGGCAATTTGTAGTATACAGTAAGGGCAACGCAACTTACACAACATAACTATTATGAATGATTTACTCTATTTAGTTATTTACTATATCGCCTAGTCGGATATTTGCATATGGTTGACCCACAACTGTTTTAATATCTAAATCCGTTAAATGATATCACCTCTATCGATAGATAAGAAATTTATTATAGCCTAAGCGAACATTTCAAGTATACGACAATCATTGGGCGAGTAAACACATCATGTTTCGTTTGCAAATTTATGTTTCATTAATTTTAATTTTAATTAATGTCGGTTTGGTTAAATCTCAAAGCGGTAAGTAATGTGCTAATCGATAAACTAACAATGTAATGTTTACTAATTTATTGGTTCTGTGTTCATTTCAAGACGAAATATCAACTAAATGTATATTACAAAATTCATGTGAGAACTGTTTGACGGCTGACAAATTATGTGCTTGGTGTACTGACCCCGTAAATATGTTTGATTTCATTAATTAATGTTAATTATTTAATTTATACCATATAGTTACTAATAATTAAATTGGTTTTTTCGAAAGGAATATAGTATGATGAAGCCTAGATGCATGGTTCAAGCACAAATGTATAAGTCGGCATGCAAACGTGTAAGAACTACTGAGAATATTGCAACTAATTACACGGTGAACAAAGCACTAAAAGATTTCAGCAAGGACGATTTTAACGTTATTCAAATTCAACCACAAAAGGTTGATTTAGTTTTGCAGAAAAGTAAGTTATATCTAAACTATTCACAACCACATTGATTGATTCAAGATGGCGTCTTTTGTTGTTTATTCAGATAGACCAAAACAAATAAAATTGAAGTACAAACCGGCCAAAAACTATCCACTCGATTTGTATTTGCTAATGGATTTGTCATACACGATGACTGACGACAAGCAAACCTTGATTGGAATGAGTGAATTTATTGCCAAAGCGTTATCCAATTTAACCGAAAACTATCGTCTGGGATTTGGCAGTTTAATCGAAAAACCTGCAATGCCCTATGTAAGGATGGACAAACAAAATAATCCGTGTTATGTCAAGCATGAAATGTGTAGTCCGACTTATGATTTTCGACATCATTTAAATTTAACGCAGAATATAACAAAATTTATCGAACAAGTCCAGTTGGCCGAAACGTCGGGCAATCTCGACGACATTGAAGCTGGATTCGATGCCCTAATGCAGGTTTTAGTATGCGACAAGCATATAGGTTGGTCCGATATATCTCGCAAAATTATTGTGTACGCCAGCGATGGTGGAATTCATTTTGCGGGCGACGGAAAACTGGGTGGCATCGTAAAACCAAATGATAAACAATGTCATTTGGATGCGGATGGAAGATATACCGAGGCTTTGAATATGGACTATCCATCGGTTGAAGAAATTTTCCGTGTTCTGGTCGAGAAAAAAACCAATATCATATTTGCTGTTACGGACATTGCCGAATATTTTTACGACCAGCTACACAATCTAATGAGTGATGTGACAAACATTGGTTTACTTAAAGACGATTCGTCGAATATTATGGAATTAATCGAACGGGGCTACAAAAAATTCATTGAAACCGTACAATTTTTTGATAATGCCCCCGACTACATTTCGGTGAAATATGAGTCGACTTGTGGCGGTAAATATTCATCACTTAGGGAGGTAAAGCGATGCGATCAAGTTGAATTGGGCAAGGAATATGAATTCATTGTTACGTTCGATTTGGTTGCGTTCCCCGATAAAGAAAGCGACTACAATCAGGTGATAAAAATCGAGGAGGCCAGTATTAGCTCGGAGATGGTCGAATTAAATGTGAAAATTGAAAAAGCATGCAAATGTATGGACGAAGAAGTTGGTGAATCGAATTCAACGATTTGTATGAATCACGGAAACTTTAAATGCGGATCGTGTTACTGCGACGAGCCATGGATCGGAAAACAATGTGATTGTAATTTACGGGATTATCGTGAGGTTGAAAATTTATGTCGACAACCCTTGGGTGAGGATCGGGCAGCGATTGTATGCTCCGATAGGGGTGAATGTTTAAGTGGACAGTGTGTTTGTAACGAAGGATTCGAGGGCGAATATTGCGAATGTACAAAATGTCCAATACTCAACGGATATGAATGTGGAGGTTTTCAACACGCAACTTGTAATTGTGGAGATTGTGAATGCAATGAAGGATGGACGGGTCATAATTGTGGATGCCCGGCAGCCACTGATTATTGTATATCGCCACAAGTTGAACGTAACAATGAGACTACACTGTGTTCAAATCATGGTATATGTGAGTGTGGCGAATGCATCTGCATGTCGAATTATTTCGGAAAATTTTGTGAAAACCGAAAAGGTTTCGAGGAAAACGAATCGTGCGAGTTTTATATTCCATGCGTCAAGTGCGTAATCGACATAACAAATGGTAAAGGTTGTGATAGTATATCGAACGTTTGTCGAGAAAAATCAGGCTTAGAGATCCAATTCGAATTTTATGAAGACACACTTAACGAAAACATTTGCTATTATCGAATGCAAAACGAAGAGCGTAATTATGAACACAAGTTCTCATACAAATTTGATGAAGCCCATCGAATTTCATTACGTATCGTGTATGATCCGTGTGACGGTACTAATTTAGCAATCAATTTATGGTTTGGCTTAATAGTATTCGGGGGCATTTTATTGATTGGACTAATAGTAATTTTGTGCTCCATAAAAACTTAGCAATGTAGTTTTGAATGAACAAGAGTATATACCAATAAACCAATTAAAGTTTTAGTTTTCATTGTTATAAATTGCATGATTTGCTAAGCTTCCTTAAAATGGAAAAGCATGTTCAATTATAGAAGAGTTTAGGTAGACTGAATGTCATTGCATTCATTGCTTGTATATTCTTTAAATATCAATAATTTCGAAATCGATTCGGGATCCCATTTTAAGGCTAGACTCAGATCGATTTCTCGTTAAATTTCACCAAAGTAAACTCCAAAATGAAAAATTTAATTTCTGTTTTGGCGAAGCAGTACTGAGTTTATCAGTGAAAAACCTATTTTTATCTCAATGCCCATAAACTCTACAAATTGAAAATAATGATCCTTCCCATTTTTTTCATGTGAAATTTAGATATTTACGTTTCTGTTGTATTCGAAATAGATGTGTTACAAAATTCTGTGATGATATGATATAATAGGATAAGTACAAACCAACCAGTTATGGTGATCCTAGGTATGTTACCATAATCCTGGAGTATATTCAGCAGAGTTCTAAATAGATATCTGATAACTTCTTTATTCCAAAATAATGTGAGCCCATGCCCTGCCTGCATCTCAATATACAAGGTTTATGGAAAGGAATGTTAAGCACAGAAACGACTAAGGTGATAATCCACAGCAGAGTCATTGCTAACTACATTATTAGTAAATTATTATATATTTTCAGTATAATCGTTTTCATATTGGGATTTGAGTTTGTTAGTTTTGTTATTCTTGTTAGTTGGATAGGTTTGAATCATACTAAATTCAGCATAATATGTATTCTTACACCGTCTTAACAGTTAAAAACTGGAGAAATTGAAAATCTTTGGGTCATTTCATCATATGTTGTATTTATAGATGTGTCCCTATACTTCCAATCTGACATGCGATGACCCGAAAGCATGTCCATAATATGATGATCTAATACACTTGTAATTCGTTTATGAGGGAATCTATTTAAATAAATAAATAAATAGTTAAGTACAGTCATATTTAGTAAACTTGAGCATTCATTCCATTCCGTTTACATTTTAGAACAAACATTAACACAAAACACAAAAGAAGATTTCTTGTATAACACACTACAATGACAATTCAATTGAAAGAAATCTCCAAAGCGGCCATCTGTTTCAGAAAGCTTAAAATTTTTTAATATAATTATTTAGTCAGCAAAGAAGCCGCTTATTAAAGTAAACTAAACTTTCTGGTCAAGACTATCGGTCAGGTAATCCCCATCCAATCTTAAGCATATCACTCAAGAAATTCTATCCATTTACACTTATATAAGTAAATAAAGCGAAATTATTTCAATAAAATATTATTTTCATAAAAATAATTAGACAAAATTTGTTGAAGAGTATATACCGTAGTACATTCCAAGTGTACATTCATACCAATACTATATGTCAATGAGCATATGCAAAATAGTGGACTTTATTAACAAAATAAAATCAAGAGGAAAGTGAGGTTGACAAGTGGTAGTGAAGTGCAG
This sequence comes from Tipula lateralis, assembly GCA_963932295.1. Lineage (NCBI taxonomy): Eukaryota > Metazoa > Arthropoda > Insecta > Diptera > Tipulidae > Tipula > Tipula lateralis. Next base: position 96,048,031 of record OZ010736.1, read on the forward strand.
TGGGCGTATATTTTAATGCTCCTAACAAAATAATAATCATTAAATCCGATATGGGTAATCGTGGCAATATAAAAGTGATTCAAGATAGTTTACTCACTAAGTAATCCTTCTGATTATTTAGAATAGAATCAATTGTTATGTAAACAGTGATTTGTGCGAATTTTTTGCAATATACATCAGAAATATTGCACAATACATTTTATTTCATGACGCTACAGTTTTTGCGATACCCTGTATGCAATTTTTCCACTGTGTGGAAAAAATTGTTCTAATTCCATACTGAATTCCGTACTAAAAATATCAAAGACACAAAATTATTGATTTTGGACAAAAATTCTTTTCTTTCTCTTTCTATTTCATGTTTTCGTTTTATTTTTATAATTTTTTTATTTTTTATCGCCAGTCACCAGTGTTACAGTGAAGGAGCCTGTGAAGTTTCTATTAGATTGACATTGTATACATATACAATTCCTATTGGAATTGTATATGTATACAATGTCAATCGTATCGGAATCTCATTACATTTAAATATGTATTGGTGTATATAGTGTTTCTGTCTCTTTCTTTTTAGATGTATGTGTCCTTTTTTCTAATATTTTTCACTCAAGTTTTTAAAAATGACTATATTTTTGATTTCCTAAACAGCTTTCCAAAATATAAAAACCTGAATGTAATAAATAATAATGAATAATATGATTTATTAATGTATGTCATGTAAAGTTATTCCAAAACGAAAACCGTGTATACTTGTTAATACCACTTTTTCGTTTTGGGGTGTTGAGTTAAATTTTCGAATTTTTTTAATTTACCCCTATTACAAGAGATTTGGGTAACATTCGGCAATATAGGTGAAGTGTGCCTATATATGGCCCATATTATCCATATGATGCGATCCCAAAACGGAGACCGTGGATACTTGTTAATACCACTTCGTAACATCTGTAAAAAAAACTGTGCTAAGGAAGCGAATCGAGCTGACAACAAGAAAGCCCCTTAGGCTTCCGACTTAAAAATCTCCAATCGCAAGTTTTACCAGATCGTCGCATCGGTTGCCAATATGTAAAAAACATCTATTTTAACATCTCGGAGGAAATTGTCTTGAAGGCAATGGATATAAATAAGGCCACTCGACCTGACGGAATTCGTGTTCGAATATTGAAGGAGTTTGCCAGTAACTTGGTTCCAATATTAACTAAAAATTTTCTCCTTTCTTATAAGCAAGGTGAATACCCGAAAGCCTGGAAGAGTGCGATGGTGCAACCGGTCCTTAAACGTGGTTGTGATAAAACCGACCCCTCAAACTACCGGCCAATATCAATTGTGTCAGCCGTGGCTAAAGTTTTCGAGAAATGCATTAACCAACAACTTGTGAATTATCTTGAGATTAATAAAATAATTTCAGATAAACAATATGGCTTCCGCGAAAGCCGCTCTACAACCGATCTCTTGACGTTTGTTGTAAACAAATGGAATCTCGCCCTTGAGCACCATGGAGAAGCATTTGCAATCGCTTTCGATAGATCAAAGGCTTTCAACAAGGTTTGGCATGAGAATCTCATTTGTAAACTTGTGGCATACGGCAATTGAATTTGATTGGAGTGGATGAAAAGCTTTCTCAAATACCGAAACATCAACGTTGTGCTTAATGGGAGATCAATCGAGGTCGAACCTACTCCTTCACAGTTAAACGGTAAACGGCTGGAAGTTGTAACTTCGCTTAATTCCGATTTGTGTACAATATTTGAGTGAGGAGTTAAAAATCAGGTCAAATTTAACGAGAATAAAACACAAATATGTATGAACATTTTCGTTCATAAGAAGTCACAACGAATACCCTTTTGTGGTAAAAGGCCACGTTCTTGTGAGTTGTCACTCAATTCGTCTGCTTGGTGTTCAGATTAGCAACAATTTAAAATGGAATGAACACATTATCGCATTGGCCAAATCAGCTTCACGTAAAACTCGCGGGGTTCCTCAATAGATACAGACGGTTTTTTAGATCGCATCAGGTACTCCAGATATATAAAACCTTTATTAGACCGTGTATAGAATATTGCTGTCAGGTTTGGGGTGAAGTATATGGCATTGCTCTCCAGTTGCTGGATAGAGTTCAGCGGCGTGCCATCCGAATAATACGAAACCCCAGACTTACGAAAGATCTAGACAGCCTACAACACCGCAGTTATTGAATGACCGTGTGATCGAAAAGATCAAAATCCATCTCATCAGGCATATGCTACCGGACTTGATGTTCATACTATGCGATTCGTATATATACGTTTAGTTGAGACGTGACAGTACTAGTGAATTACAAGAACTTAACTCGAAATATTTTATTAATTAATTGTGGCGTGAGATAATTTTAATTGTATTTGTTGCTCAGAACGCCACAAATACTTACCACTTTCCATCCAAAAATTTTATTTAAATGCAGGTGTTCTTGGAAGTTCCAAATATATATGTAAGCCATTGGTGAAATACAGCTGCACACAATCGATAATGTGCTTAAAAATTGAACCGATCGTGTAGGCTACTGCGTGGCCAGCCGAGGCAGCCATTTGAATGAAATTATTTTCCATTATTAACCGGAAGTACAATCCGTACTTTTAAATAAAAAAAGAAATTTGAAAATATTCAGTAGTTTTTTTTATAGCATTTTAAAAAAAAAGTTATTTGGCGGACCCTTTATATACATATATTTAAGCAAAATTTTAAATAGTCAAATAATACGTAGTTTTCTAAACACAACATTTGACACAACGCAGCATACATATACGCACCACTACTAAGGTATTTATCTTTCGACTGTTTTCGCATATTTCGAAGGCAAATACGATAGCTAATTTTTGAGTTTAGTTTTGTTATACTTGGGTACCCAAGTATAACAAAATTCGATTTTTTCGTCAAATATCGAAGTAAAAACTTATATTTAGTTTCGACTTTTACATAGTTTTGCTTTCGACTTAGAATAAGATTTCGTATGAAACGTGTCGCGATAAGTCGAATCTGACGAAACTCAATATAGTAAAACTGTGCGTATGTATGTGTGTTCAAATGTCAAAAATAAATTTGGCGGGAATATTTTTATGCATGCATATGTGAAACGTCAAATTCAAATTGTAGCGGATTAATTAAATAAAACTACAAATTTTAAGCAACAGAAGCAACTGGTTTAGAAGCAACAAAATAATTTTTATTTTTTTTTTTGTAATTGTAATATAACTGAATATGCATTAAAAATTTATTAAATAAAAAATAAAATGAATATTCATGTAAACTTTAAATTTTTCGAATGTAAAACGTAATTTTAATAAATTATGTATATAAATATGATATGATATGATATGATAGGGGAAGTACAAGCCAACCAGTTACGGTGATTCTAAGATTGTTACCATAATCCTGGAGTATATTCAGCAGAGTTCCAAATAGATATCTAAGAATTTTTACTCCAAAATTATGCGGGCCCAGTCCCTGCTTGCATCCCAACATATAAGGTTTAGGAAAAGGAAACAATCACAGAAACGACTAAGGTGATAATACACTGCACTAGTAATTGCTAACTACATATTAGTAAATTATATATTGTTAGTATAATCATTTTCACATTTGGATTATTTGTCATTATTGTTAGTTGGATAGGTAAGGACCATTCTAAATTCATCATATGTATTCGTATCGCCTCAACAGTTAAACTAGAGTATTTTAAAAAACATCTTTGGGTCATTTCATCATATGCTGTATTTAAAGATGTGTCCCTATAATTCCCAATCCATCACCATCTAACGCGTGGGGAATATAAATTTTCCTAATGACCCGACAGCATTTCTATATACAATATGATGATCTAATACATTGTCAATTCGTTTGTAAGGGAAACTATTTAAATGAATAAATAGTTTAGTGCGGTCATATTTAGCTAACCTGATCGATCATTCCATTCCATACATTCTATCTTTATGTCCGTTTTAAGATTTTACAACAAACAATCACACAATACACAAAAGTAGAATTCTTGTATAACACACTACAGTCCAATGAAAGAAATCACCAAAGGGGTCGTCCGATTCAGAAAGTTTAATAGTTTGTAATAGAATTATTATACAGCACAAAGAAGCTGCTTATTAAAGTAAAATAAACTCTCTGGTCAAGACCACCGGTCAAGTGATCCCCATCCAATGTTAAGAATGTCACTCAAGAAATCTTATTAATTTACACTTATATGAATAAAGAAAACAAAATTATTTAAATAAATTAGTGTTTTCCATAGAAATAAAGACAAAAGTTATTTAAGAGTGCAACATACCGTGGTACATATATACACCCAAGAGCAAAATTGTGGACTTTATCGACAAAATAAAATCAAGAGAAATGTTAACCGTTCCTTTAAAACACGATTATCCTAATATATGAACAAGCATCTGCTAAATCGAACTTCAACATTTTAGCCAATTCAAATCTTGCCAAAATATAGGTAATTTTACTGACCATATATATTACCGTCAATATAATGATCGTATAGTGGTAGTGATCGTATTAAAACAATCTTCAGTCTCTTCTACCATTAACATACATGGCACTACATTAAAACCTCAATAGTCTTAAAAATATAATCTTAGTTCATATTTGATATAAGATACAAATATGAAAGCATCATTTATAAAACTTTTGAATAGCAAATCCATCAATATGGAAGGTTTTGCTGTATGTACTGATATATATGCATGCACATACTAACATGTGTATTATAATTTTTAAAAATAAACTGAAAAAATTAAAAGTTAATTCACAAACTTCATTGTTATTCAGGATCAAGACTGATCTGTTTCACTGTCTTCAAACATTATATCTCAAGAAAAGTGTTTTGGGCGTTAAATAGCTTCGTGCTATAAAAGAAGAAATTTCGCGTTGTACTGAAACAGATTTTTATTTCAAATCGCGTTATATCGAAAACGCGTTGTATCAGTACCGCGTTAAACAAGGGATACCTGTATATATATATATATATATATATATATATATATATATATATATATATATATATATATATATATATATATATATATATATATATACATATATATATATATATATATATATATATATATATATATATATATATATATATATATATATATATATATATATATATATATATATATATATATATATTTAAAAAACAATTTGTTTGTTCTTTTTTTCCCGTGCAAGTGAACACCTGCACAAAATATAAAATAAAAACAAACAAAATTCTCTAACCAACATAGGAAAGAGAAGGATTTTGATGGCCGAAACGAAAAATATGTTATATAAATAATATTTGTACCTAGGACATTCAAATAGAGACTGTAATGTATGTATTTGCGTTTTAACGATGTATATACAACACACACAATACACAATACCAACGTATATAAAAATAAAATGTAAGTCGCCAATTACCTTGAATATATATAGTTGCCATTACAACGATCGCACAATGGCAGTGATCGCGTTAAATTTAAATCTCCAAAATCTCTTTTACTGTATGCTTTGATACATACATAAAACAAAATATTAAAAATTGTTTAAAGGAAAGAGAAGTATATAAGAACGTTAGAAATCTAGAATTATATGAAGAGCGAATTATGGGATGGGGAATGACAATGAGGTAACTGAACGAGACAAAACGAATGACATATCGCATGACTTACGTCTGGATACCAATGATATCCATACCACAAGTCACAACAACAACAACAACCATACCAATGGTATCAACCGGAACATAACAAAATACAATTAGATCACCCACAGTAAGAATTTCCAGACAACACAAATAACAAAATATCGATGGGAAAGAAAATATACTTACTGCAAAATTACTTATCGCACTTGTTATTGTATCAATATTTCAATAACAAGTCGATCATTCAAAATTAATTAATAAGCAAATTGTTATTGCTTATTTCCAATACCAAGTGTCTTATTTTATATAAAGAATTTAGATTAAAGTATATAGTTGAATAGTAAAGACCATTATGATCCATTAACTAAAATAAATATATTATAACCAAAACTATCTTTAATTAAAACGACTGCAAGTGAACATATAAATTATAATTGGCGCAGCCTGTTGTGAATATTTTCAAATATTCTAATAACAATTTCATTATTAAATAAAAGTGAATATTAATAAATAAAAGTGTTAACGAAAAGTTAAATATCAGTGGTTTACTGATATAAAGTGCTTAAATTAACTTTTAAATAATAAAAAGTGTATTCCGTGGCACGAGTATGCAGAAATTGTTTTTCTACGCAATAGTGATGTCAACTATAGTAATCGGGTAAGTGGTGAATTGAAAAAAAAAATATTATGTATGAGGTTAAAGGAGGGATTTAATTTTATTGAAATTATATTTCAATAAAATTAAATCCCTCCTTTAACCTCATACACGGCGGTTTACCGTGATATCTTTTAAAATCCAAATAAAAAAAGATTAGTTAAGAATCGACGGAATATCGATTTAAATTTAAGTACCTCGGTTTAGGATACATTAGAAAATTAAGTGAGAACAAATTAATGTGTGAAAGTGAAAAAATAGTTAAAATAGAAATTGAAGAATTAATTAACAAGTTAGAAGTTTTAAGCTTAGAAAAAACAAACCAGTTAAGTTAGAACTAAAACCTCTCACCATGTATAATACCGCACTTGATTGGACTCAAATTAAAGCTAATTTAATAAATCATTATGCAGACAAGCGTAATGAAACCAGTTTAATTAGAGACCTTCATACAATTTATCAAAATAATGATACAATTGAAAGGTATTTTAGCAGGATTATTGACATTCAATCGACAATAATCATGCATGTGGCTGTTACAGAAAACGACGAAGTTGTTAAAAAAGCTAAAGGAAAACTCTATAATGAGATGTGTCTTGCCACCTTTCTAGCAGGTATACGTGAACCTCTAGGTTCAATGGTTCGGGCTAAAAACCCAACAACGTTATCTGAAGCATACTCCTTATGTTTAGCTGAACAGAATATGCATTATATTAAAAATCGAACTACCAACTATAACCACGTAAATAGTTTACCACTAAAACCAAATTTAGTAAAAAACCAGAATCAATATCGTAACACTCAACAGTTACCATTCCAACAGAATAGATTTTTGGTACCACAGCATTATTCAGTACCAATTTCCAAATTTACAAAACCACAGTTGCACCAAGGATTTTCATCCAATCAGTTCAACAATAATCAAATATCTCCAGTTAATCAATTTAACAATCAACGACAGGGATCAGTACCAAATTTTAATAATAATAATAATCAAAACCAATTACGGTATAATTACAATTCAAATTATTCTCCTCAACGGAAATATGAACCAATGGATACTACATCTAATATAGATAAATACAAGCAACCCACTTATGCTCAAAAGCATCAAGTTCAAAACCAGCCGAATCAATTTAAACCACAGCCTAAATATTTCCAATCTAATGGACCACCTAGAATTCACAGTCAAGAATTATACAATATAGAATTTCCTGACAATTCCGAATACGAAAACTCAGATGAGCTTTTTCCAGAGGATCCAATTAATGAGACAAATATTGACTACATTCGTAATCTTCATTATAATTACGACCCAGTCGAATTACCCACTATCGAGGAAATCGATGATCAGGATTTTCAGAAACCTGCCTCGAAAAACCAATTGGACAGTTAGATTTCAATTCTTTCCAAACCGGTGTTCTGCCATATATTCAAATACAATTTAACAATCATACTCTTAAAATGCTCATAGACACTGGAGCAAACAAATCATTCATTAATCCAAAATTTCTTAAAAATATTAAACTAATTCCAATATAACCTGTAAAAGTAACTACTTTATTTCAAAACCATTTTCTAAAAGAAAAACTAATTCTCAACGGCCTCAAAGAACTCAATACATCTGAACCATTAGAATTTTTATCATTTGAATTTCATAAATATTTTGATGGGTTAATAGGTTTAGAAATTATATAAAAACTCAATATTAAACTAGATTTTAAATATTCAATTCTCGAAACCGATAAAATAAAAATTCCTCTTTTATTTAAGCCAAATTTTATTTCTCCACAATACAAAATACAGCCTTTGACAAAACTCACTGTCAAAATACCTGTAGATATAAAAGATGGTAATTTTTATATACAACCTGTAAAAATTGAAAATGACTTAATTATTCCTGAAGGAATATATAATTCCACAAATTGGCATTCTATAATGGAAGTTATCAACCATTCTAAAGAAGAGAAAACCTTCCTCTTCGAACACCCCATAAAAACAAATCCAATTAATAACTATCGAATTGAGATAAATCATCTCCCAATTTTAAATTGAGAGAACTAGAAAAACTATGTCATAAATTTGAACATATATTTCTTAAAGAAAATCAAGAACTCACATTTACGAACCAAATAAAACATGAAATCAATCTGCACAACAATAAACCTGTGTTTACTAAATCGTATAAATATCCATACGTACACAAAGATGAAGTTAACAAGCAAATTGATAAAATGTTAGAACAAGGGATAATCCGTCAAAGTTATTCTCCTTGGAGTTCACCTATTTGAATAGTACCTAAAAAAGCTGATGCTAGTGGGAAACCCAAATGGAGACTCGTCGTAGACTATAGAAAGCTAAACGAGCAAACTATAGACGATCGATATCCTCTACCCAATATTACCGAAATATTGGACAAACTTGGAAAGTGTTTGTATTTTACAACACTTGATCTGGCTTCAGGATTTCACCAAATTGAAGTGAAATCAGAAGACATTGAGAAGACCGTATTTACAGTCGACCATGGGCACTACGAATACGTTCGCATGCCTTTCGGGTTAAAAAATGCTCCAAGTACTTTCCAAAGAGTCATAGACAATGTTCTCCGTGATTTGCAAGGTAAAATTTGTTTGTGCTATATGGATGACATCATCATATACTCAACATCATTGCAGAAACATATAGAAAACTTAGAACAAGTATTCAAAAAACTGGACCAGGCAAATCTTAAAATCCAACTTGATAAATCGGAGTTTCTAAAAAAAGAAGTAGCCTTTTTAGGACATCTAGTAACTTCCGAAAGCGTAAAGAAAAATCCGGACAAAATAAAGTCCATCTTGGAATTCCCAATACCGAAGACAGAAAAAGAAATCAAATCATTCCTTGGTCTCCTAGGTTATTATAGGAAGTTTATTCAAAACTTCGCACAAATAACCAAGCCACTTACGGAATGTCTTAGAAAAAACCAACCTATTATCTTGAACGAAAGATACACTAAATGTTTTGAATATTGCAAAAATCTTCTGTGTAACAGTCCCATTTTACAATATCCAGACTTTACTAAACCTTTCATACTAACTACCGATGCTAGTAATGTTGCGATAGGTAAGGTAAACAATTTCATAGAAAATAACAATATACAAGAACAAAGTAAAGATTCTACTCAAAAATATCATAAAATATGAAAGATATGAATAATCAATCAAAACAATTTTTATGTGACAAGGACATTCGACACAAAAAGACGATAAAAATAACCAGTTCTAAAAAGTATATGCCGAAAATACTTAAAGATAATATTCCAATACGACCAGTCCTAAACTCAACTTCGTCTAAATCGTACAAAACTAATATACTAAATAACATAAAACTCGTTTCTTTCGATGTAACAAACATATATTCGAATATACAAGTAAAATAAACTTTGATTATAACCAAAGCCCGCTTTAATAAAAAAATGAAACTAATATTAACATTTATGGATCTAACGATAAAAAACATCGATAGTAGACTCACCAATAATTAAGAAATCTCAAACCATACATAAAAATTCAAACCACCCATATAAACATAAAAGGGCATATAATCATACGGTACACTGATTGAATAAGATCCCAGTCAAAAGAATCGCACATAAAAATGATTGGGCTACGGCCAAAATCGGCATAAATTACTGAAATACTATTTTACAATTTGAAGATAATACACAAGGATAATATGTTATTGTGTATTATAATGAAAATACCAGCCAACATATTCACAAAATATTAAAAATCTTTGGATATAAAGATGCATATAAAACACAAAACAAAATAGAACAACAAATTAAACCAAACAGCGACATTATATTAGACAACGGAATTTATAAAGTAATATGTTCATCCTGTCCATCATTTTACATAGGACACACCGGTAGATCCTTCTAACAAAGATTCAACGAACATATAAAGAATGGAAAAATGGAAAAATTATATCGGTAAAATGAAAACTGAATCAAGATTTGATAATGATATCCATATCAATGATAAACAACACAACTATACACAAATATGAATGCAAACCTAAAATTTATCTAGAGGATAAATAAAAACGACCAAATAAACAGACTACAATAATTTAAAATTACTAAAAATACATTTCTACTCAACAATAAAATATAACTGTTTAATTGTGACTATTTATTGATATTTATATCTTCTGAATATCCATCGACATATTATTTTTAGGGGCTGCATAAATTAATATGTTTGAATGGCCATTATTAAATATAATAGAAGCAGATATAGAAGCAGACAAATGAAACGAGATAGCGCAATTTAATTGCTGTGTACAAATAAGAGACAAAACGAAGAGATAAAATATTTTTGAATATTTCAAATATTATTGTTGTCCTAAAGTAACACACAATTCTTTAAATTAATCTTTAAATTAGTTTCAATGTCTGCTTCTGCAAAAGTCATTGAACTTTTAGTAAAAGTTAATTTTTTGGCATATAGTAAGTTTGACAAACATTTGAAACTACATAATACACCAAAGTAAATTATACTAGGTAGGTATTATATGCAACACTATTTTTATTAAAGTAAACCTCTTAATAATTAAATAATAACCCACTTTTATTAATTAAATAAGAATAAGTCACTAAAATTAAATATAAAATAAATTTTCGCTTTTTTATTTTATTAAATAAAACCTGTTAAAAACTCTTTACATTTTCAGCATAAAGTGAAGATATGGATATGTGCATGTTAAGGGTCATTCTGGAAAATGAATAGATTAGATCCATAGTTGTTGTTGTTTATTCGTTTGTATTAGTCGTTTTGCCCGTGGATGAGGCCATCCCCGTTTCGTTAATATTTCAAACGAAACATAAGACCCATAGAATACTACCACAGTATCCAGAGCTCGTCGCAAGAAGCGACTAAATCTGGTTAGATCGATGGACTGACGACCCTCATCCGTAAAAAACAACAAACGTTAAAAATGTCAACAAACAAAAAAACATCGGATGCCACCAAAACAATAATGACAATAATTAGATTAAGGATTGGAACATTGAAAGTGCAGTCACTTCGTAAACCTGTCGCGTTTGACGGCCTTATCACATTCTCCTGTGAAGGTCTGATAAATGAAGAAACGGAACGAAAATATCAAGATCTTGTGTCAAGATCAACAAAACTGCCTTCGACGACAGTTTTTTTATTTGAAGGATGATTGGTTGTATAAATGATATAAGCGGAAAGTCCTGCAATGTCCAGAATGTTGAAAAAGTTTTGTACTGAGACAAATATTTGTTCATCACGTCAATTGCTCAATATTATCTCTGGCTTTGGTTTTGATCCGGAAACATGGCTATGCTGCGTGGGTAACAATATTACAGATTTATTTTGTTTTGGTACATAGGAACAGAGAACGGGTTGTTCTCCAAAAACCCAAAAGTTGTAGACACAACTTTTCTAGTGTTTGATACCTGCGTAATCTACTGGAATGCATCTCTTGGTTTTTTCACATACAAAACGTGAAACGATATTCCGGCCACTATTTTTATATGGTACAACCAACTCTTTGACAACTCGCTATTTTTATCGCGCAGATTTCCAGTTTTGCATGTATAAATTTGCCCATTTAAGGTATAACCAGTTTGTGAATCACGAGCCCACCATATTTTTATTCCATAGTTTGCTGGTTTGGATAGAATATATTGTAAGAGTTATAGACTGATAAAACCTAAAATTTTGTTTTAAATTGAAATTTAATTGATAAAATATTTCGGAAATAGGTGCTGCCTTATCACTTTACATGCGCATTTCTCGCGTTGCATCATTTTAAAATATAGAACCGCCGAACAGACGTCGAAGTTCGATATTATGGATACGCATTTTCTTGCACAGTTGCTTTTTGCTGGGATTATCTGTATTATATTTTATATATTCTTTGCTGGTCGTTCTATTTGTATACCTACAAATTAAAAATTGCATCGGCTTACTAAATATCTCGCAAAATGTTTCTTTGGGCTCAGCTTTGAACTCATAAACAATGGTTTCCTTATTACATTTTGAGCACAAAGACGCTGCAAATTGGGTAGATTTTTTCCCCATTTCGTTTCATCTTTCCCAATATTGTAATCATTTATATCTGCATTTTTTTCTTGAGAATTTTCTTCATATATAGGTTTTCATTGTTTTCATCTGAGTCAGAACTCTCGATTATTTCTGGGTTGACATAATCACCTTCCACATCTGATTCATCAACGCAATTAATTGGTATAAAATTAGGATCAACATCATCGTCATTAAATACGTTATCCCAATAATCTTCCGAATTCAAGTCTATATGTTTTATTACGCTTTGTAAATATTTTTCTTTAATTAGATGGCGACTTCAGTTAGAAAAATTTAAATATGAGGTAGTTTACAAAAAAGGTATAAAAAACACGAACGCTGACGCACTATCTAGAATGATACCTGAAATAGAAGTAAACAATTCAGAATCAGCTGAAACCTTAACATCTAAATCAAGTCAAGATACTGATATACAAACCTACTTTACATATATACGAAAAGATGTAATAGCAACCACAGAAACGGTTTTAAACGAATTCAATTACCAACTAGTTTTCCAACCTGACAACAACGTAAAACAAAATTATGAAGTAGAATTCAAAATATTATTTTTCAAGAAAAAACGGTACATAATCAAATTCAAAAATTTTGACGAAAACAACTTAATAGACATATTAAAAGAATACTTAATAAAAAATAAGCAAATAGGTATAGCATGTAATCAACAAACATTTAGACTAATTAATATTCTATTCAAAGACCATTTCGATTTAAAACAGTATAAAATAGTCAGGTGTAAGAATATAGCAATAGATATTGAAAACAATAATCATAGAGTATGATAGTAATCATAGAGGTATAATAGTAATCATAGAGGTATTAATGAAAATTTATTAAAAATTAAAAGAAAATATTATTTTCCAAAATTAAAACATTTAATCAATAAAGAAATAAATAAATGCGAAATATGCCAAACATTAAAATATAATAGAAACGAAAAACAAATAAAACTCGAAATAACAGAAAACCTGACAAAACCTCTCGAAATAATACATGTAGATATATTTGACATTCAAAAAGAAGTATCTTACAATAATCGATAAATTTTCTCGTTTTGGATCAGCCTTCCTATTAAACAGTTCAGACGGTATAGAAGTATGCAAAATAATGTAACAGTATTTATCTATTCATGGTCTACCTGAAAAATTAGTAGCAGACAGAGGTACGGAGTTCACTTCCTTAGCATTCAAACAATTTTGCTCTATGTTTAAAATAAAACTTCATTTAACTACTGCAAAAGCATCTACTGGTAATTCACCCGTAGAATGCTTCCATTCTACATTAGTAGAAGTTTATAGAATAATTAAATCTAAAAGTCCCGAACTAAATCCAGATGAATTAATGAGCGAAACTATTATTACATATAATAACTCAATACATTCCGTTACAAAATTACCTCCATTTGAAGTAAAAAATGGACATTATGAAGCAAAAGACGCATTCCCATTACAAATAGAAAATGATAACATTCATGAATTTATACGAACGCAAAATAAAAACTATAAGAAATTACTTAATTTAATAAATATTAGGAATAAATCAAATAAAGAAAATTATATCAACAAATTAAACAAAATAGGAAATCGGCTCCAGAAGTAAAACCAAATGAAATAATATACGAAAAAGATAATAGGCGAAATAAATTAGACCCTAGATATATTAAACATGTAGCAAGAAAAAATAACAAAGTAACCATCCAAACTGATAAAAGAAAAGTACATAAAGGCAAACTAAAACAATTACGATCGTTTTCACAGGAATCTTCCCGGAGTTCAAACTCAAGAGATGAGCATACGGAATTATGATCATAATCAAGGTTTAATTTCAATTAAAACCCATGACGCTCGTGTTATTACTAGTCATCACAGTTTAATACATATAATAGACCTAAAGGACAGTCATAGCCAAATCAATAAAATAAAAGTAAATGAAGTAACCCTAATTAGTCTGATAGACAGTTTAACGGATGTTGGTCTCTTTCATCATAAAATCAAAATAATAAACGACCGAATAGAGAATTTGCAAAATCAATTCCAAATACTAAAACCCCAAATAAGAATTAAACGAGGACTAGTCGACGGATTAGGCTCAATCATAAAAGCAATAACTGGAAATCTAGACCAATCCGATTACCAGGAAATAAGTAAAGCAATTATTAACATTGATAATAATGAAAATGAATTAAACCATAAAATGAATGAACAAGTTACAATAAACAGGAAAACGATAGAAAGATTTCAAATTATACAAAATTACATAAATAATCAAACTGAGAGAATAAATAACATAATACAATCAGACTTTAGTTAGGTTCATCAAGCATACGCAATACAAAACTTTAATTCATTAATTGACCAACTGCTTTATAACATAGACAAATTAGAAAAACATATTATTGAAACTGAGCAAGTAATGACATTCGCAAAATTAGGTATTATATCACACCATATATTAAAACCACAAGAAATGCATTATATTTACGATCACTTAAAAAATCAAAATTTAAAGTTAAAATCAACTGAAGAAATCTATAACCTGTTGGAAATTCAAGGATATTACAATGGTACTCGTATCATCTTTTCTATCCAAATACCCAATTTTCATCCTTCAAACTTTCAATTCTATATATTAAAAAACATCCTAATAAACAACACCTTCCTCATAACTTTAGAATCAAACGAAATTATATTAAATAAAAAAAATTATCAATTCATTACTAAACCTTGTTATTCGAATGGCGAAACAAAATATTGCAAAGAAGAAAATTTACGGAATAATGAAGATAATAATTGCATATCATCAATTATCAACAATGAACCAACAAAATGCAACATGACCAAAAAAACCTATTATAATGAAATAGAACTACTAACACCCAATATTTTGTATTATTCAAATAAAAAAGCTGTTCCATTTCAGTCTACTTGTAACCAAGATAGGAAATATCTTCAAGGCCAACTATTAATAACCTTCAAGAACTGCAGTTTAAAAATCAATCAAAGAACGTTCTCAAATATGGAACATTTATTTTCGGATGTGTTTCAAATATCACCAACATATGAAGACGTGTCACCGGATCAAATATTCGAACAACATAATCTAGATAAACTCAACTCCTGGACACTTCAAAATATAAAACAGATAGAAGATTTACATCACTACAACAATTACCATCAAAAACATAATTATTTACTATACACTATCATCATAGTAGTAACAACCATTTTCATAGCAGTAGTAATTAAAAAAATTAAAAAATATTACTATGATAAAACACCAACATTATATATTGCATCTGCTCCAATGGTCCAAAACAATAAAAAATCATTTTGGCCCATTCTTAGACGGGAGGAGTTACGTCTGGATACCAATGATATCCATACCACAAGTCACAACAACAACAACAACCATACCAATGGTATCAACCGGAACATAACAAAATACAATTAGATCACCCACAGTAAGAATTTCCAGACAACACAAATAACAAAATATCGATGGGAAAGAAAATATACTTACTGCAAAATTACTTATCGCACTTGTTATTGTATCAATATTTCAATAACAAGTCGATCATTCAAAATTAATTAATAAGCAAATTGTTATTGCTTATTTCCAATACCAAGTGTCTTATTTTATATAAAGAATTTAGATTAAAGTATATAGTTGAAGAGTAAAGACCATTATGATCCATTAACTAAAATAAATATATTATAACCAAAACTATCTTTAATTAAAACGACTGCAAGTGAACATATAAATTATAATTCATGCGATCGTTTCCAACGGAATATTGTGATGTGAATATGAAAATGATGTATATAGAATACAACGACAAAAACGGTATATACTATAATATATAACGGAGAAACAAGAACAGACTATATAATATAATAAAATAAAATATAATATTATGTAATAATATATAATGTAATGTAATATAATATAATATAACAACGATACTCATCTGTAATCAGATTTTCAACTACACACACACACAAAGCATTAATTTAATTTAATTAATTGAAGAAACACCGAGCAGACAAAAACATGTCCACTCGGTATGAAGATCCACACATGGCACACAACACTCATTATGTAGATTTACTAAATTTAAATTACGAATTAGAATTTTCTATAAGTAACTATTTAAATAAAAATATATATTTATGTATTTGGTTATTAAAATAAAAATATAATTATTATTTATTAACAAAGTATGCTTTTGAATAACCCGCCAAATTTCGAGTTTGACGGAAATATATTTTATGATCCACATAAAATATATTTCCGCCAAAATAATTTACTCACACATACATTTACATATTTCTTATATTGTTAGTTCTGTGAGTTCCCACTATTTGCGACACAGTAGCATATGTTTTCTTGTAATAATTCGTAACTCAAACAGAGGTAAACCCAGAACCAAGTTATGGATATCTTACGAAATATTGTAAAAAAGTTTGATTTAAAAATACTTGGGAATTGTTTTTGTTTCTCTTTTATAATGAATGACTTTGCCAATTAAGACAGAGAGAAATTATTTATTACAAATTTTTAAGATACTGTTTGTTTCTTTATGTAAATTAATTAAAAAATTTGATTGTAAACAAATTTATTTTAATAATAAAATTAAACATAATAAAAGATGTACTTACATGTAACTGTTAATCTTATTTGATTCACGTAATATGAATTGTTCTAACATGATTATAAAATCGACATTTAGGGGCAGTTTTGATGAAAAGTATGTACTATTATACCCTAACTGAATAGAAAATTATCAGCGTTTTCAGATTGAATTCGTAATCTTGATCTTAGCAAAGAGGTATTGTTATTATATCATGTCAGCGGACGAGGCTGTTTATAAGATAATCAAGCTAGTTGTGAATACGGGAAGTGGAATTGGGGCTAGTCAAATAAAAACCAGCGAATATTTGTTAAGAAGTACCGAAATGATAATACCACGATTAGATGTTAATACAAAGAGATCACATTTCGAAAAATTTCTTTCAATCAGTCATACCGAGCGAGAGTACTGTCTCTGGAGTCTCGAAATTCAAAAGAGGAGACCCAAATAATAGGGCTCCCCTTGAAGATCGTAATAGTTAGTTAGTTAGTTAGTTTTAAGCAGCGAAAGTTGACGAAAATAGTTCTCCCGAATTGTTTCTCCGAATTGCGAGGGCAATTATGACGGCGAAAAAGCCTACGTTGACATGGAGTCCTAGAAACTGGACTTTACAATTATAATGAATAAGCTAGAATCTCAGACAGGGAAAAGATGTAGCATAAATGAATTCATCAACTATTTAAATTAAATAATTGATTTATTTCTTTTGGCATATTCCTGCAAGGAGTGCTAGTCAACAAGAAAGTTTTACAACTCCGAACGGTGTAACCGAACGATTTTAACTGTATAGGACACCGATCTTCCTTAAAACTTGCATCGTTCAAAGGAAGGCTCTGACTCGTAATTATGTTTGGTGGCTGACAAAAATGCCAGGAAACAAGACCAGAAACACCGCGCAAACCAAGACACTTATGGGAACAACAAAATATTGTGGGCTGCATATAGACTTTGATGGACTTTTTAGGACATATTCGTAGTCGTAGTACATTCCATATTCTATGTGTATCAACATCGAATGTTCAAGCGATTGTTCGAAATACCAAGAATAGTTTGCTTTTGAACTCTTCGAAATTTGGTCGATTATATACGGTACGACAATATCAATAATCAAGCCATATCACCTACAACAAATGCTTAATCTCTAGTCATAATACTACTCGGTAGATATCACAACGGTTTTGACATTTCAAATAACATCATTTGAAATGTCAAAACCGTTTACTATCACCTAGATTCTTTAATATAGATAGCAATGAGTGGGGTTGAAATTATTCTTCCATCGAAATTGGTTAATGCTGCATCCGTCGAATCGAAAACAGGTTCAAATCATACTCTGTTCAAATCATGAAGAGACATCTAGAACATACACGTCATCGTAAAGCAACATCGATAACCAACGACATCAGATCATGTTTATGATTTATAGTCAGATAGTTCTATTTACAATTCTAATACAAACAAAAATCATAAAAAAATTTTAGTAACTTAGGCGCTATGTGACTGATGTCTATTATAAGTGAGACCACTTTTCGAAAGGAATATTAAAGCAAATGGCCGCTAGTAATAAGAGAAGTGATCCAACTTAACTTCATTTACAAGAAAGGAAACAAGTCGATAAACTACCATCTATCGTATTGAGCGATACCGACCATCTGTATAGACTAACATACAACTTTTAAATTTGGGTAACATTCTTAATATTCGACACGTAGCCAACATTTAGGCTTCATTATATTTGTATACACATTTTTGATCAAAGCGTTTAAATATATATTTACCCAAGATAAGAAAATATGTTATACAGTATGGCCATCGTAACCTACGCAGAGAAACTATTATGAATGGTTTACTCTATTAAGCTATTTACTGAATCGACCAGTCAGATATATGTACAGACTGATGTACGAATCATTTCAACATGCAGGTGGTTGAGAAAATTAAACCTGGTGGTAGTACATTACTTGCCCACGACTGTTTAATATCTAAATCCGTTAAATGATATCACCTCTATCGATAGATAAGAAATTTATTATAGTCTAAGAGAACATTTTAAGTATACGACAATTATTGGGCGAGTAAACACATCATGTTTCGATTACAATTTTATGTTTCATTAATTTTAATTTTAATTAATGTCGGTTTGGTTAAATCTCAAAGCGGTAAGTAATGTGCTAATCGATAAACTATCAATAATGTTTACTAATTTATTGGTTCTGTGTTCATTTCAAGACGAAATATCAACTAAATGTATATTACAAAATTCATGTGAGAACTGTTTGACGGCTGACAAATTATGTGCTTGGTGTACTGACCCTGTAAATATGTTTGATTTCATTAATTAATGTCAATCATTTAATTTATACCATATTATTAATAATTAAATTGGTTATTTCGAAAGGAATATAGTATGATGAAGCCTAGATGCATGGTTCAAACGCAAATGAATAAGTCGGCATGCAAACGTGTAAGAACTACTGAGAATATTGTGAGTAATAACACGTTGAACAAACCACTAAAAGATTTCAGCAAGGACGATTTGAACGTTATTCAAATTCAACCACAAAAGGTTGATTTAGTTTTGCAGAAAAGTAAGTTATATCTAAACTATTCACAACCACATATTGATTGATTCAAGATGGCGTCTTTTGTTGTTTATTCAGATATACCAAAACAAATAAAATTGAAGTACAAACCGGCCAAAAACTATCCACTCGATTTGTATATTCTAATGGATTTGACAGACTCAATGGCTGACGACAAGCAAACCTTGATTGGAATGAGTGAATCTCTTGCCAAAGCGTTATCCAATTTAACCGAAAACTATCGCCTGGGATTTGGCAGTTTTATCGAAAAACTTGCAATGCCCTATATCATGATGCACAAACAAGAGAATCCGTGCTCTGTACAGCATAAAACGTGTAGTCCGACTTATGATTTTCGGCATCATTTAAATTTAACGCAGAATATAACAAAGTTTATCGAACAAGTCCAATTGGCCGAAACGTCGGGCAATCTCGACGACATTGAAGCTGGATTCGATGCCCTAATGCAGGTTTTAGTATGCGACAAGCATATAGGTTGGTCCGATATATCTCGCAAAATTATTGTGTACGCGACCAATGGTGGAATTCATTTTGCGGGCGACGGCAAACTGGGTGGCATCGTAAAACCAAACGATAAGCAATGTCATTTGGATGAGCACGGAAAATATACAGCGGCGTTGAATATGGACTATCCATCGGTTGAAGAAATTTTCCGTGTTCTGATCGAGAAAAAAACCAATATCATATTTGCTGTTACGGACATTGCCGAATATTTTTACGACCAGCTACACAATCTAATGAGTGATGTGACAAACATTGGTTTACTTAAAAACAGTTCGGCGAATATTATGGAATTAATCGAACGGGGCTACAAAAAATTCATTGAAACCGTACAATTTTTTGATAATGCCCCCGACTACATTTCGGTGAAATATGAGTCGACTTGTGGCGGTAAATATTCTTCACTTCGGGAGGTAAAGCGATGCGATCAAGTTGAATTGAGCAAGGAATATGAATTCATTGTTACGTTGGATTTGGTTGCGTTCCCCGATAAAGAAAGCGACTACAATCAGGTGATAAAAATCGAGGAGGCCAGTATTAGCTCGGAGATGGTCGAATTAAATGTGAAAATTGAAAAAGCATGCAAATGTATGGACGAAGAAGTTGGTGAATCGAAATCAACGATTTGTAATAAAAACGGAAATTTTAAATGCGGATCGTGTTACTGCGACGAGCCATGGATCGGAAAACAATGTGATTGTAATTTACGGGATTATGCAAGCTATCGTGAGGTTGAAAATTTATGTCGACAACCCTTGGGTGAGGATCGATCAACGATTGTATGCTCCGATAGGGGTGAATGCTTATGTGGACAGTGTGTTTGTAACGAAGAATTCGAGGGCGAATATTGCGAATGTCCAAAATGTCCAATACTCAACGGATATGAATGTGGAGGTTTTCAACACGCAACTTGTAATTGTGGACAATGTGAATGTAATGTAGGGTGGACGGGTCATAATTGTGATTGCCCGACAGCAACTGATGATTGTAAATCACCACAAGTTCAACATAAAAATGATACTACACTGTGTTCAAATCATGGTATATGTGAGTGTGGCGAATGCGTCTGCAAGCAGAATTATTTTGGAAAATTTTGTGAAAGCCGCAAAGGTTTCGAGCAAAACGAACTATGCGAGTTTTATAATCCATGCGTCGAGTGCATGATCAACATAAAAATTCTAAAAGGTTGCGATAATATAACGGACGTGTGTCGAGATAGTTCAGGGTTAGAGTTCCAAGCAGAATTTAATGAGAACACTCTTAACGAAAACATTTGCTATTATCGAATGCAAAACGAGCAACGTATTTGTGAACATAAGTTTTCGTACAAAATTGATGAGGCACGTCGAACTCAACTACGTATTGTGTATGATCCGTGTGAGGGTCAAAACGTGGCAAGGATTGCGTTTTTCGGTTTAACTGTATTCGTAACTATTTTAGTGGCTGGACTATTAATGATATGTTGCTATAAAATTAGAAATGCAATTTTGGATAAACAGGAGTACGCTCGATTCCAGGAAAACTTGTCGCAAGAAACAAGCCGACAGATGAGCCCAATTTATAAATCGCCAATTGTTAGATATGAGATGCCACGAATGGCAAGTAATGAAGAAGATTTCGAGTTACGATAGGATTTATAAGTTTTTTATAATTAAATTTTGTTAATGTAAAGCTTTTTGTGTGTCTTTATTTTATCACTCCGGAATATATTGAGAACACCAATCAGAGAACTCAAAGTTGAGTTACCAACCATTTCTTAACTTGTCAAAACGTTGGAAGTTTAGCTCTAATTGAATGGAACAACATTGAACTTCTTAAATAAAGATCACTGTACAGTTTCAACTACTCACCAATAGGTGGAAACTGTGGCACCATAACTTTTAATTACACTTGCTAAAGCTAACACAGGGAAGCTGATCTCAAAACATGCATCAAGAGTCGATAACCTTTTTCAAGAATAAATTTAAATACTGTAGTATATAGAACTAATTTGTAATGTCTAATGTATCCACCCTATAGCCGGTGGTATTTATCTACAACAATATAATACTATCGTGGCTTTCGTGGCCCTCTCTTAAAAAAGGAGGAACCATCAGTTCGTGTTTCAGTGATTAATCAATTAATAATTGATGTTGGACGAGAGTCATTCAGATGGACTAGCAAACTCGGATTGTTGAATCCAAATAAATCTTATGAGAGACAGAAAATCCGGATCTAATCGTCCTGCGGAGTTACTATACTCTCTAATTAGTAATTTTTATTGTTGTACGGCCATATATGACTTGTAAACTGGATTTATGCGACTACTTGCTATATCGAGGACCTTTAATTTAGGTACTGCATGTTTTGCGGTGAACCGTCTGTAGTGTATTGAAGCATGGAATAAATTTATCAGATTCATGGGGCAGAGGCCAATTTTTAACAACTATTCCTCATGAATATACCTGAAATGGTTATGAATACTTAGAAAGGTTAGTTAACAATTCGATTGTCATCTTTTGCGATGGATTGCAGACTGAAAGAATCAGTTTAGATTTCAAAATACTTCAATTTGCACCGTGCTTAAGTTTTTATAGGTTCATCCATCAATAACCTGTCAGAGTTGATGAAGAAGAAATTAAAGCACCAATAAACGAAGTGTTTATAGAGACATGCACAAACAAAATAATCTAAACCAATGGCAATAGTATAGGATCTACAGAGACCGAAATCTCTAGATTATCCTTATATACCAGGATAGATAAACAAAACGAAGAGGATCTAATAGGACATCAACAGAAGATCAAAAATGTACAGTGGTTCAACACAAAGGTTAAATACCTAGGGTAAAGACTTCTCCACATGCTGCATAACAACTCACAAAGAAGAGGAAATTCTGAACATTATACAGAGTAACCCAGATCTTAATCGATGGCAAGCAGTTTGTCTTATACTATCATGGGAAGCTCGTTCAGTTCCGTAGATCAGATTATGGGCATTAAATCCATTAATAACGATATCTGGAGAACAGACATCAACTGGGAATCAATTGTGAGTTGTATACACATAACGAGTAGCGGCCATCAATCTTTGGCTAGAAGAATAAGATAGATTACCGTCATCCACTGACCAACTGATTGGGCCGGCCAAACCTTAACAAATTAAAAACTACTTTCAAGAAGTAGAGAAATATTATCCCTTTGATGGTTAAAATAGTCCCACCGATTATAATGAAACTAAATGTTTCAATGTAACCGGTGTGACTATTTTAACCTTTCCTTTGGAAGCATTATTGATCTTTGAATGTACGCAGCTGAAACAAATGGCACTTGTAAAGTGTTTTAGAGCAATGCTTAAGTCAAACAGAATTACTGTTTGACTTAAGCATTACTACTTTTTCTTCAATCCAAATTTGTCGAATGTAGCATAACTCAATTTGGATTGAAAACTGTTGCAAATCATGCTCCGATCAAATCATGAACAGCCATCTAGAACAGATACGTCATCGTGAAGCCACACCGAGATACAAATTGGTTATTCAGCCCCAACGAGCGTCAGATCATGATATAAAGTCACATAGTTCTATTTACAATATTTGTACTACAAACAACATTATAATAAAAAAAAATAGTAACTTTGGTTTTAGTAATTAAGTCACTGATGTCGATTATAAGTGGTCTATCAGAAGGAAAATGGAAACAAATACTGAGAATCATATCCGCTCATTCGAAACGGATGTTTTAAATCAACTGTTCCAGTAATAAGAGAACTGACCCAACTTAACTTCATTTCCAAGTGAAGAAACTATATGTTTGTTTGCTTATTTTTATCCCTATAAAATCTGTTTCGGGGCTCGAGGCACTTCCAACTTTTTCGCAGTTCGCTTATTTACGTCCTTACCTTACACCATTACAGACAAATCGAGGACGTACGGCTATAGGTGTGATTTACGTAGAACCATCTGCACATTGCATAGCTCCATGACAGCCTATAATAAAGACATGGGAGATGTGTTGGCCCATGAATTCTGCACTCCAACAGGGGGTCATATTTTTGTTCATTCACACCACCGATTGGATTCAAACCCGGTACCTTCCGCTCCAACTGCCGCAGCTTTAACCACTGTACCATTTGGTTGGTGTGACGAAATTAGTTATGTCCATAAACTACCAACTTTCTTATTGATCGATACCGACAATCAATATACTCGTAGACTAACATACAATATTTCAATTTAGAAAAAATCCTTAATATTCGACACGTAGCACATTCGACATTTAGGCTTCATTATATTTGTATGCACATTTTTGATCGAAGCGTTTAAATATTTATCCAGTGTAAACTTAAACATATTTTTCCAAGATAAGAAAATATGTTGTACAGTAAGTCCATCGTAACCTAAGCGGACTAACTATTATGAATGGTTAACTCTATTAAGTTATTTACGGAAACCACCAGTCAGATATATGTACAGACTGAGGTGCGAATCTTTTCAACATGCAGGTGGTTGAGAAAATTAAACCTGGCGGTAGTACATTACTTACCCATGACTGTTCAATATCTAAATCCGTTAAATGATATATTACCTCTATCGATAGATAAGACATTTATTATAGTCTAAGCGAACATTTTAAGTATACAACAATTATTGGGCGAGTAAACACATCATGTTTCGTTTGCAAATTTATGTTTCATTAACTTTAATTTTAATTAATGTCGGTTTGGTTAAATCTCAAAGCGGTAAGTAATGTGCTAATCGATAAACTAACAATGTAATGTTTACTAATTTATTGGTTCTGTGTTCATTTCAAGACGAAATATCAACTAAATGTATATTACAAAATTCATGTGAGAACTGTTTGTCGGCTGATAAATTATGTGCTTGGTGTACTGACCCTGTAAATATGTTTGATTTCATTAATTAATGTCAATTATTTAATTTAGATGTACCATATAGTTACTAATAATTAAATTGGTTATTTCGAAAGGAATATAGTATGATGAAGCCTAGATGCATGGTTCAAGCACAAATCTATAAGTCGGCATGCAAACGTGTAAGAACTACTGAGAATATTGCGAATAATTACACGGTGGACGAACCACTAAAAGATTTCAGCAAGGACGATTTGAACGTTATTCAAATTCAACCACAAAAGGTTGATTTAGTTTTGCAGAAAAGTAAGTTGTATCTAAACTATTCACAATCACATATTGATTGATTCAAAATGGCGTCTTTTGTTGTTTATTCAGATAGACCAAAACAAATAAAATTGAAGTACAAACCGGCCAAAAACTATCCACTCGATTTGTATATTCTAATGGATTTGACAGACTCAATGGCTGACGACAAGCAAACCTTGATTGGAATGAGTGAATCTCTTGCCAAAGCGTTATCCAATTTAACCGAAAACTATCGCCTGGGATTTGGCAGTTTTATCGAAAAACTTGCAATGCCCTATATCATGATGCACAAACAAGAGAATCCGTGTTCTGTACAGCATGAAACGTGTAGTCCGACTTATGATTTTCGGCATCATTTAAATTTAACGCAGAATATAACAAAAATTATCGAACGAGTCCAATTGGCCGAAATGTCGGGCAATGTCGACAACATTGAAGCTGGATTCGATGCCCTAATGCAGGTTTTAGTATGCGACAAGCATATAGGTTGGTCCGATAAATCTCGCAAAATTATTGTGTACGCCAGCGATGGTGGAATTCATTTTGCGGGCGACGGAAAACTGGGTGGCATCGTAAAACCAAACGATAAGCAATGTCATTTGGATGAGCACGGAAAATATACAGCGGCGTTGAATATGGACTATCCATCGGTTGAAGAAATTTTCCATGTTCTGATCGAGAAAAAAACCAATATCATATTTGCTGTTACGGACATTGCCGAATATTTTTACGACCAGCTACACAATCTAATGAGTGATGAGACAAACATTGGTTTACTTAAAGACGATTCGTCGAATATTATGGAATTAATCGAACGGGGCTACAAAAAATTCATTGAAACCGTACAATTTTTTGATAATGCCCCCGACTACATTTCGGTGAAATATGAGTCGAATTGTAGCGGTAAATATTCATCACTTAGGGAGGTAAATCGATGCGATCAAGTTGAATTGAGCAAGGAATATGAATTCATTGTTACGTTGGATTTGGTTGCGTTCCCCGAAAAAGAAAGCGACTACAATCAGGTGATAAAAATCGAGGAGGCCAGTATTAGCTCGGAGATGGTCGAATTAAATGTGAAAATTGAAAAAGCATGCAAATGTATGGACGAAGAAGTTGGTGAATCGAATTCAACGATTTGTATGAATCACGGAAACTTTAAATGCGGATCGTGTTACTGCGACGAGCCATGGATCGGAAAACAATGTGATTGTAATTTACGGGATTATCGTGAGGTTGAAAATTTATGTCGACAACCCTTGGGTGAGGATCGGGTAACGATTGTATGCTCCGATAGGGGTGAATGCTTATGTGGAAAGTGTTATTGTAACGAAGGATTCGAGGGCGAATATTGCGAATGTTCGAAATGTCCAATACTCAACGGATATGAATGTGGAGGTTTTCAACACGCAACTTGTAATTGTGGACAATGTGAATGTAATGTAGGATGGACGGGTCATAATTGTGGTTGCACGACAGCAACTGATTATTGTATATCACCACAAGTTGAACATAAAAATGATACTACACTGTGTTCAAATCATGGTTTATGTGAGTGTGGCGAATGCGTCTGCAAGCAGAATTATTTTGGAAAATTTTGTGAAGGCCGCAAAGGTTTCGAGAAAAACGAACTATGCGAGTTTTATAATCCATGCGTCGAGTGCATGATCAACATAAAAAATCTAAAAGGTTGCGATAACATTACCGATGTCTGTCGAGATAGATCTGGCTTAGAGTTCCAAGCAGAATTTTATGAGAACACTCTTAACGAAAACATTTGCTTTTATCGAATGCAAAACGAGCAACGTATTTGTGAACATAAGTTTTCGTACAAAATTGATGAGGTACGTCGGACTCAACTACGTATTGTGTATGATCCGTGTGAGGGTCAAAATGTGGTAAGGATTGCGGTTTACGGTTTAAGTGTATTCGTGACTATTTTAGTGGCTGGACTATTAATCATGTGCTGCTATAAAATTAGAAATGCAATTTTGGATAAACAGGAGTATCGTTTCCAGAAAGACTTGTCGCAAGAAACAAGCCGAAAGAAGAGCCCAATTTATAAATTGCCAATTGTCAGATATGACATGCCACGAATCATGCGACGAATGTCAAGTAATCAAGAAGGTTTCGAGTTACGATAGGATTAATAAATTTTTTATAATTAAATTTTGATAATGTAAAGCTTTTTGTGTATCTTTATTTTATCACTCCTCAATATATTGAGAACACCAATCAGAGAACTCAGAGTTGAATTACCGACTGTTTTCTGACTTAAGTCAAAACGTCGGAGGTTTAGCTCTATAATTGAATGCAACCACATTGAAGTTCTAAAACAAAGGTCACCGTACTTTTACAACTTTTACTTTACACTTGGAAAAGCTAAAACAGAGAGGCCCAACACATTCTTGTCTAGCTAACCACTAGTCGATAACCTTTTTGGGTTGTTGAATCCATATAAATCCTATGAAAGACGGAAAATCGTTTTTTTTGTTGGATGGCTGCTATCGCACACTTAGACCGGCGACGGTCCGTTGTGATACCACTATATGTCCGATTATCTTCCGGCGCATTGCATAGCTCCATATCAGCCTATAGTACTGCATTGCATAGCCCCATGTCAGCCTATACACACCACCGAGTGCGCTCAAACGATCGATGGTGAAAAATCCCTTTTGACATCTTGCTCCTATCGGGATTTGAAGCCGGTACTCTCCACTCCAACTGCCCCAGGTTTAACCAGTGCGCCACCTGAGCGGTAACTACTCCTCATGAATATACTTGAAATGTTTATGACTACATAGAGGTTAGTTAACAATTCGATTGCCATCTTTTGCGATGGTTGTCGAACTGAATGTCACATATTTGGTTCATCAAATGGTTTTAAATCATCTGAAATCTAAACTGGTAAGCTAGTTAAAGATTGTAATCATTAAATCAACCTTCTTTGTTCTAACAATACATGTCACGTTCATTGGAGTACCAGCTGATTGGAATATTGAAAGCAATGAGTTAGCTCTGAGCAAATCTTTGGCAAAAGATGGCACACGGTCAAATGCATTGGTTGTGAACCAACAGTTGCACTCACGTTTAACAGCACTATGTAAGCTATATTATTGACCTTACCTGTAACGTATTAAAACCACAATGGACTCGTTCTCATGCCTGCCGAAAAGCAGACCTCTTTGTCGGTGAAGCAAATCAAAGATAGGATTTTTTCAGAATTCCACTAGTGATAGTCTCTTCTTGGAAATTGGGATGGAGTCCTGGTTTGCACCGTGGGTCTATACTAATGGCCAAACGAAGGAGGGGATATTGGCGCCTTAACATGACTATAGATAGTACACGTTATATAAATGCTTCAAACCAGTAATGACACTCACAATTTTATCCTTCTAACCGCCCGTTTTGTCTAACGAAGTATAGTTTA
This sequence comes from Tipula lateralis, assembly GCA_963932295.1. Classification (NCBI taxonomy): domain Eukaryota; kingdom Metazoa; phylum Arthropoda; class Insecta; order Diptera; family Tipulidae; genus Tipula; species Tipula lateralis. Next base: position 96,076,800 of record OZ010736.1, read on the forward strand.
TTTTTAATTCGAACTGATTAAGCTTATCTCGTGGTAAGTGCTATTTTGGTTGTTCACACCGTTGTATCGCACTTAAGATGTGAAATCAAATTCACCTTAATTGTTTGACAATGAAAGAATAAGTTTAGATTTCAAAATTCTTCAATTTACAGTGTGCTTAAGTCTTTATAAGTTCATTCATCGATAACCTGTCAGAGTTAATCAATAAGAAATTTAAAGCACCAATAAACGAAATACCTAGGATAAAGTGACCTAGGAAGAAAGCTGACATCAACTAGGAATTAAGTGAGCTGTATACATATAGCAAGTAGCGACCATCAAATGCATCTTTGCATTGACCAACTGACGGCCCGACTAAATCTCATAGAGTTAAAAACTACTTCCGAGAAGAGTAAATGGTCTTTCTCAGAAAAAGTACATAACTATTATCCCTTTGAACTAAAGTTTAATTGTAACCGATGGGACTATTTTAACCGATCCTTTCGAAGCATTATTGATCTTTGAAGGTACGCAGCTGAAACAAATGGCACTTGTAAAAGTTGTAAAGTGTTTTAGAGCAATACTTTTAAGCCAAGGAGTATTACTGCCAATTTAAGCACTGATAAAACTACGATGACTGCCTGGAAGGGATGTCCTTAAGGTTGAGTTTTGCCTCCGCTTTTGAGTCAACTTACTATTAGTACAACGATTAATAAATTGGTGTCATGTGGTGTCGTGATCGGTACCATTCAGTGAATACTACAAAGTTCTTAGTGGCCCAGTGTTATAGACTTGTGTTTCTGGATATTTACACCGCATCCACTGCAGCACAGAGACGTTACTTTGAAAAGTGGTGGCCACTGTCAAATATAGAGGCATGTCCACGATCGCTTTTCGTCCCTATGTAGACACTTTGGACTCGAAACACTCTTTTGGGAAATTATTTAGTGTAATTTTAGGTCCCCGGCTATGGGTTTGAGACTAACTACAGAGATCGTAGTATCTACATCTTTTTTGATAGTAAAACCAGTCAAAATTTCAGTTCTTCTTCAACTATGATAGAGGTACTATGAGAGTGTTTTTACAGGACAATGCTCCGAATGGAAATTCGGAATAATGCAAACTGCGAGAAGTACATTTGAAGAGAAGCAGAGACGATTGTGCGATTCCTATGCTCATGTCCTACATCGGGGTTTCTTTTTGATGATCCACTTACGACCTTGAAGATATCGTTTGGCCTTCGTTTGGAGAATGGGTGTACCAACCGACCAATTGAACATAAGTGAAAAAAACTAGAAGCAGACTTATATGAGTAAAAAAAGCACATGACTTTTTTATGAAGAGAATATGAATATCAACTTATGTTACACTTATCAACACTGATTTAATTTTGTAACATGAAAGAGAGATTAATAATTAATCTCTCTTTCATGTGACAAATTGTTGATCACAACTGACTGATTTGAAAATACTGAAATAGTAGATCAAATTTATCGTATGTGATGACTCGATGAGTACAACAAATGAGAGAGAAAGAGAGAGAGAGAGAGAGAGACAAACAAAATATAAAGTGAAGTGAAAACAGAAGTTTCTCTTTAACATTTTGTTTAAATTTACAATTTTTTAGTTGTACATCAGCCGGTCCAAAATACAGGCTTGTTTGCTAACGGTCTCGTAGTTATTTATTAATTTAAATTTTATTGATTAAAGGCATCCGGTCGATAGTGCATAGTGGTGATACGAAGAATAGTTCCAAAGTGTGTACATGTGTGGGTGATATTGGTGGTTTAATTTAAAATGGATCAGTGTTATAAATTAATCATATTTGTGTTAATCCTGATAAATGGTAAACCTTGTTAGTTGTTGTAAATTTATCTTACTTTATAGCATTAAGAAGAAGGTCTATAGTTCATGAACTTAAGATAAAAACAAAATTCTGATTCATTATTTGATTTGTTTGTTATTTTCTTATGTTATTGCTGTATACATGCTTCGAAGACATGACGTGTATGGTTTGTAAATCTCTACAGTTCTTATTTTCAAATCAAGGTCGACTTGAAGAAATTCTACACTTTATGTGTATTAACTACTGTGTTGCTCGCATTTAAGGTATCATGTATAACGTGTAAGTACCAAAGATCATCGTATGAAGACCACGTACAACACAATTCGATTACATAAGCCATCGTACCAGTGTATTGATAACCCGATAACCTCGGCCGGATTTATAATGTAAAAAACAGACAATTTTGTCATGTCAGTAAATTATTGAACGATCGCGATCGTGTTCGAAATTATATATCTGACAAATAGGCAAAATGCATAGTCGTATGCATGCACACTATTATATAGTCGATCAATAAAACTATTTCAATACACGACGACGATCCAATTATTAGCTGATGAATGAATTTGATAGTAAGCGATCGCGATTAATTTTGCTTTTATTATTGAAATGCTACGATGTGTGTATGCTTCGTATGCAAACCGGTAACTCTATTCTTTATTCAGTCATCGCTTAACGGTGTTCTGTTTACGTATTTATAACAACAACAACAAAAACGATACTAAGACATTTTTAAGATTCTTTCGCGCTTTTTCATTACTTTGCTGCTGTACACTACTCGAAATTAGCGGCATTAGTATATAAGATAAACCTATACACCTTTTCACATCTGCACAAATTAATTACATTTTCTGGTTTCATATAGCTTCAATACTGGCGGATGGTTACCAAATAGGCGAAACACACCATTATAGTCTAAACAATAAGGTTCGGCTGAACGATATTCAATTAGCGAGCGCCAATATTGAGTACGATGTAGGTGCAAAAATTAAGGTATCTACGGTATGGAAGCAAGACGACGCTGTTTTATTAAAATTTGAAATTAGCTCGCCCGGTATAACATTCGAAGCGCCTAGCACAAACAGTCACCTAAATCAAAACGCAAATCTTCATTCGGCGACACAATATCCGTTCTATGTGTATCGAGCAGCGGGCAAAATCGAAAAATTTTTATTGAGCACCGACGAAAATTCAAATATTGTTAATTTCAAGAAAAGTATCGCCAATCTGTTTCAATACCAAACCAAAACTATCGAACTTGACGAAGATGATATGGTGGGACGCTGTACCGTAAAATATATAGCCGAAACGGCCGAACAATTCACTAAAACTAAACTACAATGTGTTAGTGACGAACCATTCGACACGTTTAAACGTCTCGACAGTCCACTCGCGCTTAGTATTGTACCAAAACAAACCGTGGCGTATGAAATATCAACAGACGGGTCGTTAAATCGGATTAAGCATCACGAAATATATGTCACAAATTTGTCGAACAGACGTGGAATTATTGAATCAAATATAGTTTTGAATTTGGACAAAGTCGAAAATGATGGTGTAAGTGCATTGCCGGGCGATAACATTGACGAGGTCGTCGACGCATTACCGAATTTTGTTGAAACACCAATCATAATTACGGTGGAATCATCTATCTGCTTATCGGAAAATTGCCAAACATTTCCGCAACTTGTAAAATCGAATAAGGCCCATTTAGCTGTTGATAAAATAGGTAGCGAAGAGCTGGCGAACAGTTTTAATCGTTTGCGAAACAGAGCGCTATACACGTCACAAGAAGATTTTGTACGCGTACTAAACGCCCGATCGACCCAGGATTTTAAGGTGAATTTACTTGATATTTTGGGTGCAACCCAAACTGTTGAATCCCACGAAGCGGTCAAACAGGTTATTGATTTCAAAGCCGAAGATACAGCTGAGTACACGGAACGTTATTTACAAGCGCTTGCCGTTGGACCAAATCCAAAAGTGGTTATCATCGAGGATCTATTAGGATTAACCGGAAAAAGTTTCGATAGTGAAAAGGTGTATGATACGTTGGTTCAAGCGATCGCATCGATGACGCGTCGATTTGCAATTTTACACGACCAGTCGTACTCGAGCGAGGTAAGTTTTGGTTACATCAGTCGCAATTCAAATTATACTTAGCCCAATCTTTTATATTCGCAGATAGTCGACAAAGTCCAGAACTTTATCAAAAATTCGTTAAAATCGTGTGCAGACGTAACCGATTGTCAATTAATATATGTTAGGGCATTGCAAAACCTTGGTTCGGCCAACACGATCCCTATTCTATTTCAATACGTCGAGGACCAGCAATACGAAAAAACTGTGTCGCGTGCCGCAATCAAGGCGTTACGGAAATTTGCCATTAATAATTGGACGCCCGACTATAAAAAACGTTTTGAATCGATTTTCTATCAAACCAAACAACGATACGATTCGACGGTACGAACCATCGCGCTTGATGTGCTCCTAACATTGGAACCGAATAGCGAGGAACTGCAAATAATGTTGAATTACCTTAAATCGAATGATAAAATGTACGAAGTGAAACAATACTTATTGCAACGTATTCTGATGATCGCCGACGAGTGTCCCGAGTTTCGAGCGAAAGCCTTCAACTTAATTCGTCGCGACAAAACAATGAACAATTACAATATATTTGGACAGAAGGGCTTGTCGACGGCGTTATCGAGACAATTTTCTGGCACTCCATCGTTTAATGCGTCGCTCATAAGTTTGCAAGAGATGAGCGACGGGGTTTTAAAAACCGGTACCGTTGATTTGACAATCGACACGAATGATGAACGATACAGTATATTCAGTTTGGGTATGTATGCCGGTGGATTGTCATCGTTTGTTGGCGGCGGCAGTGCTAGGAATGATGACGATGATGATTATATGGCGCGCGATAATGAGCCAAGTAATGCTGGAATGGAAATTATAGTGCAGGGCTCGTATTTTCGCCCATTGCAGTTTTTCAAAGGGCAAAGTGAACTGATGGGACATGTGTGGAGCGGTACGGCATCCAATCCAACACCAGCATATCAAGCGACCACCATGCTACAGAGCCACAAGGAATATATTCGGTTGAATAATGGTGCAGTGGTTATCGTTAATGTGGTTGGATCGCTTTCAATCGATTTGAATGGGCAAATTACGTTTAGCTTGTGGAATCGGAATGCTAAATCAGTTGTTCGGAAATAGTAAGTACTAACATTTGTATGAGTCGAAAATATTATTTAATTATTTTTATTTTATACAGTTCGGCATACGCAATAAGCGGACAAGTTAAACTCGATGCTGGATACATGTCAGTCAAGAATAAATTGATAATATCAGAAGAACCTAAGTTGGATTTGAAAACGGATATTGACTTTTCGGGAAAAGTAATGCTGTGCATGCAACTGAGCCAACCAAATACTATTTTAAGGTAATGTTCGAGTTAATCGGTATCCTTGATGGTCTAAAAACCTCGATTGTGGTTAAATTCGATATGGTTTATTGATGCAAGTACCTGATTTCCCGTGACCAGTCTTCATAAACGCCAATGTAGTCGATTGGAGTCACGATGGTTGCTTCTTCGATAATAATTCGTTAACACCAAGATTTACACAAATACATTGTAATGTTGCTTAAAAACTTCTTATAGGCCTGTTGCTACTTAAATTTTACTATATTGCCCATTCGATAGCCCACAAAACGTATCGTTTTTAGAATTTTGTCTGACCATATAACGGCTCATAAAAATGCTTGAAATTGTTTGAGGTCTGTTTTAGCAGAAACTAGCTTCCGCCACTCAATAACCTGGGAATTCAGTCGTAATCAACGATATGCAATAAATATCTATTTGGTTTCAATGTCACATATATATTTACTACCCTAGTAAATATTCAGCAAGTGTAGGTTCGTGTTATCTTCGCCTCCAATGGTGAAATTCGAGTAATCGATTACACTCACTACTCCAACAATTTAAATCTCTTGATCTCATTTTCCATCGTATCAGCTGTTTCGATAAGATCCTCGATAAGATGGTAATTTTGGCTCTAGAAAATTTTCGTGGGATTTTTTGGTACTCTTTGAGATGAGCAACTACGGGCCTATGTTATAACTAATTAACGGTTTGACTTCTGTAATGCTAGCTTAATACCTAAGTCTCCAATTTGACATCGTACTATGGTAAACATCCCATCAGATTATTCTAATTAACGTGTTGTTGGAAAACAATACCTTTCACATTCGATTACCTAAGACTAAGAAAAAAATTTTAATCTGTGGTCTAGTGAAAAATCCAACTCCAAGATTGCCGAGGTTATATCCATCGACGTGAATTACTGACCTCAACCAAGCCTAATTAATTATAAATTTATATTATTTTACAGACAAAACCTTAAACAAATCATAGAGATACCAAATAAAAACTATAAAGTGAAGAGGATCGTACGATCACATTACAACTTACCGGGGGTGACACATAAATTAAATCAAAAGAATAATGAAATGTGCAACGAAATATTAAGTTGATAAATCTAATGTTTCAATAAATTATTATTTAGGTTGTGTTTTGTGTGTGATAAATAATTAAAATATAAATAAATAATGAATTACCGATCATTAACTAAACCGAAAATGTCTTATTCATACCGAACAACAGATGTCACTGCACATCACAATGAATTTTTGATTTTCCTTAGACGAGATTCGACCCAAAATATGATTCGATCGTTAGATTGTGAAAAATACTAATTATTTCCATCTTAAATCCCACAATAATCCTTTTTGTGAGGAAAAGGGTGCAATACTATTCATCGGTAGAAAGACAATCTTTCCTATATATAACCCATGTTTTACTACAGATTCTGTTTTGAATTTGAAAGACTACATTGACTCCAAATAGTCTTCATTTCCGGATGTATCTAATTTCCTTATATGTATGGATGAGGCGCTTGACCTGTAAACGTAATGCCATCGAAATCTTATATCTTCGAATTTCCAGGATAGTCCAGTTTTATAATGATCACCTGGAAATAAAGTCTCGTAACCAATTCGTTTGATTTGATGGTGATCAGATCACCGTAATATTTGGTTGTTTTCTCCAATATTTCACTAGACCATTTAGTTTTGCAATGGTTGAATTAAGTTATTATGTACGATTCCATAATTATCTAGTGCATAACTGTTCACTATACATACCTCATGCACATCATCATCGTAATATTTCGTATGTTTCTAGAGCACGGTCCAAACTAATTTGGTCTTGGTAGCAGTTGGCGAGTGCTTTGTGTACATTAAGCCGTATTTCTGTTGGTACGGTTAACTACGCCTCGTCTGAGCCTATCAAAATTGTAGGTTTCTCTTGTTTGTATTCGCAGGCAGTTTAAGACTACAGTTCAAGAATTCTAATGGTAAGTTTTGGCATGGTAGTGCAAAGTGATGGTATGGCAAGTTTTCAATGAGCTCTTAGATTAATGTTGGATTATTTATGTATCCCTTTAACTGAGACGCTTCTTCGAGAACACACAAATTAATTACTTCACAGGAAAAATTAATTAGTGAAGTGAATTTATTGGTTTTCGCATAAAGTATTACTTCCAGCTCCTATAATAAGCACGCAGTTTTTCTTTGACTTCGGAAACAGTATCTGCTATGATTAATATATTTCGCACGAGATCATACGACGTAGGTTTGACGCCCGCTGACGACGACTTTGGAATACCCACATTGTTGAGTTAAGAAAATATAGCTTAAGATAAATTTTGGCCAATGGGTTGCCATTTAACGATAGTAGCTCTTTAAATGAGAAAGCAAATTTTCTTGTTCGAGCGCGAGTATCGCATATATGTATTCCAACTATAGAGATTCCACGAAGCCCCACAGTTTTGATAAATTGTTGCTGTGGAGCTGAACGACGATCTATATTGTTGTTGAATACTGTTTTGAACGTTACACTGCGGTTGCACCTACAGTTGTTTATTGGTAGGATTGAATCCCATGATTAGGGGTATTCATTATTTCATTCGAATTGACCGAACTAGCATAACTGGATTATATAAGTGCATTCTCTATTTGTTCCCAAATTTGGTTTTTGACTCGACTTGTGCATGTAGTTTTTTCACTTCCACTTAAACTTCAATTGGATTCTGTTACTTATCTTATCTAGTTATTGGGTTCTTGTTTTTCACTTAAGCCTGAGATTATTCTATAATATTTAGATGTCTGTTTGCACATTGAGGCTTGTACTATCAACGATAGCGCTGGTATTATCTGGTAACGCGATGGCCACTGTCTAGTCTAGGCCTCTCTTGCTATGTTATATGTGAATCTGTTTATTTATTTACTTAAGCGGTGTAATAAAGGATCGTGTCCTTAGCTAATTTCGTATACTCCGTTTATAATATTATCCGGACAATCTGGTCACATATATGAAAGTATATCGACTGAAAATCGTTGCTGTGAAAGAAACTCGATAGTCAAAATAAGCTGATCTACTTAATCTTCACATTAATCAATTTGTTTGATCTGTTTTTAAAGTTGGTATGCTGTCAAGATTAGTGGATCAAAACTTCACTATGGTGCACTTCTGATTATGGTGGTATAAAATGGATTAAGGTAGTAGTTATACGAATTTTATTGTGTACTTCTAATTGGGATTAACCGTTGATTTTTATATCGACATCTGCTGTTGAAATTTAACAATTCTTTGTGATGTTACTAGTTCCAACTCGGTTTTTGTATGATATGCCGGTAGCTCTATGCTAATCTTAGTAATTAAGCGTTTAAGTTCTTTTTAGTTTATTGTGTCTGTTCTAACTAAGCCGTCGTTATCACTGTGCACTTCGTAAAGTTATGCTTTGAAGCTATCGGTTGCTTAATTTATGTTTAATTTAAAACGTTTCTGTAGCGATATAGCATGTACTATGTTAGCCATACCTTTCATTATTAGAAGACGCCGGGGTGAGTGTTGTAAAAACATGAGTCTCAAACTATATTTGACAAACGATACGATTATTATTTCTTCAAATGTTAGTCGCTGTTCTCTAATTCCATAATGTATGACCACTTCCACCACTGCAGTTCTTTTTCACGTGTTTTTTATTACAATTTAAGTTTGATATTAACTTTGAATTTATTACCTCAGACGGTTGTTGTTAAGATTATGCATAATAGTTTAGTGGATTCCATTACAAATCATATATATAGGTTACAATAGTTTATTTGATGTACTGAAGATCTGACATATTCTAGGTCTTTACAGCAGTATCAAAATTTGGTGTTGGTTAGTCTGTCTGTTTCTATCATTGCAACCTGTTTTGGAGCTCAATGCTTTTCCAACTCTTTCGCGATTCGCTTATTTACGTTGTACTTTACGCCATTACATAATCAAATCGATGACGTACGGCTATGGCCCGATTTACGTAGAACCTTCTGCACATTGCATAGCTCCGTATGTCAGTCTATAGTACTGACATAGTGGCATGGATGGGTTGGCGCATGAATTCTGCACTTCAACAGGGGGTTATGTATGAATTCATTCACACCACCGATCGTAATCAAATGGTCAAAAATCCTTCTTTTGTATCCTGCCTCTATCGGGATTCGAGCACCTCCTGCTCCAATTGCCGCAGCCTTAACCACTGCGCCACTTGCAACCAATATGGAGCTAGTAATGATGTGTAAAAACTACCTATTTGATTTTATTGTACATATATAATTTCAATGATCGCTGATATTAACAAAAACTGCAGTTTCGTTCAGCACTTTCACACTAGTTTTTAATTTAAACTATTTTAAATTTGCCATGAATATAACGTTGAGGTTATTCTATGGCCATTAACATTTTGTTATTATACCGACGACGAGATGGCACTAACGTCTGTATATATCAAAAATAGATGTCACCGCACACCACAATGAATACAAAATATTCTAGTACAATTTGTACTCGTAATTTCTTCCATTACCACAAAATCAATGATATTCGTTCAGTTTTGACATTCAACGAAAACGACAAAAAAAAAAAGAAATTTTCTTAGATTTTTTTCAACACAATATATTGTGAGATTTTGACGGATCGAGTGAATTTTTGGATTTCCTCTCGCACAAAAATTCGAATTGCATACGACACGAGATAATTTAATTAAATAAAACGTGTGACGAGTCTTTTTAAATCGAGTGACGAGTCTTTTAAATCGAAATTGATTTGGTTTCTATTTGCACAAATTACAATAATTTATGAAATCGAATTACGATAAAAAGTGAAACAATTTGGAAAATTTCTACTCTCAGTTTTGCCATATATAAATATAAGTGACCGATTTTTTATGTGTTTGGAAAATATTCCTGTTGTGAAAATTGTGTGAAAATTTATTTAATAAATATTGAAGAATAGTTGTGTGTATTTACATTTCGTATTTGTTGTTGTTTTATGTGTATCGTCTGTCAAAAATAATAAATAAACGCCAGAATTTTTGGTGCCTGTTGAAAAGTGAATTTCTCAGACGACTCGAATGAAAAGGTAAGATTTTTTCAATTAAATAAATTTTCATGTCGAACACAAACACAAAATCTACGTACATACAATTTTTCTATAGTTTATTTAATTCAATGTAAACATGTAAGTGTGTATTGATTAGTATTCGCGCGAGTTTAAAGTTATTTCTGTACCACCGTGAGTACGGGATATTGTTGACAGTACTTTGCTCGGGTGTGAAAAAAAAGAACAGTTGGTGTTGTATTGTGACTTGTGAGAGGAATCCCCCATTTACATGGTTACCACTACGTCCGTTTAAAATAATATTTCATTTCGATTTTTAAAGTATTTTGACGATTTCTGTTGTAATTCAGCTAAGTGTTCTCAATAAAATGGTAAATCAAGGGATTTTAGGTACTAACGGTAAATACACCTTGTGACTAGAAACATAAAATTCGAGACGATGAGTTGAATAAATGCAAGTTGTATATAACTTACATCATAAGAAGAAAAATTGCGTGTGTATTAGTAACCTTGGGTAACTGACTGTTTGGAATTCCCTTCATATCTATCGTATTAATCACGTACACAATTGATCGTCTTCACTCATTCACTTAGTTTAGATACTTTGTATGTACTCAATTTTAAGAGATTACTGTATCCAGTTCCAAATTCGTTCAAATTCGGACATAGAATATGATTAACCCAATATACTTCAATTGACTTCATGGACTATTCGCAATTAATATTGAATTGCTGGTCCGTATACTATGTCAACAGTCTGACTCTATGGTTTTTGATCTCGATCTTGTTGCAAACAGTTATAGATTGCCACCGTGGATCCATCGTCGCTGGCAGCAACCTTTTCCAAGAGATCGCTGTAACATTCGCTCCGGGTCAGCACGTAGAACATAATCGAAACGAGAGCTAACGTATTCATTATCTTAATCTCGTGATTGGTAATAACTGCGAAGTTATGTGCCATAAGCGTCGTTAGAAAACAGTATTCATACTCATCCGTAATGGCCCAACTCTATTTTTATGTCATGTATCTCCATGACAACAGGTCTAATCAACACGATATACTTATTCCAAATGAATCCAACCGTTAATCAAGACGATATTTCCCAACTAATATTGTTTGGTATAGTTTTTGCAACTGAAAATCTGCTGGGCGACATCGATAACCTTTGCTTTCATACTTTTCAGAGCTCATTTCATCAAACTAATAACTAGAATGGTATTCCTCTAAAATCTTGATAATTTCGTTGCGTTTCTTCATTTATGAGATCCTCACAGGCGAATCGCATTTCCCTATCCTCCCTGATTTGTATGAAAATCCATTGTAATTTTGCAATAAACAGGTAGTGGTCACTATCTACGTATTTTGTTGGTGTTGTATACACTGCAGAACCCGAGATCGCCCTTTTGAAATCAACACATCAATTTTGGCTTTAGGATGTCAATTTTTTCTCGTGGATATTTCCATGTGTATGTTTTTGGGAAGAAATAATTTACTTACCACTTTAAAGTTCCTTGTTTTTTTTACATTTTCGGTTGCAATTTCGTGACGAAAGCCTTTATGTCGTATTACTTAAGTTGCACGAGATAACTTTAATGTAAGAGTTGATAGTCTGATTACTGCCAGATCTTACGTTAAAATTATCAATCCATTAATCTCGAACATCGGACTTTGGTATAGATGCTGAGATAAGACTTCTGACCGTTTCTCTACTGTGTAGCAATGTAGAGTCTTGGAACAGGTGATTTTCCGTTAAGGCCGTATAATTTCTTGGAGTGCAACAAGTTCCAGTTGATACTGAGCCTTGAGGTTACGTGTTCTAGCCGATAACAACGTGGAATTTGCCAGGAAACTAACTACTCGCTTAGAAAACTAAGTGACAGTTATCGACTTTCACTTAGTTGGTCTGCACTAGAAGAGATGCAACAACTTTACCTCTTGTCGATTATCCAAAATCTTCTTTAGATTCATAAATCAGCATAGATCTCTTTCCTTCTTGAATTATAATAGACTCATTTTAAGGATCTTACTAAGCATTCTCACGGGGCATTGTTCACTGAATAATTACAAGTTCCGAATGAAATTTAGGAACATCGCAAACTACGAACACAATACTTATTTGAGGATCAACTGACGATCTTGAGGATGCCAGATATCTTTGGCTTCCTTAGAAGAACAAATAGATTTTTGGACTGAGAGTGTTCTTCTAGGAAGGAATGTCACAATGGGCCAATCGAGTCTGAGTGACTGGAAAAACAGTTACAGCATGTTTCTTGTTTCACTGAAAAGAAGATTCGACGTTAAATTGACAGTTTCTAATTTTATATGGTTTACCTTGTTAATGATTATCGTTTTTGACGAACTAGATTTAGTCGCCACCTTGTCGCCACCTACTAAGTAGTGGTACTTTATGGGTAACATGTTTCATCCAAAATGTTTTCGAAATACGGACGAGCTAACCCACAAGGGGTATAGGACATACATATAAAAATTTCGAATTGTTCGACAGTTCGACATCAAATAAGCACTCTTACATGAGTATCAAACTTATTTGGATAAATTACTATAATATAAAAAAATCCACGACTTTTGTGATTGTATTATTCTGGGTTACGTGATCCCAGTTAAACATTAATTTTGGGTTATCTCTTTTTTATAAGGTAGTATCGCGATATTAACGCGATGTTATGATATTAACTTTAAATATAATCCATATGCCAAAAATAAAGAATCATTCTGGAATTACTCTTGGCACTATACCAAAATAGATTTTACTTTGAATGATTTCAAACAAAAAATCGATTAAGTTATATTAAAGTGAATTTTGGTTGCGATAACGGATTTATGCATAGAACTTATATTCATAAAGTCTAAGATATTTATAAGATTGTTTCATAGAAATTTTTGATTGACTCATCTTAGTTTCGACTATTTCCCCCAAATACCAAGACGGTTATAGCAGTTCAAATTGACAACAAAAGTTAAACTGAGATATAGATGTTTTGTTTATCTGCATTATTCCCGTAGTCATTCAACAAATCAGGAGGCTTTAACAATATCATACCAGAGGCTATGTTTTGACATTTTAGTGCTGGAATTATATCAAGTGCCTATTGAAAGTGTTTAGTATATCTCAACGTAATAGCATCCTAGCCATTCGGTCGGCGACATACCTTTTGTCGACCAAGATGATTAATGAATAGTCTCAAGAAACAGTTAAAATTAATCAGGGATCGCAAGATTCCCTCTCAATTATCACAAAATGTTGATGGTTCATTTTGTGATAATTGAGAAGGAGTTTTGGAGATTAGTCGTTAACCTGTCCAAAACAAAACATGGCATGTAATAAATATAAAATACGTTAGTTATCCTCTTGACTTAAAGGCGAGTATATGTTCATACTGCCGTGGTAAGACCTATACTAACGTGTGGTGGCGAGCTCTTGATAAAGTTAGTTATGGAGGATAGTAAGATACGCACAAAGAACGAACTGTATACTTATAACGGGAGACGATAAGGACACCACTCATTGAAGATTTTGTACCATTTTCTTCCAGTTGATATTCAATATCCAGTATGAGTATTTGTATAACTAAAATAATGATATTGATGAAAATTTAACTGACTCCAAGGATGGCACTTTACCGAGTATATAAAATATATCCCTGCTCACTTGAACATGTTTAAAAACTACAAAGCGAGCAATGTAGCTAGGCAGAGTTTGATTCTTTACTGCAGAAATGGTAAGTGTATAGTTGGGGAGGATTATTACGTTTAGTTGGCCGAACACTATCACGTGCAATATGATATTCTGCCCAGGTTACGCAGTGGTTAAAACACTAAAAACAAAAAGGATTTTCACCATCGATCGTCTGGGCGGTGCGATCGGTGGTGAGAATAAACTCATCTGAGACACAGTTGAGGTTAGAACCCGGTTGCCGTCCCATCTTCCATGTCAGTATTATAGACTGGCATGGAGCTATGCAATGTGCAGATGGTTTCTACGTAAATCGGACCTATAGCCGTAGTGTAAAGTAATATATTGGGAAGTCACAATGGGCCAATATAGCCTGAGTGACAGATAACACTACAACAAGAACAACAAAAATCACGTGCAACATAGTCCAGCAAGTTTAGTCGAGTTGTAGCGTTAATTTCATTACAATGACGAGACTTGCGAACGATATTAGGATTACTCCTAGAATACTATCTGCTTAAGCGAGGTGTAAGATAAATCTCTACACTGTCCTAGTATGCTTCAAAAGAGACAGAAGGTTTTATATAGAAGCAGACTTTCTGCACTATTTGTGATGGATATTTATTGCTTCGTCGTTATAATGCTCTCTTACTATCTAGCATTAATTTTAATTATTTGAATATTTGTGTACATCTTAATAATTTATTTCATAACCCAGGTATTTACTTAAGGTTAAGTTTGAGTCGTATATATAACTAAGCAATATATATCTAAATCTTAACCTTGGTTAAATCACTTTTGAAGTGTGCATATAAATCACGATGCACTCCGTAATTGTGTATTTATACTATTTTTCATAAACGGTCGTGATCCACAGGTCACTATGTCATTTTCATGTACATACACTCGTACAATACGACGTGACCACTTTGCTGGTCATAAAATATAAGAAGATGTAGGTTTGGACCTTGAGTTTATATTCATTAGGAAGTCTAATTATTTTCCCCATATTACACATTTATTTAACCAAATTAATTATAAATAATTATTTTTTATTTCACAAATTAAATATTAGATAATCGCGAAGCGTGATGAGAAGTAAGAGAACAATTCCAAATATTTAATCGTTTCGCCCCAAACGCCAATATTTTCTTAAATCTATTTTATTACTCGAACCACAATTCGATAAAATTCCATTATTTACTTCCTTATAATAAAACGTGAAGTGATTTTTTCATCTGTTCGGAATTTAAATATTTATGCGAAAGAAGCCACACACACACTCACACCAGCATAAGTTGGAAAATCTCAAATTTTAGAATTCTTAATGTAATATAAATCACAGAGGTAAAATTTATGTCATAAATATTGATCAATTTGAATTATACTAATGTACAATGGGGGAGAGGAGGAAGGTGGGGGTTGGGCGCATTAACATTGGTTTTTATGTCGAATATAATATGTACAACGTGATTTATTAACATTTACATAACATATCGTGGAATTTGAAATTTTTTATTTTAAACAATTGCTTCCTCTTTATTTATTTAATTATTTATAATGTCACTTTGAACAAACTTAAATTGTTAAGAAAATAAAAGAGGAAATAATTACTTTGACGATGATGATAAGTGTGTATCATGACGATTTGACAGTAAATTTCTTTGTGATACAAGCATTTATGTGAGCGCAATGTCCTATCGATCTACAGTCGTGTAACTAAAGCAACCGAATGTCGTATACAAACAGTGCTTATAAACAAAAGAGAGTGGGGCATTTAAGTCGTCTAGACGTTTCTAAAGTATATAATTTCGTTTTCTGGAAATATGTAGTTTATAACTTGAAACAAGATCGATTATGTATAGGGAAAAATAGACGTTTTCCAGTAGTAAAGTTTCAATGATTTTGTAACTATAAAAATCATGTTTGTATAGACATAATTAATTTCCTTTTTAACATAAACTTAACAACATAATGCTATTGTTGTTTATGCTACAGAGATACTGCTTTTACGCTCCATATCGTTCACTTAATGTTGTGCAATTAGTATAAAAACGCATTCAAGTGATAATTTTTTATGTTAAATTACTGCATAATATCCGGCTGAATGTCGGATTAGAATATACGGTAAGACGAACGACAACTTTGATTTGAACTGAGATCGAATTGAATGAAATGATGCAAATTGACCATTCTATATCGCTATATAGCCAGTTTACCCAGACTAAAGGAAAAACCTTTAGTCATGTGTTACGATACTGCTTCCTTGACTGTTTTTAGAATGGCCCTTTAGTGCTGGAAAAGTAGTCGTGTCAATTGGGCGCTTATGCCTTAAAACTTTTGCTTTGCATCAATTGTTGTTTGTAGTGATTCCACATAATCGATCATAATTTGATGATTCTGCAAATTCTAATTGTGTTGACTCTAGCCTTGATAAAGTAAAAGCTTCAATATTTCATCTTTACTATTTTTGGTTAATCAGGTTAGTTTTTGTTCTTATTATCAAAATTACTTTTTAAAGCCAATCAGTTAGATATTGAATTCGACGAAGCATACTCATTATGAGCTTCCAACAAGGTTCGTTAACTTTTAGATACACTTTTCTTCAAATGCAAATGTTGTTAGCAAAAAATGTTCAAAATCATTGTTCACACTTAATTGTACATGTAGCATTTATATATAATTTCAAAGTTGAACGTTCCTATTTAGAAATGCAAATTTAATGTAAATGATCTCCTGCTGCTGTACGGCAAGCTATCATTTTTTTCTTACCATTTCTGACGACATTCTGGCATACAAATTAATTTCCTAAATACCGTTGATAATATTTTTCTATATTCAATGTTTTGTTTCCATTGCTGTATGACATGTGACTTCGTCCTGCTGAAATCACATATGTATTTGTTTCTGGAACCAGTCCTGGTATATCAACAGCTATATACCTGGTATATCAACAGCTATTCATTCATTGATACTCTCGTTGTATTGCTGCATTTTCCTTCGAGTTCAAGTCCTCGGTCCCTTACATGTTAGATCAACAACATGTCTCAATAATGCATTTGTCTCACTGTAGTTGCAGTTTTACTAATTCATCTTTCTTTTTGTCAGTGGACTCCTGCTTTCTATATAGAATACTGTTGTACCACTGATCCAGGAAAAATCATTCACCTATGTGCTGCATTATTCTGTAGCTAACGATGTTTATGTTGAACGTTCTTATTGTTTCATGGTTTCATCCTTGAGGGGTTCAAATATTTTTATTTTATTTTAAACGTTACTTGTTCTTCTACTCTAAACCACTTAAACTTGTAATATTTAGGTTCGTAATGAAGAGAAGTTTTTTCAACATACGCTATTCGATAATGTAAATTTCCTCAATGTTTTGTGTTGCGATTGTGAAAGATATCTGCGAATAGACCCAATTCACGAAGCGGACGATGACCACTTCCAACTTATTCAACACCTCTCTTTGCTGGCTTGTTTTCTTTTGGTTGTATATGTGGTGGAGAGTCTCTTATTAATTTTTGGTGCACTCCAACTTCACGCCGTCATCAATGTCGGCCGTTGATGGGTTTGAGATATTTCAGTGGCTGGTTCTCGTAAAATCAGCAAATTTATTCGTTGTGATTCACTCGATTTTGTAATTGCGGTCACGAACTGCATTTTGATAATTTAATACAATGCAGTTTCATGGAATATCAGTACTTAAAACGAGTCTTTGGTGTTGTCTGAGATTTGACATGAAAAACTCTGGACTAGAATGCCTCCCTTACTCCACCTTTTGTTTCTCCACTTCTTGCATCAGCACGTCCTTCATGGAATTACATTGTTTTGCTTGGAACATTGTTCGCATCTGTGCTATCCTCTCTATCAATAAATGCCTTCTTATTTTTTCAAAATCCGAAAAATAAGAAGGTATTTAATCATTTGTGTAACTAATTAAACTATACCTATCAAAAGACATTAAAAATCAATCAGTTAGTTACCCTAGTTGGACAAAAAAATACTGATTATTCCTTATGAAAAGCAACTAAAAACCTTAAAAGGCAAAACTTCAGGTTCCTCCAATTAATTGGGCTCGAAATGCTACACAAAAAGCAGGTTTGTTTGCTAATGACCTTGAAGAAACATTCCTACCCTACCCCAAACAAACAGACGAGGAAAATATTACTTCGATATTACAGAATGAAATAAAAATTACACCTGTAACATTGAAAGTAATTATATAGCGAATCAAGAATAATCTGAATGCGTATAAGGCTCCATGGTATGATCTTATAACAGGTCATATAGTTACCAGAGAAAGCATTGAGGAAATTAGTGCATATAATTAATGCAGCATTTCGACTAAGATATGTACCAAGACAATGGAAAGTTGCATAAGTAATTATGATACTTAAGCCGAACAAACCTCCGAATGATAAAGCTTCATATAGGTCAATTTCTCTGCTATACCAACATTATCGAAACCATTTGAAAAGGTTCTTTTTGAAAGAGAAAGGAATCTCATCCCCACACATCAGTTTGGGTTTAGGTTAAAACATTCTACGATAGAACAAATACATCGAATATTAATACATCGAATACTCAACCATATTCCTTGATGTTCCTGGACGTAAGCATTTGACAAAGTATGGCACCAGAGGCTAGAATTCAAACTTCACCGAACTCTTCCGGAGAAATTTTAACAAATTTAAAATCATATATATCAGAGATATGATACATGATAGAGATATGATAATGAATACTCCCAATTAAAAAAAATAACAGCAGGAGTACCACAAGGGATTGTTCTTGGACCAATCCTTCATCTCCTATATACAAGAGATATACCAATTACAGAAGCAACGGCAATACTTGCAACAGCAAATAACATCAATGACTCCACCAGTAAATTACAGAGGGCTAATATGTAATTGAACAAAAAAATAGCGAATTAAATTAAATGAAGCAAAATCAATCCAAGTGAACTTTACAAATCTAAAAGTTAATCATATGCCAATTATGATAAACTCGATAGCAGTACCGCTTGCAAACACTGCTAAATATCTCGGCATGACTTTAGATGTTAAACTTAGATGGAAGGAACAAATAAAACGGAAAAGAGATGAACTAAATATTAAATTTATAAAAATGCATTGGCTCTTAGGCAGACAATCTGAATTAGCGATCCACAACAAACTGCTGGTATACAAACAAATTCTAAAACCTGTATGGACATTTGGGAGCCAACTTTTGGGTTGTGACAAGAAGACAAATATCAAAATCTTACAAACAGTTCAAAATAAAATCCTGCGATGCATCGTTAATGCCCCGTGGTACATTTGAAACGACAACTTCCAACGAGATCTAAAGATCGAGCTTTTCGTGGATGCAATTAAGCATCCTGCAACAAAACATCTACATCGTCTGCACCAGCATGAAAATCTGGACATACGCTGTATTCTGACTACCACTCCAACAAGAAGACTGCAAAGAACCAAACCACTGGACTTATCGCGACCAGGAGGTCAGTAGACCTACTGTGGCGAAAAATCTAAGAAGAATTTATTTGAAACAAGGAATAATCATTTACTCCGACTAATTAAATACGTATTATGTAATGTAAATTACTAAATGGGTACAAGACTCAGTCGTAATATAAAATATAATAAAAAAAATCTCTACTCCAACATTGCCACCGATTGAAATTGAACCAGATTTGATCCCATTTTCACTCTATTGCACACTATGACCAATCGGCCAATAGTATATAGGCATATTCATTGCGATGCTAAAAGAAACGCCTTCCGCCTTGCATTCCTAAAATGTAGTCATATATAACTTTTACTAGGAATTGAGTACTACCAGTGGCAAACAATAGAGAACACCGGTCTAGGGTTACAGTACTTTCAGACTTTTGAATTTATTTATACAAATATTTTGATACTTAGAAATCTATTTAATTCCAGAGTTCTGAATTTAAAATAGGTATATAATACCCTATATCGATTTATCATATTTTCGATAATTATTTCAATTTTAACCCTGAAAAGCTAAAATATGAAAACCGAAAAATAATAAATAAATAACGAAAATACTTGTTAAATATAAAAAAAATAAATCTTTGCCAAAATAAATAGACACGAGTCTTGTTCTTATACATGTATACATGTTTCGTTGCTTAAAATATTCATACATATAAAAAGCCTTTATCGTTTTCTTAAAACAACAACAACAACAATATCATTGATGAGGAAAATCAATAAAAAAACTTTTCCTTTCAAATAAAAAAAAAACAAGGTTTGACGTCGTTCGTTATAAACAAAACAACACTGTACCTAAAATATTTTCCATTTTTATTTTTGGCCCAAAAACAATAAATTAAACTTTCACTCATTTGGAAATCGCTAAAATGGCCCTCCTTTTCCCTACAACATGTGAAACAACAAAAAAGTTATTAATTTTCGATATTTATGACCGGACCTTTCTTCGCTTCGTATTCTTGTTATTATGTTATTGTTCCTTTGGTATAAATGGAAGATAAACATAAACTTTTATGTTTATGGTGTGGAAGTTTTGTTTTTGTCAGGCAGATTATCCTCCTGTAGTTTTGGAACACGATTTATACATACGTATAACCAAATTAAATTATAGACTATATCACTGTTGTGTTATAGATATGGTAATTCGATTATCATTTAGCTAACGAGTATGTGTGAATTACCACGCAACAAGGATTACAAATAAATGAACTCGTAAAAGGAAAACGATAAAGAGATTTTCATTAAATTTTCTCTCGGTAATATATACATGTCAATTTAACCGAAAAGCGAGGGATTCGCTTTTTATATTATTGAAATCATGCTGAGCCATTGGTTTAACTAGGATAAATTGAAAGAAATTGTGTGTGATATGGTAATGTATATATATTTGAATAAGCATATGTCAGTGATGTGATGTAATATCATTACATCCGATTGGTAAGGGTGTACATTTTGCAGATAGATCACGTGAAGATTGAAAAGTTATACTGAAAATCGAACGGATTTTATATTGTTTCGTCGTTTAGTTATTCCACCGGTAGACAAAATTATGGATCTTTTTACTGTATAGTACTAACATCATCAGGTCCAGACAAGCCTACAACCACTTCTTCGACTGCCGAAAGGTGACTCTTCCTTCAAAGATCGCTGTATCTATAGCGTTTTTGCTGTCCTTTGATTTCATGCACGATATCAGGAATTGCATTAAATTTCTGATCTCGTGATTAAAAATAACTCGGCATATGCCATCAACGTCGAGTTTTGGGCATATATCACCCGCATAATTCTCCTCTCGAATGTTAGAAGCTATCTCTCGTACTCATTCGACAAGGTCCAACTCTCATATCCATACATGACAACGGATCTGAACAATACTCTGTACAATTTTAGCTTATCCGTATTTGCTAGATATTTCGATTTCAGAAGTGTAATTAGAGGATGTAAAACCCGATAGTCAGCGGCAAGGCAAACCTTGATATCTATTATCATGAGTAATGAGAGATCCAAGATAATTGAATCTCATTACTCCTCCAAACGTGTTACCATTATTGAAATCAGTTGTGTTTTGGTCTCGAAACCCAGAGAATAGATATTTGGTTTTGTACTCGTTGATTTTGAGTTGCAAAAAGTTGATTGGATTGTCCGAATAAGATATTGTCTTGAGGTTTTGAACTTTTACGAAGGATGTATTTCAACATGAATTAAAAAGTATCGGGGACAACGCATCTCTTTTCCGAACACCAGAAGTAATTGCAAAAGTTTTCCATAGCCTGTTCTCAATTTTGACACAGCATTATGACTGCGTTACTGTCATTTTACACTGATGTACGTATTTGTTTGGTATTCCTTAATATTCGAGCGAATTCCATTGTCTTTCTCGATTGATCGAGTCATAGGCTTGCTTGAAATCTAGGAATACCTGGTGTACATCGCGAGATGTTTCGTATTATTTCGGAAAAATCATCCGTAGCGAGAAAACTTGATCAGTGTGTTGTCATCGATAATTTCCTCCGCCATATAGAGCAATTCGTGAGAGCGAAGCAGAAAGTACACAGAATGAGAGCACTTAAGTTTGTATTTGTGTGCCTGACTGTTTATAACAGTATGAGGAGTTGGCTCGTGATCAAACCTTGAAGCCAAATACCTTAAAAACCGTCATCAAACCGCTCATATTTTATCAACACAGCCGAATAATGCCGTATTCTATCGACCAAGTTAGATTGACGTTTGTTTGTAATCGAGACTATAAGTTGCGAAGATATTAGAACAAAACTTCGATTATTTGGTTGGTGTGAGATGTGGTTTCATAACACGTTATTGGTCTGAAGTTTATCCACAGTTTCACAATAACCATTGCTGTATATGCTGAAGTCGACTTCATGGTTGCGTTCCTTGCTTCCGTCCAAAATTTTATTAAGCACATGAAAAAATTTACAAGAAAAACACGTCATTTTCCACCAATGATATTACTTAAAAAAAATTTGGACGGAGGAAGGAAGGAAGAAATGCAACCACGAAGTCGACTTAATGCAAAATAACACTAGACAGTGTTTGATTTAACAGTTGGCTTAATTTACCTTGTGTCTTTCAACAAAAACACTTTCTTGAATCAAAATTAAAGCATAATTCGAGCCGAAGAAAGGTTTTTTGCCACCTATGTTATTTTCAGTGAAGCCATGAAGTGCGTGAGTGTCAATCGACCACGGAATAAATCAAGACCAATTATGCATTTTACCAAGAAGATGATGTGGGAGTTGGTTAGATTTGATATTGTCATTGAAGAATTCAAGCAAATCAAGTTCTTGTTGTGATATCAAAACCACCTAGTGGTTGGAAAATCGTTTACAGGTGGAGTTTAGGTCGAATCTATCGACTTCCTTGATAAAGCACTGTATCGTATAGAAATCAAATTATATTTTGATTGCTGTTCTATAACCGTCTTCGTGAGGGATGAGAATAAGATTGTAGTTTAAGTCCTCTGTTAAGAAAGTAATAGTTTGAGCAAATTATAGTTTAGTAGCGTAGTTAAACTCTGACTTTAGAGACATTGATTAATTTCCAAAGGAACTGATTTGACATCTTGTCAAGATTTCTTGCAGACCAATGTATGGCTTGCGTATGTGTGTTGGTACCGTTATCCGATGATCATTGGAAACAATCGAAAACAATCCCGCCATTCATCATTATAGCTGTCACGATTACAGCAACCAAGCATCACATATCACACTTCAACAATCTTGAACGTGACCTCTATCTTGTGAATTATACGTCTCGAAATTGGCTTTATGTACTCGAACTTTTACGTTTGACAATTTCTTCTATTCGTCTCAATCGAAACAAGAACCATGTTGTACACTTCGATTCTCAATTGACTTCGCCCTGATCTATATTTTCTTGCTTCCGTGTTATAGTGTTTCGTATGCTGTTTTAAGAGCTATGGCGGTTTTTTCAACAAAGGTTTCGGGTTTCTAGGTCTTTTTAACTGAAATCATTTATCAAAAAAAAAAAATTAGAATATTCCTTACATCCACATATACATTATGTGTAATTTTCTTAGAAGATTTATATTTTATGACGAAAAACAGTATTGTGTGGGTAAGGATTTTCCATCCATGAAATCAATCAAAAATGAATTTTCTATTCGATCGAACGAAAAATGTTTAATCGGATTATCGAGCTAGATATATAACTATAATCGAACAAAAGGACGATTATAAGAAAGCGCCCGTGAAAAGAACATATACAATATGATTCCTAATATATAAGACAGATTGACTTGGATTTATTATCGTCACGAAATTAAAATTTAATTACTAATTCATTCATTTAAGATAAATTTTGTGTTTGTGTGTGTGTGTAAATCATATAAAACGCCCACAGAAATGAAAAATCCGCTTATCTATTTTCATTGACTCCTCTTCCCATTATATATACAGTCTAGGTTTCTTATATATGTACATCATATTTCCATTTGTATAGTTGTACATCAATTTCTACTACACAAATTGGATTAAGTTTCAATTTGAAGTGAAATATTTTCCATTTCATCGTTAACAATTTGAAGAAGAAAATTTTATGTTCTTATGACCAACTATACTAAGCCATATAATATCAACAGCAAGAAAATTATTATGTATTATGTATTGGTACATTCCAAATAAGTATTCTTATTTCATATACAGTACAGAAATCGGTAAATGGAAGTCTCATTTTACTCATACCATTACACAATTTTAAAAAAGCTATCGCTGTTCATCTTCAACCAGGAATGGTGAAAATACATCACTACACTTTGAATTTACCGACCAAATGGCACAGTGGTTAAAGCTGTGGCAATTGGAGTGGGAGGTATTGGGTTCGAATCCCGATAGGGGCAGGATGCAAAGGACCATCTGTTTACATCTGTGTGAATGAACACATTTATGATCCACTAATGGAGTGCAGAATTCTTAGGCCAACCCATCTTCCATGTTAGTAATATAGGCTGACATGGAGCTATGCAATGTGCAGTTGGTTCTACCTAAATCGGACTTATAGCGGTACGTCCTAGATTTGGTTATATTATAATGGCGTAATGTAGGATGTAAATAAGCGAACCGCGAAAGAGTTGGGAGAGCCTTGATCCCCAAAACAGAATGAAATGATAGAAATAGACAGCTAGACACTTTGAATTTAGATTTTCAAACGCGCACACATTTTGTCTATAAAGAATGAACCATTGAATGAAGCTCTAGGTTGGGTGAAAATTAAGTGCTCTAACGGGCAATCTTATATTGGCGACCACTATCAAATGATAAGAATTTCCCATGCACCTTCTGCTCCAACTGGCTTAAAGGATAACTAAAGTGGCCTAGTTATAATCATGGAGTATAATTTAATATGAAAATAAAATTCTTCGGGCTCAAAGGTATTTTAAAGTTTGGAATGCCGTATTAAGATTTATGTATCGCACTGACTCTAATTTACACTAGCGTATGCATATTGCCGTTCACCCTAGACTTCTGTTCTACGGAAATACGCTTTAAGTAAAATTATTTATTTTAAATCCATGATAGATAGCCAAATTCCAATTGTGTAGAAAGAAGAGGTCACGTATTTCACTCTGCATACAGCTGGAAGTGAACTAATGAAGCTATCGCACTTATGTACGCATCTTTGGTGATTTTTTCCTCGCTGTTTTTGTTTTGGAAAATGACGAGATAATATTCGATTCTTATTCGAAGCCGACCGTTGTTACTCGGCAGATGAAGTACGTACGTACATAGTAAATATCGTCGAAGGGTTTTATATTTTGCAAAAACGTTCAATGTAAAACTTTTTAGTATACGTATGATTACTATATAACTAAATAGTCGTCTTTATCAGACCTTTATTGGTATTTTATGACTTTTTCAGCTACTACAGAGCACTTTTATCTTCCAGCTTCGATGTAAACGAACTCTTCTTTGTTGTGTTGTATATGTTTGTATATTTCCCAGAGACTAATCTTTGGTGCAGTGCGTGCAGATTTATGGTTGACTCCCACAGTTTTGAGTTAATTTCGATCGCTTCTTCATTTACTAGGTTAGGTTAGGTCTAGTGGCTGCTACAGCACACTTAGACCGGCGACGGTCCGTTGTGATACCACAGGATCTTACTCCCCTTTTACCCTTATGAGAACCAGTTTGAGCTACTTACGTAGCGTAAAAAGTCTCTCACCTTACAGTTTTCGCGAGATCAGAGAGGCAGTCCATTAAGAACTTACCCAAATATTCATGTCTTTTGTGTGCCAAAGCTGGGCTTGAGCATAGGAGGTGGACTACCGTCTCTTCCTCCTCCTTGTCCATATAGCTTTTGAAAAAGTCATTAACTTCTTGACCTAGCCTCCTCGCATGTTCCCCTAAATGCAGTGTCCTGTGAGTATCCCCACGATCGTTTTAAGTTCACGTCTATAGGTAGATAAGTGTCTGTGGCGTTCTTAAGCAACTCCAACAAATACAATTAAATTATCTCACGCCACAATTAATTAATAAACATATTTCGAGTTAAGTTCTTGTAATTCACTAGTACTGTCGCGACACAACTAAACATATATATACGAATCGCACAGTATGAACATCAAGTCCGGTAGCATATGCCTGATAAGATGGATTTGATCTTTTCGATCACTCAGTCATTCAATGACGTCATCATCAGATCGAAACCGGCCTAGTGGATTACAAGATACAAGGAACAACTCAGATTTACGATTACATTTCAAATTTACACCTAAGCTACACGCTTCATGTCTTTGAGCGGTTTAAGTCCAGCTTTGGCCAGACTTGCCTTGCAACTCTACATGAGAGGGTATTCGCCCACCTATCGTTCATTAAGGCTTCCGTCTCCTTTTTAAGCACAGCCTTGAGTGCATTAATAGGTCTCCCCAACTCCCTTTCCGATAGCAGTTGGTGAGCCACACGCCTCGCTAGCTCGTCTTCCCTGCAGTTTCCCATGACGTCTGAGTGGCCGGAGACCAAGACTACCTAAATGTTGAAATGTTCACTCATCTCATTTAGAGACGAGTGACAACCCAACACCACTCTAGATGTCAGAGAAACAGAATCCAGCGACTTGATTGTCGCCTGACAATCCACATACATTGCGATATCAGTCGAGGATACCAACTTATGTCTCAACCAGTTCAGGACCTCATCAATCGCTATCACCTCTGCCTGGTACACGCTGCAGTGATCAGGGAGGCGAACTGCTATATCTACCTCTAATTTGTCACAGAGGACTCCAGCTCCTACTTTACCGTGTAGCTTGGAGCCATCCGTAAAGAACTGTAATGCTTCCGTTTCCACTGCCGACCCGCTCGTCAAAGATTCCCTTGAGAGGCAGGTAGTTCGAAACCTTTTCTCGAAGCACAAAGTCGGTGTAACATAGTCTACATTAGCCTATTCTTTCCTCAGCGATCTAACTATCGTCGAGTGTCTTGTCTGAAAACATTTCCACTGAGATATGGCTAATAGTCGAGTGGCCGTATTAGCCGCCATCTGCTTACCATAAATGTCCACAGGGAGAAGGTGAAACATGACCTCCAAGGCACTTGGTGACATGACCTCCAAGGCAGGTGTTGTCCTCAGCGCCCCGCTAATGCACGACGTTCTTTGTACCTTCTCAATCTTTTTTCTGAACATTATTTCCCAGTGCTTAAGTATTTCCCAGAGACAGCTATCGCTACATCATCTGCATAAGCAATCACTCCGATCCCCTCTCCCTCCAGCTCTAACAGCAACCCATTGATTGCTATGTTCCAGACGAGAGGAGACAGGACAATTCCCTGTGGGGTTTCTGTAGTCACCCGTCTCTTGATGGTGGATTCCCCTCAGCTCCGAGTAAACCATCCTGCACCCAAGTATGTGATTGATTAACCCGATTATGGGGTAATCCACCCCTACTAGCGACAACCCCTCCAGAATTGCCTCCGTCTTTACATTGTTAAACGCGGCCTCAATATCAAGAAACACCACCATGCAAAACTCTTGCGAGAATATTGATTTCTCAATTGTACTTACTAGGGCATGCAGAGCTGTGTCCACAGATTTCCCTTTACAGTAAGCGTGCTGAGTCTTAGTCCAGTTACTAGGCTTTATTTTTGAGGGTATGTAGATATTCATCAGTCTTTCAAAGGTTTTCAATAGAAAGGATGATAGAGTAATGTGTCTTAAGTCTTTTGGGTAGCCCTGTGAGCATTTACCCGCTTTCGGAATAAAGATAACTCTGACCTCCGTTCACCCCCGCGGAATACATACTATAGTTTTAAACACCCTTCAAAGGTTACTTCCAGCCAGGGGAGCATAATTCTCGAGTTGTTCTAAAACTCCGTGGGAATAATTCGGGAATGTTGTATGTTTGTATATTTTCCATGAGAAGTTTCAAAGATTCCTCACTAAAAGCAGTCCAGGATTCATCCAGTTTAGTTAAATAACTGGGACTGGTAGGATTGGAAGACAGAATCTTCCTACGAGAAGTCTCCGAGACTTCTTCCATTTTGTCGTAAAAGAGTCTCCATGACATCCTCTGTGCCTTCCTTAATTCTTTTTTGTATACTTTGAGGTCCTCCTTGTAGCAGTCCCAGTCCTCTCTCGTACTTTTGGCTTGATTAAATGCTGTTCTACACCCCTTCCGGTGGGTCTCCAGTTCCTTGGACCACCCCTGGGTTAACTATTGGGCAAGCAGTGTTGAAGGACCAATTGCACGTATTTGTAAAGGTGTTCACTATACCGTTCAGTTCCTACACTGTCGCTGGTGGCTCAGGGGCTCTGCGGTAATAGTAGTTCTATAAGCGCTTCCCCATACTTGCTCCAGTTTGTCTTTCTGGGATTCCTGAAAGCTTTCCGGGTGGCAGAGGTAACGTTAAGGCTAAAGGTTATATAACGATGGTCAGAGAAGGAGTGTTCTTGCGCTACTCTCCATTCTTATGTTTGTATATTTTTTATGTTTTTGTATGATATCCACCTTAGTATAGTGTGCAGTAAATGCATATTTCTGGTTGATTACCACAGCAGTCTCGAGAAAGTTTTGAGTAAATTTCGATCGCTTCTTCTTTCTGTACTAAGTTCTGTACAATCATAATTAGTATATTTCGCGCAGCTTCTTAACCCTGATAAAATGTGTAATTCATGACTCATCTTCCATGCCTGTTTATGTTAACAGAGTTTGTAATTGTCGTTCCAAAATTGTTCACTTTCGCAACTCTACCGAAGCCAAAACTAATGAAAACGAGTTTAGTCAGATCTCTGGGATTATTGGCTTCTTGTTTTGTTTTAACTGTGTTAGACGAAATCAGTTGGTTACTCATACTTGATATTAATTTTTAAGCAATTACATGTTTCGAATGAAAGTATGCAAACTGTAAGTATTGGCGAAGAGGTGAAGAATTATAAATTCAAGAACCAATCACTGGTCTTGAATATGCTGTTAAGCATGATTCAGAAAAGAAACAGATTTTCAAATTGAGATTGTTCGTTTGGGAAAGCATGTCACAGTGAGCCAGTCTCTGCTATAGTATATACAATTTCTTTTGGTTTATTCGGTAAGCCGCTACCACTGTGTATCATTTGGAGTAGTTTTATTTACTCAACAAAATATATTTATCTGCCTAATTGTAAATGCATCGAATTCCGATTAATCCATTTGATATCTTTTGATACTTATGTAGAATACTATATCGTCTGAGAAAGTGTTCTTATCACCCGTGTGAAATGAAAATGAAAAACCAAAAATTCTATTTAAATAACAAAGCCAAGCGCATATTTCAACTTAATCGTGTCAATGTCTCCACCATATATGTATGAGTACGTACCATCGATCATAACTATCGTGAGAAAATTTAATTATCTTAATTTTTTGTTTATATAATTTCTATGTTTATCTTAACGAAATATGAGAGGTGGTTTAATAGGATTCCCATGAGCATTATAGCCAAGATTTATGATCTTATCAATGAATATGATGGTTATATAGATGTGTGTGGAAAATATGAATGAAATGAAATGTTTTGCTTGATCTGCATATTCATACGATATATTAGTAGATGTGTGACGATCAGCTAAATATTTTGTAAATAAATAAAAGTTTTCCCATCCAAATTATAAATATATATGCAACGTGTTTGCCAAAAACATGTAATTTATTTGTATGACACACCATATAGGTTGACATTTTACTGCATTTATAAGCCACAAAAATACTTAAAGATGTTCATACACATATATATGTACAAACATTTTCACATATT
The DNA here is from genome assembly GCA_963932295.1 of Tipula lateralis. Lineage (NCBI taxonomy): Eukaryota > Metazoa > Arthropoda > Insecta > Diptera > Tipulidae > Tipula > Tipula lateralis. The sequence goes on from OZ010736.1 coordinate 96,106,618, forward strand.
AAAACTCAACACCAAAATTTTACAACAAAATTTATAAATTTTCGAATTAAAAATAGATTCATCAGTTTGTTGTTGGTGCGCGGCTAGTTGGATTTGGGTGTGTGTTTAATTCGCGCACTGCATGTGATTTAATCATGTGTTTTATCTTAAGAAAAAAAATATTATCGTTAAAAATGATAGAAAAACCCAAATTCACTTTAGATCTGGTATTCTTAATTCGATAAACTATAAAAAAAAATTTATTTGGTGTGAGATAAATTCTTTATGTAATATGCTCTATGTATAGCCATTTCGTAGTTTTGTTTATGAAAAACTATAGAATACAGGGTAGGCTAATGTATACTCGCTTTTGATCTGATCAGTAAATTTTTTTTTTTTGAGTCATGGGAATTTCATATATCACTATGCGTAAGCTTTGAATGTCCAATCAAGTTTAGTCGAGGATAATTCGAAGTGTTTTTTCAAAGAACCTGAATAAAACTTGATATAGATTTTAAGTTTGGTGAGAATTACGATAAATTAAAAAGATAAACTAAAAAGATTTTCTTGTGGCTGCCATTTCAAACAGGAGTTTAACAGAGAAGATGTTAAACGGTGTTGTTTCGTAGAACGTTGGTGGTTTTAATTTGATTGTGGTGCTTGGTCGAACAATTTGGGCGCTGCCGTTGGTGTTTAGATCCATCTGTCGCGATCCTCATTATTCGTTGATCTACCGCTTTAAATTGCTGATCCATTTTCTCAAAATTTCTCTTCTACTTTGATTTCCATATATCAATTTTGACCGTGTTAACTTTTGCGTTTAATGATTCGGGCATTTCTCGTTCACGTCGGCTATAAATCTTGCTGAAATTGGTATATTCACATTTGTATGTATAGTGATCCATACGTTCAATCAACATTTCTTGATCGCCTCGCATTTGCTCCTTGATTATTATTTTCCCTTTGAGACCGGTAATCATTTGTAGTTGCATTTATTGCATAACAGCCATTAATTGCCCCATGTCGAATCTTCCTGATGTTTTGGAGTAATTTTCCTTACGGTGACATTCTCGTATTTGGCTCTGCACTGCAGAACCCATATGCAGATTTAATTAAGACAAAATATACATTTATTGAATTATATCATTTTAAACAAGCGCTGTTGTTTAAAATATAAGTACCGAAGTAATCAATAGTAGCTCTAAGCTAATTACAGAGTTCCTCGAAGTAAAGAAATTGTTCTAACATTTTTGACAGGTATTTATTGGTCTTTCCTTTAAGCGAAGTTTATATTAAATATATAACAATTATATTAAGATTGGTAGTGTGGATGAAAATAACTATGATTCCTGTTCGTGTTCAGAAGTCATAGGCGGATCGAGTTATAAAGCAAATCAGTGTGTAGATGATAAAGATAGTCAAAAACTTAAACAAACATTGCTTGGTAATATGTGGAAAGAAATGTCATGTCGAACAAATTTATCGGTTTTAATATTCCCCGTAATATTGAAGTGTTCTCTTCTTTCGACGTGATTAATCCAACTTTATTGTTATAATACTTGAACCCGACTGTCCTTTAAACAAATTCCTAACTGGCATTACGATATGCTGAATGTTGTTCAGAAGAAATCGAAAGAACCACTACTGTTTTCTGTGGGTCAATCCTAACTTCCCTACTATTGGTCAAATTAGCTACACCGCAAAAAAAATGGAGTTACCACAACACCGATTCGGTGTTACATAGGATCTCACCCATCGGATATTTCAAAATTGCGATCGATCGGATGTTTCATATTTATATTACGTTTAATATTTTTGGGAGGAATATTTTAATCCGAATTCGACTAATTGTAGCCTCTTTTGGGGCTTTTAAATTAACACCGAGTATACACACAAATATTCACCGACTTAGTAGATATAACAACACCGTTTTTATTTTAAGATTTACTCCGTTTGAATCATCAAGTAATACACATTTAAGAGTTTAAAAAATGTCCGATAAAATGTTTTCAAAAAATCAAAAACGGTGAAAAATATGTTATTGAAGAAATCCGTTTGGAGTTTTTCAAAAGTTTCCAAAGTAGGTTTTTGAAAGGAAATGGGGTGGTCAAATACGAAATTAGGCCAAATAAATTTAAACTTATCAATAAATTTTAAATTAATAATTCTTTTATTTTTTAATAATTTATAGTAACATTTTGAAACAAACATAACAGCAAAAAATTTAGACTACTTCACATTTCGAACTTAGTGATGAAAATATTTTACATATAAAACTATTAGTCTAGGCGTAAGCGGTAATTTATTAAGTTTAACCAATGCTTCTTGTCAAAACAATAAAAATGATTCATGATCCGAGGGATGCTGCTATCTGTTTATGGAATTTCCTGTCCATGAATTAAAATTGAATAAAAATGTTAGTTGGGCCTCGTAAAATTAGATGAGGTTGATTTATGTTATCCAGTTATGTAGTTCCAGTCTAGAAATAAAATTGTTTAATTAATTAGAGAATAGTTTTTATTATAACTTTTATTATACAAAAATAATATTTATGATTGAAGTTACCTTGTCAAATACGTAAAAAGAGTACGGCTAGCAAAACATATCATCGTCGAATTCTGGGAATATAAAAAAAATATACAAATAATATAAGTTTGTTAAAATATTCAAATTGATTTCACTTTCATAACTTTGAGTGCATTCATCGTAAATTGTAATTTTCCTTTGTTTGCCTATTTCAATAATTTTTGTTTGAATTTCGGTCCAATTTTTTAGGAAAGATTATTCCTCATCTGTTATATAAAAGCCTTGATCAATTTAGAATTATAATATTTATTCAGTTACTGTAAATTGTTCACACAGACATTCACAAATATATATATATATATATATATATATATATATATATATATATATATATATATATATATATATATACATATATATATATATATATATATATATATATATATATATATATATATATATATATATATATATATATAAATTTATATATATATATATATATATATATATATATATATATATATATATATATATATATATATATATATATATGTGTATATATATATTCCACACACAAAAATATCCGGTGTTAGTATTCTTATATACATATAGTAGTCTAATTAGTATTCTTTTATCCAATCGGACAATTATTTTAAAAAGTATACCGTATAATATCTGATTGGATTTATTTATTAATATCTGATCAAATACTGTGTAACACCGATTCGGTGTTGTGGTCATCTTTGATTTTCCTGACTACACAAACAAGCAATTTAAATTATATCGTAATATAAATTGAAATTAGCTGCCGGTATTCACACAACTTGAAGAAAATAATGTTAAATTTTTTTTAAACTAACAATGAACTATGCATGTACTTACACCAATTTTAACTTAATAAAACACTTTTAACTTAATAAATATATAACATTACCTCTTTGTAAAATATAAATTATTTTTTTGGATTCCATACAAATATATTTAGAACTTTAATTATATTCTATATTATATAATTGTTTGTCATCCATTTTTAAATGTCTTTACACTCCACATAAAACTTAACATAATATTTCAAGTAATAATTAAGAAAAAAATTTCACGCTATATCAATTTATGTTGTAATTTGATCAACATTCTGTAGACGACTAAATTTTTTCTATTTCATATTATTAATCTAGCCACCAAAAATATATTTCATATTATCCAAACGGAGTTTTCCTGATGGTCTTGGGGGTTTCCCATTTAATATGTTATATTACCATACAAACTTAAAACGGTTAAACAACATTTAACACCAAACGAGATAAAGTAATTTGATTTTTTAAATGTTCGTCCCATCGGAGGTCCTTAAATATTTATCCGATGCTGCGGTGTTAATTTTTAAAAGTACTGTCCGATTTTATAAAAATAAATTAGACATTAGGATAAAAAACCTATTAGCACCGCATATTTTTATGTGTGTATATAAGATACACTTAACATTTTCCGTGATCATAGTTGGAAGCATATTGTTAAGATAAGCATTCATTTTAAAATTAAATGAACTCATTAGGTTTAATGACAGGTCATTTGGACGAAATTCCAAAGAAGTGCCAAAATTTCGCTCATTTTGGTGATGCATGACCCATCGAATGTTGTAGATAATATAGGATGGTATAGGACAGTTTGATTACGTAACCTGGAAGTGGATATAAAAGATGCAAAGTATAATTACTATAACCGTAAAATCTATTATCCTTCTCACTCGTGTTATGTTGCTGTTTATCTATAACCAACTTGGCATTTCGATGAAACTATACATCGTAACATCACCAAGTCATATGTTTGATGTAATTATAAATCAAATTGAAACTGAAATACTGATGAACTATAAACCTGCACATTCATTGAGATCTTGGACAGTCGCAGAAATTACAAAATTTCAGCTTATCTGAAGATATCGTATACCCATAGAAATGTTCACTATAGAATCGCTGATCTTATATACACCGTAAAGTGATCAGTGTCTTCTATTGAAGTGTCTTACCTGTCGATGTATAAAGTTATAACTTTTATAAGATTGTAATTTCCAAACGTTCAAGACGTCATGTTAAATCGACGGTTTTATTACTCTGTAGTCTTGTATATCACTCTGTCATTGATCATGCAGGTCAAGTAGCAATAAGTTATGTTTCAGTGAGCCTTGATTTGCTAATAACCTGCTTACATTTTGATCTCATACACGGCTTCGACTCGATCAATCGATGGTATATCAATTGATCGAGTCGAAGCCGTGTATGAGATCGAAATAATCGTCGTGTATATTACAAGATGTTATAATAAACTTAGAAAAAATTATCCGTATCAAACCAACAAACTTGATCAGTGACAGACCGATCTAGTGGATCGAATAGACTACATTTAGGCTGCAGTGAAGAGAAAGTGTCGGTAATTGATAGTGTATGAGATGTGATCAATCGATTTGGAGTCGTTCTCGATATCATAGTATGTCATATGTGTTAATGTAGTGCCTACCATTCAGCGTGTAATGAAATTTTGAAAATTTGCATACGCACTGGAAAATAAGGTAAAGACTGGCAAGCAATCAAGCATCAGAAAAGATTGATGCAGTGAAGCAGAATGTTGCTAAATATTCATCTCAAAAAAGATTTGCATTTTGACCTGTTTCAAATTCAAGTAGCACAAAAGCTGCAGAAAATGAGCATGCTATTTTATTGCAAAAGGTTTACAGCTCCGAAGAAGCACATTCGGAGTTTGTTTGCTTTAACAAATAGCTGCTTTTGAAGCACTGAAAACCTTGAATTGATTCACCAAAGACCTACACCCTCATAAAGTATGATGTGAAATTAGGGCTGGTGAATTTTTCGCCGGTTCATTAATTTCAAAAAGTAGTGATAATCTCCTGATCTGCCCTCTCCTGATGGTTTCCTATAGAGATATTTGGAGGAATTACCAATTAACCAACCACAACCTCGATGCTTAAGGACAACATTTGGAGCGAGATTTCTGAAATAACAAGAGTAGTATGCAAATATTTTATGAAACATTCACTGAAAAATGGTTTTATTGTAAAGAGGAAGATATGCCAGTGTTGCCGCACCATATCGTTTTCATGTGATTTATCATGACCAGTTCACACGTTTGTGGCTGTATGTCCTCGATTACTTCACAAATTCCATCTTTAAGGTCTTGCATCAATTGTGGAGCATGGGCTTTATCCTTTACGCGACCCTAAGAAAAAAATCTAAATGTGTTAAATCACAAAATCTCGGTGACCTATTGTGATCATCTCTAAGATACATAACACAGTCAGACAACTTCTTGCAAAATACGTCTTAAACGGTAAACGGCTGGAAGTTGTCACTTCGCTTAATTCCGATTTGAGTATACCCTTTTGTGGTAAAAGACCACGTTCTCGTGGGTTGTGACTCAATTTGCCTGCTTGGTGTTCAGATTAGCAACAATTTAAAATGGAAATTACACATTATCACATTGTCCAAATCAGCTTCATGTAAACTCGGGTTCCTCAATAGATGCTGACGTTTTTTAGATAGCATCAGGTTCTCCAGATTAGAACCTCCAGAACCTTTGTTAGACCGTGTATAGAATATTGCTGTCAGATTTAGGGTGGATCATATGGCATTGCTCTCCAGTTGCTGGATAGAGTTCAGCGGCATGCCATCCAAATAATACGAAACTTTAGACTTACGAAAGATCTAGACAGCCTACAGCACCGCAGAGATGTTGCAGAACTTTGCGTGTTCTATAGATCAATAAATGTGAAATGTTTGCAGAATTAAAGGTGTTACGCCAGGACGGATAACACGAGGAACGGTTAATGTGCATAGGTTTACGGTGAAGTTGCCGAAACCTCGAACTGAAGATGCAAAGCGCGAATTTATCGAACATCTAAGAAGTGGAATTTGTTGGTCGTTGTTCAGTTTCTGTTTGAGTATAAAATGCACAAGTTTAAAACAGTTATCAGGAGTTGGTTGCAGGAGCTAGAACAGTCTAAAAGTTGGCCCTGCACCCAATTAAAACTAAACTTAAAAAAATTATGCTTATGTGGCACTATCGCCGGTTTGTTGAATTAACGTCGTCCCCATCAATATCTTCTGATTCCGGCCATAAAACATCCTTAATAATAGCTCGGTAGCGTAATCCATTCACCGTAACAGTCTGTACTCGTACCAGCCTCATTTTCGAAAAAGTAAGGTCCAATCACACCGCCAGCTCATAAACCGCACCAAACAGTGACACGTTAAGGATGGAAAGGCTTTTCAACAATCATTATTGGATTTTCTGAGCACCAAATGAGACAATTTGGCTTATCAACGTAGCATCCAGGAGAAAATAGGCCTCATCACTGAACATGATTTTTCGATGAAAATCCGGATTATTTTGATACATTTGAAGGACCCAATCAGCGAAGATACGATATTTATGATAATCGACCGACTTGAGGTCTTTTGTTAACTAAACCTATAAAATCCTTAAGATCTAAATCTTTATGCAAAATACGGTGTGTGGTATGTCTAATTACAAAGACCAACGAGGAATCGACAAATCTGAGTTTTCTTCAACACTACGGACAACTACAGCTATATTTTCAGTTGTTTTTATGTGACGCATACGGTTCGATTCTGCACATCACTAACTCCACTGTGTTTAGCTATATATAACGTTGGGAACCATAGCATCTATAAACATTCTTTTGTGGGAGAGCTAAACAACATTTAACACTTATCGCGATCCTTAATCTCGTGTCCGGCTTCTTTATTATTTTGGTGGTATCCAATCGTCAACCCCGTAATCTAGCCATGGTGGTCTCCTATAACAAGTATATTTTATGGGTACCATTATGACACGCACTAAAAAGCCACTTCCACCAACAAGGCCTTTCCACTGTTAGACTTTCAAGAAATATGACGAAGTACAAAAGTTTATAGTCAACCTCTGATCTGTTGACGAATTGTGTTCGTTAAATGCAAATTCGATGCTAATATGAAAAACAAAACAAGTATAGAGTCAAAGATTACATACAACAACAACAAATGTACAAATTTGAGTGCGAATTTAAAGTATCCGTGGATTAGACTATAAAATTACTTTAGTACGTACTTATCCAAAAGTACAACATATCAGGTTAAACAATTACAAAATAGCTAGTTACTTTACTGATAAAACCATTTGTTTGTTCATCAACACAAATCTTCGCCCCATTTATGTGTTTACTACACATATCTTTTTAATCCACTGTACGTATTTACAAACACACATTTTATGTGGTATGTGTAAAAAATTACTGATAATTTTGAGATTAAATTAATTTTTAGTGTTCAACTACAGTGAAACATATAGAACTACACTTTTGTGTTGGTTTGTTGATCGAACAGCACAAACATAAGAGTATACAGTGGTGTTGATAGTTCCTATATATGTTGTACCCGATTGTTAGTTCGTTCAAAATTATTATTTTTGTGGTTTACATAAGTGTTTTTTTTATGTATCAATAGTGGTTTTTAATACGCGTGCATTTAGTGAAATTAATTAATTAAGAATAGGTAATGCTTAATGTTTAAATATTCAAATCACGTGACTGTAGTATATACGTCAAAATCTTGTTGGTTTTTTTATTTCAACTTTTTATTGTATAATTATTGAATCGGATTGAAATATCGAAATGAAAAATATATAAATAAAGAATTTTCATTAGTTTTTCATGGACAAGAAAATATGTCGGATTTATACACATTTGGCGATCTTCCAAACATTTTGTTAAAACAGATTTGTTTTTCTATAAGTCTCCTCAAGTCTTGAATTTGGTTTTTGTTGTGCAAATGTGGAGTACACACTTTCACAATTGATTATATAGTGTACGAAATTTATATAATATTCAGTGTTATACTTATCAATATTATCATTGAAGTGCACAAAAAAAAAAAATATTAGGAAAGTTCGATTGTGTGTACACTTACACGATGTCGGCGATGATTTTGAAATACTTGTATTTTATCATGTTTGTGAATTAATTTGTTTGGATGTGTATCGTCTTATATTATAAGTTAACTTTATCTCTCTAACTTATTAAAATTTTACCGGTAATATTTTGGGTCACATGTGTACATTATTCGGTATACGTTTATTGTATATAGAGATATAATTTTGGATTTAGAAATATATATTGTACTTAGCTTGTGTATATTTGGTTAAATTACTACTTAAAGGTATTTGTTATCAAGAGTGTCTCTATCGTGTATATATGTTCTAAATGTATATTGTGGTATGTGGCCGCGATATCATTTTATTTTTTGTGAACCAAATTTAATTAAAATATATGGAGTGACAGATATCGGAGAGTAAATTTCAAGCTAATCGGGAACGAATTTCAAGGTCATTTTCATTATTCAGAGTGATAATGCTCAAAGCAAGATAATATCTGAATGTTTGGTATCTGTACCAAAGTAATTGATTAATAATACAATTTCAGACAAACTTGAAGTTAAAATACGATTCTTTATTCAATCGTCAAAGTTGCATATCGTATATATTTTATAGTCTTTAGTTTTGAGGCCAAATCACTCTCATCTCTATAGAGAGTGATTGTTAAGAAAGAGTATACCCTTGTGATTTAATCCGAAGTACCTTCAGATTGAACCATACTGCTGCGTTTTTCTATGTATTTACAAGAATATACCATATACAAGTTGTTCCTTTGTGCTTCAACAATGGAATTTTAGCTTAGGTTAGGTCCAGAACCTCTTCAGTGTTGGTATTAGCAATGGTTGGTTCATTCTAACTGTTAGATATACCTGAATATTTTCAGTACTTAAATATTCAAAAAGATAATTAAACTAAATCATTTCACTTTGTAGTAAACTGTTAACCGTTTGACTTTCACAGGAGACGCTGGGCTCTGAACTCCCGATAAGTAAACAGTGGTCATTACTGCCTCACGTTTGTCTATTTCACCCGGAATTTATGAAGCAAATAAATGCCTAGTTTGAAATCTCGAATGAAAAACAGTTATTCTGCTGCTTTCCCAGTAGCTCTCGGTCTATTACTATACCACTATCGTAAATTCTCTTTCTTATAGTTACAATAGCCCTCTAATTATATTGTTAGCTGTACATGGCTTAATCTTTTCGGTTTATACTGTTTCCGCCAGTACTTCCTTTTGTACGACCCTTGATGGTTAACTGATTTGGTTCTGATGTAAATTCTTCTCCCCAGGCTTACCATTGAGATTATTTTTAAGGGCATTATTCGCTCCACCACTCGGATTATGCCTTTAAAGAGCCTTTCCTCTGTTTTCTCAACTTTGCGGCCGATGAATTCTCGTTACCCAAATAGGCGGTACTCTCATTTCTAGAGGTTATTGCAGGGTTAGAGTTCTGGTTAGGCTACCCACTAATAATTCATCTTTTGACATACACTTTTTTACCGTAGGAGTAGAGTTAGCTAGGTGCCCTCTATAAATTTGCGGATATCATTGGGGATGGAATGCATAAGTATTTAAAAAATAGATTCAGGGAGTCTATAGAAATGCTTCTTTCACAACGGAAAATACTCAGAAAGGGAACTAAACTACTTGTTCTAGCGAGGTCGGCATTGAAAAGATCCCGGTTCGATGATTCCTTGCCGGCAACTCCGGATAAAAATCAATAAAATAATCTCTGATTTGTAAGGTTGCAAAAGAAGCTACCCTCAGTCAAGTAGTGGGGTCTGTTACGATATGAACTTTGTTTTTTTTGAGTGGCTGCTACCGCATACTTAGACCGGCGTAGAGCCATCTGCTCATTGCATGGAAGATGGGACGGCCTATGGATTCTAAACTCAACAGAGGGTCCAGATGTGTTCATTCACCACCGATCGCACCGCCCAAACAATCGATGGTGAAAAATCCCTGTCCCTATGGGATTCGAACCCTCCCGTTCCATTTGCCGCAGTTTTCTAACCACTGGACCACCTGAGTATAATAGATAGAGAAAATATAATTATGTCCAGAAATGCATCGTGAAGAAAGTATAAGAAAACGTGGTCATCAAAAATCAATCCTCAGACAGTCAGTACAGTTGTGGTTGGTTTTCTATCAACTATGTTGACAAGAACAATACTTGTCAATTTGGTGAACCCGTTTAGAAATAAACTTTAGCATTTTCTTAAACAGTCATGTAAATGAAGAATTATTATTGTCGATATGAAGAGTTTTAAAGAGTGTCGCAAAATTCACAGCAGAGATACCTTCTGCCAAAATCCTAAAGGGGTACAGGTAATATAAATTGTAAATAGGTAACCCTCTTGACCAACAAAACCTCTGACTCGTACATAAAACTTATTACTGTTTCCTCTCAATACTTACGTTGAGTTCCATTTCGTTATGTATTAGAAACTATATAAGTTTGAACGTAACTTCAGAGGATATGCTCAGCAAAGTGCATAGTATCGTATTACTAAACTACAGATTGGAAATTAGAAATTTTGCTTAATTTTTCTTAAAATCTCATATTTGCTAACAGATAGCCTCGAAATTGTTATTAAATTCGATTACTCAGATTATGTCTCAGATAAATGGAATAACATGTCGAAATAAAATAAAACCCAATTCATCATATATTTCATCTTAAATTAACCAAATTCTGGGTAGTGTACCTGAGCTACATTCAATTATCTTTTTAATTGTAGGTTATTTCCCATTTCCCGTTCTAAGAATATATGTAATCCGTATGCACTTGTGTGTACATATATTAATTTTACCGCAGTATATATGCAAACATTTCAGTGCCAAAATCGATTCGTTGTTTACTTATTATTTTTAATTCAATCTACTTAAAAATTTTCCAACTAATTATTTTTAGAAATTAATCAATTGAATTTTGAAAAAAATCTAATATTTATTATTTTGTTTATTTTTAGGCAGTACATCATGCTTTTCGAAGATTTGACATAAAGCTATACACAAAAATACTATCATGAGGTCGTCATCTCGCACCAGACCAGGGGTACTTCTGTCCCCATAAAACAATCGATTGACGAAAAATAATAATTTATTATTTTTAACAATTTGGTATAGAAATCGATAGACGACGAGCGTGTGATATTATAACAAAAGTGTTTTAATCAATTTTAATTAATTAAATTAAATTAAATAGTGAGACTATTTACAATATATTTTATTTCACATAAAATATCTAGTCATTTATTTTTATTATTATTTAAAAAAAAATAAAAATTAAAAATTTTTAAAATTATAAATATTTTTATTTAATTGTGATACACAACAGAAAAAAAATTTAAGTGAGAGAATTAGCAAGAAATACGCCAAAGAAAAATTATTTCTTAAAAAAAATAATTATAATTATCGTTGTTTTTAATTTTAAATCTATATGTTTTATAATAATAATAATATTAGTTTTGTGTTCGAAGTGAAATTTGTTCAAGAAAAATAGTTTTTCCGTGTATTAACAAATTAGAAAATTTAAGAAGCAAATAATTAATATTTATAATAAAAATGCCAGATCATATACCAGTAACTACCGATAAATTAAGTGGAATTGAAGAGGAAACTGATATGTACGAAGCCTTTGGACCACATGTTGATACGTCACAAATAACAATACTCCAAGATACACCACCAGGTAAGACGAATTTGATATAATAAATTATTTGACCGTTGTTTCGTTAATTCCAGTTCTAAGATACAACCTTATACATAGGTTGATTTAATGTATGAATTTTCAGAGTTCGTATTTTTTCTATTTGCACTATTATATAGTAAATAATTCTATTATTAAAACTACATAATATATAGTAAAATATTTCACACCCATATACGATAAAATAAAACATTGTTTCATATCAAGTTACACAGTGTCGACCTACTAATTTTCCAAGTATATTGAGTTTTGTCAATCGAACACCCGACACTGTGCAATATGCTATAGTGTAATTTGTTATTGAAATAAATTAAAAAAAAAACTACTTTTTTGTCGTTGTACTTCGATATAGCTGTTTGTATAAGTACATTATTCGCTTATCTTCGAAATGATATCTTCATTGAACGCTGCTATGAGGTTGTACATATCGAAAATATTAAAAATAATTAATTAAATTAATTTATTTACATTAGTTATTGTTTTAATTTTTATCTTATTCAACTGTCAATGTTGATAAGTTATGTCGTTTAGAACTGTGTGAAATGTTAACATTTTACCTTATTATCATGAGCCGGTTCTAATAATGTATAATATTTCCCTCAGCTACAAGTATCTTCATCAGTGATCTCTTTGTTGCCAATCAACATGTTGTAGAATGCTTTTCATTATTATATGTTAAGACATTGATTGAACACCTATTATCGATTTATTAAATCAAAAACTTAACTGAACGGCGAAGCATTTGAACTGTTAAAACTAGATTTAATTACTACTGCAGTTTTCATCATTACTGAATCATTCGAGTTTTCGCTGGATCGTTTGTCAAGATGGAGTTTATTACTCTAGTAAAGTATCAGTTTAAATATAACCGAAATATAACAATAATTTAGTTCCAGATATCTTGTCCATAGGCTCTCTAGAACTTGAAGAAATTACGAAACTGAATAAGTCCAGAGGTGCTATAGATATATACATTTCATGTCGATTTGAGTTCCAACACTTACGTCGATTCTATATATTTTTAAAATTAATAATAAATAATAAATCAAATGTTATCTGAGAAGTATTAACAATTAAGTTATGTATCTTTCCTAATTTGAATTTTGATGACAAATTCACTATTATTCTCAATAAATAAATTTGCAGTTTACTCAGACAAAGCCACAATTCTTCTTTCACTATCCAATTGAAATATGCCAAAACTTTAACTCTATTGTAGCGTGATTATTATTAGTACTTTGGCTAACCATGTCAAAACATATTAATTTCTTTAGATTTGGGAGTCCTTCATCCGTTTAGACATTTCTATTTTCCTCTTTGGTCTCATATATTATCATGACAGTAGTACACCTACTTCGCTACTTCACCTTTGATCTCTGAGTATGCTGGATTCTGCTTAACACAAAATTATCTATGTCATATTTGATACTAAAAGCTAACAGAACTATTGAGAGAACTGTTGAGGTAAAGCCAAACTTCGTAAATAGCCTAGCACACCAAATAATTCAGCATGATATTTGTTGTTTCGATTGTTTAAAGCCTTCTTTCGTAGCGATTGGCCAAGGCCGAATTCTCACATCCACACACATGACTTCTTAACACTCTGTATAATTTAAACTTTTCCTTAATCATAATCTTCTATATGCTTATATAATTTGAAATTTTCAAAGTTCAAGATCTTTGTTCAAATTAAGATTAGAAGACGTAAAATATCCATCAACGGTCTACCGAACGATCCCCAAAAATAGTATTTAATGCCAACTATACATGATGCCTAAAAAAACATACGATCAATAACCCAATTCATCGTCTGTTCAGTTTACATTCGGCTGTTTCAAATTAGGCTGTTTACACAATCTCATCACGATCACACAGGGAAGGCGTTCATTCCGCTTTATGTCACACGAAGATAGTGCAAAAAAAGTGCAGTACTGTTTCTTCATCCTCATCATCTTCGTAGATAAGCGTAATCATGTGACAAGATTCCCAGTCTTGCCTATGAGATTGTGTTCTCAACTCCTAATACCATGTTACAATTATATGGATCTAGATATCAATTATATGGATCTAGAAATATCCACTATTGGCCAGATCTGTCTATGTTATTACACGCGAGATGTTATTGCACCATTTGTCATTTATTAATATACTAGCTTTCTTCTGAAGCATTACTTTACCAAAAGCAAGTAGTATTATATAGTAACAGCATAACGCAGTAAGTGCTTTAATCAACGAGTTTATCTGCTGTTATATTTCCCACGACATTGAAATGTCAAATCTACTTTACTTTGATATAAGTTTTCCGGCAATGATAAAGCAAAGAAAATTGTCATCAGAAAATAGTCTCATAAGATGTCGAGCCCTATATTCTTTATTTTACATCCCTTCCATATTGTTCAGATTGATTCAGATTAATTTGATGGAGACTAGATTTGGTAAAAGAAGTGTTTAATGCTTATTCGAACAGCAGATTTTTGATGAAATAACGCTTTCTTACACACAACTTTCTATGTACAGTGTTCGCTAGCTCACCTCATTTGGTTCAACATTACTTTGGTCGTCTTTCTATATTTTATCACGCCATATCGATGATCAATTTTGCTCGTGTTTATAGTTGTCAAGCTATTTACATGCTTCAATTTAAGCTTTTTAAACTTGGTACTTTTATTTGAAGTGATTTTAATAATATCTGTCATCTCTACGTAACCTGAAGTACTTCCAAAACGACTGTCGTATGTGTGCTTACTACACACATATGATGGAGGGCAAATAAGAAGTATACAAATGAAGATTCGCATCTCACCCTATTCCAAATTTTGTAATCGAAACCATAAAAATTAATTTTAAGTTGGTCACGTTATGTTAAATCGTGATAAATTTTCCCCATTTTTCCACTTAGTTAATTAGCAAAATGATGTTAAGCGTGATAAAAATTTAAATTGTTAAAAGTTCTGATTATTTAATTTTAAGCTACCTTTTTGATCGCTGCTGGCTCTAAAACACAAATAGTACAAATAATATTGCATCCAAGGTGTCAATTGTTCCTGGTTTACATCATAAATGTGTAGCTTTATGTGGCCAAATTGCACGATCTCCAATAATATATTAATGATTAAGGTGAGGTAGCAATCTCCATTGACTCCACCGCTAATTGCGACCTCATTAAGGTCTGATCTTACCATTTTTCAGTAAGTCTTCGGTAAGTTTGATCTAAAACATAACTCCCATTATATCATGCCCTCTATAACTTACATAACGAAATAATTTATTTTTGATTTAATTTTTAATTAAATAGATAAGCGTCTGCCATATTTTGATTAGGAACTGAACATAACACAAACAATTACAAATATAAAATTTTTTCTAATCTTATTAATCCTAGCTAAGAGATTCAAAAATAAAAAATAATCGAAATGGATTTGTGTTAATTTTTTTAGAGATATGTACGAGGTTATGTAATTGTTTAACATTTGTATTTATGTAGTCATATGATCATAGATTATATTTGTGCTATTTTCCCAATGAGTCATTAATTTTGAGGTATATTCCACTTAAATCACAAAACTTTTATCGTATACACTCCATCGTTTGTAATACAGTTCATGTTCAAGTATAAACTTTATTTGTATATAAGTACAAGGCAGTGTTGCCCCTATATATACAAAAGCTTTTTAATTATGGCAATAATAAAAATGTTTCCTTGTCTTTGCCACAGATCGTTCACATTCCATGGCGTAGTCGACAGTGATTCTCGCTTTATATTGCTACTTATATGTATGTATGTATATGAAAGTAAATTTGTATCTACACTTCATGATCGTGGCATTGGATAAATATTTTATTTTACTTCCACATATTATGTGAGTTTTAGGTGCGTGGGTTCAATTTAGTGTTTAAATGATTATTTGTTTTCTTTTTAATCTTAAGAAAGATCTTAAAGAAACAGAAACTGTTTAATAATGAGCAAAATCTATTTTTGTACGGGTATTCGATTTTTTTGTTTTTTCTAATCATCAGCTGATTTGTTTTTTAATCTTCCTCGTGACTAAAATAATATAAATTTTTTGTTCGTATATTTTGCATAAAATAAATATTTTCTTTAAGATTTTTTATTTTTAGTTTTGAACACTAACAAAAACTCGATTAATGAATTAAAATAAAATTCAAGACTAATATATAAATATTGGCGAGCTGTGGAGATCCAGATTTGACGTCCTATATACATTCGATAAAAGTGTATGGATGAATGGAAATGCTATGTCGATATACTTAGCAAGGAGCCAACCTTGGCAATAGCTTTAATGTCGTACTTGTTGAATAATAGTGTCAATGACTTCAATCGATATATAAATAATTACAGAAACTAACGTTAAATTATATGAATTATTTATCAATTAAATAAAACTTTCAATTTTTCCTATTTATTTATGGGTTTGAACATGAATGCTATGTATTACCCACTAAATTACATGGACAAAGCTTAACTTATCGTACAAAGTTTAGTTTTATGAATTAACAATGTAGTGGGTAGATAATACTTGTTATCAACAAAATTGTGTTATGCCAACCTATAAATTCTGCTATGTCAGTGCATAGATTATTGAACCTAATCAGCTATATTGTCGGGGTTATTTCTATAGTCGTCTGTTTATAAACTCTTGGCAACTGTTTCTTTATCTGTTGATACAAAATTTTTATTATGTATGCCATTACATCTTATAACGCAATCTCAAGATGTACGCTAGATTTATATTTTACAAATGAGTTCGGTATCTGTAAGTACGAGGGTGGTGTGAGAAATCTGGTTAAAATTGCAACAGAGGGCATCACAATCTCAGATGTAATGTGTCAATACCATCTGTCACTTGACCAAATTATTACTAGGTAAATCTGTTATTTAGTTCAGTTTTGACAGCCATTAAAAACCGACAGCTCTTTGTTTTTTTGCAAACATATAAAAAAGTGAATTTTGTGTATTAATTAAACATATGGTGTTCCACACAATACGCAACGTTACGCAAACAAAAACAAAGCTTGATAAATATTTTGGGCACTCTTCACTATCGATACAAAAGGTTCACAAGTGGTTTACTGGCTTTCGTTCCGGTTGCGCAAGCAGCACAACTATGATGCCGAACTTTCAGGATGCTCAAATGAAGTTATCACACCAATTCACGGTATTGTAAGACTGAAGAGTGAAAGTGCGCTATATAGCTGAGATAGTAGGCATCTCAGATGAACGTATGCTCAATATATTACACAAACATTTGAATATGAAAAAGCTATCCCCGCGTTGGGTGCTGCGTTCGCTTACAATCGACTAAATAAGCGCACGTGTGACAACTTGATGAGGCAGGTTGGGTGTAGTTCAAGCGATATAAAATGGAGTTTTTGCACGGCCACAGTTTTTTGGAATGCTTGCGGCATAATCCACATCGATTAAATTAAAAAAAAAGAATGGCGAATATTAAAGAATATCTCTATGTAAAATAATTATACTGACCAAGGAAATATTTTTAATGCTTTTATCAATTCGTACTATAAAACAATATATAGCTATAGCAACAGTAATGAATGTGTCATATGTCAACATTTTTTGTAATAAGTAGAACGATTGTGTGCTTACAGTATAATCAATATTCTGCATCCGAAAATGGATCTTCATTTTCAGTGTTATAGTTGGTTGAATAATATAGATTCACTTACGAGAGGATACTGTATACGATAATTATGATTTGCTATTAGCTAGTACATCAAGTTTTGCTGAGTATAGGTTAGCGCCTTCTTTATTAATCTCTAAATTTTCATTCAGATAGATATTTCCGAACAGTTCATTTAATGGTATACTAAATTATTATTCTTGGAGATGAGACTCCTTTGAAATGCTCGATTGTGATTTATCTAGAAGTATACAGCAGAGCTAAAATACAGCACAAAACACTCTTCGAATGGTTGTTCAATCTTGTCAGTTTATTTTAAATCTGAATATAAATAATATGATACTCATATCAAATAATATGATGACCAGTATGGCTGAATTTAAATCATTCTAAACTGTTTCTTAAACATTGAAAGTATTAGTTTTTATACCAAGATGATGCTATATTAATTGTTTTGTTGGCTTTTTGTTTTATTTATTTCGCCAACCTTTTTCGAGTTCTAACTCAAGTATAATTCGTGCATTACTTCTATCGAGGACACTTAGATTATTAATATTTTTTATTAAATCGATTAATTTTATTACTTAAGTTAGTTTATGTAAAGTTAAAGTAGCTACCTACGTCTCACTAAACCATTAACAGTTTTTCATGAAGCAGAAATATCCTTCACATAACAGTTACCGAGCTCAGACAGGCATCTCATCGTGTACAAGCATAAGTAGAGGTTCCTTTTGTATCCGACCAGGAGTAGTAAAACCCACCCACCGTTTCGAGTGTACTAACTCTACTTTTGATGAGGCTTGCCTCGCTATTCAAATTTGGAGGAGGCCCCAGATTGTCCTCAATGACTTTCTGAAAAAGAAAATTAATGCCTCCACTCTATCATCCATTTGTTTTCCAATAGTCTTGACTAAATACAAGTTTAGATTTTTGCTACAGTTACAATAATCTATGGGTATCGAAGAACATACACACTACAAAAAACGATAATTTCAGTAATTCCGTCTGTGATTATTTGAGAAACAATTTTATCTTATACTATTGACACATATCTGGTTTCGTAACTACAGTTTCGAGTTGACCATGATTTCGATATAATGTGTCACTGCTAACCATGGTTTGCAACTTGGTTTAAACATGGTTACGGAATGAGCTTTTTTTTCTCATCCCATGGCATTTAAGTGACGACAGTGCCAAGTGAATAGCGATAACTATAAATATTTTTTTCATGTATTTGTTTATTTTTTGTATAAAAATTGAAGTTTTCAAAAATATAAATTAATACAGAATTCGGTAAACTAACGGAAAATAATACTATAAATAGAAATAGGAAAATTTGGGTGGAGTGCGACACAAAAATATTTTTAAACAGCACAGTTAACGTTAAAATTTTAATGAATTATGATAAACTGTCAAATGAAATGGTTATGGTTATTAAACTAGATATGTGTCCTCTGAAACGCATTATAGAGTATCATATTCTTCTTCTTAGGGTTCAATGAATAAACAGCGAGATCATTTAGAAATACAAAATGGCATGCTCTCATGTCAGATGGCGCCAGGCGGTTTAAACATTAACGAGACTTATGGTCGTACTTGGTTAATTTATGTTGAATGGCAAATGTTAACAGGGAATTGTGAAAGAATTGGCTGTGCGTTGAATATAAAAATATGTTCATAATTATTTCGGGACCTTTATTTATTTATCCAACGTTGCCTTCGCAGTTTTTCTAGAAAGTTGCACTGAGTCAAGATTTAGACAGAACAAGTGTATATATAATGGCAGTTCGTATATACAAAATAATTAATGTTATCACTGTCAATATTCGCAATAATATATAATTTTAGTTTCGATTCACGTTGTAAATTATCTAACTGACCTATTCACACGGCTATAAATTATTTATACGTTGCATTTTACTTTATTTTGAAATTTAAATTTTTGTATTTTCTGAAACATTAGATAAATCACGAAGCTCAGGTTCAAAACCAAGTGTATCCCATTTTGTTAAAGTATAAATTGTGTACTAGGCGCAACTCAGTGTCTTATGTTGTTTAAAGCTTGCCATTAAGATGTGTGTTCTACATCAACAATTCGTATTCTTCTCACTAAGTAAAATTCTTGAGTTAGTATACTTAGAACTTATATATAGCCAAAAATTTTACTATTTCAAAGTGAATTACGTACGAAAACAAAATAATTACATAAAATAAATACAATTCATGCGGCACTGTTCAATTATAAAGCGTGCAAATATTTGATACAGCAGGAAAATATATAATTGAAAATTTGTAAGATTACGAATTAGTTTATATAAATTATAAAATATAGTTTGTCGTTGTATTCATATACGCGCGAGTATTATGAACGCAAAGCACAGCCAATTTTCATTTTTTTGTACGTACGAGAAACTATAAATTTTCTATTGGACGACTAAATTGTGTACGAATTCTGCCATACAAATACATAGCGCCTTGCTACCGCGCATACAAAATTTTTTATCTGCGACTAAAGAAAATGGTACGATTTTCCACTTTTATCTGCAGTATTGTACTTTTGTTGCACACATGTCGTTATGCAATTTTAAACATAAACTATCGATTTTTTGTCACACAGAACTTTACGCCTATAAATCAAGCTATTTTCATACATGTCACTATAAATCGTTCGAAAATTATGTCACCATTATTGCTTTAATTAACATTTTAATGATCATGTTTGTAGAAATTTATTTGGTAAATTCAATACTACAGATTGAATTATACGATTTAGATATCAACATAATTATGTTGTTTGACATTAAATTGAAGCAGTATCGCGCGAATCGATTGATATTGCTATTCGGTGCCGATTTCATTTATGTAAATATGTTTATAGTTGAGTTCGAATACTTTCAAATAAGTATATGCTCTTAAAATTTGGCAACAGGTCAAAAAGCTTTTGATCTTGGCATCACAATTTGTGTATATTTACATTAAATTTTTGAATTGGCGGGAAGGTGAACGCTATTGACTTGATCGCTACTGTATTTCGTATATCATAATAATAACAATAAATAGAGCGCAGAATTTTCCGCTCTAATCTCAATCTTAGCACACGAAAAAAATGTTATAAATTTACAAAGTGAGTATAAATATTTACTTTATTGATGCAAAAAAAACATTCAAATAAATTTTAATTTAATGTTTATTGCGTGTTGTATATGGGGGCCGCCATTTTTTATCTTTAAGAAACATCGTTTTGACTATACATCAGATATTATATAGTGATGCAGACCTATATGTCGCGCATCTTGTCTTTCATCAAATCAACAAACCAATACATACATATAAGAATAGCTTAATGATTATATTTGTAACTATATAAGCATTCAACTTGATTTGATTTCATAATCATCATATAGACATTCGATCAACATATACGAATATACTCTGTCCGCTATTCATTCTTATCTAGTTTATTGCTGTTCGTGTGTATATATCGTTATTGTTGTTTCTATTCAAAAAATAAAATTTTATATATATACACCTGGGCTAGCCTTAAACGTGATCATTTAAGAACGATATCGAGAATCGCTTAAACGATCTGCTGAATGGAGTAGTTACATACTTTTTTTTTAACTTTGAGGATCTTCCTGGGCATTCTCACTTGACATTTTAAACTATTTGACCACTTCATATCTTCCTACCCTTTATATTTTCTTACTTTAGGACGGAGTAACAATTTTGAAAAACGAATATTTTTGACTTCATTCAGGAGACACATAGATTTTCGAACTGAGTGTTTCTTTATGAAGGGCCGTCACAATGAGAGAATTGAAAATAATTATTTTTTGATGTGCCACAGTATTATAAACAACTTGGAGATTGTTTATTTGTATGACCTATCGAAGTGTGGCTACGGCAACTAACAATATAGCGGTTTACGGTTTTAAGTGGATGTATATTAGGAATTAAAGTACTTGCATCTTTGGGTCACGAATGGTTGGTTGCAAAGTACATAATTTTTCCAATTTATAGTTACAGTTTCATGAATCGTGTCGTATAAAACGACCTATTATAAAGGGTGTTTTTTTAGGAGGTTTGTTTTTCCGATAGATGTCGTTTTATTTTATGACAGTTGTTTTGACAGCTCAAAGTGGCATTTCTACTCAGTATTGTTTGGCAAATCATTATGAATAGGTTAACTCCAGAACAACGTTTTCAAATCGTGGAAATTTATTTTCAAAATCAGTGTTCAATTAAAAATGTTTATAGAGCACTTCGTGAATTTTATGGTGCACATAATCGTCCGTCAGAGACCACCATAAAGAACGTAATTACCAAATTTCGGTCTACATTCACTCTTTTGGATGCCAAGCCACCGACAAGAATGAGAAGAGTTCGTACAGAAGAAAATATTGCTGTCGTTGAGGCCAGTGTCGAAGAAAACGACAATTTATCGATTCGTCGTCGTGCTCAGCAAATTGGACTTTGTCCATCGACTTTATGGAAAATTTTACGTAAAGATTTGGGTTTGGTGCCATACAAAATTCAATTGGTGCAAGAATTAAAGCCACACGACCATCGTTTGCGCCGTGAATTCAGTGATTGGTCGTTAAATCAATTGAACGAAGATCCATTTTTTTACCGTAAAATTCTCTTCAGTGATGAGGCGCATTTTTGGTTAAATGGATACGTCAACAAACAAAATTGTCGCATTTGGAGCAAAGATAATCCACACGCCGTTCAAGAATTACCAATGCATCCTGATAAATGTACTGTTTGGTGCGGTCTATGGGCTGGTGGGATCATCGGTCCATATTTCTTTAAAAATGAGGAAGGACGACGCGTTACCGTGAATGGAAATCGATACAGAACCATGTTAAATGAGTTTTTGTTGTCAAATCTTGAAGATATGGATATGGATGAAATGTGGTTTCAACAAGATGGTGCCACTTGCCATACAGCACGTGAAACAATCGACTTATTGAAAGAAACTTTCAACGACAACATTATTTCGAGAAATGGTCCGGTGAATTGGCCTCCGCGTTCGTGCGATTTGACGCCACTCGATTACTTTTTGTGGGGATACGTGAAGTCATTGGTTTATGTGGATAAACCTCAATCGATTGACGCTTTGGAAACCAATATTCAACGTGTCATTGCTGACATACGCCCTCAAATGCTTGAAAAAGTGCTGGAAAATTGGACCTCCAGAATGACATTTGTGAAAAATAGTCGTGGTAGCCATATGCCAGAAATTGTGTTTAAATGTTAAATGCCAAAAAATTATCTACCAAATAAAAAAAAATTTTGGTCATTTCATAATTTTATATGTGTTTTATTCAAAAAAAAAATCGGCAACCTCTTAAAAAAACACCCTTTATAAGTCGGTTTGGTTTGATAACTGCCTGGTGTAGCGTTAAAGCCATCAATCTGACATACGGTCATATACAGATTCCATCAAAGTATCTAATCTGTTACAAAATTAATTTTTTACTTATGGCACATGCACATTTGAAATTACATAGAGGTTTGTTAATTTCATCCGCAAATAAAGCGTACATATTCAATTAACAACTTCTTGGAATTGCAGGATATCTTTTTTGCTTGTCTAGGTCGTTTCCAGTTGTATACTCTAAGAACACATTGTATCCACTTTAAGGCACAACTATCTTAAAGTGGATTCTTTAAAATAAATAGTTTAGTCGTCATTCGTGTCACACTTCGTCGATTGACTGATCCTTAATCTAGTGTTTCGCTTCTTAATCGGGTTTCCGGTATTTTATTGTATTAGGAGCATTTGAGTTTGTTTTATTAATACTTTTGTATAAACTGTTTTGTACTCAGAGAGATCTCGTTTTCCTATACAGCCATTTAAACAATTATAGCTATTCCTCGTTTAAATGAAACTCCAAAAAGGCAAAATATACTATAGAAGTCAAAACTGCTGATTCTGTGGAAACTACAATCGTCCAAGTGAATAATCTATTTTGATGGATGAAAATAATTTGTTATCCCTATTCGGTTTGTGCTACTAGCTACGGTTAAATGTTTCAATAGCTGATTTTTAAGATCGTTTTATGAGCTGAGCAGGTCTAATACTGTGCAGCTACCAACTTTTACTATCATCGAAGAGGATTTCATGGTTTGCCAGTGTAAAGTCTTACCTTATATCGGGAAAACTTTCGATGCATCACAATCCCAGATTATCTTAAAAGCATGTGATACAGGCTTAGAAAATGTACACACTGTGTAAATTAAGTATGGCCTCTTTAGGTTATTAGCCCAAATTACTTGCTGCACGGGATCTAGACCATTTGCACTCCGTTGTATCGCCCAGATTCTCATACAGTATTTGGTATTTATTGAGCACTATAAGTAGCAGTTTATAAGCTGGTTATATGAGTTACTTTAATGTTCTTTTTCGAAGTTAATATTGTCGTTAATTGGGTAATGTATAATTGATGTAATGCAGCCAACCAAATGATGAACTTTCTGTTAATTTCTTCTTGAAGTGGTTTGGAAATTATATTTTCTTCGAAATGAAAATATTGTTTTTGTAAAAGCATTCGCGTATTTCCAAGTACTCTGGGGAATTAGAATAAAAACAAAAAATTCCTCGAATCTGTATTTTCATGAAACACGTGGGAACTGAAAGCAGTATCGTTACCAAACCATTTGTATCTTAATGCAATACAATTTTTTCTTAAGAATATATGTTTATATTAAGAAGTTTGGTAAATCGAGGGTATCTCCAGATGTTCAACAATATTTATTCCTTAGAATTTATTTGAATATGTAATAATTTATATGATTTTATACAAAATATATTTTACTTGTTGTTTTGATTGTTTTAGTGACGTAAGGTAGTTTTTCCGATTTCTTCCAATAATACGAGCCTACGTATATGTGTAGATATAGTTTCAGATCTGCTTGTTTAATATTTATGTTTGGCTATAGGTATCTCATCTTATCATAAAAACTATACAAAATAAACAACTATACCCGTGCGTTAATCTAACTTAACTAAAGGTTTACATAACCAGTACTGTAACAAGGTATAATTTACATATGACTATAGGTTATTTACGTATGACAAGGTCTCTCAGTATCCCAATAAATAGTCGAGATGATTTAAATCCAAAGTGTCTTGCCATAGTACATAATGTCGCCAAAATCTAAAAAGCTGATTTCTAGCAATAAATCGGGCTTCTAGATACAAATTTGTTCATATACAGTTGGTTAACAGTTATCTATAGAAATCGCGCATATTGCTTAGTTGCACTCTTAAAACCTCAGTGTTCTATGTCATTCCAGACGACAGTCCAATATCAAACCAGTAATTTTTGGGCTTAATTTTCACCATATATCGAGAGTCTTCTGTTTACAGATGAATCGTTTTACACATTTTAATTGTTTTGTTGCTGTACAGGGTATTCCAGGTATTATATAATATTCTCTATTAGACATTTGGTTTTGGACCAAAACGTGATAAAATATCAGTCTCAAAGACCTTAGGTCATCTTAAAAATTTAGAACAGACAAATTAAAACTTACATCAGAGACTCATCTGAGCCTGTTAAGGTGGCATGATTTAAAAACTATACATTTTAAAGTTAATCTGTCGAAAAAGCTCTACACTTCCTCATATAGAAATATTTCGAATATCAAAAATAACTTTTGTTATCTTTTTGATATATAGAAGAATCTTCAGTACTTTCAGCTTTTTAAAAACTTCCAGACTTGGAACTTGGTCATAAATGAGTTTATTAAATCTGTAAGGGAAAGGTATATTAGTGTTTCTTGGAGGAGTGCATCCAATCATCCAGGAAGAGTGCATCCAGTCATGATTATCTTTCCTCTAATCCTTAACTTGATATCTTAGTCAACAGATGGCTGTGAGTAAGGCTTTAATGCCCAAATGTTTTTATATGTTGGTCTGTTGCAATTAACGAAATTCATTCATTCTAAGTAATAATGAAATCTCGATAAGAGAATCTACTACACCATCCCTATACCATTTCTTAACTGTTATGCCATCCAAAAAGGACTGAACAAAGGAAGCTGTTGTGAATCTAGGTGAATGGTTAGCGTTTACTATGTGGTTGAATTGATGCCCTTGGATTTGTTTGCCAGCTACATGTAAAAGTTTCTTTTTTGGCTGAACTGAGAATAATAAAGTAAATATGTTATATCTGTAAGGAATACAGATATAAAGGGTTTTCTAATAAGATATTTTAATTTGAAATAAAAAACGAGTACTTTTTAAAAGAAATCAATGAATGTTTATACCATTGTAAAGAGGAAGGTATGCCATTAACATTTGAAAACGGTATCACCAACGGTATACCATCGTGGCTGCCACGGCTACGCTTGTACACCATATCCTCATAACTTCACAAATCACTTCTTTAAGGTCTTGCAACGATTGTGGAGCATGGGCAAAAATCTTATCTTTCACGTGGCCCTTAAGAAAAAAAACTCTAATGGTTAAAATCACGAGATCTCGGTGTCCAATTTTGATCACATCTTCGAGAAAAAACACAGTCAGGAACCTTTTCTTACAATATTGCGAATTTTTCGTTGCGAGAGTGACACGAAGCGTCGTCTTGCTGAAAAAAACGTCGTCCACATCAATATCTTCCAATTTTGACCATAAAAAATCAATAATCATAGCTCAGTAGCGCCATCCATTCACTGTAACAGTTGAACCATCTTCATTTTCGAAAAAGTAAGATCCAATCACACCGCCAGAGCAAAAACCGCACCAAGCAGTGACACGTTGAAGATTTTTAACAGTAAATTTTTTAGATGCGACAATTTTACTTTTATGTAGTCTTCGAGGTGAAAAAGAGCTTTATTACTGAAAATGATTTTTTGATGAAAATCCGGATCATTTTTAGGCGACGTTTATAATGATATATAGATCGGTTTGAGTTCTTTCTTGTGTTAAATAGCCTTAAGACCTATATGTATTTATATAAAATATGTAATGTCGTTTGTGGAATGTCTTATTCCAAAAATCGGCGAGGAATCGACAAACCTGGGTTTTATCCAATACTACGGCCTACAACAGCAATATTCTCAGTTGTTCTTGAACGACGCACACGGTTTCGATTCTTCACATCACTACATAACTGGCTTAAATTTATCCACTACTGCCGGGCGAAAAGGTGCCAAAAAGTGCTTTAGTCTTCACCTTTTAACAATGCCAATGCGTGTACTATTTTAAGTAATGACGTAGTTTTTACTTGATACCAAAAGATGACAGCTTCAAAATTGAAAACTGCCCAAATAGCGGGCGATTCAAAATGAAACCTCTTTTGGCAAACCCTTTATTTCCCCATGTAGGCTGCAATTAAAGTTCACATATCTTAAATAACTCAGAACTCGGTGGTTTCTTGTAAGCTGTATTTATAGGTAAAAGCTCATCAAAATATAGAAATAAAATGATGGACATCAAATTTTTGTTTATTTTTCTTGTGGTACGAGTATATGGCTACGGATGGCTGGTGCCTTTTAATTCGTTTTCAGGACACCGAGCAACGAGTTCATCCCCAACTTAGTTTTCTAGTTGTTTACATTTACAGCTGTTACAGCTTTTACAACTGTTCAGTCACTCGTCTAGCATTGTTCAGAAGGTCTTATGAACCGCAATTAGGCCCAATTGCTTACCTCATCGTTCATAAACCACTTGAACAAATAATTATAACACTCCATATCACACCGCAATTAATCATCATCGCAGTTAGTTTGCCGTCACCTGTATCGTCAAAATAAAACTATAATCTATATAAGTATGTATAAACCAACAATATATAAACAAACACAATAGAAAATCTTAATTTTTTTTCTTCTGTATTTCTTCTTAAAATATATTTATACGCGAAACGTAATACATCAGTTTTAACGAGATTTTTAATGTGATAAGTTGAAAAGTTGAAAACACTCGTCGTGTTCATATATAGAACAAAAATATTCATCTCAAGTGCAAAACATCTTAAGTTTTCGATTGATAAATAATTTGATAGACAAATTAAATAACTTGCTATAAATAGGCATATCAAACATAATTTAATTATTTATTTATGTACTTAAACATTAAATCAAAAAATATGTGTGATATATAGTTTCTCAAGTGATCATATAAAATAAGATAATTTCACTTGGTTTAACCTTGTGATATAACAACAACGACAAGTGAGATAAATCAAAAATAAAAGAAATATCGTATACACATAATAATTAAAGAAAAAAGTATTAATAAATTAAATTAAATAGTTTAAAGTGTTAATATTTTCTATTACATTTCTATTGACACATATTATTAGGTTTCGTATATATGTCTGATTCGGTTGTGTGTCTCCCATCGCGCACGAGTTCTAAATATCTTGTATAGCCGTACCGAGAGTATATAAAATAAAAATAGTTTTTAAATTAATCTTAATTAATTTACATTCTATTTTGAATGAATCTAGTTTATTAAAATATACAGGGGGAGGCTAAAAAATCTTCTCGTCTAATGCGCTTTGATGAAGTGTTTCCGGCTGGTCCAAAGTTTGAACAAAATAAATTTTATGATTTATCCATCTCACCCCCTTTCAGCATACAATATATGTATGTGCCGAGACATTTTATGATTTATAATTCTAATCAATTAAACATTACTAATCGATTATAAATATATAAAATAAAATCGCTTTAATCCATTTTGTAAATTTATTACATTTCAAATATTCGTACAAACAAATCATAATTATAAATCGATTGTAATTACTTTGTTGACGTTTATTTATTTATAGTTTAAAACATGCATACGAGCATATTAGCTAGCAATTGATTGATTTGTTTTTGATCTTTTATTATACTCGCGATACTCTCTTTGACTGTGTGGTGTGAATTAGAAATCAGCTGGACTCTGAATTGTCGTTTATGTACATACTCGTATATATACAAAACAGTTTTGTTAACATCAACAATATTTTTATCGCGTGTCTATATAGTTTTACAGATAACAAACTGAATTGTTTATGTCCATTAGGTTATATATTATCAATGCTGGTTGGGGGGAGGAGCGCGAACAAGGATTTACTATGTAATCGTGTATAATTGTTACAGGAGGCATTACTGAAATTAGTGTGCCTAATTTGGTATTGTATCAAATGGTTCGAGGTAAATCCAAACTAGGAATTTGATTAACAAATACTGCTTCAATGCTTTCTTCTAAGTCGTAAAATACTGTCTAATATATTTACATATTTGAAAATTATTAATGTTATTTGGTTTTGGCATAATGCCAATTTTATATTTTATCGACCAAATTGCGCAGTGAATAAAGCTATACGTCAAATGAAGGGTAAAAATAACGATAAGTATAAATAAGAACACCTATACCCTGGTCGATCTTCCATGTGGCAGTGCTTAAGACTGATAATCTGTTATAGGCAATGTAAACGTACACCGGACATGCAATAGTACTTTCTTTATTTAACTGACAATAGCGTAAAGTAGAACAGGAGATGAGTTGAAATTATTTGGACTCTAGAGTATACTTAAGAGGTAAAAAGTTTAATTTTATGCACTCTCGTGGATATCTCGGTTGCTTCATATATTCTCCTTACCAATTAATATTAATTTCGAACTGTTTTTGTTTCGAATATTTGTACATGGAACATTTCTGCAAAGTATTTTTGACTTCGTTCATATCTCATAAATAAGCTTTTTATAAGTAAAACATTGTTGTTTGTTGATAACTTTTTTTTAAAGGATTTTACAGGCCATTGTTGGCCCGTACCGCGTCAACAATCTGACTCCATCGGTTTCGATTACGAGCTAATTCTTCATACTAGAATGATGCGAGATCGCTCTCTTGGCCGTGGAGCCATCACCTCTTCCTACCAAAAGGCGGCTCTCCCTTCGCGATCCAAAGATCGCTGTATCATTCGGTTTGGATCAGCACGCAGAACGTGACCGAACCAGCGTACCCACTATCCTTCGATGTCATGCACAATATCAGGAATTTGCATTAAATTCCTGATCTCGTGGTTGAAACAAACTCGGTATGTGCCATCAACGTCGGCGCTGTGGGCTATATATCACACGAATGATTCATCTCTCGAATGTTAGAAGCCATCTCTCGTACTCATCCATCAAGGTTCAACTCTCACATCCATACATTTCATGACAATACATTTTTGAAAAAAATCGTTTAATTGCTTTCTGTCCAATATACAAACCTTAATACTTGACTGCAGTTTTGTGGAATATTTACATAATTTAATTTTACCAAGTGCGTCTGTTCAGTGTTAATGGGACATGCTTTGTTTTATAGTCGTTCAATTTTGTTCAAATAGTTTCAAAACTCTTAATATAATTGTTGATGCGTTTTTAGTGGGAAATGAAAATCATGGCAACAAGTATAACACTGGTTCAAATATATACCCTCCTGTGGCAGATACTTTGTAAAAGTTGTTTTTTATACCAGCTATAAGAAGCACTTATTAAACGATATAATGAGATTTGGTCATCATTTGTTTTCAGCCGTTTGTTTAGTTCGCATAATTGTTAAAGATGTATGATGATTGTTAAAGTTTTGCTTTCTCGTCATTTTGTATCACCTATTTCAATCTAATGTTCGACGTTTCGAGGTTTCTTTAAATTTCGTGCTGTCCAAATTGTAAATCTGGTTGCGCTTCTGCTTCACTTAAATACTGTTTGACACCTTAGTTTTGTTATCCTCTTAATGAGGCGGCAGAGTAGTTCAATTTATGGTAAATCCAACCTGATGGATTATCAATGGAAATATTAAAGTCGAGACTCCACGATAATTTACAATATTTATCAAGAAGGAACATCGATTTTCAGACTAGTTTTTTGCTGCACTTTCTTATCATGACTTTCTTTTTTCATCTGCCTCTTATAAATATCACTACATACACTTCTGTGTAATAAATGGAAAAGACAATAATAAACTGAGGATTATGTTTAACTATATGTAATGATTCAATTAATCTTGAAGCCTTATCGAGTTTGTATAGTTTTTTTAACACCATCCCCAAGGAATTTATTACTCACAGGCATACACTAATTGTTGGTTGATTATGAAATAGATAAACATAATTCCTAAAGTATATCGAGTCTTAAGTCGTTAGGTAGTTAAAAGATGATAATACACATGTCATATGCTTGGTTTTTGTCAGCCACTAATACTTCAATAATAATCAGCTACCATATCATAAAAACCGATAAATGGTTCTACATCGAAACTATCTTTGATTAAATTGTTGTTATTATGATATTCTAATCAATCTATAAAAATTGAGTATGAAAAGACGTGGATTAACAAAGCTTTTTCTTCAAAAAAATGCAGGAAGTTAAGCCGATATCCTATATTATAATATTTTTAGGCATTGTTGTTATACATATATGCTTCATTAAGCTGTGAACTAAATTTAACCGTGTATGAAGGGGATAAGGTGTGCTTTGTTTTTCGTTTCTGGGTTTGGGTGTTGGATCCCGATGTATAATTGTGAGAGTTGATCAAAATGTTTATCCTTTAAACATTTTCTTATGCTTAACACTCCTTTTAAAAACGAAAGACATTTCACCCTCAACAACATATTTAACAATATGCTCTTTAAGCTGAATTTCATTCAAAACACTACCTACACAATGCATCTGAAAAATTTGCAAGAAACATCTTAAGATTACTCATTGGAATCAATAATATCAGTTTTTAAAATATTTTATGATAATAAGTATAGATTTTAACGATCTATTATAAGGTGCTTGATCGATCACTATTAATTAGTAAGGGATATCCCAATCTTCCTTTTATGCCATATAAAACACTACACAACGAATATAAATATGTTATATGTACCTTTAAAAGGTCACAGATCAATCGTTGATCAATTTTCTGTATAAACCGAACCGAGTAAACAATCGCACAAGATATGATTCAATCAAAGAACCATGCAACAAAAAGTTGGATTTCATCCCATTTTAATTACATGACGTGCATTTTAATATAAGTGTTTGGGCATACATATATTTCAATAATTACCTATATCATCGCCTACACGTCGCATCTTCAAAAATTTATTATATATCGTGTGTACACACGGAACATGCTAATCATATTTGAACTATTTAGAGTTTTCTTCTTTTATATTCTGATGATTCTTTTTATAAAACTGCGCAAGACATAATACCATGTACGACCACAAAAGTTACAGATACAAGTGCAGATTGATGATGCAGTAAAATGATAATTTAATTAGTAATCAAATAATTAAATTTACACCTGAGATAGTATTTTGTTTGTGATTCATTTACTTAAGACACATCATCATCTCTATATGATATACATGTACGCTTATATTATAAGCGGTGTGGTGATGAACTAATCAGATCGGTTTGAATCGGTCTAATTTAAATAAACAAATTTTATAAATTAAATGTTATACATTTTTCGTTGTTGTTTAAAGAGCTATTTATATAATTTTTTATTAACTCTAATTAAATAAGATATGCATGTTTAGATATAAGATTTATTAAGCTAAATAATTACGGGTATATCATGTATATTGTTTAAAGGAGATAAACTTGAGAAAGTTTGTATAGATGCGTGAGTGGTGAATATGTTATTCCATTCAATTTTTTGAAGTGGGAAGGGTGGCAAAAATTAATCAATAATACCTCATTTTTCGGGTTGTCTCCGTTGACACATATTTTTCAGGTAACGATATGAGAACAAAATCGTCTACACCAGACTTTGTTTTATCATTGTCAATCGAAGTCAAAGTTTGAAACGTTTGCTTTCTTGAAATAATTAACACTTTTTCAGGATTAAGATCAACAAAATACATATTTGATTTACTTAATATTTGATTGACTTAACATATTTGATTCGCTAAACTTCGGTTTAAGTTACTATAGGCTAAAATCCCATAAGTTTATTTAATCTTGTGTATGCCATAAGAGCCGTGGAATATGACCATCCCATTTGCTTTGATTATTGTTTATCACTATGGCCTAATCATCCTCCAAGTCTGCAATTATAGCTGCAGTTCAAAGTTCTTCTATAGTCACCATGATTTACAGCGCTACATTCAAGTTATATTATTACATTTATTCTTCTATTTACGTCTATCGTCCCTTACTAGTCGCACAAATGTTATATCAATGACTCCATTCTCCATGTTTAAATCGATATCTTACCGAATAAAAACTTTGTCTTACTTTACCTGTAGAGTTGTATTAAAACGAATAGATAACCTCTAGAACTTCCAACGCGCAGTTCAATAACTATTTGTTGCACTTCGCTTCTCCAGAACAAAGATTGCCTCCTAATGTCTTTCTATCAGAGAATTCTCATTTCTGGTTCAGGATACCGTTATTAAAAACGAATAAATCTTTTTTCTGTTCGGTGTGATTCATCGACTTCTGTCGCTTTATTTTGATTATACATCAGTATTTAATTTGGCCACACTACTTTCAGTCTGGCTAGTAGTTTACTACTGTTGATTAACGAACTAATCTATTTTACATTTTCGACATAAGCTCAACTCTTGTTTCGAATGTTTCTTAACTGTCATAATAAGCTGTCCTCCAGAGGTACTTTCATGTAGGCTTACGTTCTTCGGTAAGAATTTCAGCTATTTGCTCTTCTTGATTTTCTTTGGCAATAATTACAGCTAGTTGGTTTAGCGAGTTCGGCTACATTAACATCATTTTGTTCGGCTTGATTCCGTGTTTCAACCTATAAAACCTGCTTTGCATCATGTGAACTTTCATTTTTACGGTGCAGCTCGTCCTTCAGTTAACTTGCCTCATTAATTTTCACTATTGTTAATCATCTTTAATTCCACTTCTGACATCAATTAACCAATCGAAAATGAATCAAACAAAATAGAATTGAATTATCCTGTGTTTGAAAGTCATCTTCACTTTGACACTTTCTTGTAATTGAGCTTGACGTAATCTGCTGATGTAATTAATTCTACTGATGTTTTTATTAGTTCGCGATGAATCCCTATACTAACGTAGTAGAGAATTCGGTCCTTTTTAAAACTCACTCACTTAGGCTCATAATAACACCCCTTCCTATCTACAGTATATATATTACCATGTGTGCATTGCAAAGCTCTATACCAATCTGTTTAGTCGCTAAACGAGTATTCGGTCCATTGAATAAATTTTCATAGGGTCATTTTTTGTTCATAATTCATCTGATCATAAAAATTCCCTTTTAACCCTGGCTGTTGGTTAAATCTCATATATCGCAATTCAATCGGGTTCAATGCTCTATTTGGTCTGGTTTCGGGATCTTAGATATATAATTTTGACTGCTTATTCGTCGAAAAAAATTATAAATTTTACTTTCACGTGTTGCCAGATCTTTAAGAATTTTGTGTCTGTTTAAACTCAATTAACATACTTTATAAAATTTCAATCAAAACCACTATTGAAAATGGAAGTTGCCCATTCATCCATATAAAGTTTTCCGCTGGTCGTTCAAATCCAGAGTTTTATACGTATTATCGAGCAGTTTGGAGTTAACGTTGGTATTCGTATCCGTATATGTTAAATGGAATAGGCTTAATCTTAACTAATCTATTTAATTTGGTTCGTCCTAAATTAACTAGTAAAGTGTTTTGGTCTAATTGAGATGTTTTACTTGAGACCACACACATTTATGTTCGCCCTTATAATTAGACCCTTTTTTAAAATTCTTATAATTTCATCTATTTCAAAAATGTTTCCTAACGACTTTTTCGATTTGACTCAAATTTCATTTGTCTCAGTCGTTTCATGTAATGCTCAACATCCAATTATATTGATAATTTTATATCGATTGTTTAATTGCCTTTTATGTGATATCATTTCCAATTAAGATATTTTTTCGTTTATTGTCTCTTTAAGACGCATCCATATAGAGAAACAAAACAAGTTATCGCATAACAAATCTTAATACATGTACATATATAAAATCTCCATCGATAATTGAATGAGACAAACAAACCTGTAATCATGTTTCTTCGATCAAGAACTAATACAAATTGCATGCTTGATTAGAATTTAATAAACTAAATGATCTTAATTCGATTTTTACGTGTATCGAGGCATATAATTATAATAATTCTTTATTGTGTATAAATAATTAAGATTAATCGTTCGTTGTCTTCTTAATAATGACAAACGAATAAATTCTTCGTGATTTTATCGAAAATTTAATCAGCGATCTGGCTCGTTTATGTGACATGGTCTTGGCATTAAATTACAACCAAATGTTGTTGTTTTTTACGGTCTTATAAAAGTGTATCGATTTACAACTAAACAGAAGCGCCGCGCGCACTTAAATTAGTAAACAACACATATGCTTAACCAGATATATATATGTACACACACATTGTTATATATAAACATATAACATCGTAAATATTGTAATTGGCTACATATGACACATAAATTGATTATCTTAATCGATTACGTATTTTTGTTGTTGTTCAATACAAATTAAGATATGTATAAGTACGTACATATGTATATGCAAAGAAAACGCAATCATCTTACATAAAAAAGCTAAATCATGACTATTGTCACGTGTCGTAGTCTGTTGATTTTCTTTTCTGCTTCGCTGTATATAAATATACGCGATTATGATCACGGCGATTAATTTAATTCTCAAATATATTTACAGTATTGTGTGTATCTCTTAATGGTGTTGTTTATTGATTTAAGTAATAATAATTTGTTTAAATTTTAAGTCTAACAAAGAAGCAACTATATAGCTTGTCTTCTATGGTCTGAAGGCAAACGATAAGTTTATAGTAACGCACAGTGTTGTAAATTTTAAGAAATAGTGGAACTTTATCGTGTAATTAACAGATCCAGTTTACGAATTATCTTGATCTCCAACTTTCATGCCACCAAATTGGGGATTCCCTGAGTCAGGATTCGCCAAATAATTTGTTTCAATAGACAAATATTTAGGTCAGTGAATTGAAAGATTCGTGTACCACAATTTTTATAGTAAATTAACACATATGCATATATTTTTTTTTAATTATTTTATTATTATTTAATAGTACAATCTTATCACACGATAATTTCGTACTAAAGATAATAACGCACTTATCTGAAACAAATACGTGAAGCAAGTGTGGGTTTACAAGCAATCAATATTCTGCTCCCAATACCTTTATTTATTAAATGAGCTACGGTTTATTTCTTTTAAGGCATCTCAGTTCTTATGTTATGTCTAGAAGTTGTATGGCTTCACTGGTATGTAATCCTTTTTCGTTTTGGATGGACCACTACATCAATCCATTTAACATTAACGTCAGTGTGTAGTTCCTCATTAGTTACGCGAAGTGGTAAGCATTCGTTATTGCACATAGAAATTTGTTTTGGCATTGTTGAATAATTAAACGATTTGATTGTTTAGCGGAGCTCCAGAGTTAGATACCATACGTCCAAATTGGTTT
The DNA here is from genome assembly GCA_963932295.1 of Tipula lateralis. NCBI lineage: Eukaryota > Metazoa > Arthropoda > Insecta > Diptera > Tipulidae > Tipula > Tipula lateralis. The sequence continues at coordinate 96,142,915 of OZ010736.1, forward strand.
AGTAATCGATTCGTACATCCGGCGTTTACAGCATAGGCTTAGCTTAGAATGTCTGCCTATTAGCCAGTTCATCTCGTGTTGTTTTATTTTAATTTTTTTGCCTAACGTAATATTTTTTGTCTGACCTAGTATTTCCAGTTTTATCTTGAATCAAAACGCAATTCGAGATATTTTGTAGATTAAGCTTGAGGAATTTGTAATCCGTTAAAAAAATAGCAATCTACATATTTTTGTGCCGCAACGTGTACATGTATAGCACTGAGTTTGGCTCGTTAAAATTTATTTTCCAATTCTTGGTCCATTGGCTGATTTTATCGAGTGCTTGCTGTAAGTATTCAACTGCTTGATTCACTTGATGCCAATACTGCTGTTTCACCAGCAAATGTTCCAATGAAGGTTGTTTCCGTTGTCAGTGTATCGGAAAGTAGATATAGGATGGGCCGTAATACGCTACCCTGAGACACCCCTGCTATGGCCGGGTACAAGTTGCAATATGTTTCTTCATGAGATACTCTTAATTTTCGATTGGAGAGATACGACTCTTTCAATTGGCAGTAATTTTGTGACACTATTTTACTTATCTTGTAGTTAGATAAGACTTCATGCCACACTATCGAAAGCTTGTGATATATACATCTAGAAATATGGCAGGACAATATTTCTTCTCTTAAAATGCTTCTTTTATCTTTCCAGTGATGCGATGAACTTGATCAGTTGTCGAATATTTGTTTCTGAGTCAAAACTAGAAGTCAGGTATAATGATCATTGGTTTTAGCCGTTTCAATAACAACTTCCCAAATAATTTTGAAATAGTTGGCAACAAAGAGATAGGCAATTTATGATGCAATTTATTTAGCTGGTTTTTTAACATAATTATTATATTTTTACACCCTTGAAACACTCAGGCACATATGTAAGTATTAATCTCCTATATGCCTTTCCCGTCTAATACGAGTTTTGCCTCTTTAGCTGCTTCACGCATAGGGTTAATAAAACATTCAGTTTGTAATTCAAGTTCTTGATAGTTTTCAGACTAACTTTTAACTCAATTAGGTTGTCCAGTTTCTCTCTAAATAATTCCCATTAAAGTTAAGTTTCATTTTATTTTTTATGACTAATGTACTCAGAGTCATTAAGACCGGTGTGTGATTGTAGTTAACGTAGTAAATGCCGTCGACTTCAATGTAATTTGAGGTTACTCCTTTCGAGCTAGTTAGAAGAAACCGAAAATTTACGGAAAGTGTTATAATATCTCGGATAATTTTATACCGAAATAGAATAAAGTTCGGGATTGTCAGCAAATCTAGTTATTTTATAATTAAAGAAGCGCTCCCGCGAGATATGTCATCGTTATGTAGCATTGTAACAAAACTAAGTTTCAATTTTATAATTGGTTAATTCAAATAAATACATTCCCTGAACTTTGGCTATTTTTATCGAACTCATCGCAGATATGTACAAACAAAACTAGTTTGTTACATTGAACTTTAACATTATTGGTTTGTGACGTCTGTTGTAATATAAACTGGTTATAAACTGCTAACATATATAACGTTATAACAATCTAGAAAAATCTTCATTTTTGACGCCTTAAACTGAACCTTAGTTAATATATTTAGCTATATATGAGTTAGTATTGAAATAAAAGTTGTATCGTCTGGTGTGTTCTAGACTCTAACAGAGATCAATAGAACCTATTTGCTATTTTCCGGGATTATAACTGATAAGCTTACGCTCCACTGCTTTAAGATTAGTTATGGCAACACCACCATTTAGAAACCAGAATTTCGAATTTATTTCTGTTGATTATGATGACCGAATGCATGCAGTACAAACACATTACAATTTTGGATGTATAATTTTAGCGATTGACTCAATCTAATTGTGTAATCGTATCGTTATTCACTGCTTAAATGTTTTTAGTTAGATGCAAATTAGCGTGGTGTATCGCACATATAAATATCATTTATTTATATAATAAATTGGCACTTTTGATTGAGTTACAAATTTGTTCGTCGATGTATGCGATACATGGATTTGCCTTTATATATAAAGTAATCTGCAAAAGGAGAAATTAAATATTTGATCAGAAGATTAGATGAGCAAAGTAGTGGATCCAGAAGTTGTTAATTTTCTTGGATTGATACATTCCATCAAACTGGGATGGCTTCTAGCATAGAGATACTGTGACTTAGGTGAGAGAGTGTAAGCTAATATATCTACATTATACCTTATACATATACAATAGAAAAATTACGAATCATGCGGGGGCTTTTATAATAGTTGGTGGTATTCACATGATTTCTGTTGTGACGAACAGAAGGAAAAATTATTTGCAATACACTTATCTTTATAAAATCTGAAGCGTGTTGCTTACTGTAAATTTGAATGTGTATTTTAATCCGAGTTGTTGTTGATTGTATCTTGTAATCTACTAGGCCGGTCTCAATCTGATGATAACGTCATTGAATGCCTGTGTGATCGAAAAGATCGAACTTAATGTTCATACTGTGGCGATTCATATATATGTTCAGTCTTGACGCGACAGTACTAGAGAATTAAAATAACTTAACTCGAAAAATCGATTTTATTAATTAATTGTGGCGTGAGGTAATTTTTGTATTTGCGATATTTATTGGAGTTGCTCGGAACGCCATAAAGTCTGACTCAAAATAAACTGACGGTTTGGGAGTTCACTTCTAGCAGGATCTGATGGTCTAAAATAATTTTGATGAGATGACACAGAATTAACGAAATTTGTTGTATAAGCCTTATGCATATACATTCTGGGAACGGCTTCTAAAATCTAGCCTGACGTAATAAAGGGTATTCTTTTCTCTAATAGAAGTTAAATGTAAAATAATCCCAAAAAATATATTTTAGTCTTAAATAAGATCGACCACCTAGTTTATTAACAGATTAAGCTATTTTATGTGTTCATTCACACGATCGACTGTAATCGAATGATTAAAAGTTACTTTTACATACTCTGGAAAAAGCTTGTTTCTTACCTAACTTTATGCTTTGAATCTAAGCCTATCTTACATATTTTCATGTTTTAAATAAAGAAAGATTCATCAGTTTTTGTAACAGACACGAAGAACTGTAAACTATTCCAACCTAAAAAATATACACAAACAAAATGTAATTACATAGTTTTTACGTAATAAAAGTGCAATTAAAAAACTGAACTACTAAAACTAAACTAGTGATAAAAATCAACAAAAACAAACTAAAAATATAATTAAATATAAAAGTGTGGACATATATGTAGAATGGTTGCAACAACACCATGCTATCTCGAAGCTATATCGCAACATATATCATTGGATGTGCTTAATACAAAACGCAACAGTAGCTATGTTGATGTCGAGTGTGAAAAGTTTTTCGACATACCGTATAGTGTGCAATTCCAATTTGTCGAGAATGATTCGTGTACAAATTGTCTGCAACTACCAGGTAATTTTGTTTTGTTGTAATTTATTAAATAAATACTAGCGCATATGTACTGGTCTTACAAGTCAATGACTGCTAATTATTCAGCGAGCAACAATTTTGATTAATTATTTACTCATTGATCTGGTCGTGTTATGTTTGTTTTAAATTCGTTTGTTTCTAAAGTAAATAATGTCTTAAGGTCTTAAGATTAATCAAAAAAAATGTTAAGAGAAACTTAAACCCATGCTTTATCATTGCATAACTTTGTAATTTCAAGGTCGTTTTCTTTTCTTAAATAAACATTTTTATTTTCATTAGTCATCACGATATTATTTCTTGGAAATTAAATCTTGCGATGTCTTTTCTGTTTAACTCATGTATTATTAGTAAGCTAAAGAACGATAATAAACCTTACCGAAGCGTTTTTGTTTTGTCGTTTATCTCATGATTCATAACAAACAAGATCATTATCTGTTTTTTGGTGTATTTAACCTTAAATGTCCCTAACTATCCTTTTGTCTGTTTCTATCTTTGCAATCTGTATTGAGGCTCAAAGCTCTCCCAAAACTTTCGCGGTTCGCTTATTTACGTTCCTCTTTACGCCATTGCATAGCTAAATGTACGGCTAAAGGTCCGATTCACGTATAGAACCTTCTGCACATTGCATGGCTTCATGCCAGCTATAGTATACTGACATGGAAGATGAGTTGGCCCATTTATTTTGCACACCAACAGGGGGTCACAAATATGTTCATTCACACCATCGATCTTAATCAGATGGTAAAAATTTCCTTTTGCATCCTGTCCCTATCGGGATGCGAACCCGTTACTTCTCGCTTCAACTGCCGCAGCTTTTGCCACTGCGCCAGTTGGTCCGGTTTGCAGTTTGCAATTCGCTTTAATAATACACAAATGTGACATTTTCGATACATCATCCAACATGTCATCATGAACCTTTATCAGGAACTCGTTGAATCCTATAGATGGCGTTTATTCAATACTCCTACTGCAAAACTGTTTGCTACTTTACCAAAAAATCTCCATTGGCATTTATGGAGTTTATCTTTTTTCAAGCATCCACCGTCAACCGACAAATAATTTCACTAAATCAAATACTTTTTATTTGTGGAGCTCATATAGGTTATCTTCGTCCACTATCGTTGTTCGCTCTCTTTCAAAAAATTCGCTATAAGTGACAATTCAGAATCCTCAGTTTGGCCCTACCTGAGTTTGTCCTTGATCATTTTCTGTTCTGATGATGAGATGCTCTCGTCTCTCCGTTCGATGCTCTTCTCTGAACTAATTATTACATATAATACATCTTAAGATAAGCTTCCTTCTATCCCTTGCAGTACTATAGCTTAAGGATGCCTTAAATATAATACAAATGCTCTTTCCTTAAAATCCGCATCCAAAATAACTTTAACACCTCTGCTCGCACTACCGAAACTAGAGAGCTACCGTTTTCTTTTCCTATAGCTGTACTTTCTATTTATTATATCGGAGCGCAAAATGGTTCTCATTGTTCCGAAATCTAACAATACTATTCTGCATGTGCCATATATTTTCCATTAATTGTCAAACTGTCTCCACGCATAATCAGTTTGTTTGACACAATCTTGCAGTCTACTTTCTCGACTTCGCCTTTAATCGCTTTCGCTTGATTTTTGAGTATGATTTATCCGCGTACGCCTGATTTTTCAGTATTGTCTTCAGATGCGGGCTACTATATAGCAAAATCATCTCTATTGACATACCGAAACCTCTCAATTCTTTCACGAGTTTTGTTCTACCTTAAACCAATAGAGCCAAATACAGAACGTACGGTTATAAGTTTGATTTGCGTTAACCCATCTACACATTGCACAGCTTGTCAGCCTACAGCCTATAATAGTTAATTTATGTAGAAGAGGGGCCGGCCATTTCTATACCAACAGGGTGTTCATAAATGTGTTCATTTACTTTGTATAAACAACTTTGTTATTGTGAAAAATTCCTTTTGCATCCTCCCGCCCTATCGGAATTCGAACCCGCTTCATACGCAAAGATTTAACCACTAAGCCATGTTGGTCTTTTATTTTCATTCGTCGTATGTGTTCACGCTCATCCATTGAGTTTGTTATTTTATTCTTTTTTCGTAAGCATTGCCCATAATGTAGATGGTCATAATTATTACGAATAAATAGGTATAGGTACAGGTAAGCTAATACGTTTCCATAATAATCTGGAAACCATAACTTATCGTATAAATAGGTGTGTTGTTCTAGACTATGAACAGTTTAAGAAAGGTTTAATTCTTAATTTTGAATTTGTAGAGGTTGCAAACTACCATACCCTTACTGTAAGTTTGTGATAAACAAGTAGTTTCTATACCCTTCAAGAGTCTAAATTAAGAGTTATTTCAGTCCAGAATCAGAAGTCAGTTATATGTCGGAAGCACATATATGTATCTTAAATTTATGAAATGTTTCAACCATTATTGGATTATCAAAAATATCAATAACCAAAAATTAAGTTGGAAAACTGCAATATTGGACCCTTTAAAAAATTGAAACTCCTGGCTAACCGACCTCATTCTTAAACATTGTTTCACTAGAAAATGGTTCTTGGTTTATTAACGTACACTGTTTTCAAATGTTCAAAGTAAACATCAGCAGGAGTAGTTATATCCAATGAACGTGGAACGCTACATCGGGGTTTCCACGATGAGAGTTTCTCCCCTTGGCCCTTGGATTTTTAACATTTTCATCGCCGCAATCACTGAAGTCATTCTTCATTCAAAAATTTTAATGTTTGCTGACGACCTACAAATATACAGAACTATCGAGAACTTATACGATGCCGAGAAACTTCAAGAGGACATTAACAATTTTGTGAAATGGTGTGAGTCAAATCTTCTTAGGCTAAACATTAATAAGTGTAAAATATTATCATTTCACCGGAAATTAAATCCAGTTTTAAAACGTTACGAAGTAAACAATATGCCACTAAAGCGAGTACCAGAGATCAAAGACCTCGGTGTAATTTTCGTGGAAAATATGAGCAGTGACAAACATATAGAAGAATGAGTTGCTAGATCTACTTATATGTGTGGTTTTATTAAACGATGGACGGGAGATATTTATGACCTGGAGACAATCGAGATTCTGTACTTCGCATACGTGCGGTTGCATTGAAATATGCTGTTACCGTTTGGTGTCCATTTTATTTACAAACATCAGTAAATTAGAGGATATTCAGAAAAAGTTTATCCGTCACTTAACTTGGAAAAACGGTTGGGAGTATGATCACGAATTACTCTATATTAAAACGAAGATTGAAGCAATATTTTGCTTCTTCCTCCTCAATTTTAATTATTATTATGTGTCTGACTATTACGTCAATTTTAATGTCAAGTCGTAGTTGAAGACTTATTTATAAATAAATAAATAATGCGATCGCAAAGTACATTTTCCATTATGTGTCTCTTGAAGAGTACTCTTGTTGAAACCACAGGATTGATTGGCTTTTCACAACTTGTCTTTTTTCAACATTAATGAAAACTGGGAACTCATCTTTCCGAAAATGAATTCATAAGAGAGTGAGTATAAATCACTGTCAAAGTCACGAGCTATACATCGCAACTCTATGTCAGCATCATAATCTTATAAACATACAATTTTTTCAAGTTATGTAATTCTTTTTGGTATTACATACATCTACATGTATGTTGTAATTACGAGTACAGTGTTACTGTATATACTCGTACCTACAATTATTTTTGTATCTTATCACGCGCAATAACAATGTCCAATGACCTATTTTACATTCCTACAAAGATAACCACATATGGTGTAAACACAGTTATTGTGAAAATTCAGCAGAGTCGTCCAGTCAGGCTGGGTGCTTGGAGAATTGGGTGTGCTATATATATATGTAGTTATTATTAAGTGTAACAAATGTAACATAGTTGTTGATACAGAAACGCACTCAATTACCAGAGGCTCGTAAAAGTTGAACCTCTTGATGTAAAGAAACAAAAACCGATTAAAAAGTTTTTTATTGTTAAATAAGAAAAGTTTTGCTCTTCCTTTTAGATATATATATATAAAGTATACATATGACACATATATAATCACGTATTTTTATTATATATTTACAGGTAAAAAACCAACACTAAAGACTTTTAATGACGTCCAACAACTACTGAAGCAGGGTAAGAAGCGAGATATTAAAATAATTCTAAGAGAAAATGATTGGCCGCTGAGCTCAACAATACGGTCGCAACTTTGGCCGGCATTATGCGATCAGCATAAAATTGGTAAATCGATGATGGAGGGTTTCTATTGGGATATGGTTAATCAGGTTTGTTGAATAATTAAACGAATGTATGTTCGACGCCGGTGAGGAAAATCATATTAAATAGAATTATTTGTAATCTAGGTATTTGGTACAGTGGACCTGCCCGATAAACCAATAATGTTGCCACCATTTGTTGATTCGACACACTGTTTGCCATACCATTTGACGCGGAAGGGTCGTGCGGCTGCCGATCGTATTGTTAGTGTATTGGGCTATGCATGCCCGGATATAACATATAGCCCGTTATTGTATCCTGTGACAGCCTTATTACTTCATTTTATGTCAGGTAAGATTTGTTCGACTTAAGACTATACTATATATATGTATGAATTGCGTTTGATGGTATGTGTATATGATATATATATATATATATATATATATATATATATATATATATATATATATATATATATATATATATATATATATATACACACAAAGAACGATCAATAATTGATATAAATAAATAAATTTATTTCGTTCGCAATAAAATTGTTTATAGCTCTCGGGTGTTATGAAATGCACATGAGAGACATAGAAAGACAAGCCAATTCTATTTGGTTCGAACTAGAAATTGTGGGTGTAATTAATTAATTTTATCAATTTAATATTTTTGTTTTTATTTCTTAATTATTGTTATTATTGTTATCATTTCTATTTTTGATGTCATTATAAGGTTAATTGCTAAATATACAATACAATATGAAATGGTTGTCATAACTAACGATGAGATTTATGGAGATGTATAACAATATTCTTAATTTAGTTAAAGTCCATCTTGAATTATTATTTACCCCATCCAGATGAATATAAGATTATAATATAAATATGTTCTCAAGAAAATCTTATATCCGTTCTTGGTTTATGTACTTGTATGTACACATATATGCGAGGATGTACATAAACATTTTCCAATTGACTTTTAGATGTTGATTTATCGTTTCGTGTAGGTTTAGACATTACCCGAACCACACATTTATATAATTTATGATGTTCATATAGCCAATCCTCATTTAAGAAGGTTTATGTTGCCAAATGTAATTTATTTATGGCTAATTTAGGTTGATACTCCATTTGGTTCGTTATTTTTTTTCTTATAATCGTATTTAGACATGTTTTGCACTTCATTAATCAATCATTTAACTGAATGTTATCATGAATCAAATTTAAATTTTCAAATACTCTTAAAAACCCTTTAAAGTAAATAATTTGTCTAAAGTAAATCTTTATGTCAAGTGTCAACATCCCTACAGTACTTAAGAATATCGTTTAACTCCGGAACCAACCCAGGTTAACTCCATTAAATCAAAGATGTTACTTTATGATACTGCTTGTCATCTTTATGTGATAACGAGGATAGCCCGAAAAACGGATGGCTAGATCTTTTGAGTGTCTTGCATTCTTTTCACAATTTAAAAGGTCACAATTTTAACCAATAAAGTCTCTAATTTGCAATTTTCGATCTCATTGCGTGTTATTCATTTTGAATTTTATTCTCTCGGTGATCATTTTATGTGGCTGCATACTGATAAATATGACGAACTTAGGTTTATTCTTCTCATTATACTAAAGAGGATTACTTGTTAAATCATCACTATGGTAGTGTAATCAATGCCAACTAACTTCATTTGGTTGCTTCTCGTATTCAGCAAGTTTAGTGCTGTTGTTGGTGTCTGTGGGTAGTAATCACACATAAGATTAAAGCGTTCGTCGTATAAGTACCTTTTGTAAGTGTCCTTTTGTAATTATAAGTTCACGTACTGTTTAAAGACAACATATACAGATGAGCCTGCGTATTGTACAGTCAGGATCAACTTTTAATTCTAAAAATTCAGAATAAGTTTGGCTAATCTAATATGATCTTGTAATCGACTTTTTGGAATTAAAATGAATTCGGACCACTAAATATTTCAAATTAACTCCCAAGAATGTTTCTTGACCAATATTTTACGAGTATCGGTGACAAGTTTCCATTGAATAATTCAATCTTTATTAAGAAATAATCCTATCGGTTCATTTAAGTATCCGTGTGAGAGGCATACACTGAACACTGATCTATAGTGGATCAAGTATCTCTTTCACCCCGTTTCCATTTAATCAAATCACATAGATATCATCTACATATATGCAAACAGTTTGTTCGATTGTCGGAATAAGATATTATCGTGAGGTGGTTCACTTTTACGAAGGATGTATTAAAAAGTATCTGGGACAGCTCCTTGTCTTACTGCAAATAACCAGAACTAATTGCAAAAATTCTCGATAGCCTGTCCCCAACTTTGACACAATATTAAAACTGCTTTACTGTCATTTTACACAGATGTATGTAGTTGTTTGGTATTTATTAATATTTAAGCACATACCATAGCCTCTCTCGATTGTTATAGTACTTGGAAAGAATCATTCGTATCGCAAAACTTAATCAGTGACTGACCGATTTGGACGGAAACCTCCTTTGTAGTAACCGATAATTTCTTCTGCCAGAGAAATGTATGCTGTGTAAAGGAGAGCTATACCGCGATAATTCTCGTATTTTTAGCGATCACCCTTCTTCAATATTGGGTATAACGCGGTCACTTTCCATTCATCAAGAATAACTTCATTCCGCCGTATTAATCGAATACAGTTGAAAATACATTTCCACAAAGATTTGAATATCAAAAGCTCTGAATTAATGCAATCCAGGTGCACTCAAAATATCTTGCAAATTCGGATAAGCTGAAATTGTACCGGATAAACGAGATAAGCTGAAATTGTAATTATCAGAGCTGTTGTCATGTATTGATGTGAGAGTTGAACCTTGAAGAAAGAGCACGAAAGATGGCTTCTAACATTCGAAAGAAAAATTATGCGTGTGTTATATGATCCAAAACGCGACTTTGATGCCACATGCCGAATTCAAGATAAAATTCCTGATATCGTGCTAGAAATCAAAGGACAGTGAGTACGCTGGCTCGGTCACGTTCTGCGTTCTATCGGCAACGATGGCTTCATGATGTAGAGATCGATCTGGTATTTTCCAATTATTTACAACAATATGAAAATCTGACTCGTAATCGTAACCGATTAAGTCAGATATTTGACACGGTACGGGCCAACAATGGCCGCTTAAAACCGATAAAAAAATACACTTGCAATTCTCTTGTAGTTTCCTTTTAACGTACTACTTAAAACCATTAACAGTATCATCGAAGTCGTCAGCAATATAGATCTTATTTACGTAAAGAATCTTTATATTATCTAGCATCAATCTATAGTATGAACTTGAAAGAAACCTTTTTATAATTTCCAAATCTTTAACTACTGTAATAAGTTGATCCCTTATGTTCGTAAATGATCGTAATATAAAAAAATATATATTTTTAGGTTATTGCCTTTATTTTATCAAAATAATTAATGCTTTCTGTGAACGTCATGTTTCAAACACTCAATTCACACTCCCAATCAGATAGAAGCTGCTTATTAACTATCATTTGAGAATATATTAAGTAACTAATAAATCTAGGATGGATCAAAATATTCAAATAATATGTTCAAACAATAATACAAGGCCAAAAAAAAATTGTCATGTCTCTCACGAAGCATCTCTGCCAAAACCTTTGGAGGGTTAAAATGTGAATTTTTGAAGCTCCATTTCTCTTAGATGGCTTAAAATGGCTCAACATGGGAGTGTCGCGAATGGTGGAAGGTTGAAGTTTTATGTTTGGTAATAGACTGCATCACATTTAAAGAATTTCGACTGTCATTTTATTGAAGAATTCGCATATATCTTTTTTTTTTAATTTTATTGGTCTTGAACAACAATTATATCCAAGCAGTAATTCTGTATAAAGTTTGAACAGACTATCGAGAAATTTTACGTTTAAAAAAATTTAGTCGTTGTACTACTAGTTGAAGTAGAATTCATAAAGAACAGTTTTCCAAAGAGGCATAGTGAATGAAAGTTGAACAAACATCTGGACTCTGGTTCCTTTTTGTGAAGTAGCCAGAGTGAATCCGACTTCTTACGTTTCTATTTACGTCACCAACCTGTCCTTATAAAAAACGTTACATTTCTAAATTTATTCCAAATGGCTTAAGCTCCACCGACCCTTATAGCAAGCCCATTCTTTTGTCGCTATAAATTGAACAAAGAAACCCTTTCGTTTCTATAAATTATATTGATTTTACTGCGTGACAATGAAAAGTATAAAAAAAATCCGACATCTTTGTGTACATGTCGTTATACGACAGAGGAAGAAAAGTAAATAGATTTTGTCAATTTATAAAAGGGTTAATCGGGGTACTAATAAAATATATTGTGCGAATGGAGAAACTAATTTGTTTGCCTTTATATTGTCGGTATAATAACGATAATTATGGGTCGTGAAACAGTTTGATTTTTCTGTTTTGTAATCAAATTAAATCGCAAAACTGTTCAAAACCACCAGCCTTCATATTTATATGATTCAAGTCTGATTCTTTATTTCAATGAAACATTTTTTTTTTAATCGAAGACAATTAACATAAAGCCAGTTAAACAGACTTACTTCCTTTCCATTCATACAACACAACACAAGACAAATTATTATTTTCTTGTTTGTTTGTAAATTCAAAATATATGTTTTGTTTACTTGCTGATAATGCTATCAATTATTCTATTTTTGGAGAGATTTATTTATGAAAACGAATATGTTGGTCGTCTTGGCATACACTCGTATACATGACGTATGTGTATATACTCGTACATATATATTGTCGCATCAATAAATTCATTGCATCAATTTTTAAAAATAGATCGAAACATGTGAGACATAAATATTCTTAAGTTTTTATTGTTGATATTTTGTGTCTTGTTTGTGATCTTGAATTGGCGAAAAATTGCCAAAAACATTCAATTAAAGAAGTGCGATCTTAAACATAAACTACAGTAGTGAGCATAATAGAAATTCTACGTGACTGATCAAACGATTTATATGACCATGTATACGTATAAACGTGATCGTTTTATTAGTGTTGGATTCACGGTTCAATGAATTTATAGTCGATTACGTCATAATCTTTTTATATTTTCAAGCGCATGATGATAATTTATGCACTATTGTGTCATCATATCTTAAAGTTGTAAACTGAATTATAAGACTTTCCGTAAACAATATATAAGCGAATTATGATTCACCTGTCGCTCTAATCGCTTGCCCAGGTATCGATTTTGAAAAAAACCTCATTTATCTTATTTTCGCAAAGCAGTTGATCAAGTCTCAAAGTATGATGATGTTTTAAGTTTTTCTCAAAAATCAAGTTGTTCTGACAAGTTGTATTTATCAAACTGTGACAAGTGAAATGTAAAGGTTTTTCCACGTTTTGGTAGTCGTGAAGCACCTTCTCGGCCGGCAATAGTGAAACTGGTGAGCTGTTCGAACAAGTTAATGATGTGAAGAATCGAAACGGCGTGCGTCGCTCAAGAACAACTGAGAATATTACTGCTGTAGCCCGTATAGTGTTTAAGTAAACCCAGGTTTATCGATTCTTCGTCGATCTTTGGAATAAGACATTCCACAAACGACATTACACCGTATTTTGCATAAAGATTTAGGTCTTAAGGCTTTAAAAATTCAGGGGACATAAGAACTCAAGCCGTTCGATCACCATAAACGTCGTATCTTCGCTGATTGGGTCATCTTCGCCGTTGTTAAACCTCTCCATCCTCAACATGTCACTGTTTGGTGCGGGTTTTGGGCTGGCGGTGTGATTGGACCTTACTTTTCCTTACTTTTTCGAAAATGAATCTGGTGCAACTGTTACGGTAAATCTAATCTATAGCTCTACCGAGCTATGGTTAATGATTTTTTATGGCCGGAATTGGAAGATATTGATGTGGACGACGTTTATTTCAGCAGGACAGCGAGACGTGCCACACAAGCAACGAAACAATCGGAATTTTGTAAGAAAATTTTCCTGGTCGTGTTATTTCTAGAACAGTTGCTTACAATTGGCCACCAAGATCTTGTGTGATTTAACACCTTTATACGTTGTTTTTGGGGCCACGTGAATGATAGGGTCTTTGCCAATGCTTCACAATCGATTAAAGAATTTAAAGAAGTAATTCACGAAATTATCGAGGACATACAGTCGCCAATGTGGGATTTGGTATACAAAACGTCATGAAAGCCAAGTCGTGGCAGCCATTTGGCTGATATCGGTTTTCTAATGGCATACCCTCCTCTTTACAATGAAATTGATTTATCTTAAAATATACTCGTTTTTTTTAAGTATCAAAATGAAACCTCTCATTGGAAAAGCCTTTATTATTGTTTTCTCGCTCTCCCTGAAAATTTCCATCCTAAAATTTATTTTTGTTAACTTTTATAGTCGATCATTAATATTGTGTCAGAGCATTTAATGGAGTTTGGCACCTAAAAAATACGAGATGAAACTCCGTATAGTTATTGGTCCATTTATCATTTTTTTTAAATAATATATATAGCACAACTTCCTGAGAGACTTTCCACGACCATCTCGAAAATCGTCATAGTCGATTAATTTACGTAGACAATTCTAAATTCAATATGTGAAACCTTCTGACGGACGAGGTAATATCGAATTAACATACATATATTATTATTTTTACTAAGAACTCTAAAATATGGCCAAAAGTTGCGGACTATAGAAAACAGAGGTGATCTATTTACACGCACTATAGCTTTTACCGGAAAAGCGCGATTTAGTAATATATTTTCACTAAGCTTAGTTGGCGGTTGAATGTTTTAGAGGAGTAGACGAAAAAGTCCACTTAACTTATTCCCAAAGAAAATAATCTAATGGAGTTGGATCATATACGATCTTGATAACCAATTAACAGAGCCATTACGTGAAATTATTGCTTCATCGCTGAATAATTTTTTTTTTTGGAAAATCAAAATTTTAACAATTTGCTTACGTTGATCTGGCGTCAAACATAATGAAAAAGCAAATGACAGCTGTCAAATCGGTTGTCAAACAAAACAGTGTAGTGTTGTAAGAATGACGTAATACTACGTCTATAGAAACGGAAGGGCAGATGAACTAGATAGGCATTGTATAACTCTCCAACTGCTGTTTGAAATATTAGGTGTGTGGCTAGTGCTTATAAACGTGGACGAATAAAAGACGGTAGCTCCCAAATTTAGTGTTACTTTACAGATTAGGGCGAAAGTAGATCAGTAGTTCTAAGATTATTTCACTACGAAGACGGAATTTAAGAACGGTTGTTTTGATACTTGTATAGGGTTCATTTTAGGCAAAATGCATGAAGGTCTGGTCTAGAATCTAATAACTTGTGTAAAAGCTGTGGATATATGGATATTTGTTTAGTGCCAGCTTCGGGAAGTCACGTACACTTACAATATTGAATATTTTGAATACAAAATCTGCAGGATAATTTATATATAATCAGAAGATCTGTGAATATGCATGAGCTATTTCAACTTAACTTAATATATCGTTAGTCAATTTCCTTTTTCTTTGTATTCAAATCTTATACGGTCAAGGTGGTAAGTTAAAAAAATTGAAATCTCTAGAGCACTAAAAGAACCGACACAATTTTGGCAATTTAGTGTTTGTGAACTATTGAGTTATTGGCTATTGACTATGCTACATCAAACACTCGAGTTCCAGATTGATTGAAATATAATTCGAAAATTTGGTGGAGATACTTGGTTTGTTTCTAGTGTTGCTGAGTCATTTATAGTTGCACTGGACAATTATTTTGTACATTATGTATCTGTCAAATCAAGTGTGTCGAAATTTCATAGTGGTTTATCTGTATTCGACAAAATAACAAACAACGCGATAAACAATAGCTACATACCTTAAAGAAAATATTTATCTACTACAAGAAAAATAAGACCGCCCAAGTGGCGCAGTGGTTAAAGCTGTGGCAGTTGGAGCGGGAGGTACCGGGTTCGAATCCCGATAGGGGCAGGTTGCAAAAGAGATTTTTCACCACTTGATTACGATCGGTGGTGTGAATGAACACAACTATGACCCCCTGTTGGAGTGCAGAATCCATGGGCCGACCCATCTTCCATGTCAGTACTATAGGCTGGCATGGAGCTATGCAATGTGCAGATGGTTAGGAAAATCGGACCTATAGCCGTACGTCCTCGATTTGGCTGCAAAGCGTAAGGTAAGGACGTAAATAAGCGAACCGCGAAAGAGTTGGGAGTGCCTTGAGCCCCAAAACAGATGGCATAGAAATAAACGAAAAAAAAAAAAAAAATAATAAGGATAAATTACAAAACCGCAATCTGAAAAATAACATACTTCTAACCAAAACATCTGTTTGGTGGAAATAACAAGAACATAATATAAAAAGGGTAACAGTTAACAACAAAGCAGAAAGCAACCACAATGTTTTAACATAAGTGTGGGATGCTACTCACACACGCCAGTACATATACGAGTACTTTCTTTCTGATTTTGCTGGTTTAATCCACATAGAAAAGAAAGTCCTAGTTGTTAAATCTGGCAACCGCGTAGAGATCAATCGACAACATCATTTCATTGAAATAGTTCGTTGTCAAAACAGATATCTCAGTAATTCTAATGACTGTAAATGAAATTGTACCGTTTTGTTTGCTAACCAAATGTTTACCATATTCCCAATAAATCCTCTACAACACGGAACGGGTCTTCCCTGTTCCCATGACTGTGAAATTAGCACGACACACACTGTGGCAGCACTAATAAAAACCATAAGTCTTGCCAAAATGTTTTCGGGATCATAGATTTCATACTTTTTTTACTAAAATTAGCGAAATAAGATTTGAGTATGCAGCTAAAAATTTAGTTAGCACGAAATTACAGTCTGTCTGTCTGCTTGCAATCCTTAGAATCTGTTTTGAAGTTCAAGACTCTCCCAACTCTTTCGCGGTTCGCAGTTTTATGTTTTACTTTACGCCGGTCGTAATCAAATTAGGAAAAACCCCTTTTGAATCTTGCCTCTATTATGAAATAATTGTATATCGAATTTTTCCCGATTTCGAAAAATCCGATCCGCATTGTAAAATTGTTTGGTCGAATTTGTCAAATATAAGCATGAAGTTAGCAATAATATGTTTCCTAGTTCACTTAAACTTACTAAATTTTATTTTGTTGTTGTGGTTAGTCAATTAAACCACATCATGTTGTGGTTATCAATTAAACTGGAATATTCAAAACACAAATACGATAACACCAATTGAAATTCGTCGAAAGCAGTCGGATTTAGATATTCGATTTTCGGAAAAACCGATTTCGTTTTGTCTTTTTTGTTTCATAATATTTTTCGAAATCGGATTTTTATTAAAGCAAAATTCGCTTTCGGAATTTCGGATCCGATATAAATTTTGGCATAATAGCCGTCCGGGTACCTTCCGCGATTTAGATGATTTCTATGGCCTTTTTAAAAGTAAGAAATTGTCGAATATAGCACCTCTATAGTACAGTTGATAAAAATTAAACTATGACTTAGAGGCCATCTCAACTGAGACCTTACGAACCAGTTTCTTAACGATTGGTGCACGTTGTAGGTGGTCAACCCAACGAATATTAGTGGTCAACGTGGGAATCGAACTCGAGACCGCGGCGTGATGAGAATCTCTCTTAACCATTAAGCTACAACCGGCGACATAGTACAGTTGATAGACATTTTAATACTAAATTATTTGTAGTGATGGAATCATAAGTTTGTGAAACTAGAATATTATTGCATACAAAGAGTATATATAGAGTTGAGCTCCAATCGGTTGATTACGTTTGATGATACAAACTAAGATAATATGATCGTCTTTCTTCAGAATTATTATACTGAAATGTTGCCCATTTTTGTGGAACTACACGATACTTTTGCTAGTACTGGAGATAGAGTTTCTATCGTTACAGATTTAGTAATTCTTCTGAAATATTGTCCGCTCGTTCTTTAATTGTTGTTTACCACTTATAACTTCCCGTTCCATTGGTGGATGAGTCTCGTTATAGTTGCTATCAAGGAGCTATCTGTCCCTTAATTTTTCGTTTATTTAGCTTTTCGTTAAGACTAGATCAGAGTAATCCTTTACCGAAAATGGCAACTTTGTGTTTGTTTGTTTATGTTTTTAGTTACTGCTGCTTTTTCTACAGTCTCGAGAATATTCAGCCTATTTGTGTGATCCATTACTGTCTTATATTTTTTTTATATAAAAGTATCGTCATATTTATTTTAGATTCAGCCATATTTTTACGACGAGCTGTAACTTTAGTTGACCGTATATATTCCGTTTCTGAACGATAATGTTAGCTTCGATACTTGAACAATTGAATTGTTTCACTGAATCGTATCAGAGTTTTTCCATCTCTCAGTGTTACGTTTCTTCGATTTAATCTTTGCACGTTTCACTGCCTCTGGTTTGACTTTGAATTTTGATATTACCAGTACATTTTCTGCTCTGTTTTTGTTAATCAGGATATAATCAATTTGATCCTTATTGGATGTGCCATCAATGATATCAGTGTATTGTCTATTTTTATGCCGGAACTTCGTGCCTTTTGAGTTGATTTATGTTGCAATCGATAAGTCTCTCTCCATTGTTGTTCTGTCATCTGCGTCTTCCATATATGCATAGCACTGAATTTTGTTGTACTAATTATTGTTGTACTACCTATATATTGCCATTTGAGTGCTGCTTTCAATGGTCGCTTGAAGCTGTGTTATTTTAACTGTATCTCCCATCTCGGCCCTATCCGAGGAAGACCTATAAAGTCCGATGAAATTTTACTTACGGTATTTAAAGTTTGTATATAACACGAGCTAATCTTATGTTCAACTGATGAACAATTTTCCTACCAAAATCTTATCTTATTCCAATATTAGAAAACAAAATATTTATTTATGCCACCATCTCCCAACAGAGTATGTGTTCACATACACTTAATATATTCTCTACATTATTTTTATTAATTTAATTGCCGTTCGAGATATTAAATTTCTTCATATTTGTAGATTAGTGCAATGCGTACCTACCTACCTACGTCTTTTAATTGGTAAATTTCATTTTCGGAAAACCCAAAAAAATATTTTCACTATACATAGCAAGAACGAATCGAAAATATTACATTATTTACTCTAATTAAATTAATTTGTTTACTAGCAACAGTAACATAAATACACGATCGAATGTGTAATCTTAATAAAATTTTGTTTTAATTTACAGAGGAGGAATGCTATCATTGTATGTCAAATTTAGTTGCTGCCAAAGAAAAAGTTTTTATAACGCAAACAAAACAATTATATGAAGTAACATGGAAGACGGTTATGCAAATTGCTAAAAAACATGCGGTAAGTACATAAAACTCTAATTAATCGTTATAGTTTGTAAATAAAACTAATTCTATTTGATTCCGCAACAGAAATCGGCGCTACTGTATTTGCAACGTTTGTGCCCGGGACAAAAATTAGAACGTGTATTTATCGATTGGTGTTGGTGGATTTTGGGTGGCCTACCATTTCCACATTTAGTACGTGTTATGGATTGTTATTTTCATGAAGGCATTAAAGTATTTTATCGTGTTTCCCTAGCAATACTAATATTATTTCACAAACATTTATCAAGTTCATCATCGAATATCACGATAACAGCTGCGACAACAACATTAGCAACAACAAATAATGCTGCGGGCGATAATCCAAGCACCGACACGATCAAGAATGATATTGAAAATGCATTGCCGAAATTTTGTCGTAACATCCCCGTATCACCAAATAAATTACTTCGTACAGCATTCAGCATTAGAGCATTAAGTTCAACATATATTCAACGTGTATTCCTTAAGACTGAAATGGTATTGAAAAGTAGATCGGTATTGAGCGGTTCGAAACAATTGGTGCGGTCACGATCTAGCGATAATATACCGACAAGCCAATCCCAGGCCAATATACAAATGATGTCAAATACGTTAACCATACGAGAGGTGAGCATTGCTAATTACATTTATTTTTTTTTTGTTTTGCAAAACATACAAAATCATAAAAATGTGAAAGTTGTTGAGGGTGATGGTTTATGTATCCTTTTTATTATTTATGTTTTTGTTAATTAGTCATCATATATATATTTTATTTTATTTTTTTAATTATTTTTGCTAAAACCATTTATGTCCCGCCCGAAGCCTTCAACAAGATTATAAATTATGACTCATACACACAACATAAATTATTATTAATAATCCTTTAATAAAATAGAAAATTTTTGGGATTTTCAGAGGCCAACTGAAACCTGTCGAAATATGGTATGGGTTGTTTTTTTTTAAACCTAATGTTTAAAACTCTCGTATATTTATTTATACCTTGTGTATGTTGATTATTAACATGTTGTTCTTAATTTTTTTTGGTTTTAATTAATTTTTTGGTTTACATTTAATTTGATGTTTGATATACTTATACATAACGAACACCATACAAAGTAAAATTCAATTAAATTTTATTTTTATTCGTTTTTTGATATACAGTCTTAATTACTACGTAAGTTAAATTAGGGATGGTGGTGTGTTACATAAGACACGTATTACATCTTTACGAGATGGAATATATGTATTGCCTGGCTGTTGCTTATTTTGCGTCTATTAACTTTATTATATCATAAAAATATTACTCAGTTACGAGTATCTACTAATCCATGATACTACCGTGATAAGCCGTGCTCTCCAACCGTTTGAGAGTCTTATTTTTGTAATGATTCGTTTTTAAGCAGTAATTGACCTCAATCGAATATGTTTCAACGGACGGATGACAATAAACAAGCTTCCTAAATTAACGTTAAACATCACAGTAAAAATTCAAAAACAATTATCGCTAACATCACCCCTAACGAAGCAATGTAACGATTTTATAGACCTTAATCGAAAGAGTATAGTTTTGATCGATCGGTGATGGTCTGTCAAAGGTTATTATCGCTTTTTTTATGTCATCCGGTTCATGTTAATTTTTGGTCAACGGCGAGAATCGAACTCGAAACCGCGTGATGAGAAACCTTCTTAACCATTCAAATCTAACTAACAGTCTCAGGCATCTCCAAGCGACAGAGTCCAAGTAACCATTCATTCTATTAAGTTCATCTCGAGAGACTGTTATTAACTCAGAATGATTTCCATAATTTTTAATCCTTGGACACTATAACCGATTGCAGTTATAGCTTTTAACCTGAGGCTGAAGAAATATTCACTATAGTGTTTCATATGTTTCAGCTGGATCCAAATATGTAAACGACTAACAATATTAAGCGAGCGTAGGGCGAAGTGAGTTAAAAATAAGCGTACAGACTCCGATACATGGACTCATGAACGATATACGAGCCAAAATATGTGGTTTATGTCGTTAAGCATGAATTTCTTTATATGAAGAACGAATTTATTGATGCAAGTATGATCTTTGGTCTATATAAACTGATTAATTAGACTAAATCGAAACACTACTTATTAAAAACCAAAATGCAGCAAGCCTACTAAGAAAGTAGTTTTGGTTGACTAAAAGTATCTCATTTAAATACGATGATATTGGTCAAGTTTTTACAGTTTGCCAAGTCCCACCTACACGTTAGTTTTTCTATAAATGTGACGTGAAAAATACTATCGCAGACATGAACTTTACAATTGTGATGTAGACGATAGTTAAGCCATCACAAATAAGCACTTCCACATACTGATATATGTGATGAAAAGAGGAAAGGGAAAGATTAATTCTCCATAATCTGGCGAAATTAAGGCGATAGTGGAATATCCTATAGATTCAAAAAACATTTAAGAATATTTATGAGTTTGTATGGATGGCACAGACACTTGCAAGTTTTGTTGTTCCTCCAACAAATCTAACCGACATCATCTGGAAGACATCTGCCGAATTCTAATTGTAGTTAATTACTTTGTTCCAAAGATTAGATAATAGCTCAATTAATCTGTTCATAGTCTACTTCCATAAGTGACATTCTTCCATGATTTATTGAATACCTCATAATATTAATGACACTCTTAATGGTCACTAACATATTTGTCAATATGTATTAGAGCTGTGTTTTCTCGAACGATTTCGAACAAAACATAAGATCCATACAATACCACCACAGGATTCGGGGACAGGATGAAAACCTCTGTGTTAATGTCGCTGCGATAATCGATGCATGGTGTGAACATATTTCTGTCTTACTTAATGTTCCACAAGTATTACAAGCTGTATTTGAATACCCTCAAATACAAACCGCAGAGATAATTATTGAGAATCCATCCTATGAGATATCCACCATGGCAATGCAGAGATTAAAGAATAATCGTTCACCTGGAGTTTATTGCATTACTCCTTTGGTGGAGAAAATTATCGGTGACTACGAAGGAGAATTCCGTCCCAATCGGTCAGTAACTGATCAAGTTTTTTCACAACGGATGATTCTTTTCAAGAACAACTGAGAATATTGCTGCTGTAGCCCGAAGTGTTGAAGAAACCCCAGGTTTGTCGATTCCTCGTCAATCTTTGGAGTAAAACATGCCACAAACGACATTACACCGTATGTTGCATAAAGACTTAGGTCTTTAAGCTTTTAAAGTTCAGTTAACACAAGAACTCAATGATTGGGTCCTCCAAGTGTATCAAAATGATCCGGATTATTATCGAAAAATAATCTTCAGTGATGAGGTTCATTTTTACTTGTCTCATTTGGGGCTCAGAAAATCCAAGAATGTTTGTTTTAAAGCCTCTCCATTATCGACGTGTCACTGGTGTGGGTTTTGGGCTGGCGGTGTGATTGGACCTTATGTTTACCATAAGGATTGTGCTACTGACCTATGATTAATGATTTTTATGGCCGGTATGATTTTTATGGAAGATATTGAAGATATTGATTCTAACGTTGTTATTCCTCGAAGTGGTGATCACAATTGGCTACCGAGATCTTGATTAAACATCTTTAGATTTTTTTCTTTCGAGCTAAGTGAAAGATAAAGTATATGCCAATGCTTCACAACCGATTCAAGAGCTGTAAGGTGGAATTCGTGAAGTAATCGAGGACAAACAGCCGCAAAAGTGCGAATTGATTTTGGAAAATATCATGAAAAGGATATGGTGTTGCAAGCGTAGCTGTGGCCGCCATTTAGCTGTTATCGTTTTCAAAGGTTAATGTTTTCTCGTTTAAACTACTCGTTTTTAAAAAAAATCAAAATGAAACCTATTATTTGAAAACCCATATTACCTCCAATCCGCTTTTCTCCGGCCGACTTTGTTTTAGTAAAAAGGTAGTTACTGTTTTTAGTAACTTTAATTTAAAAAGTAGTTTTCGAGAAAGCGTATCGTATCCTCAGAATTTCAAGAAAGAAGGTTTTGATGAATTTCTAAGGAGGATATCTCACTTGAGGTAGTCCAAGACTTCAAATTTTTTCTGGACCATATTCAAGACCACTCTTTATACATAGTATGATTACAAAAGTGTCTTCCTTCATTGTTGCACATTTCCAGGTTTTCTTTTTATTATCTCCCCAGTTCGAAGACTACCATATTGCAAGTACATAGTTGAAGTAGTCACTATGGACCCTGTTGGTATGAACATTTTATGAAACATAACTTGCTCTACCATTTAATTAACTAGTAATATGCCTGTATATCACCATTAAATTTATATAAAAAATCAAACAGGTAATTTTAAAGTAACAATGGCATGAAATTAACTATTTTTATGTCGCGGGATGACATCTCGTCATGTATTGTAGATTTGCAACCATATTAACATACCTAGTAGATATGTGTCTCTAGTTTATAATTTATTAGTGTTGCCTGTTTGTTTAAATGGAATTTTTATCGTATAAGCAACAAACTATTTATAATCCTGGACAATTATATTATTTTTAAATGTTAACATTTGTTTATTTATTTATATTATTTATTTTGATTTGTTTATTTATATTTTTAAAACTGTGTTTATGGTGATGACCGACCATACGTGTGGACGTGGAATGAGTGGGAAAAATAATGTTTGTGTTTTTGTGGATATTGATTAAAAATTTAATGACACAATATTTAATTTAACAATACAATTATTTATTATTAATTTATATAAACAAATGATATCTATTTCATAAACTATTTATTTTCTTTTCTTCCTAATTGCTGCGCTCTAATATCATATATGTATGTGTACAATAAAAAATAATTGTCTGTGTACTGGTAAACTTATTAATTTTAATTATTAATAATTATATTTGTTAATTAAATTACTATTTATATAAATATAATATAAAAAGGGAGCACATTCTCCCGATGCTAGAGTTTTATCTATGGGTGTGTTCCCAATACAGAGCCTGAAAAGTCAAATCTTAGATCAGGACGATGTAAGTTTTGTTGTGTATTATGCTATTATATATATTTTATTGTTTACACCGTTGTACAAAAAGCTTTTTAATTGCTTTTGCCCCAGCCAATCCAGGGTGGACAGTAACATCTATTAAAATAGGTCACATAAAAAGTCTCGGCGGTTTGGTTCTTTCGATGACCTTTTGTTATTTTTCTATAGTTTATCGTCGAAAAACTAAGCCAAGTGGTCTTCAGCGACGCTTCGCTCTGCCAATTTTTTACCATCAAGAGAGTTTTGCAGAGCCCGAAACAAATTTTTGTCACGCGGTGCATGGTGCGGGCTATACGATAGATGCATCAAAACTTCCCAAGCAAGGTTGCGCATTGTTATGATGGAACACAACTCCCTTTCTATTGGCGAATGCTGGTCGCTCTTTCTGGATTGATTCGTTCAAACACCGAATTTATGGTTTCACCACGTTGTAGCAGCTCATTATGGACAATCCTCTTCCAAACCAAACACTCAATATAACCTTGTTGGCCGTTAATCCAGGCTTTGAAGTCGTTTATGGAGAGTCACCAGTCTTTGGCCATGAGCGCTTCGGTTTGATAATCTCGTATTTCATATTCGTTTCAAAAATTTCGTTATCGTTGCGTTACAGTAGCATTTCACTGATATCAATTCGATCCTAACATCGAGCTTCTTTTTGTAGTCTGCTCTGTCCAAATTCAAACTGTCTGGTGGTTGATTTTTAATGCCACCGCTATTTCCTGACAGCCAATTGCAATATTTCATCGACTTTTTCAGTAACTAGCCGACAAGAGCGATCTGCATATTTGACATCCAAAGTTCATTTACGAAATCGAGTAAACCACACCTGGATTTTTCGTTCACTCACAGAATTCTCACAAATTTTTGCATAGCGTAAACAAAGAATCTCATAGCGTATTTCTGCAGTGAGTGTTACCCGATATATGTAGTCATCAACACCAGCTAGTGGCAAAAACCGTGGAGACTTTTTATGTGATCATTTTATTACAATTTATTAAAGCAAGTCCAAATTTTATAATAATTCCTGAGACACAGGTGGTTGGTTTAGCTTCCATTTGAACTTACACTGCCAAATTTTAGCTTCTTTTGTGTTAAGAATAATGTAATGTAAACCCAATTCTATTGTAAATATATTATTATTATATGTGAGAAACTCGGTAACCTTTTTGGTGTCTAAAATATGAAGCCGTATCAAGTGACGCCCAAATATTTAAACTGTCTGACTTACAAACTTGAATTTTGATTATAAAAGGTTAGCTACTTTAATCGTTTAGGTTTCATTCCTTAATAAAATAATAAATACATATGATTCTTCAAAGTGGAAGAGGTCACAGATAAACAAAAAGCCGATCATAACTATCTAAGCTATCGAGTTTTCTAATAGTTGTGCTGAAGATTAAAATTGAGCCATTTTGGTACCCTCAAGGCGTTTGGTACTCTTATTAAGCCTTTTACGATCTTGGTATCGATATTGTATCGTTATATTACCGTTAATATTAATTCGGCCTTCCAAAAGTTGGTATTTTAATACATTGCACACAGAGAAAACGATTCGTTTAGCCGGGAGTATGTTTAAAAAGAATGTCCCAGTATTATCTTAATTTATTTTTTTGTTTTAAAGTACAATCTTCCTGGTTATTTATGGAAAATGAATGAGCCGCGGTTGGCCTTGGGGTACTCTATTTGGTCGATTCAATTTCTGAATACATTTTGGATTGTGTGCGGATCTATTTCGGAAATGGTTGCTTCAATATTGGATTTGTCCTTCACGGCACCAGACAAATAAAAATTCCAAGGCGCAAATCACAGGCGCTTTTCGGCCAATTGACGTCACCATTTTGACTCATAGTGCGGCCATCGAATTGTTGACGCAGTTTCACCATTGTACCGCCCGATGTGTGGCATGGTGCACCATCTTGCTGGGACTAAAGCTCGCGCAAACCAATATCCTCAAGATAGGGCCACAAAAACAAAGAAACATGTGACGATAGTTGATTCCATTGACCGTATGAATCACGCCGGCCTCGCAATGGATGCATTGGCTTCTCCACATATCCTTGTAGATTCTTCGATACCCAAATGCGGCAAATTTGATTGTTTACGAACCCAACGAAATGGAAATGATGTTTTTGTTGCGAAAGTAAATTTGTCAACATTTTTGTTTGAGCGTTAAGCGATTTATTTCGTCAACTGGAAATAATATACTGAGTTTCTGTCAACGAAAGAGTTACATTAGGATTGCTAGAGCCAAAATAAACGATATGTCAAATCTGAACCGGTTATTGGGACATGCTATATTAACAATGATTCTGAAGTCATATTGGCTCATATACCACCAGTTTCATTTGGATGGTACATCCACAAATTTGTAGAAATTGTAAACTCTTGTAAGTTGGCTCCAAAATAAATACAACTCCTCAACTTGTGTACTGCAAATATACGAGGTTGCTTGGGATCGTTTTTCGACTATTAAAAACTGTATTCAGATATTTGCAAGAAACGATTCGGTTCAGAAAACAGTTTCAAGTTGGATAGGATAGGGCATAGCATCTCATCATTTAAAATGGCTAATGAGTCTAGCTAGACAGACTAGCTCGGTGGAACATAAAGCTTCAATATTTATATTTTTATATAGATCATGAAAATGGTTTTGTGTCATGCTCTAACCTGTCGTGCCTTCTAGCGTATAGATTCGCTATACAATTCTCTTAAAGACTTTAAAGCGGTGGATGGCAAAGTATATGTAAATCCTTCCATGCAGAATAAGTTTCCAGAATAACTAATTAAAAATTATACAAAATGTACGATTGATAGATGTGACAATGATATATTTACAAGAGATCCAACGTTGAGTGTCTCCACGGCACGTATAACTCGCATTATTGACATTTGCCTCTTGTTTCGTTCTTTATTGAATTGTAACAAATCGATATTGATATTCCAAATATTTTAAAAAATATTGTAAAAGCTGGGTGAGCCAGCTTAGAATCTTTTTAGAATGTTCCCACTTTTCAGATACTGTAGCAGCGCGCAAACAATTATTTACAAAACTAATTTCCATTTTACACTCGAGGCAAGTAATTGTTCGCAGGTTTTCCATGTCTTGCATATAATGTTGCTACATAACAAAATGTTATGTACATATAAATGTTATACATATACATAAATAACATCGTAAAAATAAAAGAACGAAAAACTCATTAAAATTACAATTATGTATTTAATAGTAAATGCGAGCTTTAAGGGAAATCAGCAATCCTCCTTCTCCGGACCCTCATATTGTGTGAATATTTTATAAAGGCTTAAATAATTAATAAAACACATGCAGAACACACCAATAGCTGGATACGTTTGTTTAAGCCACTAATTAATGCAAGTAATTTTGTTGCTTTGATCTCATCGGATGCCATAAAGAAAATTAATCTTTCAAATGCAGATTTATATGTTTGGTACATAAAACGACAACATCTTTAATATGTACATATATAACAAAAATAATAAGCTCGAGACAGAAGAAGTTATTAAATTTATTCATCAAAAGCAGAAATGGGAACATAAAAAATGTTTTCGCCTTTTTTGCTCTCCATCCACGGAGCTTTTATTCGGTAATACTTGGTTAATGGAATTTAAATGATTTGATTATGTACAAAAGATAAGCTTTTTTACATTATCACAAAATCTTCTTTGCTTTTTGTTTGTGATAACTGTTTTGATAATTATATAAGAAGATAAACGGGATTTGATTTAGACTATAACTGATGTGTTGGAATTATTTGATCAAATGTTGTGATGAGAACGATGGTCTTATATGACATGTATTATTAGTATATGGCTGATGTTACAGGGCATTGTTGATGCATACATTATCTATAATATACCTTCATCAGTTTCGAAAGCCATATTGTACTCATCAGTCATGTCCCAACTGTCGCATGCATTTATATGACAACCAAAAATAGAAATGTTACTCCTTACTACCTGCAGTTAGGCCGATGTTGATATCGAATTCATTTTGTCAGTGATCGGAAGGTGAGACTGTGTCGCTAAATCAAATATGTATCTAAGGAGGACTGAAAGTGATAAAACAAGCTTCTGACTATGGGTTAGATCAATGAATGCTCTTAATTACATGACTGCGTGTTTGTATAGAGATAGTAAAGTTTCCTTATTAAAACGAATTTATCAGTTTAATTGGCGATAAGACAATACGTATGAACAGTTTTTTAACACTGTTCGTAAACTTTTTATTAGATGTTTCGTTTTCAAGATCCGAGAGATAGAACATCGTGTAGCTCAACAAAATCCTACATGCACTCAAAGAAATCAGTGTCTTGTATTCGTCCGAGAATAGAAAATTGTACCATTTCTAAACAACCTGCCCGCTATGCAGTTTTTTGGTGGATTAAGCCCAGATTATTTGGATGTTTAACTGCTTACCCATCCTGTATAAGCACTTGAGTGGTAGCCTAACGTTTACCTTTGTCCACACAAAATACAATGTTAAATGCAATATTGGTACACGCTTATCAGCGAAACAAAAGGCAATATTCAGATTGAAACTGTCAACAATGTTCGCTCTTTATCTCTTTGACGAAACAATGATTGTTGAATACAAACCGATTCTTCGTTATCATTAATACAATTTTGGGTTATCCGGTGGAGTCGATCTATCTCTCAGTTACCTGTTTTTGAGACAAGCTAAGCTATTAACAACATCGCTAGCTTGTTGACATGCTGAAAACTGATAATTATAGTTATTTGATTTCTTTTAGAGAAAACTGTCAAAAACGTAAAAGCCCTGATCAGATTGTCCTTAGATGTTACGTTAGACGGCATATAATTCTTATGATATATGTATGTATACTGCTGTTTCAAAAGTATAAAAGGCTTCTCCGAATCGTTTCCCCACACCACAGTTTGTCATCTCATGTTTAAAATCGGGGTAAAGATAACCTTGGTTCAAAATTTTTTTTGTATATTGACTTGAAATTTGATATACCTATCTAAAGTTATAAAAAGTCTTATTACTTTGCATCTTCCTTAACAATAAAAAATTTGTATCTTCATCAAATATGTAATATCTCATCTCTCAGCAAATGTTTCAAAAGTATTTATGGCAAATTCGACAAAAAAATAAGGCAAATCATTGAATTTTTTAACATAACGTATCCTTCTCATATGTGAATTTGTAGCAGTATTTGTTTTCACTTGATCAAAGCAAGAATATAATCGTATAACGAGAATAACGCAGGGATTAGCAGAGCAACAGTTGGTTTGATTGTTAAATCTGATGGAACTGGCTGATTATGTGGTTTGTGTGACGCTAAGTGATATCTACGAGAAACCATACAGAATTTATTTTATTCTTTAGATCCCTGCGTATCGAGGACGATTTTCAATTATTTTGGTTCACAGAGAATTTTGCACCTAAAAAAATTAAAATTAAATTTAATCAGCAATTTCCCAAATTCTGAGCGAATTAGTTACGTGAGTGCTTCAAATCGTGTTCATCAAAACTAAAAAAAATTAAAAAAGGTGGGCATTACTCCTGAACTCAAATGCCTCTAGGGCCCACGGTTCTAACTCACATACACTTACATATTTAAAAAAACAATCGTGATTGATGTTTGGTTACCACACAAAGAATCGAACCCGAGACCCCCGAATTAAAGAATGACAGCAAGCACACTACTTTCTCTGCCACGAAAGCGACAAAAACTAAGTCTGTGGAAAAATGTCGTCACTGTGTTCAGTGGAAATGGAAGTCCTTAGGTTCGGTATAATATTTGAACAGTTTTTAAGCAGTGTTAACACCTCGGAATATTTTACTGTGCAGTGAGTGTAAGGTTGCTTTAAATCCTTCTGTGCGTTAAATCCTTTAACTATTTTGTAACTTGTTAGAACTTCTTTATTCTTATTTGCTTTTATAATAGAATTAACGTCATGTGAATTAAATGTTTGATTCTCTATAACTAAAT
Organism: Tipula lateralis; assembly: GCA_963932295.1. Taxonomy (NCBI): domain Eukaryota; kingdom Metazoa; phylum Arthropoda; class Insecta; order Diptera; family Tipulidae; genus Tipula; species Tipula lateralis. The sequence goes on from OZ010736.1 coordinate 96,173,024, forward strand.
CTGGTTCACGATTGATTGGTTCTAAAAATACCGTACCCTTATGTTTTAATGATGGTATGGTAAAAAAATAATACAGGCATTTGCTCTGGCAGATTTAAAGTTGAAATTGTTTATCAGCTTGTTTGTTACTGGTCATGGTCGCATCAAAGCCGATCTCTATTTCTTTATTTGGACTATGTTTGGAACTGTCCGAATGTCGGACAAAGTTCATTCTTCAGTAATCGATTCTAGTTAATCAGCTCGCCTTTGGTCTAAACTTGTCCATTTTTCCATGGAAGCCGTGCGTCCAGTCAACTTTAACAATTTGCACCACATTTTGAATAAACATCTGAGCGTAAACCACACATACGAGATCTAAATCATCACAAATGCACACCACGCATGATAATAAATGCATAAACAGTATTTAACAAGGTATACATACAATCCATCGGAATTACTGAATCAATACAAACATGTCCGACTGTAGACTCTCTCCACGGCATCTGCATAGCAATATCCAAGGCTTTCAACAAGGTTTGACATGAGAATTTCATTTGTAAACTTGTGGCATATGGCTTGGATTCGATGACCATCAAGTGGATAAGAAGCTTTCTCAAAGACCGAAAGATCAACGTTGTGCTAAATGGGAGATCATCAACGACATACTCCACAAATGCCGGAGTCCCTCAGGGATCAGTTTTGTCACCAACTTTGTTTTTGTTACACATTAATGACTTGTTGGATAGCACTGTGAACTCTATCCACAGTTTTCCCGATGATGCAACATTGCGCTCTTCTATTTGATTCGAAGTCGAGCCTACTCCTTTAGAGTTAAACGGCTGGAAGTTGTCACTTCACTTAATTTCGATTTGAGTACAATATTTGAGTGGGGAGTTAAAAATCAGGTCAAATTTAACGGAAAAAACACATATGCGCATTCTCGCGTGAAAGAAGTCACAACGAATACCCTTTTGTGGTAAAAGTTCACGTTCTCGTGAGTTGTGACTCAATTTGTTTGCTTGGTGTTCAGATTAAGCAACAATTTAAAATGGAATGAACACATTATCAAAAACTATAAATATATATCGCATTGGCCAAATCAGTTTCACATAAACTCGGGTTCCTCAATAGATGCAGACAGTTTTTTAGATCGCATCAGGTTCTCCAGATATATAAAACGTTTATTAGACCTTGTATAGAATATTGCTGTCAAGTTTGGGGTGGAGTATAAGGCATTGCTCTTCAGTTACTGGATGGAGTTCAGCGGCGTGCCATGCGAATAATACGAAACTCTAGACTTATGAAAGATTTAGACAGCCTACAGCACCGCAGAGATGTTGCAGAACTCTGCGTGTTCTATAGAATAATAAATGGTAAATGTTCTGCAGAATTAAAGGAGAAAACCCACAATTTGTTACGCCAGGATGGGCAACACGAGGAACGGTCAATGCACATAGGTTTACGGTAAAGCGGCCGAAACCTCGAACTGAAGGTGCAAAGCGCGAATTTATTTATCGAACATCCAGGAAGTGGAATTCGTTATCCGGTTTTCACTTTCTGTTTGAGTATAAAATGCACATGTTTAAGACAACTATCAACCTTTACTTCAAAGACTGCGCGTTGGGTGCAGTAACTCTGACAGTTACAAGGAGCTGCACCCACTTAAATCTTAATTTAAAATAAAAAATAAGTACGCTGCCTTAACCGCATTGAAGATGAAGTCAGTTTGCTCAAAACCCCTTAATATTTGGTGGAAACTCAAAAATGTTATACAATATTAAACCAACGATCTATTATACTAATTAATACTTTTAAAATAGTTTAAGGTTTAATTGAAATCCACATTGGCCCATTTCTATTTCGTTGTTCTAAAGCTTATACGTTTCAGTGTAATTTCGACCCGAAACAATCAAACTAGACGATTCTTGAAAGGGTTTTAACATGTACCTCTGCGTTTATACCATAATGTTTTACCCCGTAGAACTAATCTTATCGAGACTCACAAGTTAAAGGGTTACTAAGTAGTTAGATTTTCTGATACCAAAAGTGTTTTTAACTATATCAGACCAAATACTCGGATTCCCTTAGCCTTGGAATGCACGAATACTTCGATCGCAGATGGATCCTCCCACATTGGGTATACATGTCAGTTGTAAAGCCATGGTCTGATGATATTATATTTTTGGAATTCACGACCTTAACGGTAAACTACTTATCTCATAATTAATCTATGACACTCTGGCACTTGAGCATAGATTGATCCATTTTAGACCGTGTGTTACCAACTGCTCTACCAATGGAGTGAGAAGTATTTTCAAAAGCTTTCTCAATGTCAATTAAAGCATCAATTAATTTTTGAATGGTTAATTTCTCAACGCTAGAAATGAGACTCATTAAAACCATAGCGTTGGATTTGGGTGTGTCTCGAGGAGTACCCCAATCGTTTCTTCCTTGTTCTCATTACAGCTCCATCATTCTTTCAAAGGAGGCTTATTCCTTTAAGAGTATTTTTGGAAGTCTTGCTGCTGAGAACAGTTCAACGATTTCTAGTAGCTGTTTAAGATCGTTCTTATTCAACGTTGTATTCCATTAGAGCCCTCTTATAATCACTCCACTCACCGATGCATTTGGGCCTATTCGAATATCTCGTCGTTTTCTTCTTAGATAACCTCGTTCTATCAACATTTATCTTCGTTTTTTCATAAGGTGAATGGATACTACTATGCAACTGATTGGAGATAAGCTCTAAGATGTTTCCCATAGTTAAAGGTATTCATTAAGAGGCTATATCAGATATCTCTGATTGCATCATCAGATTGTAGTTACTAATCGCTATAATGCACATAGCGCTTAACGTAATCCTTTTTCTCCTAGAATATTTACCATGAAAGAAACTAGATCTCTGAAAATGAAGTCTGGAATGGGAAACAGTAATTCTCAAGCTCACCAGTATAGTCGTTCTCTGGTTACTATTTTCATTACTATACACTCAATCTCCCACTTGTTTTTGGCAGCCTTCTAATTATACTGCCAGTTGCCTATGACTCTCAAGTAAATCTGCGACTAAGAGACGCTGACGCCGACTTAACATGGTTAAAGTTTATATGTTGATTGTTATGACCCCGCCATTTCTTCCTCATGGACGAGCCCAGATATTTTCACAAAACATTTCATACAGTTTGCCAGTATGATTTGCTATTACCATCATTTCAAACCGAATACATCAACTAACCACATACTCACTGTATTAAACTACAATTGCTGACTATAATGTGTGACGCGAACAACTTAATACATTGATCATTCTACACAACTAGCGTCATATGTGTCCAGAATACATAACTATGTGCTATAATTTTTTTTAATTAGTATCTTGTGTGTGCCTTTCCGCCTTCGGTCGATGATTTGAATTGATCGGCATAAATTATATTGTTTTGTGTCTATTGCATTAAAGTGATCTGAAATAAGTGGACTAAGATTGATAGTAAATAAATAAAATAGTTATTTTTTTACAATAAATAGTTTTATTCATTATATTAACACTATGGCTACCAATGTAAGCATGTACTTATTATTATAGTTTGCCTCTACTAACACAATCTCGATGAAATGGTTAACAAAGAAGCATTTTGTTTAGTTGGGGAAGTCGCCCATGCAATTCTCATTACTGTATTGTGACGTATTTCGAGCTTCTATCTATTGTATAATGCTTTTTGGTTTTCTATATTCAAGCCTTATGCTTTACAAGTATCTTATATATCTATACGAGTATAAAATTACTGCTAAACTATATAAACAGATTAAATTGTTGATTGATCGTTAATAACTAATTTTATTACTATTCACCTTAGCTATTTACACTATGGTCATGGTTACCGGTTAGAATAACAATGTATCAACCTGTGTTATTGTATACAACGGAAGAGCATGGTTGCTCGTTGACTACATTTTATGTTCGAGTCGAACAACACGAGCCAACATTGTTGATGATTAAAACGTGCAATAACGAGGTAAGTGTTTACTAATTGTGATCGACTAAAAATTGTCCTGATTAATATTATTATTTATAGGTGTTTGGGGCATATTGTTCGTCGCGATGGTTTGAACGCAACCTAAAAGATGATCGGGGTCAACGGCAAGCGTACTTTGGTACTGGTGAAACTTTCTTATTTTCATTGTATCCGGAACGGGCGAAATATCCATGGGTGGGTATTGATGGTGACAAAGGGCATGGACATGCTTCTGAATTATTTATGGCGGCCGATTCGAAAATGATAACGATAGGAGGAGGGTATGTTGGTTTTATTTTATTATGTTTCTTTGTACTAATTACATTACAGGGGATAAAGTAAGTTTTTTGGTGAATTGCTTTTAGATGAAATGAGAAATGTTCCTGGCAAGGATAACTTAAAATTATTACGGGCCTCAGTTTTTAGGTTTGTGGATCACCGTAAAAGGATTTATGGCTATATATTTGGCTATCCAAATCTTGTAGGCCATCGAAACGTTTACAACCTCACTTTAACACCTTATCACGAAAACTATTTGCACCATGACTGCTCATTTACCTATAGTACCAAATTTGCTAAAATTAGGATACGTAAGCCAATCTGTTTTTAAAAGAGGGTCATCAACATGGTGACTTTCATTAATCTGATATTATTTAGCAAATCGATTTAAGATCTTCCTGGATTAAGACCTTCTTGCCGTTCTTGCTGGTGCCTTTTTGCTTGATAACACGTGATTTATCAAAACAATTTATCTATTTCCAGTAAATACTGGTTTTGTCTTATGAGAAATCTTACTATGCATTCTATCTCTTTCAACATCGTCGAGGATTTCGGAGTACTCGCTTTAAAAGAATCTCTATAGCATTTCTTTACTTAATTAGAGTGTCTGTGGTTCTTGAAAACATTCGAAACCGTTTGGATGATGAGATTATAAATTGGGGTGATCTTATAAGTCGTCTCCCACTTATTGAACTTGAACTTACTGAACCTCTTTTGTTGATATCAGTGCTTTCCCAAATAATGAAGGTTCTAAATAAATTTTACTCGTTCCTACTTAAAGGTTGTCCATTTGAGTATTCTGAACGCGGCTTATATATGCTGATACCAGTCAAATGGTTTTGTTACCAAGTTAGGTAGGCTAGTTGCGGTTATGCGATTCTAAATTATTTCTTACAAGACATCAAAATGGCGTCTCTCAAAATTATTCGAGAGACAAATTGTATACCGTTGAATTCTGACAAATTGTATACCGTTCTAATAAAACGATCTTCCAATTATTTGTCAGAAAATCAAAATTGCTGATTCTTACCATTATCAGATTGTTTTCAACTCTCGGTAAGAAGTCAAACATTTGTTCTCGTGCTTCTACAAATTTTGTTCTATTAAAACCCGCGCATCGCTATAATGCTTTTTCATTTGATGCCTTGCTGTAGGCACCATTTGGTGGCTTCTTATATACATCTACAGATCTTTTAATCTGAACATGTAACTATTGAGCTACTTAACTCAAATCGGTCTTGTAACATATCGTATCTCTGCGTACTCTTTAAGAACATTAGCAAACAGTTTAGTTTTTGTTGGGCGAAACTAGAGTTTTGAGTTTCAGAATCATGACTTATCTTATTCTGGGACCTCTTTTTTTCATTCGAAGTCAGAGAGACTTCACGATTTTTATTACGGTACTCAGTTTTTCTGACTAAACTCCAACTCCTATAAAGTTTGTAACCCAGGTTCCTAAATACGGAACGACATTTTTTTTCATTTTTTTAAGCAATCTGTATTTCTGTATAGTATTACAACTGATCTCAGTGATTATCTAGTAAATTTTCTTATGGAATGAGAAAAATCGGTTCGTCCCAGTTTGCTCAGTCCTTTGATTTCAGTAATTCAGAAAACCACTAATTCGAAAGGTTTTGATCTTTTAAAGAGCTTTGGTCCATTGGTGTGATCCAGTAGCTTCTGCAGCTCTTCGTTGTCATGCTGCTGCATGAATTCAACATGAGTTCTTGCTTAAATTTGCAAGAACTCATGCAGCAACATGAGTTCTTGCAAATTTAAGTATTTCATCGCTGACGTATTGCATTTTAAGGTTTTGATGGAAGTTGCAGGCGCGGTCCGTCATAATGGGCAAGGTGGGCAGTGCCCACCTTTACCATTTACTAGACTTCTATCAAGATCAAACAAATTATAGTTTAAGAATCGTTTACCATAGATTCACAAGATTTGTTTTAAATTTACGCGCATATTGTTTGTAACCTGTTCAAAAAATCATGTTAAAACGTTCTAAAGTAAAATATTCGTAATACATGCATATATATCTAATACACACATATACGAGTACATAAAGTAAAATGCAAAAAATGGTTCATTTCATCTCTATTTCTCTCAAAAATATACATACGTATGCATTTCCTCTTCTATTTGCATTTTATATTAATTTGGATTTTGTCTATAAACTCTCATTAGGCAAATCTCAAAGTGCTACATATTTGAGTATTAATATGCATTATTTCTCTCTCAGCTTTACAATTTTATTAAACCAAATACCATGGTAATATCGTCTCTCAGTTTACTTTTATACAAGAATAGTGGGCAAATGACGTAAATCACTTGCTGGTATAATTTTATCTCTCTCCTTTTTAACATAGGCATTAATTTTAAGGTGAGATGAAATAGAAAAAATGTTTTTTGATTTGGTTTATGTGTTGACTTTTGCTGTTTTTAAATAATACTAGATTCCCTCAACTTACGTGATTTCATATAATTATAGATTTTCAATATGATATCGGTTAGTAGTTAAAATTTGTGGCAGTTGCAAATTGACCTTATGTGGCTATAATGAAAAAAGTGATTCAGATCGATCGGGAGTGTTCAGAACCATATTCGAATCATTTTGCAAAAATGATCTTACTTTAAAAGCATATTATGCAACTACTCCCATTTTTAAGGGAACTTCCAACCACATTCAAAATGATTTGCTCAAATGTATCAATACACTGACTTCGTTTATGCAGAAATTCAATATGCTATTTACATCTCCATTCAAGCTGATGAAACGACTGATGTCTCAAACAAAAGTCAATTTGTAATAATATTTCGATACGTTCCTAAGAATCGTATTAAAACAGGAGACGTGGTCGAAAGATTTCTTTCTTTTGTAGAAATCCAAGATCGTTCAGCTAATGGATAAGGTGTACAAATAGAATATTACCAGTGACAAAAATACTGCTCAAACTTACGACGGTGTTTCAGTTATGAGTGGAAATAAAGGTGGAGTGCAAATCATATTAAAACAGGATTTTCCTTACGTATATTTTGTCTACTGTTATGTTTCAAATTTAGTCCTTCAGGCCGTGTGCGCCAAACAAATATCAGAACTGCGTATTTTTTGCCAATTTATATGGGATATCATCATTTTTTTTGTAAATTTCATCTCGGGAATTTCCAGTCGTACTATTAACGTAGTGTATGGAAAAGTGCAAGAGATAAAAAAATTGCATGGCAACCATTCAGAACGGCACAACTTCGGATACAAGAACGATTCGCGAAGCGTGTGGTTTTATTTTATTATTAAACGATTTAAAGTTTATTACGTTTGAAAGATTTTTTTCTCATTAAACAATTAAATTTATTTTAAAAGAAGCGTATGACGTAATACGAGAGCTTGTTAACGATAGGTTTAGCAACGCAGAATATTTAGTAATCAGTACTTTTAGATTGCACAAAGATTAACCTTTATGCTTTAAACTCTTCTTACCAGCTGCTAAATACAATAGCCAATTTATATCCATTTTAAGATAAAGCACTCTTGAAATCTAAACTACAGGTAGTTTATCAGCAAACAATGATTTTTCAGCCCGCAAAACTATTTATAATAACAATTTAGAAAAAATTCTCGAAGAAGTTATTCGCCTATCGATAATAATAATAACCATACCGATGTCGGCCGCAGTATCAAGACGATGTTTTTTAAACGCTGAAAACTGTAAAATCTTATTAAAGAAGCACAGTGAGGGACGAATGATTGAAGAAATTAGCAGTATATTCAATTAAAGAACCCTGATCAATGAAATAGACAATTTTAATGGCAGAGTTCTGTATCGATAACACTTCTATTTTTAATTTATTTTTTCATGAAGTTTTATATAATTTTGCCCACCCATGTTTGAAACCTGCGGACCGCTACTGGGAAGTTGTCATTTCTAATATACCATGGAGCATGCAGAATGCTACGTAGTACTTTGTTTTGAAATGTTTGTGTGATCTTAACTGTAGGTTTCTTTGCACAGCTTCAAAGTTGAATGCCGTATATCCGGATAGGTTTAAGGAATTGTTTTTATAGCAGTAGTTTGTTTTGTGTTGTCAGCTCAGAATTTCTTCTAATAAGCCGCTGCATTTTTCTTGCAGTCAATTTTTGTCTTTTCTTTTTAACATGCACTTTCCACCTGAGCTTAGTGTCTAGTGTCATGTCAAGGTATTTCGCATTGTCAGAGTACGGAATTGGTTGGGAATTCAGCCTAATCGGAATGTATTCTACTTTCTTGTTTGTGAAATGTGTTGATTTTGATTCGTTTAGCGTTATTCTCCAAGTTTTTGTCCAAGTGTTTACTGTATTAATAGCATTTTGTAGTTTTCGTGTTGACTCGACAATACAAGTATCAGTGGTCCTAACTGCAGTGCCATCAGCAAATATCCCTATTCTTGTTTCTACTATATTTGGTAAATCATTTGTATACATAAAGTATAACCAAAGATTATTTTACATAAAGATGACTCAACCAAAGCAAAAATTTACAATATGAACGATTTTGTTTTGTTTTGTTTTGCTATAGAACAGGGGAACCCATCACTATGTAGCGGAATCCAAAATAATATTTTTTGTATTTTAAAATGTTACTCTGATTGAACTATCTTTTTAGTATATAATAATCTTTGGTATAACACAGAGCGAAAACACACTACCTTGTGGGGCTTTTACCAATATTTTCCTTAGTTTTGAATACTTCTCTTTCTGTCTCACCCGAAAGTAATGGTCGTTTATGTAAGAAGTTAGCCATTTAAAATATAGTTTTGGTAGATCTCGTTGAAGCTTAAATTCCAGACCATGGTGCCAACCTTATCAAATGATTGGGCTACGTCTGGGAATACTGCTGAACATACCTTCTTCTCCTCCAGCGTCTCTTCAATCGTATCAGTGTTCATATGTAGCTGTTCTAATGTTGAGTGGTCTTCTCGAAACCCAAATTGATGCGGTGGTATAAGTTTTCTATTCTCTATAATTGGCTTTAGTCTCTTTTGAAACAATCTTTCGAAAAAATTGTATGTGGTTGTTAATAGAGCTTGGCCTGTATGATGTTTTGTCATTTAATGATTTATTACGCTAAAACCATAGACACATATCTCGTTTCGTAACCATGATTATGAAACTATGATTTTCGAAATGAGAATACATGACACACTACAGTTCTCATTTCATTTGACAGTTTATCATATTCAATTAAAATTCTTACGTTAACTGTGTGGTTTAAAAATATTTTTATTTCGCTCTCCACCCAAATTTTCCTATCTCTATTTTTAGTTTTATTTTCTGTTAATTTACCGATTTCTAATTTATTTTTTTGAAAACTTCAATTTTAATAAAGCAAAATAAACAAATACATAAAAAAACCAATATTTATAGTTTTCACTTTCCACTTACTGTATCCAGTTAGCACTGTCATCACTAAAATGCCATGGGATGAGAAAAAATAGCTCATTCCGAAACCATGTTTAAACCAAGTTGCAAACCATGGTTACCAGTGACACATTAAAACGAAATCATGGTTAACTCGAAACTGTAGTTATAGTTACGAAACCAGATATGTGTCTATAGTATTATCCTGTCTCGGAACATAACTTTATCATTGATTATGTGCTGTAGTTTTCGTAGTGCTTTTTCTGGTAGTGCTTTGATTATTTTCGCTGTTATCAGGTCGTATCCAGAAGCTTTTTTATCTTTAAGAATTTTTACTTCTTGTTTGATTTCTTTCACAGTGACTGGTAGAACAAGTACTTTGAGTACCGTTGTTAAATATTCATTCTCTACTTGTCCAGTTGGTGGTTTGAAGGTAATTTCTAGATGTTCGGCAAACAGATCAGGTTTTTGTTTATCGCTGCGAGCCCAGGTTCCATCAACCATTTTTATGGGTGGCACTTGCAGTTTAGGTCTTTTCAGACCTTTAGTGGCCTTCCACAACGAATTATCCGTGTCAGGTTGATCTGTCAGGTTACTTAAAAAGCTAGCTACTGACTCATTTTTGATCTTTTTATTTTTTTTATAAGCAGTTTAAGTTTGTTGCAGAAATTGTTTAGGATTGTTTTATCTTCAGAGGCTCTAGTTATCTCCCAAGTTTTGTGAGCTCGTCTTTTTAACCAAGTCTCTAACTTCAACTGGGTAGCTTAAACTTTTCTTTAATAAACCTTAACGGCACCTGTAGATTCACGCTTTCTTTGACAGCTGTCGGAAAGTATTCCCAGTTTGTTTTGTTATTCTTAGAAGGTTTGCTTTTCATATTGTTGTGAACTTATTGTCATTAATACTGGAGAATGATGATAGCTCTTATTTTCGACTACTAAGTTATTTTCGGAGATACCTCTTGATATATAGAAGTTTGGAAGGCCGGGAATTATGTGGGTCCGTAGGCCAGTAGATTGGCTTTCTACTGGAGTAGAACTCACATTTTAATTTTCTACCTGCTTCAAATAACTCTCTTCATTTGAGAGTAGTTCTATTTGATCCCCAGAATATGTTTTTGCGTTAAAGTCGCCTCCAATAATGAAATTGTTACCAAGCGATTTAAAAAGTTTGATGTAGTCTTCCTTTTTTGGGTTATATCTGGGTGGACAGTATATTGCTGATATAGTGTAGCTATTGTTGTTTTTGGTTTCAATAGAAACAGTTGCTACTTGCATACCTTCTTGCTCTATTTTAAGTTCTTCTTGACGTTTAATATGTTTCTTGATGAAGATTGCTCTCCTGCCTTTAGCTCTTTCTGCTTGGTGAAGAGCTTAATAGCTCTGGTATCCAAATATTTTGAAATACGAGATTCTAGTAGTTACTTTCTGAGATTAGACATATATCTTTTTTTTTGTGTTTCAAAACACTTCTTATTCTGAAATGCGTTGCGGAAGACCAATTGCATGCCAGGTAGCAATTCTTAAATAGTATGTCATTATTTTTTCTTATTTAATTTGTATGGATTAGAGTTTGATGTTTGATCTTGCGCCGCCAGATGAGAATTTACAGTGGTTAATTTCTGCAGTATTTCTTGCAGAACATGATTTTCTTGACTGAGTGCTTTATTGATATTTTCCTTTTTGGCTAGCCATTTGGGCATATGTCATGCCTTCTCTTACTTTCGCGCTATTTAGAGGGATTTTGTTTGGAAAGAGATATATTCTGAGACGCTACATGGTCGAGAAGTTGAAACGTTGTTCTGTGTTGTTGCTTTATCACAGAATGTATTCGTCTGGACTCCTTATAACTGACTAAATTAATAAACTCTGGTAATAATGGCTTTTGTGTGGTGTAGGCTTCAATTTTATTTTTATTTAAAATTTTCTATTTTTATCTCACGAGTCTCGTAGATTAATCATTCATCTGGGGTTTAATCCGTTCACACCTTAAAACACACACACTAGTTAAATCTAGAAAGTTTGACTGCATCTCAGCTCGGTGGGCATTTCACCTTGATCCATCACATGTATTTATACTAAACTGCCATCTAGTATTTGGCATAGTTGCAACATACAAAGCATAAGTTATGTTTATATCTGGTATCTACCCTATTGAACCGAACCAATGCTGCTAAAGCATGATCAATGGCAAACCAAAAAATGAAGAAAAAAAACTGTTTTAAATTTTTCAACTAACTCGTTTCCAAATTAAAAATTTAATAAATTAATTATCGTTTCAGTGACGGTCAAGCAATATGGATGGACGAAAATATACGCTACGGCAAAACGGATCGTTGCAAAACATTTAATAATCCGCCACTATGTCCCTCCGGTGATTTTGAAATACGTGTTTTAGAAGTATATGGCTTTAGTGGCGCTTAAAGTTGGACGTCAATGTAAAATTAAAAAAAAAATGAGATTAATTAATAACAAAACCAATAATTAATTACAAAATAAAATAAATCTAACGAAAAAATTAATTAAATATAACTATATTATATAATAATGATGTATAGCATTGCAAAATAACCTGAACAATTTAATTAAAATTTAAAATTAAACAAAAAAAAATTAAATAAAAATAAAAATCAACCAAAAATTTATTAATTTTGTGAACAAATACTTTTTAAAATGAAAATTTATTTAAATTATTATATTTTAAGTTTAATTATTGTTATTATTATTATTATCACAATATAACAACGAATAAGAATTTTTTTTATTATTTAAAAAACAACAAAAAAAACTGAATTATTACGTTTATTAATTTTTTGAAATAATATATTATTATTTTATAATTTTATTCGATTATACATACCTATATATATATATTGTTATTTTTATTATTTTAAACTTTAATTATTAGATTTCAATTTTTATTATAAAAAAAATCAATTTTATTTTCACATGGATGCTAAATATTCAAATTGGTAAGCAAACTTTATAATTTTTGCCTAAATGTTGATGTATAATAGCAAACACACTTGTTTTGTATCTAACAAAAATTATATGTCACCGTGCAGCATGACATAAATATTATTATTATTAATAATTTATTAAGTATGTTTATATAAAGCAGCGAAACAAAATATACAAAAACAAATAAATTTATCATCTAAACTATTTAGATACATATATTAATTAAATCTAAATTCAACGAAATACTACACATACAAATATTATTACTAAATCAGTAAGTTATGTTGCGTGCCATATGCATAATCAATTCAATAAAATTATTCATCGAACAAAAAGCTACATTCCTCTTCTTCCAGACAATTCAGTGAACAATTATATGAATGCTTCCCAATTATTGATATATATTTACTATAATATGTGTATATAACCAATTCAATTCAAACTATAATATGCTTCAAATTGTATTGCATCAAATATAAATGGAATTTTAAATTTAGATAACACTTAATGGAGACAATATATAAGCAATTTTCTAGAATTATACAATATAAAATTATATTATTCGATAATTAATTATGTTTTTAAGATGTATAAATGGCTCTCTATTATTACATATTAATCATCATCTAATGGTATGTGTATGTGAGTCCTACAGCTTATCCGTTTCTTATTTTTGTCGCGTTAAATTTCTTAATGTGAAGAAGAACAATATGGCATATATCGATATGTATCTTATTATTATCCAATTAATTAAACTATTATTTTGCATATATAGAAATCCAATATTTATTGATATTTATATGTATTATATTGAGCATATATATTGATTATAATATAATATTAAGATGATATAAAAAAGCAAAAAATTATAAAATCGAAAATAAAATTAATTATATGATTTAATTGTGAAAATACATAAATTAGCTTGTTACAAACAAACATAATAAATGAAACAAACAGAATAAATGTGATAATATTCAAAAAATTAAAACATTTCGTTTAATTGCAATGGTACGAATGTGGCATCGAATCAGCGTTTGTTTCAACTGGATTTACGTAGAAGCGGGCAATTCACAACTCTTCACATGAAATAGAAACTGTTCATAGTTAGCTCAGACGAAGATTATTTTTTATGCTTCTTCATTCTGGTAAGGTGACCAGAGTCCCAACTAATCGTTCTATTCTTTCTTATCTTTCAATCGTAAGTCACCAAATATAAGCTTGTCATTTAGCGCGTAATTATCATCAATCTACATAGCCTCCTTGTTAGCTTTCTCTACATTCTAAGGGAATGGTGACATTAATTTGTGTATGTTGGTTCTCATAAATATCACAAGTTTCTTTGGAAAATCAGCTGCTCGTTATTGATTAGTCGGAGTGAAACTTTTTAAAGTTAACACCTTTCATCATGGTTTGGTTGTCCCATTTGCTTTCTGCCATGCTCGATAAGGTAGTAGTTACGCAATAGTTCTAAATACTGTTTCTCAAATACCTTTACCTGTTTTAATGGAATGGTATCTAAATATCCATTTATTGCCATGCATAAAATAGCGGTTTGCTCTTCTATTGCCACAGGCGTAAGCAAGTTTTGCTTGAGAAGTTCTTGGTTTTTGTGACCTCGGTCGATGGCTCTCTTGGTAGAGGGTTCCAAATCAGAACTAAATTTAGCAAAAGCTTCGAGCTCTGCAAATTGTGCTTGGTCTAGTTTTAGGATACTTGCTTCCTTTTTCATGCCCTTAATTTGTGCGGCACTACCAATCCTAGATACTGAAATCCGCACATTAATCGCTGGTTTAATGCCTGAATTAAATAAGCCCATTTCTAGCGTGTCAACAATCTGACTCCATCGGTTTTGATCACTAGCCAGCTCTTCATATTGTTGTAAGCAACCTCGAAGTTGCCAGATCGCTCTCTACGCCAACAGCGACCTCGTCTAACGAAAGGCGGCTTCAAAGATACCTGTATCATTCGGTTCGGATCCGCACGAAGAACGTGACCGAGCCAGCATACTCGCTGTCCTTTGATTTCATGCACGATATCAGGAATTTGTATTCAATTCCTGATCTCGTGGTTGAAACGAACTCGGTATGTGCCATCAACGTCGCGTTTTTGGCCATAAATCACACGCATGATTCTTCTCTCGAATGTTAGAAGCCATCTTTCATACTCATCCGTCAAGGTCTAACTCTCACATCCATACATGACAACGGGTCTGATCAACACTCTGTACAGTTTCAGCTTATCCGCATTCGCAAGATATTTTGATTTCAGCAGTGGACGTAGAGGATATAAAGCCCGATTACCAGCGGCAAGCCGAAACTAGATATCCTCTCCCACACTATTATCGTGAGTAATGAGAGATCCAAGATACTTGAATCTCATCACTCCCTCAAACGTGTGGTTACCAGTACTGATATCACTTGCGTCTTGGTCTCGAAAACCAGAGATCATATATTTTGTGTTGGACTCATTGATTTTGAGACCAACGGAAACTGTTTCAGTGGATCAAGTATCTCTTTCACTCCGTTGCCATTTAATCCAATCACACAGATATCATCTGCATATGCAAGAAGTTGATTGGATTGTCGGAATAAGATATTGTCCTGAGGTGTTTTACTTTTACGAAGGATGTATTCCAACATGAGATTAAAAAGTATCGGGGACAACGCATCTCTTTTCCGAACACCAGAAGTAATTGCAAAAGTTTTCCATAGCCTGTTCTCAACTTTGACACAGCATTGTGACTGCGTTACTGTCATTTTACACAGATGTACATATTTTTTCGGTATTCCTAAATATTCAAGCGCATACCATAATCTCTCTCGATTGATCGAGTCATAGGCTTGCTTGAAATCTAGGAATACCTGGTGTATACCGCGAGATGTTTCGTAGTACTTATAAAGAATCATCCGTAGCGAAAAAACTTGATCAGTGACTGACCAATTTGGACGGAATCCTCCTTGATAGTCACCGACAATTTCCTCCGCCAGAGGAGTAATTCTTCCCAAGATAATGTATGACAGTAACTTATATGCTGTGCAAAGGAGATCTATACCGCGATAATTCTCGCACTTCAGGCGATCACCCTTCTTGAAAATTGGGCATAACGCGGCGACTTTCCATTCGGCAGGCATCACTTCATTTCGCCATACCAATCGACCAAGGTCGAAAACACAGTCCCACAAAGTTAGCCCTCCGATCAAGGGCGTTGAATTAATGCAATCAACTCCTGATGAACGATTTTTCGTTAGTCTCTGCATGGCCATTGTGAATTCCTCATAAAATGGATCCTCAATGAACATCTCTGCGGTCTGTATTTGAGGGTATTCAAACACAGCTTGTGATACATGTGGAACATTAAGTAAGTTAGAAAAATGTTCATGCCATGTATCAAGTACCGCATAGACGTTAACACAAAGGTTTCCATCCTAGTCCCGAATGTCAGTTGACCGAGAGCTTAAGGTGTGGTGCAATTCGGTGATTCCTTTAAAGAAACCACGCGAATTGTGCTCATTACTGAGTTGTTGTACTCTTAAGACCTTAGCCTTCCACCATTCGCGCTTCTTCTGTCTACAAATGCGTTTAGCTGTCCTCCTAGCAAGGACTGCCTTATATTTTCTTATAATTGTAAACCGAGTCTGCGCTTCATTATAGGCTCTATTTCGTTGCTCAACAGCAAAACGACACTCCTCATCAAACCAATCATTTTTGGGCTTAGTTTTCACTATACCAAGAATGTGCTGCGCAGCATTGACTACCGAGGTTTTCAATACTTCCCAGATGCTGTTCACATCATCAGATTAGTAATTGGATCGCAAAATGCTATTGTTGACAAGATCTTGATATTCTCGTTGCGTTTTTTCATTTATCAGACGTTCACAGGAGAATCGCGTTGTATATTCCCCTGTTCTCCCTGTTCTGTACGAAAATCTCCATCGTAGCCTTCTCCTTAAATGATTCCTTTTAAGGAAGCACGAATATCATTCATAGTGTTACCCATTTCGTCGTTGTTTACAATTCGGGCTGCACGTTCCAAGAGACGAGAATTTAAATAAAATATGTCACCAGGGAACGCTTCTCGGCAGGTGGCCTGCGCAATAATAATGATAATTCTCTATATGCAACAGCTTGCTTAGAGAGATCGTCATAGATAATTAACGCATATCAGCCTGTATCTCTAAAAAACTCACCAATGGCTGCACCTGCAAAAGGAGCAAAAGACTGCATAGGGGCAGAGGTTGCAGCAACAATGGTAGTATAAGCCATCACACCGTGGCGCATCAATGTTTCTGCTATATTAGCTACAGAAGATGCTTTTTGTCCTTATAATTTTACTCGCATCAACACACAGGGGTCTTAATTTTGATCTAAGTATTGGCATTTAGGTTCTCACGAATAGCAGACGCTTGTATTCGTTAACTTGTTGAGCAGATCTTTTCACATCGAATCGCAAAATATAGTGAGATATCGACATAGCTCTTAATAGCATATCTATCATCCTAAAAGAGCATCCCTTAAGAGACACTTTTGGGTACTATACGAGTAGCTCTTCATTTGCTCACCACAGCATCAGAGTACGAATTCCTCGAGCTTGAGATTCTAGAAACTTCTCCATCGATGTATTACGGGGTTCTTTTGTTTATACGTCTCGTGCTTATTGTGATTGTATGATGAATTGATTAGTACATCCAATAAAATGCCAACTTGTACTGATAGGTCGTTTATCCAAGTGCCATATCGAAACTGTACACGTAGTAGTTTCCCCTTCTAACTAAGTTGAAATATGAGCGACAAACGCAACTTGGAACAGTTCAGCAAGATTTAACAATCACATGAATCATGAATATTTTTGTTTGGTCGTGATATTATGCTTCAATTTGTAGCACCGAGTCGTTAACTATACCACGCTGATATATAACGGCTTGAAAACTAGCACAACGCGTCTTGATCTGATGAAGATTGCATCTCTACATTGAGACTTAACAGAAGGTTGTATTGTCCTCTACCTGTATTAATGGTTTCGTTTAATTATTTGGTCACTTCGAGTCTTTCATGTTGTTAGTACTTTCTTCTACATCAGTCGTCTTCAACATCACAATCTGTTATCAACTTTAATTTGTTCACCTTAACACCTCCAGTACATTACAAAACTTTATGCCCACACGGGGGACTGTGAGTTGATATGCAGAGCCACGCTATCTTGTACTATCTTGCCCTACGCTGAGCGGTTATAGAAATAAAACTTTTCAATGGTACATGACATATGACATGGAAACCTACGATGAATAGCATCAACTCGGGTTCGAGTGGTAGTAGCAGCTTGGATACGTCGACCATTACGTTAAATTGTTAAAACGCAAATTTTTTGAACGTTAAAACGCAACAATTTATTTATTGTGAAGCCATCCAGTGGTCTACCAAATTACTGAGCAATTCCATACATAGTATTGACATACAAAATTGGCCGGCCACTGACAGTGTGTCAAAGGTACGTTTATTCGGCATCAATAATACAATACCCAAAATTAGATTAAGAAAAAGTTACGAATCCGATAGGGGTTTGGCATATATTAAGTAGCAGCCCACTATAGGTCTAGGGCAATTTGAACTCCCCATAAACAACAAGTGATCACCATGGATGCGGTAAGATTTATTCACATGGAGCAATGGTTCTATAAATTTTATTGTTAATGTTCCTGTAGGGAAAGAATGTGCTTGCTACTTTCAGACTATAAGCGAAGCAATATATCAACTGATCTCGGTTTTCCTACCAACTGCACGTCTACTTGTTCCCTTAAATCTAGTGTTCGGAAGTTTATCTGGCTATAGGACGTCATGGATCGGTCCTAGAGCTGTTGCAAATCGTGGTTCAGGAGTTCTTTGGTGTCATAATCGACAGTAGAAATAACTTCGTTATTTCTCGACTGCAGTCAAATTATATGACCAGTAATGAGATGAGAATAAAGCGATCAAAATAAAAAAACGACTTACAATATGTCAAGCAACATTGTATAAAATTTGATTAAACAATCGAATAAAATGTCATAATATATTTATAATAGATGTCATTTCGAAAAACCAAAACAAAAAGCTCGATATCTGGAAAATCCAGTTTAATCAATTTTCTTGTTAACCTTCAATAGTTACAACAGAAAATGATCGATCAATTTTTCTTGCTTACAGATTTCTGTCGCACCTATTGTATAAAATAGGAAGGCGTTATACATTGTATCAGCTACACCTATATAAAGCTAAGTACTTCCACTTAAGACATTGTAAATAAAATGGAATAAATTTGTTCCGATCTGTCTTGCTCCATAGAATAATTATAAAATATCGACTTACAACTATGCATAAATATGTCACCGCATACGACCATGTTACACACCCATTGGAAATTTGCATATTTAATCTATTATTAAATCGGAATTCAAATTAGCTTGGGAAATCGTGTTTCAATATATGAGCAGATCCCTCATTTGCAAATCATCGCTTTCGACTGGGCGCCGTTACGAAACTGGAATTGATCACTTGAGTTTCATTCAAACTCTAGTTCATATTATAGTTGCAAATTGCAACTGTTTATTTGGACACCCTTTATAAAGTTGTTTTGCAAAACATGTTATCCATGCAACCTTACGTAATTTTGTTGTATGTAAATCTTACACTTATTGTACCAAGAATTTTACAACTTGTATAAATTGAAAATTCCACTTACGTAATTCATGATCGTTTGAACGTCTAAATATTTTTATAATTGCCCTTATTTCTTGCCAGTCCAAAACAAGGCTTGACTAGGTTGTAGCATTTGACATGTGTCTATAATTTGTCTATTATTAGACAAACCTCATTTAGAAATTTATTGATGTAGCTCGATTCGAATGTAGTGTGTGGTTACATTCCAGCTTTATCGATTTTGATCATCAGTCAATTAATTTTTATCGAGCCATCAGTATGTCTATTAGCTACCAATTCCTCTATCGATTCCATGCACGATAACGGAAATTTCGGTTGGATTCTAAAACTGGTGATGGAATAGAAAATAATCGATAGCATAAAGACAGTAAACGCTCTTAATCGTATTGATTGGTGCACATTGTGGGTCAGTTCAACGAATTCATTGTTAGAAGTTATTTGGGCGTGGCAGATGTTACTGAAATATTGATACTAGCTTTTTGGCTGAAACTCTTGGTCGCCAAGAATTTCAATGGTCTAAAGGTATAGGAATTGTCAAACTGCCAAGCTGTCGACAGCTCAAACCAAAACTATTATGTAATAGCTCAAGTTCGTACTTCTGATACGAACGATGCTTTTTACACATCCACATAAAATAAAGTCAAATTAGGAACATATGTTGGTTTCAACCTACGAACCTTGGATTCATCGCGACGTGCGATTATATGGAACTTTAACCAAATACGAAGTGGCAACTGTTCCTGGAAATATAACTCTCCTTTACTCAGCATATAGAATAACTTGTAGATTACTATACAGTATAGGAGATTATGTGAAGAACCATTGCTCTAGCAGTGATGACTTCCAATCTTGATTCGTCCAAACCGGTAGTTCTCTTTTTTTCTTTATGAATCCTATTTTCAATTTCATCTCGTGATGTACACGAAATATGCCTGAATCTCAGACAAGCCTAGAACTCAATCAACCTTTAGAGTTTATGATAGAGATTGAATATGTGAGAGTTCGAAACAAATACGAACATCTGTGTTAAATGATCGAAACGACTGCACACAAATGCTGTATCAAAGATGAAAACAGGCTCCCGAGAATGTAATACTTGCCGACCGAAATAAAATTTCTTACAGAATTCCTTGATCCGGATGTGTCAAGTCGAGGAGAAGTCTCATCGAATAGTTCTAAGATATGGTATGGGATGGATCAATGCTGGCATAGCTAAATAGTGATTTATATTATATCGGGCAGCCACGCAGCATAACAGACAGTCAAGTCATGCTACTGGCCTAAGCTGGTCTGGGTCGATTTAAACTCGATAAAACAACTGTCAATCTGGAATAAGATAACTCGTATGTCGATGGTGGAGCATGCTGCGCTAATAAAAATTGCTAATAAGTGCTTGGCTCGGGCATGTGCGGCATATACATTTATCGATCGGAACCGTTCACAAGAATTTTACTGTCGTAACGTTCCAGGTCTAAACTAATCTAAAAAACGATCTCTTCCTTGGCCAATAGAACCAAGGAGCTCCTAGCGCTCAGGAAACCCGAATTGATGCTAATTACTGACTTCGGCACGGGTCACCTCACCTATGATTCTTACCTCACGGGTATTGTCACGTGAGTCATATATTCGTATTCTGATTTTCATTTTTTTGGTGAGTGATTCACTATGCTTTGGGAATTTAATGTTGCTTTTGGTACTCGTACATGTTATCTCATGTTTTTTCTTATAAGACGAGTGACGACTCGTCGTTTGGTTACACGTAAGTGCGATTAACAATAGGAGTGTAAGATACCACCTTTAAAACAATGGCTTTGAGTACGTTCGACAGTTTATAGCGATTTGGAAATCACCTTACTTTATCAAGCATGTGATGTACTATATCGAATGGAATGATGTCGATACTGACCAAGAAAAGCCTGAAAATAAACTGCGCGGATACTGTATAGAAGAACATAGAAAAGATATTTTAGGTCGCAGTTTTGTCACGGGGGAATACCATAATATAAAAATACAAAATCAGTGAGTCTAAGTACAACACCATACGAAGGAAAAGACATACATATTCTCGTTTTAAACCCTACTACTTTATAGAGACAACTAAGCAAACCAAATATCTTCTTACTAACTTTAACTATATCGTGAACCCATGTGTGAGTTAAAAACTATCCCCAAATTACTAACAGTAGTTGAAACCGGAATGAGTGACCCATTAAGATGACCTGAAATATAATATGAGCTAATATGAGCTGAAAAAGAAAACGTACTAACGAATTTTCTAAATAATAATAGATTGCGGTTTACTATCATATTGGGCGTGCCCATTGGAGACCGAATAGTTATATATATATTCCATCTAAATCCCTAACTTCGCTTGTTCATGATATTAACCAACCGACAGAATTGTCTGTGTACATGCGCTTATTGATGTAAGCCAACTCCAGGATAAAAACTCATTGTCCAATCATTTGGATAATATGATCGATTGTTGACTTTAATGCTAAGGCTCCTAGAAATCAGACCGATTTATGTTATAATATAGGTTCGTGTTCCCGACACGAAACTGCGATTGAAAACCGAGTAAGAATGGTGTACTTTGCAATCTCAAGTTGGCAAGTAAATTCTTTCGTATCATTAGTCGTCAACAAAATTCGTATTTATTATTCTTACCATTCCAATGGTATACACAATGGAAATTTTCATACAAGCCAGGGAGGTCAGGGGAATTTACAACGCAATTCTTCTGTGAAGGTCCGATAAATGATGAAACACAACGAAAATATCAAGAGCATATCACCAATAGTATTTTGCATTTACTGGTCTGATAAAGTGAAAACCTCGGTTGTCGATGCTGAACAGTATCCTCTCGGTAAAGTGAAAACTAAGCCCAAACATGGTGGAGTGTTGTCTAACTGTTGAGCAATGAAATATAATCTATAATTAAGGGCAAACTCGGTTTACAAGCGCAAGGAGAAATAAGGCAGTTCTTGCTAAGAGGACTTGAAATCTCTGTGTTTACGTCGTGAATATCTTTATGATCTACTTAATGTTCCGCATGTATCACAAGCTGTATTTGAATACCCTCAAATACAGACTGCAGAGATGTTAATAGAAGATCCATCCTATCATATGAGGAATTCACCATGACCATGCAGAGATTAAAGTTTCATGTGGGGTTGATTGCATTAATTCAGATCTCTTAATATTCAGTGGGCTAACTGTTTGTTATCGACCTTCTTCGATTGGTATGGCGGAATGAAGGTATGCTTAAAGAATAAAAAGTAGCCGCGCATTGCACAATATTCAAGAAAGGTGATCGCTTGAAATGCGTGAATTAGCGCGGTATAGCTCTCCTTTGCACAGCATACAAGTTACTGTCATACATTATCTTGGGAATAATTATTGCACTGGCGGAGGAAATTATCGGTGACTACCAAGGATTCCGTCCAAATCGATTCTTTCTAACTACTACGAAACATCGCGATGTACATCAGATATTCCTAGATTTCCAGCAAGCCTATGACTCGATGGTATGCGCTTGAATATCTAGGAATAACTAACAAATACGTCATCAGTGTAAAATGACAGTAACGCAGTTACATTGATGTGTCAAAGTTGAGAACAGGCTATCGAACATTTTTGCAATTACCTCTGGTGTTCGACAAGGAGATGCGCTGTTGCCGATACTTTTTAATCTCATGTTGGAATACATCCTTCGTAGAAGTGAAACACCTCGAGACAATATCTTATTCCAACAACTTTTTCCATATGCAGATGATATCTGTGTGATTGGATTAAATGATAACGGAGTGAAAGAGATATGCACTGGAACAGTGTTCAGCTTCGGTTGGTCTCAAAATCAACAAGTCCAGAACCAAATATCAGATCACTGGTTTTCGAGACCAAGACGCAAATGATTTCAGTAACCACACGTATGAAGGAGTAATAAGAATCAAGTATCTTGGATCTCTCGTTACTCACGATAATAGTGTGGGAGAGGAAATAAAGGTTCACTTGTTGCTGACAATCGGACTTTATATCTTCTACGTCCACTTCTGAAATAAACAAAATATCTTTCAAATGTGGATAAGCTGACAAAGTCTTAATCAGACCCGTTGTTATGTATGGATGTGAGAGTTGGACCTTGGCGGATGAGTACGAAAGATGGCTTTTAACATTCGAGAGAATTATGCATGCAAAACGAAACGTTGATGGCACATGCCGAGTTCTTATCAATTACGAGATTTAATGCGAATTCCTGATATCGTGCATTGAATTAAAGGATAGCCAGTACCTGGCTCGATTATGTTCTGATCCAAACCGAATGATACAGCGAAGGAGTCGCCTTTCGGTAGGCGAAGAGGTCGCTGGTGGCGGCGATGGCTCCACGTCATAGAGAGCGATCTTGCGCCTATGAAAAGTTGGGGGTCTATTATGAAATAAATACGATTCGACACGGATTTACCCTATTTATAAATTTAGTACCCTATTTATAAATTTAGTTAAATTTATTTTTATTAATATAATATAATTATATTAATAATTATTATTATTCTTTGAAATTTACGTTGAATTACGATAACTTTTTGCTTATTTTTTATATCGAAACGTCAAAATAAGATCAATCGAAAGAAAATACGTCAAATAAAAGCAGTCGGATATCCGATTCGTTAACGGATAAATCCGACTCGGATGTTTTCATAATAGGCCTCCCTGGCTCGTTTTCGAAACCCATGGAGTCAGATTGGTATCACGATACGGTCCAATAATTACCTGTTTAACCCTAAAAACAATTTAATGTAATTGATAGCAACGATTCTTTAATGAATTCCTGTTCATTCAGACTGGTTGCTATGCCCAGTATTGCCCGATGTCTTATTACTTTGTTGATACATTAACACCCCGATTCCCTTAGTCGTGTGACGTGTCACTTGTAGCGACAGACAAATATTGGTTATCTCTTAGTCGATTTGTTCGTCAATTATTAATTGAAGTGACAATCTTTTTATTCTAGTAGTCGTTTAAAAAATTTCTTGTCATTTTGAACGACATTTATAGGCGCGTGAAAATTTCTGTCGAAATATTCAATTGAAATAATTAGTATTCCTTAAATAATTCAGCGATTGACGTTCGTTGCATCAGGTCACTTCAATCGACTAGCAGAATAAAAATTTATAGATGAAGTGACACGACAACTGTCACGGCGAATTAAGTGACACGACTAAGGAATTCGGAGTGTTAATTTTCTATTATTGTTCATGACTTTAGAATTGACAGCTCTTCATGAAAATGTAAGGGAAAAGATTATTATATACTACAAAGATAGTTCAATCAGAGTAACATTTTAAAATACAAAAATTATAATTTCGGGTACCGATACATAGATAGTGACGGGTACCTCTGTCCTATAGTGAAACAAAACAAAATCGTTTATATTGTAAAGTTTTGCTTTGGTTGGGTCATCTATATGTAAAATAATCTTTGGTAAGGGTCAATCCAATAATATTATACGATTTATTAGAAATTCTATTGAATATTTAAATTTCTTTTTTTCTGTGTTATTAAATTAATAAAATAAAATATTATTTTAATACTTTAAATTTAATTCATAAAATTATTCCTTATGGTGGATTTTCGTACTATATCTTTATATATACATACAGTCGAAACTAGATTATCCGTAAACTCTATTATCCGTAATTATTTAAAAATAATATATAAAAATATATATGTCGAAATATATTAATTATAGATGTATAAAAAAAATAAATACAAAAAATTCCACTATAAGGAATATTTTTATGAATTAAATTTAAAGTATTTTCTAAAAATATGAATTACCAATTTGTTTGTAACAGTTTATAGGGATTAGTTCATTGAAAATTTTCTTGTGGAAATGTTTTAATAATATTTAACCTTTTGAAAATAATAAATTTCTCATATGAAACGCAACTAAGCTTTTCGCTTGTGTTAATAATATCTAAAATTTAATTAATAATTTTATTATTCTTCCAGATTTAAAAATTAAAACTCAAAAACTTTTCGGTCCTGCTCTAAAGGTTTGTATGTAATTAAATTATTTATTGAGAGTAATATTAATTGTTTGGAATAAAACTATTGTTTATAATTGATATTTGTTTGTATGTATAGAGATTTTACATAATTTTAAAAATTGTATAATAATCATAATTTAATATAAAAAATAAACAAAAAATTATTAGCATAAATCACAAATTTAAAATAAAAAAATTTCTTTGTTGTACATTACTTTCCAATCCAATATGTTCGTGGTTATTATATACATATCAGTTTATTTTTAATTTTATTCCTTATCAATTCAAATTTTTTTCCAAATATAATTTCTTAAAACCTTCAATGCCATCTCGGTTTTAAGCCAAGCCTGACAAATCATACAAGAAATATATACCCGGAAAAAAATACAAAATTGATAATTTTTGAATGCATCGAAGAATTTTTTTTACATTTTATATAATATATCCATTTATTTTTTTTTTATATTTATTTTAGAAGAAATCAAATCAATCTTATTTTTGATGCTTTTTCGGTTGTTTGGTTTTGTCATAATTTCGTATTAGTTAATGAAATAAAAACAAAAATCTACAAAACTTTGCTAAATATTAAAACATTCTTATAAAATAATACATCTATTTAATAGTAAAAAACTAAATCTTAACGAGAAAATTAAAAAAACAAAAACACAAATTATTAGTAAAAAAAAACTATTTCTTAAAATGATATACGAGACAATAACTAAAAATTAAATCTATATATTTTATCTTCAATTAATAATTTGGGAATTATTTTTAATTTAAGAGACCCTTTGCCTTATATAATTCGCGCATTAAATTTTTTAAATATTTTATTTCGCGTTTTATGTCATTATAACTGGTTTGTAATTCGCGATTTTTATCGTGGAGAGCCCGCTCTTCACCTAAAATTTCCTCAATTTCCTGTTTCTTCTTTTGACGATATCGCGTCGCAGCATTTTTATTTTGCTCCTTCTTGCGCACTTTACGATCTTCGTGCGTACGAGTTTTAGTTTTACGCTTTGTTGTTTTGGTACGCTGCTCTTGTTGATACCATTCCTCGTCTTGCGATGTCGAACCGGATGTTGTGCCGCCGAGTGAATTTTTTACTTCGTACGAAATGTCACTGCGTGGCGATAGACAAGATGAAGATGAATTTGATGAATTATCACCAAAACTATCATCGTCATTCCAATCGGGGATATCAATGGCACGAGTTCGTACAATTTCTTCAAGTTCTTGGGCATCGAATTCGTCGGTGATATCTTCGTGCACGAGTGACGCGAATAAATCATCGCTGGGAAATTGTTTTTCAATTATTCTAGCAGGAATAAAATTTGCTTGAAATTGAATTTCATCAATTGGATAAATTGGAAGTAAAACGGGTTGCTAAAAAAACGAATAAAATTAATTAATTAGTTAAGAATAAATATATTTAACCATAAAATAAATATACCTGTTGTTCGAAAGATGTTTCAGTTTTTTGATTGCTACATTCGGGCGGGGTTTGGGGTGGTGTTAAATGCGTGTACTCTACCGCATCGTAAACAGATTCAAATTCTCGTAATAATTCAGCTGTATTTGTCTGTTTTACTGGGTAGAAACCAATTGGCTCGGGACAATAATCTTCGGCAAATGAGGGATCAATTTTATCATCAAGCCATTGATCTGAAAATTATAAAAACAAAAAGTTGTAAATTAAAAATTGATTGGTGCAATAACATACATACAAAAAAATAAAAATGAAAGTAAAAAATCGAACTAGATATTAATACAAAAAACCTCTCTCTCCTTCCTACCACAACAACATAATAATATACACACCGAGGTTTTTATACGACTTATGTTTTACCTTACTATTCAATATCTGTATCTAATGCAATTAGAAATTTATTAAATGCATATTGCAAAATGTGACCCATAATTAAAAAAACAACTCTGATTCACAAATTATAATCGCAAGAATTTGTTTTGTGTATCTCAAAAGCGCGAGCTTCGTTGTGCGCTCTTACTCGCGTACACATTTTTATAAATTTATTCAAAAAACTTAATATAAAAAAATTTTCCATTGATTTTGAAACGCTAAAGTAAATTAAAAAATGTATACAGCAGTATCGCGATTACTATTATCAGTATTTATTCAACTAGAAATCATTTGAGAAACTGACCTTTTAATGTTGTATATTCAACAAAATGTAATAATAATAATGTGACATCTCGAGACGTTCAACATAAATAGGGCAAATCATTTTGGATCCGGCCAGTTATAATACAAAATTATGAATCTATCTACAATACATAAGCGCATCATCTTGCATATCTACTCAGTCGATCACAAAACCAGTTTCAATCGACTTCAATAATGCAGATCATTAAATTTAATTTTATTATTGTTTTCGATAGTATCGTGACACTATATAAACTTTTCAAGTAGAACACGACGGGATTGTGTAACTAGCTAGTTTCTCCCGAATATCTCTCTCATGTCGTAGTGTGGTCCAATTAATTTTTTAAATCGAATTTGATTTGACAAAACTATATATTTTTCGGCCGAGAACAATCACACAAACAAAAACCTTCACGGAATATAAAATAAATAAATGACATTGACAAGAAAAAATATCAAAATAAGAAAATTAAAAAAAAAATATTCAAGTCAAAAAACTCGTGTGTAAGTATTTAATGGTTTTAAAATTTAGACTTGATCAAGTCAAACCCAGTTTAACAAAAAAAAACAACATATGACAATATGCTAGTCGGGTCCAGTCTAGACCAGTAGCAACAATTTCAAAAATAGGTTAAATTCATATAAACAATTAATTTCATTATCTTGTGCACCCTCATTATTTTGTAGTCTTTCATGTGAAACACAACAATAAGCAACTAAACTTTGACACACAGTTTGTACTAATATATATTGTGTGTTGTTCAAGTCAAAAAACTTATTGAGCGCTTTCGAGAAAAATCTTACAAAAATAACCTTCATCTTAACTACATGATATCTTATCAACTTTTTGATTTGTTTTGCAATGGTGGTGTGAATTCTCATTTTTCTTCCACTTGTTGCTCGGTTGCTTATTAGGAAATCGTCGCGTACATAGAATTTAATCGAGGGGAAAGTTTTGTTTATTGTATACACGATATATTGGTGATGTAAAAAGCTAATGAATAAAAATTAAGTGTATAGATGTGCAAACATATAACAGTACCCACCATAAATACCATTCATATTATAGTAGTTCTGCATTCCCAATTAACTAGTTTTTTAAACGACGAATCAAAGATAATATATATATATGTAATTTTATATTTAATAGTTTTATTTTGGATATAAAATAAGGATAAGATATAATGACTATAAATAAAACGGGATATTTACTGTGGGGGTGGAGGATAAGATCGTAAAACAAATAAGATTGTTTTTTATTCTTCTAAATAGATATATCTTATTATATTATAAACTAAATCATAGATAACCATTTTATAAATATAATTTTATAATGATAAAGTATAAAATTTATCGAGAACGTTTTATATTCGTGTATAGGACGGATAGAAACAATTCTACGAAATATATATATATTATCTACGTCGTTTTACTAGCTTTTGTGAATTGAAGATTATTTCACGATTCCAAGTGTATCGATATCCACAGGGAACGATCATGCTCACGGATACAATTCTATGGTATCGATAAATTTATATCAGTTGTAACATAATAGTTTAGCAAAAACTATTTTTTTTGTTGATTTGTTTTTTTTTTTTCAAAAAAAACCACAATACAATTTTTTAAATTTATTTTATCAACACTCGTTGTATTAAAGTAAAACTTTGACACGTTTTTCTCGTTAAATATTTCAAAGTCTTTAATATTTATTGCGTAGTCTGTACAATTAAATTATATAGTTCATAATATTATTATTATAATTTAAAATAAAATCAATTTTTAATATTCTAATCCGGAAAACACAAAATAAATGTTATCACACAACTCCACGTTAACTTTTTATATAAAAAGTATGTATGTATTATATATAAACACAAAACTATAAAAATAAAATTTTAGTTTAAAAAAAAAAACATTTTCTTGTATCTTGCTTTTGAAATTAATCGTTACGACGTTCAAACCTCGACTAAAATCGCGAACTCGATTATTTTAAATAAAAAAAAAGACACGATTTCCAGTTTTCTTAGCGTTTATAATAATAAGTATATACAGTAAAAGCACAAATACTTTTCTCATTTCTTATAAACACATATTTTGAATAAATACACAATAAATGAGATCGAACTGTGCACGCGATCAATACGAGAGCATTATAGTGAATATTATCAATATTAAAATGTACTTAATTATTTTATGTAAACAACTTTTTTAATACACTTCTCTTTGTTGTTATTCTAAGAAATTTTAATCGTATATACGGGACAATTTGTTTATATATTTATATGAAATAGACTTATTGATTAGACACCATGTTTACAAAACTATTACAAAGTATGTAATAATTTTCCTAAAAATTAATTTGGTTCATATAATACTCTGAACCTAGATTATAATCTCAGTTCAATGCTGGACGACTTAATTATAATTTTTCATAATATACAGTTGTATTTGATAGCGCATGTTAGGAGCTGTCTCACCAATTTAATAGCATCGATCCAAAAAAAAAACAAACACTTTGGGTATTTTCCATTCAACACATTTTAAATTATGGTTAAAAGCTTATACATATGATGACAAAAGTTGTATATGACTTAATATTGTCCTCCAAAGAAACTTGATCGTTTGTTTACCAACTTACACTATTTTAGAATAGAAAAATTCGATTTAATCGGAAAATCTAGAGATTGCTTTTGCCTAATATAAAAAAAATAAACGTGTATAAATCTGGGTTAATTTATAAAATAAACAAATAATAGTTCAAATAAAATAAATTTTCTGAATAGCAGCCGGACCCGTAGTTTAAAAAGTCACTCATCTGTGTTAAGAATGTAAGCAGTTTTTAAGTCGATGGGGTGTTATTTCTAGCATAAAATCTATTCCTGGTACCCTTACAGTAATTCTATCTTATTTTTAATTCTTATGCAGGCTATGACAGAATTAAGAAACTTTCAAATATGCGTAATTGGGTTGAGATCAGGATACTTTTTTATCGGATATGAAAATACATTATCCATGTAAAGGTGTCAACCCTCACGTTTTTTAACCTAATAGAAAGACGTAACGAAATTATAAGAGAAGCACCATCGTATTTTAATATTGCTATATCATCTTTATCAAATCAAGCATTCATTATATTCCAGACTTCCTTCCCATTTAGCTTTTTGTTAACACCAACAGATTTTCTGGAAATGAACATGTCGGCGAGCTGTCAACTGAGTTTGGATCAAATCAATTCAAAAGTATTGTCTCTATATAGTAACATATCGTCGATCTTCGTTTAACTTTACTGATCTTCATTTAAGCACCTTTACAGGGTTGAGTTGATTAATAATAATTGTATCGACAAATATTTGGTTGTATTTTACCATAATAAAAAACGGTATAGACGAATTCGAGTGTGATCAGATTTTACGCCAGAAAAAAACCTATTCGGAATTTTTTTTAAGGTCTGAAAGTTGGATATCACATCTGAATACGTCGTATTTAAATGGGTAATGTTCCTCCAGAATTGGAGTCGAATTCGGATAATAAAAAAGGCTTTTTATTGTGAAATGATTTGAGAAATGCTAAGAAAAGACGGCAACAATGCGTAACCTTGTTGAAACCAACTAAAAAACAACACTGAAATCAGACATCTTGATTGGTGGCTAGTCAAAAAAGAAGTTAAAGAAAATATTGAAAAAAAAAGGCAGTTACTCGCTGTGATTCGCACCGGATAAAAATTAAATGAATATATTGTAATATTATCCATATGATTTTAGAAGATGCTTTGGTCATCGTAAAGTGCTCTGCAACATACACAACAGAAAATCTAATGTATTAATCCCATGTAGTGAAAGAGCTATGTAATTTTAAAAACGAATACTAGGAAGAATCTTGGTGGTTTCTCTGCGATGAGTACGAAAATATCCCACAACCCATAAACTACTTACCAGGAGATCGAGTGTTTGTCAAACCTATTGGCTGGATTCAAGCCGAGAACTTTACCTAGACCAGCAATGAGATGAGAACCGATCTCATGAACTTGTGATATGAATAATGGCTACAGTACTTATAACAAGCAGTTTTTTCACTGTTATTTTAGGGATACAATTGATAAGTCGGAACACGACTGTAATCTGTACAAAAAAGGGTTTCAGAACTAAATCACCAATATGGTTAGATTAAACAGAATAAAATTATAATGAAATGTAAAATACGGCGCCATGTTACGATTTCGAAATATGATACTGTATGTGGTAGTGTAATCATAATTGAAATCATTATAATTCCGGGCGCAACTCGGACAGTTTTTCATCAGTACTGCAATATCAAAAAAATTGTCCAAGTGATTATGAGGCCCAACTGAAGAGATTGGATGATGAGTGGTCATCCAACGCTATTAATGAAGTAAGTTGAGTTGATTTCAACAACTTGATTACCGCCTGACACACTCTGCGTATACATTGAAAAATTAATTTTGAATATCATCAATTTTCAATTCTTCAACCACAACCATCTCATCGTTATAGATAGATAATCAAATATTATTATAATTCCCAACTATAATAATATTTGGTTAAATGTATATGCTTTAGGATACAAAATGCATAATCTTAGCAACTCACTTTGGTATAGAAGCAAAATCTAACTAAAGGGATGTCATATCGGTTGCAGCAAAACTTCGATCAACCATATCCAACAAGAATTAAAATTCGGTAAAGATCGAGACACAATTGCAACTTGATTCGATATGAATTGCAAATGGAATTTCGGGTTTAAACGAAATGAACCTAACTTTATTTATACCCCTATTATGAATCGCACTTACCTCTCACCAGGCGGGTCGACGTCACTGAAATTTTAAACTTGGTACTATGACTGCCACGGTGAGCGAGATTATGTCACTTGAATAAGATTTTTTTTTTCATATTAAAATAAAACAATATTAAAATGTTGATAAAAGAAAACAAAAGGATAACATTTATTTCCCAGAATATAATAAATAACGCATAAAAAAAGCGAGAAAAATATTTACAAACTAAGACTCGAATGAAACAGTACACAACACGGTGAGGTGAGATGACATTCATAATAGGAGTATTAATGCAACTTTCATTTCAAATGGATTTACTGAGTGTCAGAGAACACGATAAATAAAACAAGAAACAATTTCCAATGTAGGTCAAGATTATTATCAAATAAGAAATTCTAAATAAAAGGATTATATATCTTTTAGCTTATAAAAATTTAAATTATTTCCACAATATTAAACCCAACGAGCAAATTGGCAGTCAAGAATTACAACCAAATGATGTAGAAGCCTTTGAAAGCTGACCAATCACAAATTTAGATAAAAAGCACTTGAAAAAATCGAAAAACGTTTAACGAGTTATCAACCAGTTAGAAACTTCATTATATGAAATAAATTAGTTTATCGTATTTCCTAATCGTTATAAGCTTCTTTATGTGAAGGTGAATAATTACTCAAGGGTGAATTATTACGAAATTATTGTTCAATTAAAATATGATTTTACTTGTAAATTTGGATTGAATTTAAAGGCATAATGGTCACGAGAACTGTCCAAATAACAAAAATGAGACAATTTCATCAAATTTTATTTAATAATTCAAAAATAGAAGTTATTTCAGAATTTCACGATATTATAATCAAAAGAAGGTTAAACATTATATTTTCATTGAACAAATTACATTTTTAGATGTTGTTGAGCAAATATAAAAATCTATATTCTTAAAAGAAAATTTTGTTATATAACTAGTTGTAGACAATATTTTGTTGATATGTAAAAGTAATCACACCAATTATTCAAGCTAATTTAATTAAATTCCTTTAATTGATGGTTTAGTTATAGTTCTGGCGTCAAACTCATTTTAAACACCGTCATTCATAACACCAAATATAACATTGCTTAAAATATACTCGTATCAATATAGTATTTGATTTGTATTTTATTTAACATTTTGTCAGAATTGTATGAGTTACGTAACACGTACCAACGGAGTTTCTCAAAAATGATGATTTCGAATACATATGTCAACTACAAAGTCTCATTGCCATATCGTAAGGTATTAACCCCAAATATTTTCAAAAATCTGAACAGACACAAACGATAGATAAGAAAAATTTAGAATTGTGTATATAAAAAATTAATCATAAAACAAAATATGCTAGAAAATAATCATAAAGCATATATTTTTTGTTTAATATTACTCTCTCGATAGTTTTAAGCAATTGAGATTTTATTGAAGTCCCAGTTGTCTTTAATCGAAATTATATCCTACCGGATTCATATCAGACTTCCATATGTCATTAAAGGGACATTTAATAAAACAAGCAAATAAAAATTATTGACGCTTTATCAATTTAGAACTTTTTGTTTGTATTTGTATATGATAATAGTTCAGGTCATTGAAATTATAATTAAATAAATAAAATCTCATTTGAAATGAGGACAATATTAAATAAATATTTTATAAACAAGTGTCAATTAAGGATCACCCCACTAAATCTCAATAATCATAAGCACATTATTTTATTCTATCTTCTCAAGATTGGTGGTGTAAATCTTAAATTGCAATGAAAACAAGGTATACAAATTACACGCCTTTCGCTTTGCATTACTGATGTATGTATATGTATATATAGAAGTGATTGTATCTTAATGCATAATTTGCAAATTAAAGTAAAATAAATTTTATTCATTTTTTACGACACAAATATATAAACAAAATTTGAAATATGTTTTATATTTACAATTATCTCGTTCACCTTGTTTAATTGTAAATATTGAAATGAGTAGATACGCCTAACTATGTGTATATATGTTATCACATAAAATGTAATTCGAAATGTATCTTAAAATATCACGCAGAATATTTTTTTTTGTGTGAATGCAAATTTACAGGAAGTTTTTCTCAAATGTCATGGCAGACAGTAAATGCACATTCCAATTATTGTACATCCAAGCTATCATCTAAAAATTAACTTATTATACTTTATAATTAAATTTCTTGAGCTAACACTAATTGGGATAATGCAAAGAATGAAAAATTTATAGTGTAAAAATCACGCACGAGAATAAAACCAAATGATGTAAAAATATCGAAAACGTACCGCGCTTAGCAAGGTTTATACGTTTTTATTTAAATATTTATTTTTGACCATGAAAATGTATACAAAACAAATATAAACTATAATGAAAATTGTATGTGATAAATGTTTTTGGTAATTTTTATTTGTACTATGCAAATTCTAATTAAGTTTATTTACATAAAACTCTTAAATGGAGTGCCATTATCATTATCGTTTGCGTTCTAAAACCACGCAAAAGAACATGAAAATAACTGATTAATTGAATAAAAATCAAAAATTTACAATTAATTGGCATAATAGTGAGAGATAAACTAATTTATGAACCGGTGGGTTGCCGAATTTCAATCGATATAGATTATAGATAACGTGTATGTCGTACGTACGTAAATCATCGCATACATATTCTAATTGGTAAACGAACTTAATAATTGTATTAACACATTCAACATTAAGGCGCATTTATTTTTTATAATTAATTATAAGAAATAACCAACCAGTCATTTATTAATATTCGCGTTATAAATCAATTTATGACAAATAATTTACAAAAATTTAATCTTATCTTCAACAACTTATCTATGCCACTTTTAACTGGATTCGTAAAACAAATAAACTACATAGTAGAACTATTTATTTTTTAAATAGTTATCATCACATATTAAAAAATTGGTCTTAATGACCAAATTCCGCTGCATCATTGTGAGAAAGCGTGTCTTATGTACGCTACGTCACACCTGAGATCAGAAGATATAAATAAACATTGATTCATTGCGATTCAAGCTTTTCAGCGGAATTAAACAATTAATACATTTATAAATATGTTAATTTGATTTATATAACTTTGATGGCTAAATAACTAAACGTGCTTGTATGCTAAATATGTATAAGTTTATATTGTAACTAAAACTTTCACTTACCGTCTTTAATAATAATGTTATCGTTAAAATCATTAAGTTCGAATATTTCGAATTCAGCAATTTTACTATTTAAAAAGATGGAATCGTCTATAAGAAAATTATCTACAAAGAAAAATAGATTAATTTCCAGTACAAAGGTTACAGATTGGTTAGTTGCAACTTACTTTCAGCAAAGTTATCTTCGAATAATTGTAATTCTTCAAAACTAGTTGAAGCTATTTGGGAAGGTGACAGAGGTTCTGTCTTTCCTTCCCAATGTAGATCCTTGGGCAGATGTAAGGACTCCATCATATATTGATATGCTAGAATCAGTTAGTAATCTTTCCAAACGGTGTATACTCGACGTGGAGTTTTTTATAAAATTGGAGTCTTGTTGTAAGGGAGGTGTAATAGCCGTTAAAGGCGCCATTTTGGCACTGTAATTTAAAAAATAATTTAATTAATTGTATATCCTTTTATATTTATTAATAAGTAAGCTACGTCATTAAATTTAGTTGCACAAATAAATAATTTAACTGAGATTAAATAAAATAAAAATTAATTTTGTTTTTTTGGGGGCTCGACAGTTCTGTCTAGAATCTAGAGGTCGCAGATATTCGAGTCGACCCACATAAAAATAAACAAAATGAAAATCAAAACAAACATAATTTCGGATTAATTCTACACAAGTTCCAACTATAAATTCTACACGTGATTGCGTATTTCGCAAAAGAGCGACATATTACGTCATGCAAAATTATGCTCAAAAATTTCCAAAATTTTTAATTATATTCAAGTGTGAAGGTTTTTAATTTAAAAATATTGCATTAAAACATGTTTATACTATAATATTGTTAAAATATAGAGCGAAAACAACAAAAACGAAATGACTTGCCAAGATGGCCGAACTTGACCTCATATTAACAAAATAAAATTTAAGAGAAATACAATACTTACAAAATCATTTTTAATTAGTTTGTGTCGGCACAAATTAATGTGCAGCTTAGTTAAACACTAGAAACCCATTTTTACCACTTAAACATTTGTAATAATATGGAGAACAATTTGACACTACACTTTGTATTGAACTATTTGATAAAAGTGATTTGATGTGGAGACCTTGTAGAATTTAAATAGAAATTTTATTTTCGAAAAATACATTGAGCCACAATATAATTTCGATGTCGAAAAAAAATTTAAGTGCAGTGGAATAATATTGCTCAATTCAGTGCTACCAACTAAAAATACTTAACTTCCTTTTCATTATAATACGACCTTTTTCTTTTGGCAACGTGCTATAGATAGGTGGAAAGTATGTTTTGTTCCGTATAAAAAATCATTTTTAATTGTAAATAGTGTAAATTAATTATAATAATTGTGTGTTTTGTGTTCTAGGATGGTTGCTACCGTAAAAAAAACTGAGGAGAAAAAACTCCCAGCTGTACCCGAAACAAAATTGAAGGTACAAAAGACCAGATCGGAATTGAAAGCTCGTCTTTTGAAATTGAAGAAAAGGCGACGTGCTATTATTTTATTGAGACGAAAGGAGAATTTCGTTCGTGCCGAAAAATATCAACGGGAATACAAAAAATTGGAGAAACATGAAATTGATATGGTGCGTAAATCTAAAGCTGAGGGAAGCTATTATATTCCAGCTGAACCAAAATTAGCTTTTGTTATTCGTATTCGTGGGTGAGTGACATAACCTCAATTTATTTAAGTTTTTGTGTTTAATTTGTGAATCTGTGTTTCTTTTTAGTATCAATAAAGTTGCCCCAAAAGTACGCAAAGTTTTGCAACTATTCCGTTTAAGACAAATCAACAATGGTGTTTTTGTAAAGCTAAACAAAGCTACTGTTAACATGCTCCGTATTTGTGAACCTTATATTACATGGGGATATCCAAATGTAAAAGCTGTTCGCAATTTATTATACAAACGTGGATTTGTTAAACATAAGGGACAACGTATTCCAATTACCGATAACTTCCAAATCGAACGTAAAATGAAGCGGGCACATAAACTCCAATGTATTGAAGATTTAGTACATGAAATAATAACAGTTGGCCCACGATTCAAGTATGCAACAAACTTTTTGTGGCCATTCAAACTAAACACACCTACTGGTGGATGGCGTAAGAAGAATAATCACTACGTTGAAGGTGGTGATTTTGGTAATCGTGAAGACAAGATTAATAAACTTCTTAAGAAAATGATTTAAGTGTTTATTAGATTAAACAAAAAGATGATTAAATAAAAAAAATTTAAAATTCAGTTTTTGTATGTCTTATTTATGAAAAAGGATTTGGGGAGAAAAGTTGACACGTGGAAATCAGTGACATACAATTATATCAGGAAGTAAGAATACGATTTTGACTATAAGTTCATCTGGACTCGATTTGATAACATGACACTTCAATATTAACATTAAAGTACGATCTATATTTTGGAGAAGTCATTGCGTTTAAATCCAGAGTGATAAGCAACAAGTTTTTATCATTTGATTTGATTATGGGATCATCTTTGCCTCTCGGTTGGACTGGTAGATGGTAAATCTATCCTATATCCAGTACATACTATAAACTCTGATTGAGCTATCTAATGTGCATAACGTACAGCGAGATCGTTAGAACAAAACCGCGAAAGGTTTCGTTGTACTTACGTTTTAAAACAGAAATAACGATATGACCAAACATGCAGAACATAATTTAAAATAATAACTATTGACATCTATTGGAGAGTAGTACTAAAACCACTATTGTATCTTTTTACTTCTACACTATGGTATTCATTTTCCTACAAAATTAACTTTAAATCATTATTTCTCACTGAAATAATTATTTTTCATTTTTATTGCATTTATAGTATTGAGGTGTTAACGTTTTAAAACAATTAAAAGGGGCATCATAATATTAGATATACATATGACCACCTTTAAACGACTAGATTAAATTTAAAGCCATGAAGACAATCAGGAGAGACGAGTGGTTTGGGTCAGAAACAGATGAGAAGGCTTGGTTTTCGTAAGTGTATTGAGGTCGAGCATAGACACTGGCGGTCCGAACCAATACAATCATTTTGAGCTCCTGATGAGACAATGAATATCATTATCGTAAATTTTACTATCAACCATTAGGTTGTGTGCTTCTAAGAACTTCAATATGTTTTGAACCAGTTAAGTATTCTCTGCTTGGCTGGACGATTTTATTTGGGTTGAACGTTAAATAAACATCGAGCTTGTTCGCACAAAAACCAATGAGTTATTGTTCATTTTTCGCCTATTAAACCCTCGGCTGATATAATGAGTACAATTAAAAGATAGAAAATAAAAATTTGAGATGAATTGTTAAATTTATAGTTATCGACTGTAAGGTAACGAAGCCATGTACATAGAAGTCTGGGTGAGCATGAGTAAAGTAGTTATGAATCCAGGAGTTGTCAACTTCTGTCAATAATAAAAGTAAAACCTCTTATCTCCTTTGAAACCCATCAAGCAAGGTTGATGCATGTAAACTACATGAATAAATTGATAAAAGTACAAAATAATGATCCATAAACTGAAACTGTACTTCATAAGGTTTATTCAACTATTATTACTGGGAACTGTCGCATTGGCTAAACATGCGAGCAGTATATTTAATTAAGGTCTTTACACATATGAAGATTAGGATAAAAAACTACAAACAATTTATTCTGCATCAGTCCTGTAGTCAGACTCAAAATAAAATTTATTTGGTATAGTTCCTGGAAAACTAACGGACCTCATATATAATATAATGGTTAAGTACCGATGAGAAAGAAAGATTTATTGTATAGCCGTATCTATAACTCATCATCAGGCCTACCACCATAATACATAGTATAGTTATTATAGTTATTCACACTTGCATAGACCATTTAAATATAAAAGATGAATTAACACGTTTATGTAAAATCATTAATGATGGATGGCATTTTAATTTCCATTGTACTAATAATGATCTTTAACATGCCTATTCGAAATTTAACAGATTGTTCTCTTTTGGAAAACAATGTTTTGAATCTCAGTTCCGTCATACTACTGCCATCTCTTATCAAATCTCTAAATTGTTCGAGTTTTTCGTCATAGAAATTACCAGATATTTTATCAATAATTTATCGTAGTTAAATAAATCATTTTCTAGTATCATTCAATTTCATTTTATTATTAAATCGATTGTGAAATAAATTGCATTTTATTTCAACATAATTTGAAATATTAGTGCTGCCTAATCTAAATGTACTGCGGAGAACAGTAAAATATTTCAAATATATCCTCTATCGTTCGAAAACTCAACTACATTACGCCAGCTTGACACAAGCAAGTCGTTCTTGTTCTTCATCTCTTCCTTTTACATTTTGAACGCCATTATAGGCGTGTGTAAATTTGTGTGTGAAACCGTAAAATTTCTTAAACATCAATCATGGTAAGTAAAATTAAACTTTTAATTTATTAACAAACGATATTTATCGACACGAATAATATTATATTTATTTTGTGTACGATTTCTGTGTTTATCGATTTATCAAAAGGAAAAATTGGTCTTCCAAAAATTGACCTCCACCATGTCATCAAATCGAACACAGTTCGGTGCAGATATTTTCGCGTAACTTAAAAAAATGTCTAATCGATTTTAAGCACGAATTTAAATTTGACTTTATAGAAAATGATTTTGTAAAAATTGAAAATATGTTGATATATTTTGTAATGAAATTTCGTAAATTGTGTATTTTCAGGTTAATTTTACCGTAGACGAAATCCGTGTCATGATGGACAAAAAGAAGAATATTCGTAATATGTCCGTCATTGCTCACGTCGATCATGGTAAATCAACTTTAACGGATTCCCTAGTATCGAAAGCTGGTATCATTGCCGGTGCCAAGGCTGGTGAAACTCGCTTTACCGATACACGTAAAGATGAGCAAGAAAGATGTATTACCATCAAATCAACGTAATAATCAATAAGTTCTAGAATAACCTAGATTTTCTTTGTTACATTTTTGGATTTTTTTTATTATAGCGCTATATCTATGTACTTCGAATTGGAAGATAAGGATTTGGTATTTATTACAAACCCTGATCAACG
Source organism: Tipula lateralis (assembly GCA_963932295.1). NCBI lineage: Eukaryota > Metazoa > Arthropoda > Insecta > Diptera > Tipulidae > Tipula > Tipula lateralis. Next base: position 96,213,649 of record OZ010736.1, read on the forward strand.
TGATAAAGAAGAGAAAGGTTTCTTAATCAATTTGATTGATTCACCTGGACACGTAGATTTTTCATCCGAAGTAACAGCTGCTCTTCGTGTAACTGATGGTGCCCTCGTAGTCGTTGACTGCGTCTCAGGTAAGAGTTTATTTATTTTCAAGTATGGCGTGACAATATAAAAGTGATTATTCTTAAAATTAGGTGTCTGTGTACAAACCGAAACTGTATTACGTCAAGCTATTGCCGAACGTATTAAGCCGGTACTGTTCATGAACAAAATGGACCGCGCTTTACTTGAATTACAATTAGAACCCGAAGAACTTTATCAAACCTTCCAGAGAATCGTTGAAAATGTAAACGTAATTATTGCTACATACAACGATGATGGTGGTCCAATGGGTGAAGTACGTGTTGATCCATCAAAAGGTTCAGTAGGTTTCGGGTCAGGTCTCCATGGATGGGCCTTTACTCTTAAACAATTCGCTGAAATGTACTCAGAGAAATTCAAAATCGATGTTGTTAAGCTAATGAATCGTTTGTGGGGTGCTAACTTCTTTAACGGCAAAACTAAGAAGTGGGCCAAAAATAAGGAACCAGACAATAAACGTTCATTTGTTATGTACGTGTTAGATCCCATTTATAAAATTTTCGATGCTATTATGAATTTCAAAAAAGAAGAAACCGCGTCAGTTTTAGAAAAATTAGGAATTGTCTTGAAACATGAGGACAAGGATAAGGATGGAAAACAATTATTAAAGGTTGTAATGAGAACGTGGTTGCCAGCCGGCGAAGCTTTACTTCAGATGATAGCCATTCATTTGCCATCACCAGTCGTCGCTCAGAAATATCGTATGGAAATGTTATACGAAGGACCACTTGATGATGAAGCAGCTGTTGCTGTAAAAAATTGCGATCCAGAAGGTCCACTCATGATGTACATTTCCAAAATGGTACCGACAACGGATAAGGGACGTTTCTATGCTTTCGGTCGTGTATTCTCCGGTAAAGTTGCTACTGGTATGAAAGCTCGTATTATGGGGCCAAATTATACTCCAGGCAAAAAAGAAGATTTGTATGAAAAAGCCATCCAACGTACAATTCTCATGATGGGACGTTATGTTGAAGCTATCGAAGATGTACCATGTGGTAATATTTGCGGTTTAGTCGGTGTAGATCAATTTTTAGTTAAAACAGGAACAATCTCAACTTTCAAGGACGCACATAACATGAAGGTAAATATTTTTAGTTTTATATATGTAATTTTTAAAATTTTAAGTGATGATTTAAATCTTCACAGACCTGTTCTGAATAATTATGAAAGACAACGAAGCTCTGATTTAATATTTAAATTTAAATACAATATTAATTTCCAAGCAAGATTAATTTACCATTTTTTTTCGATTTAGGTCATGAAATTCTCCGTGTCACCTGTCGTCCGTGTTGCTGTTGAACCCAAAAATCCAGCTGATTTGCCAAAACTTGTTGAAGGTTTAAAACGTTTGGCCAAATCAGATCCTATGGTTCAATGTATTATTGAAGAATCTGGAGAACATATTATTGCTGGAGCTGGTGAACTCCATTTGGAAATTTGTTTGAAGGATTTGGAAGAAGATCATGCATGTATTCCATTGAAGAAATCCGATCCAGTCGTATCATATCGTGAAACAGTATCCGAAGAATCAGACCAAACATGTCTATCAAAATCGCCAAACAAACATAATCGTTTGTTTATGAGAAGTGTACCTATGCCCGATGGTTTAGCCGAAGATATTGACAAGGGTGATGTTAATGCTCGTGACGACTTCAAAGTTCGTGCTCGTTATCTTGCTGAAAAATACGATTATGATGTAACAGAGGCGCGTAAGATTTGGTGTTTCGGACCTGATGGTTCAGGACCAAACATAATCCTCGATTGTACCAAGGGTGTACAATATTTGAATGAAATTAAGGATTCAGTTATAGCCGGTTTCCAATGGGCAACTAAAGAAGGTGTTCTCGCCGACGAAAACATGAGAGGTGTACGCTTCAATATCCATGATGTCACCTTACACGCTGACGCTATCCATCGCGGTGGTGGTCAAATTATTCCAACAACCCGTCGTGTATTATATGCTTCGGTCATTACAGCCAAGCCACGTCTTATGGAACCAGTATACTTATGTGAAATTCAATGTCCAGAAGTTGCTGTTGGTGGTATTTATGGTGTATTAAATAGACGTCGTGGCCACGTATTTGAGGAATCACAAGTCGCTGGAACTCCCATGTTCGTCGTTAAAGCATACTTACCAGTAAATGAATCATTCGGTTTCACCGCTGATTTACGTTCAAATACTGGTGGCCAAGCATTCCCACAATGTGTATTCGATCATTGGCAAATTTTGCCAGGTGATCCAACTGATACAGGAACCAAACCATACACCATTGTTCAAGATATACGCAAACGTAAAGGTCTTAAAGAAGGCTTACCAGATTTATCTCAATATCTTGATAAATTGTAAGTTAATTGTTTTCCTCACTCGTTTTTTATAATTTTTTTTTTAAATTCAACATTCAAATCCTGGATCATTTAAGATAAAAATAAAAAAAAACAAGGATACTTTAAGACTATGCTATTTTTCGCGATATTTATTTACTATGTTTTTTGTAAGCAACAGCAACTCCTTTACACACACACACAGAAATTTTGTCTGTTCTGGTTCCATCAAAAATAATTTTTTATAATTGTTTTTTATTATTTTATTCTATTAATTAAATGGAAATATATATTTGAAACAAACAAAAATGGAAATAAATCAAAAAAGGAAAAAAAAAATTGGTATTTTATTTTCGCGACTATTGTGATTTGGCATTGGCACGCAGTTGGTAACGTGTTTAACATGATACGACCATGTGATGAAAGCAATTATTTTGCTTACGTTATCTAATGACGCATGAACACGTGGCCGGACAAATAACAGCTGAGTTTGATTATACGCATTGATATGACAAAAAGTTGGGGTAGGGTTGTGATGGAAATGCGTATTAACGAAATTTGATACAAAATATGTTACTTGTTGAATGATAACAGTAAAGAGCATCGTAAATTGCACCTAGTTTTTATAAAAAGGTGCTAATGGAATTTTATGTATTGTTCTCATACATCATGAGAAAAGAACATTACTGAGATGTTATTACTACAGAAAAAATAAATTCTTATTTAAATTGAAATTATTTTTTATTCCCTTCATAGGAAAGAGAATACTATTTTTCAGTGCTGTTCAACTTGTAGTAACTCGCGGACAAATTTTGTTTGCAAAATATTTCGTGAAACTATTTTTTGCAGTGCTTTCTTTCACGTCTTTCCAAAAAGGTTACAATCACTATCTGGCTACTGTAGGTAATTATAGTTGCTACACCAACCAATATTTTACTAAACGAATGAGACGAAGGTTTAACATTATTTGAAGGGACTCACACTACTCAAGAAGGGAATTTATGTTACTCATAACTAAAAAATCACTTGCGTTCGTGACCAGTCTATTCGTATATCTCAGCAGGCTATTTTAATTCAACAAGTATGCGAAGAATTTAAACCAAATAATGCAGAATCAGCATTTATTATATGGAATAAAAATTTGAATTAGAAATTATAATCTCTAAATATGTAAACAGAAATTCCTTAGAGCTAATCTAAGAAAAGTAGAGAAAAGTGTTTGTACCTTTATGTTAAAGGGGGATGTTCTGATATCCAAGACATTAATACGTCTTGTTTGATTTATTTTAAAAATCACAGAGAAAGTGTCGAATCTGCTTGCATATTTAGCGGGTAAAATTGTCGTGACAGCTTTAAGCAATCTTTGTTTCTGGAATCGGGAGTTCAACTATTCACATTGAAGCAGATAACGATAATCCTGCTTCCGAATCCATTGGTAGAGTAGTCGAGGAAAAATAAGTCTCACAGTATAAGATAGATACGTTCCATGCTCAAGTGCCGGATTATTACAGTTATATTGGATATGGGTCCGATGCCCAAGACTATGCAGATGGTCTGGTTATAATTATTTGGGCGATATTCGATCGATGGAAGCCTATCGGATTTAATTTAAGAATCTATCGACAACGTCAATGCAGATAAAACTGTTACGTATAAGGCCACCGTTGGGTGGTTATGGAAGTACTTGTAGATTGAAAACAAAGATGTTCTTTAATACAAATATTATTCTTAAGTCTATTATTAATTTCAACCTCAGATTTAAAGAGACTCAGGTAAAAGACCGGTTGATCTAAACTCGTTATGGACTGCCTTAACTCAATAAATCAACTGACAACCATGAATTTGGAAATATCTTAAGCCGAAGCGCGCTAAATTTGGACATTGATGACGTAGCTTGTACATCCCCAAATCTTTTTGTGGGTCACTAGAGGCCAATGCAAAGACATCATGGACCACTAAGGTTTTGCGAATTAAAAATGGAATTTTCGGGATTTGTGCTGTTATTGCGTAATAATTTTAAAGATTATTAACCAGTCATTTAAAACTGGTAATAAAAGTACTCTTGGAATCGTTTTCGTAGTCTTGAAATGATTTATCGTCTCGAGAGGAGTATCCAAACAAATCTTGCCTGACAATTGCACCTAAGTCATTGGCGTAAATAGTTAGCCTAGTAGTCCTACGCTATTTAAGAATCAACCATAAGTGACAAATTAGGAATCGTGTCCCGTCTAGAGTGCTTCACTTTGTTGGTCTCGATGTAGCAGTGGTAAATTTCACAAAACATCATTGGCATCGATTAACTTACAATACATCATTAACCTTCGAAGACTGGTCAAACAATGGTAAAGGAATGAGAATTGGAATCAACTGTATAAGTTATTCTGGTATTCTCTGTCAATGAATTATATAGGCATCAAATGATACAGGCAAATTAACGAAATCCATTTCAAAAATTCGGAGATGGCAGCATCTTGCAAGTCATATATTCATCGTGTAATGAATAATTATGAAAATATTGCATATACTTGATGTAATGCTACAGATTGATGTAATGCTGCAGAGTGTTAGTCAAAATACGGGTACCTCTAATCGACGAAATGTGCACAAAACCTAGGAATGGCTTCCTATCATATTTGTTAAAAAATCTAAAAGAAGAGCTGCAAAAAAATGATCATGAATCTGGATTGCTCAAAATTTACTGGTTATAAACGACAACCATTTATGAAAAAAACATTATGAGCGACGAAGCACATTTTGGCTATTAGGGCATCTAAAACTCTCAACTAACCACGGATCTGTACTAGTAAAGATCTGTGCAATTAACTCACCTAAGAGTAATTGCATGGTGCTCGTTTTTCTTAATTAAAATTTCATCATTATGGTGCAATAATTCTTCAACGATGATACAGTTGCAGGTGCTCACAATGTGGTATCAGGAGATTGTGTTAACAACTACTTCATCAACAGAATACATGGTACCTGGTCGTATACTTTATAGTTTTAGGGTCATGCCGTTTCGACTGTTTAATGCACTATAAAATTATAATAAATTATGGGTAAAGTGGTGAATATTATAAACGGCTCGAATAGTAATTGTGTATTAGAAGTCACAGTTAATCTTTCTAAAAGTATATTTTTCATATTTCAAATTTGTGAGGAGATGGTGGGTTAAAACCAAACCTTGCGGAAGTCAAAACTATTCGAATTTTCTGTCAACGAAGAAAATAAAACCAGATAATTATTTTGAATGACTGTCGGGTATCACCTTTTCATATCCAATTATTCTGAAGTCACGTACTCCTCCAAACGGAGAGAATGGGAATAAACGTCCGATCGAGTATAAGAAGGCTATCATTGCGCAGTACAACTTATTCTATTCGAAATTGGTTTATGTCGCAAATCGATGGCTGTTAAAACTTATCCATGTGCTTTTGAGATAGAACATCAATGAGGAACAGAAAATGAAGTACCAGACACCTTTACTGGTATGTATCAAGACACAAATTATTTAAGTTTGTGTTAAACTAAGTTGCCCGACATCTCCTTGGACGATTTTGAATACGTAAAATTATGCTATTCGCCCCAAATATTATAATTACCTATATCATTTAAAATAATTGATGTTTTCGACTTTATGAGTTTATTACAAAATGTCCGGTTTTATTTCGAAAACGATTGAGAAAAAATACTACTGGAATAATAAATAATAAATGATATTTATTAAGGGTCGACGGGGACGGAGACGTTTAGTTTAATCTTGAAACCATAAGTTTCGGAAATATAGACCCAAGTTAGGCGCACCTATGGTTTTGAAATGAGGAAATAGATCGTGGAGACGTCCTGCTTCCCGTGAAACAAATCAAAATCCTGAAATCAATAAACCGGAAGAAGCTTTATAAATCATGTTTGCTTCTGTTATACTTGGACATCAACGCAGAGACGAGATCGCGAAGGAAATGGTTAGTATCTAATAAAGCACCAACTAACACTACAGTAACCGTTAGAACAAGGACTAGCGGATTTCTCGAAAGAGACGAGATACATTAGACCAAATCTATGCTCCGTCACTACTTTTGTTGATAACGTTGTACTAACTTTTGTGCTTACTTAAGCCATACCTAGTGTGGTTATATTCTGTTTTGACAATGATTTGGTTTTCTTCTTATTTATAATTTAGGCAAACGTAAAACCCAATCTCTTTTATTTGCAGTAAACCTGGTCTGCCCTGACGTAAGCTCAGCCTAATCCGTTCATATCACATACCATTGTTGCAAGAGTTATTTGCTGAAGCAAAATCACAATTTTGTCATTGGCCGAGGCAACAAACAAAGTTCAAATTTCTTGCATCGTGTCCTTTAGACAGACGAGACACTGTTTAAGAGTGGCGGCAGTGCAGCGTTTCGTTGGCCGTTTTTAGAAAATACTTAGTGGTTTTATAGTATTTGCTGGGGGATTCCTGGCGCTTTTTCCTATACAAATATTTCCAATACATGATGTGTTACACTTACCTTTAACAAAATGGAGATCTCAATTAACCAGAAAAAAGACATTTTATTGTATAATAAGCAAATTTAGTTCTTTTGTTTTATTCCAATTTACCATTTTTTTAAACAATATATTTAGGTATTTTTTTAATAACCTTAATAATAATAATATAATATATATTATTTATATATTTATTTTAGTTTATCGATATAATTTTAAATTAATATATTACCTGACCGACTAAAAAATAATAATAATTAGTAATATTATTTTATTTAAAATAAAATTGACATAATTTTCAATTTAACTTTTTATTTCTTTTGATTTCAACTAAGCATTTCTTATTCTCAAATATTTTATATTATTTAATAAAATATTAATAATTTCTTTATTTATATTATAATTATATTTTAATTATTTAAGTTTATGTTTATTAGTTTTGTATTAAAATATTTGTTTTTTATATATATTATTTATATATTTTTGTTTTTGTTGTGCTAATTAAATAAGGTACTGATAGGGTTAAAATGTAGGTATGTCGCTATAATTTATTTGAGCCACATAGCACGCCGCTTTCATTTGTCTTTAAATTTATTTATTTCGTCTAAATTACGAAAAATTCGTTTAGTTTATATTGAATTTATTAACATTTACAAAATGATTTATTTTAAATTTTTATAATATATATATATATATATAACTATATATATATATATATATATATATATATATATATATATATATATATATATATATATATATATATATATATATATATATATATATATATATATATTATATATTTATATATATATATATATATATATATATATATATATATATATATATATATATATATATATATATATAAATATATATATATATATATATATATATATATATATATATATATATATATATATATAATATATATATATGTAATTTATATATAACACAGTCTTAAATATATTATATATTTTAGTTTATTAAATATTTGTGCAAATATGTAATTATAAAAATGAATTTTCCGGACCCAATCCATATTTCTACCTTACTGACGTTCAATATAATTGGCTGAAAATTTACCGACCAAATGGCTCAGTGGTATTTTTTATTATTCGATTTCGATCGATGATGAAGATCACCACATCTTATTTATGACCTCCTATTGGGTCAACTCATCTTACGTGCCAGTTCTTTAAGCTTACCATCCTCAAACCAGATTGCATAGTAGAAAATCAATTAAATGACCGATTTAAAACCATAACAATTATTCAAGTGAACATATTTGTATTCCATAACACTTATAAGGGACCGGTGGAAAATCCGAGTGTCAAGGAAACGTGGTGACGTTGGTCAACTGGGAAGAATTAATAAGTCGATAAATAAATAAGACGAAGAATATGTAAGTGACAAACTAATATTCTTATATAAAAGAGTCTGATTGGTGCAGGTCTGTTCCACAATTAAACTACGGTCATATACAAGGATCCACCTTTTTAGTTTTTTTCTATCCGATTTCCTCTTTCGATAAACATCTGAGACTGTTTCGCACGCGCTCCATAATTGTGGGGTGATCTAGATCTCTAAACCCTATTCTATCTAAATTCTACCTGTGGTAAATTATTTAAATCATCTGGTTATATTTAACATAATCGAATCACTATCACCATTCTTTCTTAACAATATTCATCACAAAGAAATACTTCTGAACGATGAGACCACCCAAACCGAAGTACCTATTACAGCAATAGAAAGGCAGACGCAATGACCATACAATATTAATAGACCTAGCGAAGATGTAAATGTCGAACAAAACATTTGTTCCCATCGGTGTGGACTAAACTTGACTGGTATCCTCCATAGTATGATTACTAGCAAACCTGTTAAAGATATCGATAAATATGTTAAATCTAGAGATGGGAACAACAATGATTTGGTAATTGGTCGGTGACTATAGTTATAAAGGTATAACGTCAGTTTACATGAGATCCAAGATATTTGAACTGGTAGTATGGTAAATTCATGTAGGAACGTGGTGTCTCCATATGTATTACTGCAAACATTGTTAGGCCTAGAAGATCAACTGCAAGTTATCTGACTGAGTTCACCAGTAGCACGAATCAGGAAATCGAAGACAAAGTTGATGTGGTATATACAGACTTTGTTAAAGCCTTTGAGTCCATCCGCTAACGTACTGGAACTTTTGTATAAATTTAGTGTCTGTGACCTATTCATGAACTGGTTCTTGTCGTAACTGAGTGAAGACCTCAATATTTTCCATATCATGAATATTATTGATACTCAAAAACTGCAACATGAGATCCACAACCTAACGATTTGGTTGGTTTGAGAATTTATTGAAGTGAATTAAACAGGTGATTCAAACCTGTTTAATGCAACATCAATACATTCTCAAATAACAAAAAACATAGTGGCTATGCCGTAGCTAGAGCTAATTCCATGGTTGGTTTTATTAACCTGGGGATATAAATGACATAAATTATAAAAATTAGACGTATTGGAGCCCAGTGTACGATGTGCATATCAAAAATATTTAAAATATCTTGAAAATTCTGTTGCCCGTACGACCAAGAATTACGATAGTGTTATTACCTGGGTTTATATTTAACCGGCTGTATAACCTATAATATACGAGCTGAACCTGAATATTTCGGAAAAAACCAGAGTGGTTGAATAGCGATCTTTTGGAATGTTCGTTTTTTCCAGGAACAGCATCACTTTATAACCATATCCTTGATGTTGTGGCTTGTACAGTGCAGTCTCTTAACTATCCCCAAATATTCAGATTAAAATCCTAGTTGAGCTGACTTAATTCGAGTTTACTAGAACTTAAAAGTTTACCTCAGAGTTGTGAGCTCTCAGAATACATAAAACAAGATTTGAGATTTCACCCCCATGAGGAAATATTATACAACATTTTAACTGGGGAAGAGAGATGAGTTTACCTACATGCAAAATACAAGATGAAATTCGAATCTTCTTATCAGATCATGAACATGAATTGGCTGGAAAACTTAATACAATTTATCAATAATAAATGGCTTCAAAATATTGCCTACCTTGCCGATATATTTCCGTACCTATAAACGAAGATAACCTTTCACTCCCACGACCAAACACTTCATTTTTTAATGTGAGTTGTAAAGTCATCTCAATAAAATCGAAGCTCAACCTTTAAGAGGAACTATTCAGAATATTTTGTTTTATTAAACGAATCCTTACAGCCAATCATAGGATTACATTAAATACATGTTTAGAATATTTTACTCCTACTGGCTATAATTTTAGGTAAACATTGTCCCATTTTGGATCAAAGTAATAGAAGAGTATCTGGAAATTTCTAAGCCCGCTGTGAAAGAAGTGATGCCTTTCGTAATCTACCCTATCTACCCCTTTTATATCTATTGGTACATTTGAATTATTCAGTATTATATTCCCTGTGATCAAAATGGACCAATAAAAGCTAAATAATTGTTCTAGACAATTGAAGAGAAAGTCCTGGTCGAAATTTGGTTTCAATAGGACCGCGCCAAGAAAAAGTTTTATTTATGTATCGATGGTCTCCACTTGTTTCTTCCTCGTATTCCAATAAATTTCTTGAACTCAAATCTTCGGTACCATGATCAATGACAGTTTATTTTTCACTGAACAAACTATCCCACTGAGTTCAATACGCTATGATTATTGGTCTTTTGTCAGCAATTTGATTTCAAAGTGATCTGTTATGTCGTCTTGCCAAGTTTAGTTATAATTGTTACGTCTGGGGTTAACTCCACATGACATGGCCATTTTCACAAAACATCTCTATTACCGTGAGTACTGTTTTTTGATGTTGCATTTTATAATCGAAGCAACCCAATATTAGGACCAGACGAGCAACCTATCATTTTGGATTCTTGAGCTATAGTAACCATAGTAATTGGTGTTGCACTGAGTACTTTTGCGATAAACGAAAGCTGACTAATGTTCCAGTGGATCAAGTATATCTTCCATTCTGTTATTATTATAAATAATCGTACAGATATCATCAGATTACTGCCTACTATTGAGGACTCTTACGATCTTAGACCATCCGATCTTTACCGGGTTGAAATCGATTCGCGTTCAATTGCACATGAATGTTCTTGTGGTGAAGGAAAATACTTACTTTTTTGAGAACATGAGCGATCGACTTTGTCAGATTATCAAAACTATTGTAAAATGAATTTATATTGAAACTAGCTAGCATCAGTGGATGGATATTTGACATTTGGTTTAATCGCTTAAGCAAGCTCAACATACACTTTTTCGCGACTGTTTGAAAATCCATTACAGCATTGTCAAATTTTTACGACCAAAAGTACCGAGTAAAAAATTCATCGTGTTGATTGCTATCGACTTTATCCACTGTGTTACAATTTATAGCCTTGGGATACATACAAACCCCGATTGCAGGGGGATAATGAAAGATGAACTAAAATTTAACAAAGTGAAATTTCTACTAATTTTGTCCAGTTCGAACATTCTTTCATGAGTTTTGATGTCTCATCAGTCAAATAAAGACTTCAATAGCCCGTTTACATTTATTCTTATATGGAGACATCTCAAATTTGTGGTTTGATTCAATCATTATTGTTTTCGTCCCAATTCAGGATTTTTTGTATTCTGTAACACGGCCAGTTTCGAACTGATGAGTGACGCCGTTGAAAAACCGGCTGGTTTAAGGGATCAATTGCATTGTATTATGAACGTGATATGTTGTCGGATGAAGCCAATTTGTATTGGATATGGATACTATACGGGTTGGGTTCTACTTGACCAGATTAATTCAAGTTTTTATCACATAAAATTCACCAACTAACTATTACAATGTGATTTAAACAAAATGGGGATGTGTTGTTTATTGAATTGTTCGAATTCGAATGATGGCTTACTGTAGGAAGTTTTAACTAATCAAATTGGTAAAACTATTTAGTAACGTGATCCGTCTAAATTTACTTTTACTGATTAGGATTGGTGATATGGATGAACACTTCTTCGACTCCCGAGAGGAGTGCACAAATCAAACCGTCTATTCCTTGAAGTCGGTGTAGCCATTCGTCTTTGATTTTCACGTTTTACTCTATTAACTAAATTTAGAATTGATCCTCTTGGTTTGAGCTTTATAATAATTAGTTCATAATTTAAACACCATGTACATCAAAATCAGAACCGGAAACTACTCAGTAGTTTAGTTTCAACATTGAACTATGCTGCTGGAAAAACAAGATTTATGTCCTTTTGTTTTGTGACTGTGACCACTGGTATATATATATATATATATATATATATATATATATATATATATATATATATATATATATATATATATATATATATATACATATATATATATATATATATTTATATATATATATATATATATATATATATATATATATATATATATATATATATATATATATATATATTATTTACTTAGACACTAAATTATATAATTATATATATATATTTATATATATATATATATATATATATATATATATATATATATATATATATATATATATATATATATATTCTAGAAAGCTAATATTTAATTATTATTAATTTATAATATAATTCTTTATTTTATATTAGATCAATTTACGGTTTGATTTCGAATTATGAACTATTACTGTCAAACAACAGACAACTGATAGAATTCAATAAAAATTATAGATAAAATTAAATTAATAGAATTATAGACTAGATTATGTAAGTTTGTTTTATTAAATATGGATATTGATGAATTTGAGATTTCATAACTATCGTCGTTATGTTCACCGGGAGGTACATCTGAAAATTAAAAAATTTAATAATTAAAAATTAATCTCTAAAATAATTGTTGACTTAAAATAGAAATAAATTTGACACCAAGAGTAACCAAATAATATAATTCATAATGCTCAATTATCTCATGTGACGCATCAACTAAATATATTAATCGACATTTCGAGTTAAATTATTGTAATTCGCTAACACTATCGCGAAAAAATGAACACTACATAAACGAATCTCCACAGTCCACGAATCGACGAAGTACGGTAGCGTATGGGATAACTATATGAGATGGTTTTTGATCGTTTCGATAAAACAGAGTCATTCAATTGACTACACCTGAGGTGTGCGGGCGCGCGACATCATCAGATTGAAATTGGCTAAGGGGAAAAATTTTTAAAACATACTGTTACGAGCATGTAAACTGAGCTTTTGTTACGAGCATGTAAACTGGGCTTTTGTTGACAGTTTTTCTTGGAGCACAATTTTATAGACTCTGTATACGGGGTAACAGGTTTTTAAACGTTGCTTTCACAGAACGCCCTGCCTTCTGATCATCGATTGTAGGTTAGGTTGACAGGCAGCTATAGCATACTTAGACCAGCGACGGACCGTTGCGATACCACAGGATCTTATTCCCCTATTACCCTTATAACAACCAGTTTGAGCTACTTACGTAGCGTAATAAGTCTCGCACCTTACAGCTTTCGAGACCAGAGAGACAGTCCACTAAGAACTTACACAAATATTCATGTATTTTGTCAGCCAAAGCCTGACATGAGCATAAAAGGTGGACTACCGTCTCTTTCTGCTCCTCCTCGTCCACACAGCTTCTGTAAACGTCATTAACTTCTAGACTCAGCCTCCTCGCATGTTCTCCAAGAAGGCAGTGTCCTGTTAGTATCCCCACGATCGTTTTAAGTTCACGTCATCGTATGGAGATAAGTGTCTTTGACCGTTACAAGTCCAGCTTTGGACAGACTTACCTTGCAACTCTACATGAGAGGGTGTTCGTCCTTCTATCGTCCGCTGAGAGTACTGCCTCCTTTTTAAGCACAGTTTTGAGTGCGTCAATGGGTCTCTCCAACTTTACTCTTTCCGGTAGCAGTTGAAGAGTTGTACCGTGCCTCACTAGTTCGTCCGCCCTGCAGTTTGAGTGACCGGGGACCGAGACTACTTGAATGTCATCTCATTTAGAGACGAGCGGCAACTCAACGCCACTCATAGACGTTAGAGAAACAAAGTCCAGCGACTTGATTGCCACCTGAATATCCACATTAAGTGCGATACCAGTCGAGGATACCACATTATATCTCAACCAGTTCAGGACCTCCTCAATCGCTATCACCTCTGCCTGGTACACGCTGCACTGATTAGGGAGACGAACTGCTATATCTACCTCTAATTTAGCACAGAAGACTCCAGCTTGAAATCATCCGTAAAGGACTGTAAGACTTCCCTTTCCGCTACCGACCCGCCCTTCCAAGATTCACTTGAAGTGCAGGTAGTTTGGAACCTTTTCTCGAAGCACAAAGTCGGTGTAATATAGTCTTGATTCGCCAGTTCTTTCCTCAGCTATCTAATTATCGTCGAGTGTCCTGTCTGAAGACATTTCCCCTGAGATATGGCTGATAGTCGAGTGGCCGTAATCGCCGCCATCTGCTTCCAATAAATTTTCACGAAGAAAAGGTGAAACATGACCTCCAAGGCACTTGTAGATGTTGTCCTTAGCGCCCGCTAATAATCCTTTTTCTGTACGTTACTTTATCAAGGGCTGGCCACCAAACGCTCACACCATATATAAGTACAGGTCTTAATACGGAAGTGAATAACCAGTGTACCAGCTCCGGCTTCAGGCCCCATCTCTTTTCGATGGTGTTTCTACACGAGCTATATTACACGAGCTAAAATGCTGTATTAGTTTTGTTTATTCTTTCGAAAATGTTGGGGTTCCAGCTAAGCTTACTGTCCAAGATTATACCTAGAAATCTTGGCTTGTCCGTAAAAGCTAGTCTCTTGCCATTTAAGAGAGGTGGATCTACTACCGGGATTTTATATTTCCTAGTAAATATGGTACCAGTTCATTTTGGGACACACTAATTGCCAGTCCACATTTGATGGCCCATCTCGTAATAATTAGGAGGACATTTTGGATTACCTCCGTCACCGTGCTTAAATATTTCCCAGAGACCGCTATCGCTACATCATTTGAATCATTCCGATCCCCTCTCTCTCTCCAGCTCTAACAGAAACCCATTGATTACTATGTTCCAGAGGAGAGGCGATAGGACGATATTAGATATTCAAAAAATTGTGATTTTCACTTCAATCGCGATAACAGGTGGGTGAAACATAAAATATTTGTGAAACCTACATTCCAAACTAACGATTGCAATATAAAAGTATACAAAAACGCAGAACTCATTATGCTGTATCAATAACTGATATTCTTTCTTTCTATTCAAATATAACAGTATGTAAATTATCACCCTTCTGGATATATAGAGGATGTCTTAGAGTTTTGTAATCCCTTCTCTAGAATTGGGTTATTAAATACCTGATACTCGACCGGGAGACGATACTAGTAGACTGCCTGGTTTGTATTTCTCCACCTAGAGTAAAGGCCTCTATAATGCGGCCCAACTCTCTTTCTCAATGAGCCAGCAGCTGTCAGTTTAAATGTTAATTTCAAAGAAAGTGAAATACCACGGGATGCAAACAAAGCTGATAACCTACTATAGTCCTAAGAATACTTTTGGTCGCATTCTGTAGTGTCTCTATACTTCTGTCATCCTATACGCAATTCTTGATATGGGATCACAGATTGGTGGCATTTTTTAGATGTAATTATCAATCTCAAGTCTATGACAAAGGTTCCGAAAACACTCATAGCTACCGAATCAAATCTGCAAATTAATATTTATCTCTCTCCCCTATGAGAAAGTTATTTTGTGAGGAAGTTTGTGACTAACGTATTCATCAGAAAGAACTGGTTTAGTGATGCAGTCATGAATCCAGAATTTCTGAACTTCTTTCGTTGGGTGTTTGGTTAAGTTGTACGTTATTGAAGGTACACCTTTCTCTCTATGTTTTCGACTACACCATTTTTCAAGTCGACCTGCTTTCCATAGTTGAAGCTATGGTTTAGTTAATGAAATATCCGCTAGATAGTTAAGCTTTCATTAAAACGTTACAGTCAAGCATCCATTAAAAAGTTTTAAACATATTTTATAATAGCGAAGGGAGCCCAAAGAAGTCTCTAATCTATGAACGAGAAGGGTACCAGAGAAATGTAAGCAAACGAAGTAGATATTCAGAACAACACACCATCTATTACCATGAAAAGTGACTATTTGCGAAATTAAAAGCGAAATGATCAATATGCGCAAGCAACAGAATTCATATTATCTAATATCGGGTCCACCACGAAATTGCTATCATTCTTAGACTAGTTTAGAATTTATATTATTTAGATGGGTGTAATTCTAATTACAGGGCAACCTGGCTAATACCAACAAGCTTGACGTTTAACAAGAACAAGACGAAGCTAAAGGACTAAGAGGATTCAACAAAGAATGGCAATCAATGTAGAATCTTTAGTTCTTTCGCTAATATGTTTGGTGTCAAGGGGAGGTGAAGTATAAACTAGATAAATATGGATTAGCAGACTTAAACGAGAAAAGCACTTTGCTGCCCAATGTTACGTTGAACTTCATCTTATAAAAGCTGCATTGATTGGCCACTTCGTTGTTTAAAAAACAATTTAAATATTTTTCAATAATTGCCACCTGATCAGAAATAGGTGACAGCAATATTCAGATGGTTTACGATTGGACACCTCTCACTGGGAAATCCTAGTATATTTTCATAAAAAAAATATTTTCTTTCGATGAAATGCTCTACTCTTGAAGAAGCTTACTCGATACACACGAGAACCATAGTTGCCAAATAAGAAACTGTGCGGACATTAAACAACTGAAAGACAGATAAATAAGCCGAAACAGACCGTATGCTATATAAGAAAAATATCACAATTCCTGGATTAATGGAAGATAGTTACTGTGTCATCTTAATCCCGAAAGCAGGAAAGGGTTCACATAGCTATCCGAGAAAGGCCTATATAAATATATCAATGTGAGAATATAAGAGATTTTATCTTAATACTTTGTATTTTCAAGGTCTGTACAAATAAATGGCATGATGGTCTGGTTCGTTCTCTTCATCTCTATCCGACAATATTCTCCAAAAACTTAAGATGTAAAATATGTACCTGAACGTCAGGACGTTTTGCCAAGATGATATTCTCGAAGCGACCAAGGAATTTCACAATGGCGGGAACAGTGGTACTTTTGTTAAACATCTGTATGCATTGAAACACAATCGGTGTACTATTTACTCCTAAAAGTCATTCGATTATATTCGTAATATTGTTCTGTTACGGATTCAGTGCATTTTTTAGATGCTTCGCCGACTCCGAGTTGATGATATAGCCATCTTGTACTGTATCAAATTATCCACAGTATTCTTGACAACCGTAAAAGCGGTACGGTATGGTTTAATATTAATTGGTGGATCGTTGGTGAGACTATAATTTGAATATTTACTATGTAATACTTAGTTGACCGAAGTGGGAACTATTTACGATTCTCCGGTTTCGTTTAAATCTCCACCCATATCAAACGGTTTGAAAATTTCGATCGAACAGTGATAAATGTTCCGGATTAGAACCATTGTAGTAGATCAATGAATTTGAATTTCTTTCTGTCGATGGTTTCACGGGGTTAACGGAGTAAACGATTGAATTTTCGGTGGAGGATATATGAGGCCGTTGCAGCGGTCATTATTCGAATTAAAAATGGATTAGTCAGTAATGAGTTATAATTCAAAATGGTTTCGTTATTTCTGTATGGACGGCTGCAACATTCGCTTATCATGGAAAGTATTAAACCAGCAGGCCTATTTGGGAATTCGATTCGTATTGCTATTCGATTCGAATCATCAAATCGATTCGAACATGAATTGGTATTTGGTAATACGATCGAAAAAAGAAATGCACACTGCCAAATAATTAGAAGGGAAATTTTGTACTAATGGTCATACCTATCGTAAAATTTATCTTATTGTTGAATTTTGACATTTAAAAAGTATATTTCTGTTGTTATATTTTGATTCGGTTTATTATTTGACAGTTGAATTATTTGGTTGCTGATAGCATAATATTCATTATCAATAGAACTTAGCAATTCAGATGATGGTGAAATTGGGTTGATTGGTACACTAAACCGTGTATTAGCAAACGAAATAGTGCCAGTTATTCCAATTATTTATTGCGTTTCTTAAAAATGTTTCACTCGCATCACAGTTCCATTTTTATCAGCCATCTGAAGTTAATAGTTGATTGTCAAAATGGAACCTACTCTAAATCTTGGTTGGATGGATAGCGTGGGTCTGTAAAATTTCCCCGCACTAACTACTAAGGTGCTGGAACGCAAAAAGCTGGTGTGACTCATTACAGTTTCCCAATATACATTGTGTGTCCATTTTTTGCAACAATTTCCTAGATTTCGTTCGACATCATCGCCGAATACATACCTGATATGTATGTTGAGTGAACATGAGGTGGCTTTCATTCTGTAATGTTTGTGTGGATACTCTCTTTACCACCAGCTATGTACTGATGCCTGTTTGTATAGAGGGATCCTTCCTCCGCACTACTACTGGGCTCTGAGCTTTCTTTTGTTTCCTTTTATTTCCACTGATCCCACTAGTACTCATCATCATCACGGTTTAAGTTGGTTTATTTGTGAACCATACCAACATCACTCACTTTGTTTGTTTGGAATCATTTTCTACTAACGAGAAATACGGTTGCCTATATGACAGATCTCAGCATTATCGTTGAAAGGCTATGTTGTAAAACCCGAAAGTCACCTTATTTGGAGTAACCCTACTAGAAACTTAGCATCCCCTTAGCCACGCAGACATGAGCGTATGCAGTGCCACCTTAGCTTGAGTAGCTCAAGCGGTAAGTTATGTCGATTATAAGTTCACCATTCCAGCTGAACGCCATAGCACATTCTGTTACCCACACTCAAAAAAATTTTACAATTTAATTAATAAAATTGCAATTAAATTAATAAAAAAGTTGTTAATATACATCCAATAATAAATGGTTGTCAATTTAATGGACAGTTCTTAAAATAATCACTATTTCTGAGAGCGACAAATATTGAGAAAATCAAAATTGAAAATAAATTTAATAGCGAAAACTTTGTAGTTAATAGTATGAGTGGTTCATGTAATAGGTCTAACTATATATTTAAATAAAATAATTATTAATTTTACTATATAACTGTTAATTGAATGAACTGAAGTTTAAAATTAAAGGTAGAAGTTATCAAATTAACTAGAGATGTTATGACGTTAATAGTCAGAATTATGTATTTAACAATAAATATTTTGTAAATGTAATAATAACACTATTGTTTTAAAAATAAATTGTTGTTATTATAATTACTATTTTAATTTTATTGACAGTCTTTTGTAATTAAAGTTATAATGTAAAATAAAACACGTATTACATTGTTTTAAAATATTTTTTTATTTATTTATTAATAAAATAGATGATAATTGTACATTTAATATTATTTAAAAAGAAATTAATTAAATTGGTTTTAGTTCATTTATCAACGTTTTAATTGATGGATGTTGATCCACGTTACTAAGTGCAATATTAAAAAAAAATTGTTGCAAAAAACACCAAAATAAATTTGCAGCAACTGGATATTTAAGATTGAAAATATGAAATAATTTGAAACACACGTCTATAGATCGTGAAGCACAGTCCAAACTGTATCTTATATCATCATAATAGACACATATTTGTTTAGGATCATCAATTGTTCCTCTGACTAATAATAATGGCTGAATTGGTAGATTTTCTTCGATTTTTTTCTGAATTGTTTCCTCTAATTGCTGTACTGTTTTCCCCATAATGATAAAAGCCATTTGTGAGTCACGAATAGAATTTTTTTTATGTTTTTTTTTATTGTTGATTGTGGCAACGATTCTAGCTGTTAGTACCAATATGTAATGCAATAGGTAAAATGTACTCAACAATCGCGCATCTGTAACAAGAAAGAAAAAGGATGCTTAAAATAAAAATCTATATTTGTTATATTTAACACAAACTTACTATGTGTCATTGTATCTCCATTAAGTGAGTTAATTATGGATCTAGCAGCAGGTTCCTTAATTTTGCTTTTAAATATTGGTAACATTTGACCAGGAAATGTATCCACTACAGTTAACATATTAGAACTTGAAGGAAACATTTTTCTAAAGTCTATAAGAACCTAAACATATATATAAAAATATTAAATCATTATTTAATTATATACCACATGTCATCTTTATTCTTACTAATTTATACCCCAATGGAGTACTAAATTGAACCCAATTTTTTAAAATTTCAGTCGTTGTTGCCAAATTTTTTATTTGGTTCAAGCGATAATTCGAAGTTTTTTGCCACTTGTCTTCAATTTCGGACCATGTACAGTCATTCGATTTTAGAGATGCTAAATGCGATTCAATATTTTCCTCAGGAACTGAATAAAGACGAGTATCAATAATGAATATATACACATTACTAAGTATAATTAATGTTTAAAATACAAAATTTTGGAAGTTTATCTGCAGGCTCATCTTCACTTTTTTCTGCTGTAAACTTTTTCTTTAAACCAACGTTTTGTAACGATTTTGTTTTGTTAAAATATTTTTGATAAATTTTTCCGTTTACATGTTTACCTTTTATTTTATTGTAATAAGTAGACTGAAAATATTAAAATATGATACTAATATAAGATTTCACTAATTTATGTTATCTTGTTATGTTTTGTCAATCTTGGTAATATTAATCAAAATATTAATTTTGCATTGGATTAGTAATAATTTGATGAAATTGATTTTATAATACTTTCAATGTATTAGCAATTATAGTATTAGTATATATGCTTATACATTTTATATGTAAATTATAAAATTTCTTCTATTATCAGGGTAAAACTAAGAAATGCATAAAGTTCTTACAAACTTCATCACGATTAGTTTAATTCGGAAACCTTCGTAGTTGTAGAATCCATAGTTCGATTTAAAATAGGCTTTTGAATGACTGTTTCAACTCCAGAAGCAGCTGAATAATCTAATTTAATTGAATTTAATTCCACTGATGTAATGTGTCGCTTAAAATTTGAAATAGATTGTTGTTCATGTTTTTTATATGTTTCCTAAATGAATTAATATTAGAAAAATATTGAAAACAGTGTTCTTCATAGCATTGAAATTCACTATCTTTTTGAAGCGAATGATAAATTTTTAAATGAAACATTAATGTTTTTACATTAAGATAATTTTCATTACACAAAAAGCACCTCATAATAAATAAAACTATTAATCTATCTAATAAGACTGTAATCTAATAATTATTTTATCTGATAAAACTACAATATTATGTGTGGAAATTAAATAAACTGTATTATGATAATTATTTAATGAATCTGAAATTTAATTAAGTTTTAGAGTTAAGATACTTTAAAATAATTATATCTACGCAATTTAAAATAACTTACGTTCCACTTTTTGTCACAGTATAATATGATGCTTAAGTTCTTGATTCACTTATGGTTAAATTTTGTTGACAATTAATCTACAATATAAAAGAATGTCACCATCTCTATACTGACATTAGTTCAAAATTTAATATAAACTTATAAATATTAAAATTCACTTACCTCAAAAATTTCTGAAATATACTTTGGTATAATTTCCGTAATATACAACCAGTTAAAGTTAGGTTTATGTAGTTCGTTAATTATATTTAAATTTTTACACTAATATAAGTTATTGTCGAACCGCATTTATTTGTTTCTAACTCGCAAATGAATGTAAATAGAAAAAGAGCGTCAGAAATAAATAAAATTATTTAATTAATAACAAAAACTATCAAAATACCTGAAAAATTATTACTTTAACAAATAATAATGCTAAAATAATTATTCATTATTATGATGATAACTATGAAATCAAATTAATAGTTCCAAATTAAGTTAACAATAAGAATTACTGTAATAATAACGAATGTTATTATTTTAATTACCAAGAATCGTATACCAATTATTTATTCTCTTGGCTGATTTTGTAGTATTCTATTTTAAAAACTGATTATCAAATTAAAAGTAAAATTTATTAAAAAAATAATCAAAAATTTTTAATAATCGAACTAACAGTAGGTTATTACTTTGAGAAATTTTACTATCAAAACAATAATTAACTATTATTTTAAAAATTTACTTTGTTGAAGTAATAATACAAATTTTTTTGTAATAAAAAATTTAAAAATACTTGTTATTATTTTTATAAGAGTTACAAATTATAAATTTTATAGTTATTTTGTAATTTTAACAACTAAAAATTGTAAGTTTCCTAACTTTTGTTATCAAAATAATAATAGAAACATTTTTATGGTTGTTTTTGCATAACAATAAATTTTATTATTGATTTAATAACAATTTTTTTTCTTTAGACAATAATACTATTTATTTAATAAGCTGTATTATTACAGATTTCAAAACCCCTATTTAATAACTGTGTTATTATAAAAATTGCTAAATTTTTTTGAGTGCAAAGGCTAACAGGGTTCACCATTCACCACGATAAAGCAGGCTTGGGAGTAGGGAAGAGATGCTATAGCAACCTGCATTGTATGAGCGCATATGCATATATATATATATTTATATATGCATATATATATATATATATATATATATATATATATATATATATATATATATATATATATATATATAACTACATATTTATAAATAATAAAGCATCGGCTTCCATTTTAGGACTTACAATTGTTTACTTTTGTATCCTCTTTATATGGGTTCGTTAGCAAAACTAACAACGAGCATAAATTCGATCATGATCGAACAAATAATACTCGAAATCGAACTGCCAAATAAGGGAAATTCTCAGTGGTGTGTGTTTATTGCTTTGGTGTTCGTTTTCATTTTGTAAGTTATCGAATTCAAAAATACCGATTGTTCGATATCGTCGTTTGATTATTCGATATCGAGTTCCCAAATAAGGGCCCAGTTTTAATTGTCAAATTTTTTCTGTGCTGTATTGAAGACTTATGCACAAAATCGTTTGTCCTTTGTTTTAATTCGAGGGCTTCCACTGTTTTGCCACTTTTGGTTTAGTTGATTGTCTTCAGGTTATCTCGTATTGCTGTGTAAGGAAAATAGCTACGGAGGTGATTACAAATGTCGACTCAATTGACACAAATAAGCATGGTGTGTAAGCCCATCCAAAATAGACATCATCTGCTTTGATAAATACGATACTTACACATGCTTAGGATATTAGGTCTCATACGATTTCACCAGAAATCGATACGATCCACTGTTGGAGTGCAGCACTAGGATCGTTCTCTATTTTGCTTTGGCATACGGTAGATTGTTGAATGGGAATTAGGAAAGAGTTGGAAGTGCTTCGTATACATAAAACAGATAGTAGAGGCAAATAAAACAAGAAAACGCGTACCAGAACATGTGTCTGGAATAAACTAGTTAGAATGTCTTCGGACTGGATACTAGACAGAATTCAACACGCTAAGAAGAAGCTGGCAAATCTTAGCTAGCTTCCACCCTTAGTATTAGATTAGAAACTTCTTTGATAAGCTCAATGTAATAATAATCGTTCGGCTCTCTGATTAGAGTAGGGTTGGATTGCCATTCATCTCGCAACATATTTTACTGCTGCTGCCCTGCCTTAAGGTACACGCTTAAGGTATATGCCTTAACGATTTTACACACAGTAGATTTCCTCTTGAATAGGGAAAACGGCTGTCGGTATGTTAGTTCGGTATCTGTCGTACCACTAGTACATCATACCGACCTAAGTGTGCAGTGGCATAGTAACAAACGGCGCTTCGACGTTTCTCTGCTTTCAGCCAATTGACGTCGATAACAATTAGCGAGCTAACGATCCATATTATAGAGGCTTCATTCCACCATATATTCTATAAGAACTAACACTATACACACAATGTACAACATGTATAATAATTACCTTTTCGTTTGTGTAAACTTTCACTGTCATGCTCTGTTATTGTATTGGGGTCGTAATTTAGTCCCGCCTTTCGCGCCTTATCTGAAAAATTAAGTTCTTTTTGTAACGGTAAAGATTAATCATTTTATAAGTATTCTATAATTAAAATTCTATTAAGTAGTCTAATTAAGAAATTTACCTTTATGTCGATTATCGTACGTTTCAAATAAATTAACAGAATTTCGTGGTATTCCTTCGATATAATAAGAAAAAAACGAAGAAGAACAAAATGATAAATTACAATATTTTCACCTTCGAACCTTCTCAACGTGCGTGGTTGGTTATATACTTACGATATAGTTTTATTGTACCATCGGTGTCGCCCAACGAGTTTTTTGCAACACACTTGTACGATCCAAAATCAGAGGCTGTGACCGATTTTATACTTAATTTCATTACAACTTTGTACGCATTGTCGGTTAGAATCGGTTCGAATTTTCCACCTAGACGATTACAATTAAACAAATTAAATGTAGATTGTAGATTGTGTACATTTGATACACGTTTATATAATTAATTTAATTTCGAGACTAACCTTGCGGAACGATTTCACCTTTTTCTCTAGTCCAATAATTTATTGATTTAGGATATGCTTCCGATTGACATTCCAACGTAATACGTTGCCCTTCAACCGCACCGACTAATTGATTTTGTACCCATATCATTGGTGGAACTACAAATATATCATGGGAGGATAAATTTGAGTGGTTAAGATTATTAATGGTTGATAATTTGATTCGTTAATTGATGGAATCGAAATTAAATAAATGGCGTAAATATCGGTAATATTAATGTCAATGCTCTGCTAGGCCTAAAAGCCAGTGTCTCATCATATGTCTGATTAGTGAAAGTGTGTTCCCTTCGAGCTTACCTTGCTCTTTTATGGTTTTATTCATTGGATACGAAGAGGCTCGCTTTGGAAAAGATGAGCTTATGTCGAAGAGAACACATTTTTGGATTTAATTATGTTGACCGCCCAAGGACATCCATAACAGATGTTTAAGATTCTGACCAAGCAATGACCCTTAACGTTCATATTGCTGATGTTCCTCAGGTCGTTGAGAATGCAAGCTCTGAAAAATTTCATTCGGCGTTGAACTAGATTGAGAACGGTGCAGATGCAGAGCAAATGCAGTATGAAGTTTTCTGCTACTGTTCACCAATCCAGTCTACGAGCAATGAGACAGTGTCTAGCTATATCTAGTAAGATTAGTCTTTATCATATTCAGTTAGAATTCTCTATGAGAGATTTTAAATTTATTAACACATGGCATTTTTTTGGTACATAGTGCATCGGGCTTAACACTCTCCGTAAACTATTGAAAAGTATGGGTCTACTTAAGATTTGTATAATCTCTTACATATCCACCCATTGAAATCCTTTAGTACAGTTTTACATGAGGATGGCATTTATGGCTGGAGGTACTGGCTTCGAATCTCGATAGAGGCAGGGTACAAAAAGGGATTTTTCACCATGGATCATTTGGGCGGTGCGATCGGTGGTGTGAATGAATACATCTGGATCCCCTGTTGAGTTTAGAATCCATGGGCCGTCCCCAACAAAAAAAAATCATCAAATAGATTTGAGCTTTATGACTTATAAAGGAGGAAAAGGAAGTTAATGAAAAAGAACCTCCATAGTACTTGAGTGGAGGATTTAATTCTGAAAAAGTAACTACTGAGATGTAGAGCACTATACGATGGGACGACGTTGATAGTATGACTATCAAACTGACGAAGCATTTGCTTCCTAAAGAAAGAGCCAGTTAGGTTTTTAGTGGGTTAATCTTAAGTCCAGAGCAAATTGGCTAGGACGGATTGAAAGGGATGCAAGCACACTTTGCATCTCAATCAATCTGTCCGTTTATAACCACATTATATATCTAAGAAGAATAAACGACCTTGTCGTGCGGTACTTCTTATAACTGTGCGGGTGAAGGACTGGGTTTGCATATTTCCTCAATCAAGTCAACTTAAACTTTGAAAGTGCCTGAATTATCGACGTTGGCCGCACATATTTAAAAAAAAATCTAATTAGGACATATGAAAGATTACAAAGCTGTTTCAATCAATTTGCCCTAACTTTTTGCATGATGAGACGTTGATAACGTTACTCAGGCGCTCTAAATTTTAAATTGTCTACCTCTTCGTCTACCGAAAGGCCGTTGTCCTTTGATTTCATGCACGATAACAGGAATTTGCATTAAAGTCCTCACCTCGTGATTGAAAGTAGCTCGGATGTGCCATTTTGGACCATATATCACAAGATACTTCTATCGAATGTTAGGAGCCATCTTTCGTACTCATCCGTCAAGGTCCAACTCTCACATCCATACACGACAACGTGTCTGATCCATACTCTGAACAGTTTCAGCTTATCTGTATTTGCAAGATATTTTGCCAGCAGCACTTTGATATCCTCTCCCACACTATTATCGAGAGTAATGAGAGAACCAAGATACTTGAATCTCATCACTGCTTCAAACGTGTGGTTACCACAACTGAAATTAATTGCGTCTTGGTCTCTAAAACCAGAGATCAGATATTTGGATTTGGACCCGTTGATTTTGAGATCAACGGAAGCTGAAAACTGTTTCAGTGGATCAAGTATATCTCTCACTCCGTTGCCATTAAATCCAATCACACAGATGTCATCTGCATATATATGCAAAAAGTTGATTGAATTGTCGGAATAAGATTTTGAGGTGCTTCACTTCTACGAAGGATGTATTCCAACATGAGAATAAAAAATATCGGGAACAGCGAACACCAGAAGTAGTTTCAAAAATTCTCGATAGCCTGTTCTTATGACTGAGTTACTATCATTTTATACAGATGTACATATTTGTTTGGAATTCCTAAATATTCAAGAGCATTCACCATAGTCCCATTCGATTGATCGAGTCATAAGTTTGCTTGAAATACCTGGTGTACATCGCGAGATGTTTCGTAGTACTTATATAGAATCATCCGTAGCGAAAAGCTTTGATCAGTGGCTGATCGATTTGGACGAATCCTGTTTGGTCGTCACCGATAATTTCCTCCGCCAGTGGAGTAATTCTTCCCAAGATAATGTATGACAGTAACTTGCATGCTGTGCAAAGGAGAGCTATACCACGATAATTCTCGCACTTCAAGGCGGTATTGTTTTTGTTTGTTGGCATTTTTAACATTTGTTCCCCGAACCGAATCCGTGAGATGTGAGCCGTGCAAACCGGATTTAGACACCTCCTCCGACAAGTTCTGGATATTGTTGTGGTATTCTATGGATTTCTTGTTTCGTTCCTAATATTGACGAAACATGAACTTACAATCTGCCACTATCTACAATCCGCCAGAAATAAATAAAAATTAAACCAACTCCACCAGTTCATTAGTTGGGAGTATAACAAACATAGATCCAGGGTATGTTAGTTATACTCCCTAGCCAGGGTACAGTTAAGTTAATATGCTTTGCGGGACATCAGCAGGAATATAATAGGGGGCTGTTGCAGTTTATCCCAATCGAGTCTCCAGTACAGTATTTAGATCTGGAATCTATAGTGATTGTTTGTAATTGTGGTAGATTGAACCAAGTCTAATTAAAAGTTCCCGATCCGTTACGCTATCGTTTTTAATTATTAATTTAATTTAAAACTAAAAATAATCATAATTTGGTTTATTTACAATGTACAATAAGCATAATCCTTTTACTAACTGTTGGTGGTACACCGTTCGATGCTATACATAAGTAAGCACCCATGTGTAATCGATTGACACGTGAAATGGTGAGCGAGGTGCCCTCAACACTAACAACTGAAATGAAAAATAAGAAGAAGATACATCATGAATATGTATATAATAATTTATGTTATTAAGAGGGGAGAAGGGTTTGTTCGCCACAATAACAATTTAACACCCTGCGGGTTGTAAGTACATTTCGGCAAGTGTACAAACATATGTATTGTTATTGGCGGCAATTCGTTAAATATTGATCTTTTCGTGTCATAACTCACCGACCTGTGTTGTACAATAGTATAATAGTGTGCGGTTAGCTGGTTAAATTGAGGAACGGGCGTGTGGGTGGTAATTTAAAAAATAAAACAATTAAAAAAAACATAACAGAATCAGATACGGTATGACATTATGTATACAGCCGTGTGTACACTTTATCGTTGTTAAATATTTATGTTTTGCGTTTTTTATTTCATATAAACAATTCCCTTGGCGGTCGATTAACGCTGGATAGTATAACGGCCGTCCCTGTATGGCGCACTCGTTAATTGAATTTAATTAAACGTACGATTTGATTTGGGTGTGATTGGTCGCGATTACATCAAACAGATTTGTATGTATAGACGCGAGTATGTGATCGAATATTTTCGGTTCCCGCAATATTTTTTAAAAATGTAATTTAAATTCCACCAACCAAACGATAAATAGTTGTTTATAGTTCGAATGATTTATTGTAAATCACGAAGTCGCGCACAAGTAATAAAAACGTTTTCCCTCCCGTCAAATTTTTAAATGTTTTCCATATTCATTCGTTGCGGTACAACAACATTATGAATGGCGTAAGCAAAACAAAAGAAAAATTCGTGGATCTGAACGGGGGAAGGGATGAGCCGTGAGCTTTTTTTTTATTGATATATTATAACGAAAAAACGTGAAAGTTTAATTATTTATGTCTTTATTAAAGCTTCGATGTTGAAGGATTTCGGTTCGAATATTATTGATGGTGTCAAGTCATGATAGAACACATTCAGGTAGGTTGTTATGATTGTGTAACTGTCGATTTGGGAAGAGAGGGAGAGAGAAGACTCCCACCTGACGTCACTTTTTTGAGATGATTACACGAGATTGGAAAGAGTTAAATAGTTACTTCATGAAATACTTATTAATGTTAACAGAAGACCAACAGAACTATAGGCATCATTCAAGATACTGTACATTAGAACCACAATTTGTTATATTTAAATGTCACTTGACCAAAAACAGAACATGCTCTGGATGGCATAACCAGATGGCTGGTCTCAGTCGAGAAGCTTTTAGGAACGTTTACGACCTTTAATGGTCTTCGTTGATTTTTGAGCCGTATGGGTCTTCGAATATTAGAATTCATCTCACGTATACTTATCTGTTCAGATTCGATCCTCACTTTCATACATAGACAATGGGTTTGAATAATACTCTGTACAATAATTTGCTTTTACTGATTTGCAAGATAATTAGATATCTGAAGTGTTTGTAGAAGATTTATTTTCACCGTCACTCAAGCTCGATTGGCCTATTGTGACGTCGATTCCCAGTCGTACACTTTCTGTCCCGAAATCTATTTATTCTTCTAATGAAGTTCAAGATATTTGAAATCTTCAAGGTCATCAGTTTATCATCAAATATAAATTGTGATCAAAAGCAGGAGGATGAAGAACAGGAACACAAGAAGTGCTCAACAATTTCTTTTTCGCCTTCCTCACACACTGTACGCAGTTTGCGATGTTCCTATAAGTTTTATTCGAAATATGTGATTATTCAGAGAACAATATCTCGTGAGAATACTCAGAAAGATCCTCAAGTCTATCATAATTCAAGAAGGACTGGGATTTTTGTTGATTTATTGCTCCGAAGAAGAGTTTGGATGGTAGACTAGAGATGAGGATGTTCCATCTCTTCTGGTGCAGATCACCAAAGTGATAGTCGATATCTCTCATAGATGATACAAAGATTTGTCACTTTATTCTCAACGGAGCTTAATACTGTTCGAAAAGAATAATTAAATTCACTTAATCGAATTACACAGATACGTATGATACATGAGAATTGTGAATCAGTTTCAGAGAAGCTCCAGGGTTGGCAAATAATTGCTTCTATCCTCTAATGTCAACGACTTATACGAACAAGTAGGCTCACAAATAAGCTAAAAAGGCCAGAGTTGATTCTAGTGGACATATTAAGGTCAAAACCTAAACCTAAGTATTTAAGTCTAGTTTGTTGCGGAATAATAACGCCGTTTAAATTCACCATCGCACAGTAGCTTTTCTTCAGATAAATTGATTTATGTAGAAAAGTAAATTCCATATTCAAAACTGCCAAATTCAGAACTTTTGTCAGTGTTAGAACTCTGGCCTTTTGTCTGTGTCAGTCTTTTACCTTTTTTGCCTTTCTTCTATTTCAGCCATTTTCCATTGTCAGTCTAACGTCTATGGAGCCTTTAGACCCTGTTGGCCTTTATCAATCGGCCAATTATCATAGTTCTGTTAACTAACGTCATTAAACACCATGAAACGTTTCAATGGCGCTAGTTAAGTGTATTTCCGGAAAATTAGCAGACTTCAATAGCTGCATGTCATGTGATGGAAAATACTTTCTATCTATAAAGTAAGTTTTTAGAATAATAGATAATAATCCATAATCTGATGAAATGCTGGATGTGCATGAAATTCGTGCATGGTCTTTAAAGAGGTTCTTTCCAAAGAGGGTTTGAAACTAATTCTAATATATTGATTTAATTAGTCTACTTTTCTGAAGATGAGCAGTGCCGTAGATACGTCTTGAGAAAGGGAGGGGTTCAAATAGCACACAAAATTAAATATATTTTATATCAATTATTTATTTCTTATATATTTGTAATTTATAATATTTAATAATATTGCATATAAGATTTCAAATTAAAATAAAAAAAACATAACGCTTCAGTTCGAAAATAATTACAAAATAAAATTTCTATTTTTTAACGCAAATCTAGAAACAACTTCCTCTGCGTTTAAACTAATATTTCGATGTACACTCATGAGAGCCAAACCTGTCAAACGGTCTTCGCCTGTTGCATTTCCAATCCAAGTTTTAAGCCGTCTTAAAGTAGAAAACATCTCTCGCGGGTGGCCGTAGAACAGGGAAGAGTGATTAGAATTTTAAGCAGTCTTTCAATGGAAGGAAAAATTATACCGTCACAAGCTAATATGCTTTCAATCGCCGAATTTGGTTTATTTTCTTCTGCTACTTGATTCCACTTATACTGCCATAATTCAAATTCAGGTTTAAACTTCTGAAATTCTTCATCATATATGTCACAATTTTTTTCAAATATTTCTGGGTTAACATCTTTATTTTTATTTGGGATAATTAGTTGTAGTTGGGCAATCAATTTGTTATGTGGTGAGAAACGATCCTTTAACTCAATTAAAAAATGATCAAGAAATGGTATAAATAAATTTCGTCGATAGTATTCGTTTGCACTACTTGATGGAACATTTGGACGATGTGATTGTCTTCCCACTACTCTAGGGATTTTTAATTCACTTCCAACATCTTCTAACATACGTTCTGCTAAATAATATATGTCATTGAATGAATTTTCACTGCTATCACGCATTTTTTGTAACAACCCAACAACTAAATCAACATGCTCACAACACTAAATCCACATTTATTTTTTGGAGACTTTTGCATAGATTTGATGTATAAGAAAACACCTTATTTAAGGTTAACAGCGCAACAACAAATTCGGCACTAGTCAATGCAAACAAATACTGATATGCTTGGTCGGAGGTTTCTTTGGTTCCACATTCTTTTAGTTCATTTAGAGCCTCAATTATTGAACAATATAACTCGACAAAACGGGATACTGAGTCATGCTTTTCTGACCATATTGTCTCACATAAACCAAGTATTGATTTATGAGATAGGTTTGGATTGCTTTTGGTTATTTTTTCTAAAATACTGTGTCTTTGTGAAAATATTCGGAAGTAGTTAATCACAGATTTTACAACACCAATACAATTTCTAATAACAGCCAGCTCACAAGAGCGCCCAATTACTAAATTCAAAACGTGAGCACTGCAATGCACAAATTGTGCTTTGGGATATTTTTCAGATATAAGCGCGCGTACTCCTTTGCACTTTCCACTCATTACAGCAGCACCATCGTACCCCTGACCAACCATGAAATTTAAATTAATTCCCATTTTAGTCAATGTGGAAAGCAGGGTTTTAGTCAAACCTAAGGCAGACACGTCAGATACAGCTATAAAACATAAAAAATCCTCTCGAATAAGACTTTCTTTACTATCGAAATATCGAACACAAATTGCCAACTGCTCTGTCCTGGAAATATCTTGCGTCTCGTCAGCCAACAATGAAAAATAGTTGGCCTCATTTATTCGTGAAACAATTATATTCTGTATTAAATCTCCGCAAATTTCTATTAGCTCATTTTGTATGGTGGGACTTGTATACATACTTTTGGTGCCTGCTGATTTTGAACCCCCCAACACCCTCCCCCCCCCCCTTATATACGGCCTTGAAGATGAGTGTCAACCAAGTGCCAGGAAACAGACTAAAAGGCAGAGGGTAAAATTACTCCTGTGATAAATTGAGACACTTTTCCATGGGATGAGAGAATTTAAGGTCCTTAATGGGGATGAGCCGTGTGTTCTGAAGCTACATTCAAACTATAAGATACATTCAAACTCTCTATAAGAATTTATAACTATAAATGAGGTTCAAAAAAAAAATAAAGAGGGTTCGGAAAAAAACTACGGGCCACCATCCCATCTGGAATGTTGAGAATTCAATTCTCAAAAATAAATTTGCAGTATTCAATAACAGTAAAACTCAAGCATACCTTCTTCATTCAAGAACCGTAGATTCGAACGAGATTAAAATCAGAGGACGCAATCAACGGAGCTCAGGTGCTGTGCAGGTATATGATATTTACATGAGAGCAAAAATTGCTATAATGACCTCACAGCAGCTATAGTTATTGAAATAAAGGAAGGCATGAAATTCTAGTGGTCTTTTCTTCTGCCCATATGATAGGTTTCGTCCTTCTACTCAATATTTTATTAAACCTATATAGTAGGCAAACTGTTATGATATTCAAACCATTGTTAGATGAAATGAAAACTCACATCATATATTTGCTTTCGAAGCTTGGATACATATCATCTTTTCGCTTTATTTCCTTCCTTGAATATTTGGATCTAAGCTAGTCATTTTAAATGTGAAAAATAATCCAGCTTTCCTGATATTTTTAAGGAATGATGTAATTCCTTATACGTCCTTTTTCTCTTAGTGGAAACGAGCCTGAAATGTATAGTTAAGGATCTTCCATTTTCAGCAATGAAAAGAGCAACTGACGAGAAGGCCAATCCTTTTAGAATACTCTAAGGAACTATGACACCTTTATAGATGACCGAGTTGAGAAGGCTGAGTCCGTAGTGGAATGGTATCGAAATGGAGATCTTTCTGTGAGGAAAAAATAATTAAAACATGTTTCCCGTTTGAAACCTGCCTGAAATATTCTAAAACACACTTCCAACCAACTGGGTCAACGGTTCAAAACCCACGTACTACACATACATACTTGCAAATTAAAAACATCCTAATTGTGGTTTTAGTCACCACCGTGAACCAGAGACTCCCGGAATGACAGAGCAAGGACACTACTTTCTTTCACTACTTACTTCAACGATGGTGGAGATTTATTATTTCTTAAAGGCTAAATATCACAGCGTCACGGCAATCGATATACTTAAGAAAGTTCCCTGTAGATATATTTGGGTCACTATCTAGAAAATTTGATGACTCATATAAATAAGAAAAAGAAAATTAATTTTCCCAATAGTGAGGATTAAAAAACAGAAAATGGAAATCATTTCACAAATCAACTGTCATATTTCGGTGAATCTGACAACCAAGACGGTGACTAAAAATAGAATTCAATGGAACTTTGGTTCATTCTCAAAATAGAAAATACCACGAACCAGTTCATAAAGTCGTTAAGATTGAAAAATCACTGAGCAATGGGAAGCCTGTCTTGGGAGTCTTTTTATGGAAATTCGTGGTGCGATTGGCAATGTGTCCTTCAGTACTATGATCACCGCAGCTGAATAACATAACATGGAATCTATAATTTCAAAGTGTTTTAACACCAGCTTAAGTCAAAAGGAAACATAGGTGTCATGATCTACCGTAGTAAAACTGAACTGATTCATTTCTCTCTTCACAATTCCAAAACTATAAGTGGGGTCTGAAAAAACCTCTGAACCACCTGAAAAAACTGTATGTCTGGATATTGTGGAAGTTAATGTACCACACTTACTACAGTTTGAACTGGACCGATTGAGTGCATTTTCTATGTAGAGACGGAACAACCTCATCTCATGTTGTTAGTGGATAAATTTTGGAGAAAATTTCAAATCAAATAATGTATAATCACTACGTGATATCCAATTGCTTTCATTAAAAAAAAGACATTCGTTATCTTTCATAGGATGCCTTAATCATATTATTAAATGAACTTGTTGGGTTTTTCTATAGCAGATGCTGTCATGTCACGAAGATCTCCTTGTATAAATTAAGTGCTCAGTATTTTTCAAAGTACAATATAACCGTTATTACTCAAATGAATACAGTGGTCGAAATGAAATAGCTTACAAAAGCTTTCAAAGAGTGCAAGAAGTTCGATACAAGTCTAAATTGTAGCTTTTAACATGAAAAAGACTAGACCTTTCTTCTCTGTGGCAATTAAGAAAGAATTCGATCACATCATCTTTAATATGGAATTAATTGTTTGACTTATAGCAAATAAATATTTTGGTAACCATTTTGTGCATTATTTCTGACAACCAAGTGTCCCTAAAACAATAAAATATGTATTTTTAAAAAATTTAATATTTTGTTTCCATTGCAATTTGAGCATGAAAAAGACGGGTATAATATTTTTTTTTCGATTTGTGTCTCAAAACAAACGCACCCGCCACTGGCAAATTTGTTTTTTGTTTAACCAAAAATCTTTTAAAAATTACAATTAAACCAAAGCAAGCAATCTGGTACTTCTTTGTACGATGCATAAAAATTGTAACAAAATGGCAAAAACAAAAGTTGCGATATGCCAATTCGAATCGTATGAATATAAAGAGACGAGCACCAACACAATAGCGTAGATATATAGTGGCTATAAAAGTGATAGTGGTTATAATGTAGTTTTTTTTTTAAATTTGAACGAAATCGTTTTTTTTTCTTCATTTGTTTGAAGTTAACAAGACGATGCTACGAAATATATGTACAACATAAGATATAAGTCAACTAAAATATTAAAATACAAATATTATAAGTAAGACAAGAAAACAATAAAACGAAATATGAATTTTCTATATTTGAGCAACATTTTTATTTTTAAACGAAAAAAAAAAGAAAATTCGTGGGAAAATTTACATATGCAACCGTTTTTTTTCTTCATATATTTTGGAAGTTAGAAAATTTTTCATTTGTTAAACATATTTCAATTGTTATGTGTTTTTTTTTATTTTGAAGAATAGGAATGTGTACAAGTGTATGTATGTATGTAAGAAGATTATGTTTGTTATGTTGGCTAAATTATGTATATATGTATACATATGTAGCACTTTCTAAGGATGTTGGTATACGATATTTCGTCTTTACGAAATCGAATAAATTTGTTGTGTACACGCGGTGAACACGATATTGAAAAGATTCATTTTTTGAAGTACGAGTACATTCATTCATTTATGATACGATGTGTGTTCTCTTGATATTATATGTAATTATATCGTTAATGTTTTATGGTACGTTGTTGTTGATGTATTTTGTTGCATATAACATTTTTTTGTATTTAGCTTAAGTTCTTGGGTATTCCCAAATCTATGTATACGTACAAACATATATTATGTATATACAATGAACATGTATGCTTGAACATACATACATAATATGGCGGGAATAACGAATTTTTCTATGATATCGATTTGAATTGTGTGCTAACAACGAACACGATAGTCATCATGTACAAAGTATATGGTGGTTTGAAAATAAATCGATAATTGAAAATAATTTAGAGATATTATTTTGGTATGTTATCGTACACGGAAATGGGTCACGATGAATAGATGGACGGTTTTTTCTTAAGTTTGGTATATGTTGTGGCGATCACAATCTAGTACGATGATCGCTAGGCTTTTATAGAAATTAATAATAAATATTTTGAGTAAAGGTCCAGTAATGTAGGCCGGGAGGTGAATTAAGATAAACGAGTGCTCTCGGCTCTTTTTCATTAAATCTCCACAACACGAGTCAATTTGTAGGCTACTTTGACGATGGGTTCATAAAAGAATTCTATACTCCAATGATATGTTAATTTACATCACCAATCTCTTTATCCCCATTATTATTCGAACTCGTAACCTACCAATCCAACTGACGAAGTAAATAAATGTTCTAACTAATAAAAAGTATTGATGTTTAGCTGCATAATGATAAGATCTACAACAGAAAATTATTGAAAGACCTACAAATTGGAACAATGTAAGACCTACAAATTTGATGACTTTGAATTGACAGGATAATTGTTAAAGATTTACTTTGCGACAAAATTTCTAATTTAAAATTGTAACTGAACTGAACTGATACTTCATATTTCAGAAACAAGTAGTAATGCTTCAACGAAAGACTTAAAAGTGATCCTATTAATGGTTAAAATAAACATAAATACTCTTCCAGAAGCTGTGGCGATTGAGAATATTGTCGTTATGTTGAAACAGCATAACAGGTTCAATTGTATTGAACCTGTTATCAATACACGATCATCAATTTGTTTTACTTTTGATGAACGTCCTCGAAATGTAAATAAATCTGTGAAACGCGAAATGGACTCATTGACTTGAATAGCAATTTGTGTCTGACATTTGTGATTCTAACTCTTTCTCTCAGAGGAGCATAATAGTTAAAATAGATCAAAAAGAACTAATGATAAACGAGTATTTCAATCGTTGTTAAAATAAAGGAACAGGGTATTGAGTTGTAAGGTCCACGTGATCTTTGCGTATTTTGCATATAATTTTAAACTTTTTGTTTCTACGCATGAAATTATACCAGGACACCGCAAAGACATTTTCTCTCAATCATATTATCGAATGCTGTGTATACACTCATCATATTGTATACTGAAGCTGATTGAAGATAAATGCTCAAGAAGCATCTGTCAATGCTACTGAATGTTTTAAACAAAATTAATATATCCCTTGCCTCAAGGATTGAACTAGAAG
Source organism: Tipula lateralis (assembly GCA_963932295.1). Classification (NCBI taxonomy): domain Eukaryota; kingdom Metazoa; phylum Arthropoda; class Insecta; order Diptera; family Tipulidae; genus Tipula; species Tipula lateralis. The sequence goes on from OZ010736.1 coordinate 96,250,635, forward strand.
GCCTTAAAAGAAGTTATATTTTATTTTCTCTAATTGGTGACCCTACAATTAGAAAATTAGGAACACAATAAATACAAATTGTAAACTATACAAATTAAAAATACCACTAATTAGGTACTAAATGTGTTGGAGTTATCCGTTTAGAAAATGATATAGAACTGGGGAAACAGGTCAGAAAACGTCTGAATAAAATCATTAAAGCCGGAAAGATTGCAGAATGGGACTTGCACAAAATATGTCAGAAACAGGCCAAAACATGTATCCGCAGCGAAAAGATATCAAAATGGATTGTAAGGAAGTGAACAGTCCTGAGTTTAACTATTATACCTAATTTGATTTCTTATTCCCAACCAATTTATTCTGCTTATGACGTGGCATTGGAAGTTCCAGCAAGAAGTTCAAATCTAAAAATTTAATGAAATAAAAACTTCTTAATAAATTACCAAAATTACTTTTTCTTTGAAAGTACAACCTCCTGGTTATTTATGGAAAATGATTTCATTCGAATGATGAAATCATTTTCCATAAATAACTAGGAGGATCGGTCCATTCGATCGGTCCAACCGCAGCACATTTTGAATTATGTGTGGATCTATTTCGGCAATGGTCGCTTCAAATGCTCTTTGTTCGTCCGTTTAACACTTGTCTTTCACGGTATCCCACAAATAAAAAACCAAATTCGTCACAGCTCCTTGTCGACCAATTCACGTAACCATTTCGACTGGTAATGGGGCGATCGAATTTTTGACAGTTTCACTATTGTAATGCTCGATATGTGACATGGCATACCATCTTGTTGGAACCAACGATCGTTCAAACAAATATCTTCAAGATATGGCCACATAAAATAAACAGGCAATTGATGTATTGGCTTTTCCACATATCCTTGTGGATTTGGTTAGAGAGTTTGTCATCACGCCGCGGTCTCGAGTTCGATTCCCGTCGTTGACCAAAAATAAACATGCAACCGAGTAAAATAAAAATGCGATTGAGTGAAAAAACATTCGTTGGGCTGACCACCTACAATGTGCACCATTCGTTAAAATGGTACATAAGGTCTCAGTTGAGGCGTGGTAAGGGCCGTTTACGGCCTCTAAGCCATATATTATTTTTGTTTGGTTACGAACCTACCGATATGGAAATGGGTGATATTTGAGCAAAATCCCCATCAATTTTGAGTTTGGACCAAATGAACTTTATAGGGCCACAAACCAAGATCTTTCTGTAAAAAATCGTTCTCGGCACATTTTCAGCCAATTTTCGGCAGAACGAACACGATGAGCATGGGTACACGTTGGATTGTCGTCTAGGAAGTCCGTATCATGCACATTATGCCCAAACTACTTCATACTGTTTGGTGTAAGTCCTGTGTTTTGACCAAATTTTGTACGACAATTGTCTTTGTTGTGGAAGTAAATTTCCAATATTTCTTACTTTTCTTAAAGCTTTAGTGGCTCATTTCGTCATTTAGAAATAATATACTTCTGTCAAGAATAGGGCTGCCAGAGAAGCTATTGTCCCGCGCTAAAGAAGCTATTGTCCCGCTTTACAATTTTTTCTCTCAAAAAATATATTTTTTTTAATTTTTGGAATAACCATTCCAGTATAAAAATATAATATTACTAGTTCTATAAGCATTTTGTTACGTTATAGTATTATTTCATTTGTTTTTCGGAATATCAACTCCATTATATTGGTAGTTCTATGATGATTTTGTGTTGTTCGTTTGTTATTTTTGCCATTTTCAACATAAAATATATCAAAAATTAAAAAACAGTAAATTCTTAATATTAATAGCTTTATATATTCGTAGTGTAATAATTATTTAGTTAAAAACAGTGCAAGCAGCTGATTTTGGCATTAGTATTTAAGTGAAAAGTGAATATAAAATAAAAATCTAAAATAATTACCTACTCATGTAAAATAAGATTTTACAAAAACAGTTAATTGTTCAACGTCAATGCAGTTTTGACAAACTCAAATCTAAAATCTTTAATTGTTTTTACTGTAAAATTGTTTTTATAACAATTCGTTTATCGTCGAATTTCTAATTTATTATACTTTCTTTTTTCATTTATTTAAATTAAATGTTTCTCAATTGATAATTTATTGTTTTATTACGATTTGGTAATTGTAATTTAGTAAAGTACGCTTAGAGGAGTAAAGTTCTAAATTCGCTAATGTTATGCAAAATGCAAGCCAACTACATAGTTGATTTTTGAAGGTATGTAAAAAGTAATTTAATATTATGACTACAAGTATCAAAAGTTTAGAAACTTTTTTTTGATACCTAAGCCTAACTCTGTACAACGAAATGCGCCGCCGTCTACAGTTACCAGCAGTAATTGTTCTGCTTCATCTTCTCTAATTTCTTCTGAAGTTAGTAATTTGAGACGGGGAAGCGTAGAAATAGAAGACAATGTAAGCAAAAAAATTTCTAACGTAGGAAGAAAACGTTTAGTAAAATTTAATATGGAATGGACAAAAACCTTTACTTGGTTAATTTTTAGCCGAAAAGAACACTCTGGGAGGTGGGTTATTTGTTCAGTCGAACTTTCGGTAGGACATGGAGGTGAACATGATATCAGAAAGCACGCAAGAAGTCAGTAACACATTCAAAACCTTCAAAACAATTCTTCGGTGAAGATGACCTCATTTCCAGTCAGTAAAAATAGCTCTGATCAAATGCGCCCAATATCAGCTGAAACGGCATTTGTTCACCACGCGGTCATGCATTCGCAATCATATGCTGCAACTGACTGTGCAGGTAAGCTGTTTCCTTTATTATTTAAAGACTCGGACTTAAATCTGGTAAAATTGTTGCTAACGTTTTAGGACCCAAATCAAAAAACATGATTTTAAACGGAGTAAATCTGGCGCAATATTTTTCTGTTAGTACCGATGCCTCGAATAATGGCAATGTGAAATCATTTCCTCTAGTTGTTATATATTTCGATAAGTCAGTTGGAACTAAAAACGGTCTGCTGGCTTTTTATGAGCTTGACAATGAGCTGTCTAAATCAATAGCTGAATCTGTTATTTCCAAAATTGAATTTAACAACCTGTCAATGGAAAATGTTACTGCTTTTTGTGCAGATAACGCTAACGTGAATTTTGGCACAAAACAAAGTGTCATGGTTGAGCTACATAAATTCAATACAAATATTATTCCAATAGGTTGTAACTGCCATATTCTCGCCAATACTTTGAAAAAAGGAATAAAGTGTTTAAAAAAAATCGAAATTGACGTCATCGTCATCAAAATATTTAACGAATTTAGTTTTTCTACGAAGAAATGTTTAAATGGGCGGGATGTGAATTGGGTGAACTTCTTCCACATGTGCCCACTAGATGGTTAAGCCTATATCCAACCATTGAACGGCTATTGAAGATTTTGATCCCGTGAAACGCTATTTTATGTCAAAATCGAATGTTTCGCCGTTAAAAAATTTTTTTTTGAAAATGAAATTACACCGGCATATTTAGGTTTCATTATGAACTTTTGCACAATATTCCAATCTTCGATTCAAGCTTTAGAAGCAAATGACGGAATGGGCGTAAAAACATTTGACATAATGCATACATTACTGCAATCATTAGAATGTCGTTATGACATTATGAGAATTTTATGGTTCCATCGCCAGACAATGCATTCTTAATTGTGACAATCGAGATGAGATCAAACGCTTTCACATTGAGGCCAAGAATGCACTTGAAACTTTGATAAATTATTTAAAATTATGGTTTGATTTTGATAATAGGGTATTTAAATATATGAAGGGATTGTCTCTGGATTTAGCAATTCCTACGTTCAGCGAATTACAGAAAGTTGTTGAAAAATTTAAAATACAAAATTTAGATCATGATGTCCTTTTTGAAGAATTGTTTCAACTTAAAAACTTTGTTGATAAAAGTGAAGTTCTTCAAAATCTTATATCCAGTGACAAAAAGTGGGCCTTGTTTTTTAATGATTTTCCGGAGTGCATAAATTTATATAAAATTGTTTGTTTTATTTTTTCTGTTCCCTATTCAAATGCGACCTCCGAACGAGTATTCAGTTTAATGAACAGGGCTTGGAGAAAGGAAAGGCAAAGCCTTTCAATAAAATCTTTAGAGGCAGAACTAATGACCAAAGAAAATTTTAAAATGACATGCCAACAATTTAGCAAATATTTACAGACAGATCTTGGAAAATTGCTTATAGAAAGGGTCGGCTCTAGTGATAAATATAATTAAGTTAAACATCTTTTATATTATTATATTATGTATATATTTTTTATACATATAGCAATAAAATCGTAAACGAGTCAAATTGACTCGCTCCGGCAATTTAGCGTTAATTATCTTGCGTTTAATGTGATTTTTTGTAATGTAACCTTTATTTAATAAATGAATTATTAAGTTAAAAACGGTATTTAAATATATGATGATTATTCATGCAGTTGTAAAACTAATTGTACTGACTGTTTTCCTTACTTAAATCAAATCTTTGTTTACTAAAATTTTCCTGTATGAATTAAGGCAAATAAAAAAGTTAGAACTCAAAATCAGGTAAATATTAATAATTAATTTTTTATTAATTTTTTTTATTTTTTTTATTTGTCCCGCCAGCTGATTTTAAAAATCTGGCAGCCCTAGTCAAAGAAGAAATGACATTAGTGTTTCAAGGGCCAAAATAACCGATATGTCAAATCTGAATCTGATATTGGGACAACCTATTTGTAATAATAGTTGCTTTCCAATCGACCAACCGCTAGTGAACCGCTAGTAATTCGTTGTGTGTCTTTGCTAATTTATCTACTCGCAACTGCTCTTGCTATTTTTCACGAGAAGCTAGAAGCAGTTACGCATAATTTCACCACTACGTGGCGAAATGTAGAACCGTTTCGATTTTTCGTTCAAAAATAATGTTTTTTATTTGTATTTAAAATAAAAATAATTTTAATTCCATCGTAGCAACAGTCTTGACTAACAAAAAAGTTTTTATAAAGATTTTTGACAATTTTTTTGCATACATATTAAAATATAGGTTATGTTTTACACATATAGGTTATGTTTTACACATATTTATCAATTTTAGCGTTCCAATCGACCATAGCAAAGCCACGCAACGAACTACTAGAGGGTACTAGCGGTTGGTCGATTGGAAAGCAACTATAAAATAAATCTATGGCTTAGAGGCCGTAAACGGCCCTTACCGCGTCTCAACTGAGACCTTATGAACCATTTTAACAATTGGTGCACATTGTAGGTGGTCAGCCCAACGAATGTTTTTACACACAATCGCGTTTTTATGTCATCCGGTTGCGTGTTAATTTTTGGTCAACGGCGGGAATCGAACTCGAGACCGCGGCGTGATGAGAAACTCTCTTAACCATTAAGCTACATCCGGCGACAAACTAGTAGTTGCTTTAAAAAAGGAACTAATATCCTAATAGTTGCTTTAAAATAATGGAAAGCAACTAATAGTTGCTTTAAAATAATGCTTTAGAGATGCACAATTCCCTATAGTCGAACAAATGTCTCCTTAAAATGCATTTTGAAAAATGTATTTATCACTGCACAGTATAAGTATGTGCAACTGCCACACGACTACAACTATCATAATTAACTACAAAAAACTATAAATCAAGGTTACAGTTGTGTACGAATGCAATTCATTTCATGTTTTATGAACAGAACACAAAAGTTTATAATCAACCACCTCGTAAATAATACATAATACCTTATATACCACCTAGCGTGTGTTTCTTTTCGATTAACAACAATGGAATTTAATATAATTTTTTTTTATTTGTTAATAACTATAATACACTATGTGTAGTATGAAGAACTAACAATAAAAACTATTAACATTAAAAATAATATTTTTTATTTTTAAATTCCTTTGTCTTTCGTTCACATTTTCTTTTTGTGATGTAAATAAATTTTCAAAGAAAAAATGTAACAGTTTTATTGTTTTGTTTTTGTGAAAAAATGTGAAAATTTCAGTTCATAATTCCAATTCTTGTTTTTTATTTTTTTTTGTGCAAAAACGAACGAGCTATGCAGTTAATAATTCAAACACGACACCAATCCTTAAATAAATAAATGTTAGTCGGGTTCTCCTTCCCCGTCTTCGAGGACTTATTTATTTTGGATTTAACAATTCGAAAAATAAATAACGAAATGACATTCAATGTGGGGAAAAACCTTCAAAATTGTTTGTTCTGCGGAAATGCAATTTTCTCTCATTTTCTTAGACATTTGTGTGTTGTTTTGTTTTTTTTTAAACATGCTGGTAGGGTAATTATGGAAATAAAAGTTATTATTCACATACATAGATGTGTTTTGCAACCTAAATAATACAATAAAAGACTCAAGGATCTCCCGGAAGGTCTCTTAATAAATCAACACCAATTTAAAATCCAACAGACCAATTTTCAAAATTTTAGAGGTTCACAACTTTCAGTTGGCCACACTGGTTTATTTGACAACCAAATAACTTATAATACTATAAGGGAAATCGTGTCAAGTTTCATAGTAAATGCCAACGACAGCATGATTTCGTTAAATATACGTTTCGGAGAAGATTTCTAGATGGCATACCAATACGTTGTAACGAGAACAATAGATGGAACGCGAAGTAATTTTTTATTGAAATGACATAATTTAAAAAAAAACAAATTTTGTTTTATTTATTTTTTATTATTTATAAATATAAGCCCATTTACTTCAAAAACTTCCAATTTTGATTATAAAATTGATTTTTTTTTAGATTTTAAATTTTGGTTTCGTTAATAATTCGTTGAATATAAAAACTACAGTTAAAAAATGTAAACATTTCGTTCAACTACTACTTGTGCCATCTTTTAATCTTCTCCGGAATTATATCATGATGGCATATAATATCGACGCGATTTCTCTTATAGTTATTATAAGTTATTTATTGACAACCTATTGATTTTAGCTGATAGTTACTTTTTTTTTTAGTTTGATTTGACATTTCATTATGAATAAATTCACATCAGAGCAAACAGTTGAAATTGTTTAAAAAAGTAATGGTTCTGTTCGTCCAACTGTTCGTTCAACTGTTCGTCTATTTTATGGCTTAAATAATCATTCTTCAGAGCGGCTAAATCGAATAATAATAGATCGTTTTCGAACCACGTTTACTCTTAATGATAATGTGCATCCCGTGAGACGCCGAACAGTACGCATTGAAGAAACTGTAGTCGCTGTATAAAAAAGCTTTGAAGAAGATCCGAATCAATCAATTCGTCGCCGTTCTCAGCAATTGGGGTTGTGTCCTTTCACTTTATAGACGATTTTACGAAGGGGTCTTGGCTTAAAAGCTTTCAATATTCAACTTGTGCATGGAATTAAAGCCAAACGACCATCGTATGCGCCGCCAATTCGGCGAATGGACTCAAGCTGAAATTGATATTGATGTTGAATTTCAATTCAAAATTTTGCTCTCCGATAAAGCTCATTTTTGTTTGAATGGGTACGTTAATAAGAAGAATTGTCGCATTTGGAGTGAGGATAATCCACAATATTTTGGCGAAACAACATTACATCCACAGAAAATTTCTGTTTGGTACGCTTTAATGGGTTGGCGGAGTAATTGGTCCATATGTCTTCAAAATCGAAGATGATCAGAATGTTACTGTCAATATGGTAAGCGGTATAGGTACATGTTTGGAAATCTTGTTTTATTATGATTTATACTTGTATAACTCTTTAAAAAACACCCTTTATATGGAAAACCAGGCTAAAACAAAAACGAAAGACATCAACACCAAAGCACAAATAGACGTGTGTTGTAAGAACAATTTCAATCCATCCTGATCCAATAGAAAATCCGTATCACAAGACAACAGAGTAAAAAATTCTTTATGAATAGAACCGCTTAATATTAAATTAAAACCGAAATTGGATGGGGCAGCTTGAATAATTCTTTGATATTTTTGTTTTTGGCCCGTATACCGGACAATCTGACTCCAACGGTTTCGATTACGAGCCAGCTCTTCATACTGTTGCAAGTAGATGTTTCCCTACGCCGCGGAACCATCGTCGCCGACAGTGACCTCTTCGCCTGCCGAAAGGCGACTTTCCTTCAAAGATCGCTCTATTAATTCTTGGATATAATGAATTCTTTTTAAGGGCATCTTGATCTGATACATTATATATATATATATATATATATATATATATATATATATATATATATATATATATATATATATATATATATATATATATATATATATATATATATATTTATATGTATATATATATATATATATGTATATATATATATATATATATATATATATATATATATATATATATATATATATAAATATATTTATATATATATATATATATATATATACATATATATATATATATATATATATATATATTTATATATTTATATATATATATATATATATATATATATATATATATATATATATATATATATAATATATATATATATATATATATATGTATATATATATATATATATATATATATATATATATATATATATATATATATATATATATAACATCTCTGAAAAATTTAACCATCACTTCTTGGTAGGTTTTGTAACGTATTGACATGAATTACAGACTCCTAAATGAAATCTGTAGTAATAACCTTACGAAAAGGAACTGACTTTATAAAAGCTATATAGAGTACACAAACCGTAATGATATCCTAATCATTGCCGGAATGATATCCTAATCATTGCGATGCAAACTCACACCAAGTATGCTGAGGCAGCTGCAACATAAATCCTACAGGTATTTCCCTCCTAGAATACCTATCTGCGTCTGACCTGTAGTCATCTTGAATGAGAGGAATACCATCGTTACATTTCCTTCTCTCTAACCAGCGATAAACGTGAAAATGGAGAATTTAGAAACAAAAGAACACTGATTGGGAACTTAAAGACTCCATCTCAACCAGTCAATTCTACCTTCTGTAATGAAAATCAAAAAGTAGGAATGGAAAGGGCAACTGACGAGCTTCAAGAAGTACTAATCAGCGCCTCTGAGAAGAGATATTCTCTAAGTAAACCTAAAAAAAAAATGGGATATCATGGTAGGATCTGGGCAGATTGAGGAAGCAGACAAGAAAACTTTTCAACTAAGCCATGAAATTCGATATAATGGAAGATAAGGACTCAAAAAAAAGTACAAGAAATGTATTCGAAGTGTAGACATCGAAATGTAGAATCTTTCTGCGAGGAAGTGATAACTTTATGGTGACCGCTAAACTATAGAGAGTTTTCTGTGATAATATTAAGGCTATATCGGAACTATTAAGAACCCCGATGGAACTAATACGAGTACCAATCATCAAGCCTTAGAGTTTCTAATGAAAGCTCATTTTTAACAAAGGTTAAGAAGAATCCAATTTAGTATCGGTTTGTTCTTGAAGTTTAAAACACCAGGTTTATACGGAATATTTCCGGGCCTCCTACAGGAAGAACTGGAAATCATCCTAGACCACCTTGCACATATCTACAGAGATATTTTGGCACTGGAATACGTTCTAAGATCATGTAGAAAACTAATTGAGTGTTCATATTTAGGTTAGGTTAGGTTGTTGTGTCTGCTATCGCACACTTAGACCGGCGATCGGCCCGTTGTGATACCACTTTGTACGGCTATAGGACCGAGTTTTTTCGTAGTACCATCTGCGTATTGCATAGTTCCATGTCAGCCTACAGTACTGACATGGAAGATGGGTCGGTCCATGGATTCTAAACACGACAGAGGATCTAGATATATATTCATTTTTCACACCGATCGCACCGCAAACGATCGAAGGTGAAAAACCCATTTGAATCGGGATTCAAACCCGGTGCCTCCTTCAACTGCCGCAGCTTTAACCATTGCGCCACCTGGGCGGTGTTTTCATATTTAAGGAGGCAAAGTTCGACTTACAAGCCTTTTCCGGCTTACAATTTTTAAAGAGATTGGTTGGAAGGTACTTTAGGGATAATGCACTATTAGAAAATCCCATACATTCTAGACAAAACGCATACCAGAAAGATAAATTTGTTGAAACAGCATTCCTTGAAGTCGTTGTATGGATTGATAAATCGATGGACAGTCAGGAATCTGCCTTGAGGCGTTTCTGGAAATTGAATGTGCGTTCGATAACTCTTACTTCTGTGCAATGATTTCTGCAGCTGATAGATATGTCATGGAGACCACACTTTTCGATGGTTTAGTGGTAAGCTTAGGTCAAAGATAATAACAGCAGACTAACAAAGTGATAAAGGAACTGTGGCGTTTAGAGCAAATGTAGTACAAATTACACGCCACAATCAATAAATAAAATCGAATTTCGAGTTAGTTCTTGTAATTCACTAGTGCTGTCGCGTCACGACTGAATATATTGTTACGGACGCGGGTGAAATTGCTGATCGAAAAGAATAACTAGATGTTCGCAATTCGAAATCAGCATTAATCGCAGTATAGAGGCGAAATAATAAACAAACAGAAACTTCTACTATGACCGACAAGCGGGCAAAATGAGTATAAATACGCGAACAGAAAGCGTAGACTTTCAGTTTGAATTGGAACAGCGATAAATTAAAATCGGGAAAAAGTGAAAAAGTAACAGTGAAATAAAAATACTGTAAAAGTGAACTATGGTGGTTATTAATAAAATTTATAGTTAAAAACAAGCAAGTGATTTTTATTATTCACAATCCAGTGATCGAACCGTGAATTGGTTTGAATCCCTACTAGGAGAAAACGTATAAACATTTAGTCCGGAAGCATATGCCTGATGAGATGGATTTGAGCTTTTCGATCACACAGTCATTCAATGGTATGCGTATATTTAGCGTTTTTGGACCGACCCACCTTTTATGTCAGTATTATAGATACTATATGTCAAAAAACAATTCAAAGTACAGATGGTATACGCACAACGGGGCTTTACAGTTGAAACGTAGCATGCAATTGTCTCTCCGTTATGATATTAGATGTTAATATTGGATGGCTGGTTACATACTCAGTAGGATCGATTCTCGACTATTCCATGATACTCCAATAGTCCAATAGTTTAGGTAGTGATGCTTTAATATTTGCAAATTTGAGATACTCCCATATTTGGCTGTAGAAGTGTGTGCACACTCATTTGTAGCTTATTAGATGAGTTACATGATGTTCATTCGCTCTCTGTTGTGTTATTATCTCATCGTCTTGTTGTGGTTTCTCAAGCTGAAAGCGCATTAGTTCTAATGACCGATGGATTTTTTAGAGATTCAAAATTGTAAATAAAATAGGACAAATAAATTTTTTTTGAATATCGTGGTTATCGTATAGATGGAGCAATCTGTATCTCCAATTTTCACTGCAATTCTAAGTGTTCAATCGCCTCTGGTATATCGGAGTAGACAAGTAAATTTACATAACCACAAAGACAACAGGCCCTCCATTAAATCACACAACATCAGAGGTAAATTAACAGGATCATTATATGAAACTACTCAAATGTTTCTTTGAGTAAATTTATTATATCCTGCTCTGTGTGGTATATGGCACCGTTCGACCCACATATCAGGGTACAAACACGTTAGAAATCATGTCTCTATATCGTTGACCGTTGACTGTAAGATTCCGACCATCATCCTTTTTTGTAGATCAATAATTCCGCCAGCTAATGGTATTTGGGCAAAGGCTTGTGGATTATCTCTACACAAAATCCGACAATTCTGTTTATTAACGTATCCATTCAACCAGAGCCATCTAGATACAGAGCCGTAATAATACGACATATTTTTAGTCGAGCTGCTTTTAGAGATTGTTCATTTTACAATTTTCCATAAGACTCAGTACTTTTTTTTCAAAAAAATAATGGGTTTTACAATTTTAAGTACATAAAATGTTGAAAACACTTATATCTGAAAATCAGTTACTCAATAATTTAATAAAACATAAATTAAATTTAAGATATTGAACGCACAGTATTTATATGTGTATGTGATGTCGATCTAGAAGAAAAGTGTGTATAATTTATAGATGGCTCTGATTTAACCTAAAGTTATCTTTATTGTCAAAGAAAATTTTATTTTGAAAATCAACATTAATACAATATAATATAAATGTCAGCTCAGTTGTCAAACAAAACAGTGTTGCCAACTTAAGATTTAAGCCCATATTGGCCGTCAAACAAAACAGTGTTGCCAACTTAAAAATGTGAACCTCTAAAAACATCCTTTCTAACCACTCGACCATTGACTCTCATGACGACGTTAAATACTTTGTTTCAGTATTATGTTATATTCGTTACAGTATTATGTTAATTGTGGTATATAAACTTTTAAAGCTCGTTTTGTATTATTGCGGCTTATATATTGGGGAGTTTTGATGTATATTTATATCAAAACGTCACTCAAATAATCAAAGTTTGTTTTATTTTTTCAAAAAGTTTCCCCAACACAAACAAATGTTAACAATTACCCCATCGCATAATGTTAGTGTTTTATGTTCCGTATATCATAAGTAGATTTTATAGTGCTGCTAAACTGTCTTAAAAGTCTTAATGTTTAAAACTAATTTCGTACTTCATTTGTTAATAGTAAAATAAAAAATCAACTGTATAGCAAAAAGCTCTACCCACTAAGCTTATTGTACAGTAGCGAGTACAGTACTTATCGGCTTGCATCCGTTGAAATGTGTACTAAGTAGCTTAGTGGATTTTTATATCGGGAAACGCCACGTCGTCAGGAGTATGAGTGTACTGGGTGAGGGCAAAGCGATCCTAAATAGAGAAGCCGCAATGATTGACCCTTTAAATTTATCGAGCTTATTTATGGGGTCTAGATTTTCATACACTCCATAAGAACTAATGTAAAATTGAAGATTTTTGGCTCAACTTTAATGAATGAAAAATACTGGATACAAAAATTATTTTTATATCAAAATTTAAATCAAACATTTTCATATAACATATATGGAAATCAAATGAAAATACGAATTATTTTAATAGTTTTGATCAAAATAAAAACGTTTTGATTTATTTAATTTTTATACATGTATATGTTATAATTGGTTCTAAACGCCGTATAAAAATATATAAAACGAGATCAATGACGTATGAACTACGAAAAAAAACATATACTTCAAATATTGGATAAGAGATGGCACTTTATAACTTTAATAATATAAATCGTATTTATTGATATTTTAAAGCATATTGATAATGCGAAAATACGAAGTACACAATTAAAATACCCAAACATGTAAATGAAAGTAAATACTTCAAAAATTATTTAAATTTTTTAATTTCCTTTCAATTGTTATACTCGATACAAGAAGGCATTATAAAAGACAGCAGTTGTTAAACTCGATACAAGATGGCATCATAAAAGTCGTTACAATTTTTAACAGTGAGAATTTTTAAAACAATTTTAAGTATTTGAATTTTTTTTTTTATTAAAATAGATTTATTTAGACACAAACAGCATTTAACAACAAAACGGTTACTCTTTTGCTTCGTCCACAGATTAATTAATAATTTATTATTGTCTACGGACGGGTATAACCTATAAACATTTTGAAAAAAAAATTTTTGACAGCAAAGAAAAACAAAAATAAAAAATATTTGTTTATTTTTTCTTTGCTGTACGCTGTACAATTTTTTAGTAATAAATATGAACTGTAGGGCGATTTTATTATTTTTTTTAATGACGTCAGAACTCATTGATGTGTTAGTGAATATGGGGTATAAACTTTTTAAGTTAAATTTCGATGATTGCGGCTTCTTTATTTAGGATCGCTTTGGTGAGGGAAACACATATAAATGTATGTACATACTGGTAATAGATAAAATAATAACTAAACATTAAACTTATTTTTCATTTTTATTAAAAACTTTTGATTGTGGTATTTCCAACTTTTCAACAGATTTTTTTTTTGATTTGATTTCAACAAAACTGGAATAATAAACTGTAAGTAACTAAATAACAAAAAAAAACGGAAAATTAAAAAAAATGATTTTCACTTTAGTTAAGGTTTTCGTTATTTTATGTAAGCAAAGTAGCTATTGCTAGGTTTATACCAATCATACCTACTCCCCAACATGTAGAAGTGTGATGGGCAATTTAAAACATTAATTCAATCAGCGAGTGGGAATTCTAAAGGAAGATAATTAATCGCGTAATAATTTTAACTAACTATTTGAAAGCTTTTATAATTAATATACTATGGACTTATGTTGAAACTTCTCGTTTGCAGTTATAAATGATTGGATTGAATCTTGATAAGTTTATTTGAGGTAGATATGAGCTAGCAGCAGACAAGTAAAAATTACACACTAAGTTTTATGAAAGTTTAAACACTTCAAAATTGATGTATGAATTAGAATTCGTTTGCCCGGTCAAAACAACGGGATCTCAATAATAATGAGTGGTAAAATTTCTCTTCTGATCGCGGGGCGAGGCATAATCCTCGTAAAGATACAATTGATAGCCTTACCATCCATTTTGCCAATGTCCGTGGACTCGTGACTAATAAAAATTGCGCACATCAACATCTCGAATCACATAGACCCGACATATAAGTGCTAACGGAAACAAAAGTATCTCATAACATCTACGAGAACGAATGAGAGCATTCGAGTTGCAACGTGGAGTGTGCATATTCATTAAAGACCACATACCGTATGCTCGATATCAGAAGTACGAAATTTTCTCAAACTATTGTACTTAAAATATCCCTCCCTAATAAAATCCTTTTTTTAATTAGTTTATATAGATCTCCCAATCAAACGGATTCAGAAACTATGAATTTCTTCGAAGTTTGTCAGACAAATGTGATGGCATTCGCAATCAATTCGCTACTGCGAATTAATTATGGTTGGTGACTTTAATGCCCACCATAAAGAATGGTTGAATAACCAAAACACGAACTGTGCTGGGCGTCAGACGGAGTGGCTTGTTGTTTCGCATGACCTTACGCAGATTGTTTGTGATTCCACATTTGAATGTCAAAATTCTACAATCAGTCATATTCCGAATTTTTGTCTTTCAACAATTCCGCATTCCATGGAAGTGCGTGTCGATGCTGGAATTGGAAATTCTGACCACAACCTGATAACAGTAAAAATATCTGTCGCAACACCACCAGCCAAGGCGTCTATGGCATTTTAACGAGGCTAACAATGATGGGTTCAACATTTCCCGTGGGAGAGCCATTGTTTTTATAACAATCAAATAGACGACGCCGTTTCCAAATTTACCGAAACCGTTCTACATGAAATGAATAAATATATCCCATCATCCTTTTCCAATCCCAATCCTAATTTTAAAATCTTTTCAAAAGAAACCGCCAAAGCAGCCAGACAAAATAAATCTGCTCACAAGAAATATAAGCGCAACGAAATTTCGTTTGAAGAATATAAGGCCACACGTAACATCTGTAAAAAATCTGTGCTAAGGACGCGAAAAGAGTTGACAGCAAGAAAGCACTTCGCTTAATTCCGATTTGAGTACAATATTTGAGTGGGGAGATAAAAATTAGGACAAACTTAACGAGAAAAAACACAAATAGGCACATTCTGGCGTAAAAGAAGTCACAAAGAATACCGTTTCGTGGGTTGTAACTCAATTCGTTTCAATTTCGGGTTCCTTAATAGATGCAGATGGTTTTTTAAATCGCATCAGGTTCTTCAGATATATAAAACATTTATTAGGCCGTGTATAGAATATTGCTGTCAAGTTTGGGGTGGAGCATATGCTGGATAGAGTTCAGCGGCGTGCCATACGAATAATACGAAACTCCTGACTTACGAAAGATCTAGACAGCCTACAACACCGCAGAGATGTTGCAGAACTCTGCGTGTTCTTTAGATTAATAAACGGTAAATTTTCTGCAGAATTAAAGGAGAAAATACCACCATTTGTTACGCCAGGAGGAGTTACACGAGGAACGGTTAATGCGCATTGGTTTACGGTGAAGCTGACGAAACCTCGGACTGAAGATGCAAAGCGCGAATTTATTTATCGAACATCTAAAAATTGGATTCGTTGGCAGGTTTTCAGTTTCCGTTGGAATATAAAATGCACAAGTTTAAGGCAGCTATCAACCTTTACTTGAAGGATCGCGCGTTGGAAGCAGGAGCTCTGACAGTTACAAGGAGCTAGGTCAGTCTAAAAGTCCGCACCCCAATAAAACTAAACGTAATAAAAAACTCAACGTGCTCTTTCCAACTTAGTGTGGTATCTAATGTCATTATCAAGTACTAAGCTGTATTCATAAATGGAATCTGCTTTAATTTGTTAAAATGATCCACTAAATTATAATATTAAAACGGGATTTAAAAAGCCTTTTTCGTTCGTACCGTGTCAACAATCGGTCTTTACGCAGAGAGTGACCGATACATCGTACTTGCTGTTCTTTGATTTCGTGCATGAGATCAGAAATGTGCATTAATTTCCAGATATAGTAATTGACAAAAACTTGGTATATGCCATCAGCGTCACATTTTGGGCCACATATAACACGTATGATTCATTTCTCGAAATTTTAGAAGCTATCTGTTGTACCATCAATACATGGCAACGGATCTAATGCACACTTTGTACTGTTTCAGATTTTCCGTATTTGCAAGATATCTTGATTTCACAAGTCGACGTGGAGGGTATAACGCTTGATTGCAAACGGTAAGTTGGATCTTGATACTCATCACTCCATCCACTGATGTCAATTGCGTCTTGGCCTTTGAAACCAGAGATCAGATATTTGTTTTTACAATCGCTGATTATGAGCCCAACGAAGTTGAATACTATATCTAGTGTATCACGCATCTCTTTCACTCCGTTGCATATGCAAAAAATTCGATTTGGTATGCGACACTCTTCATCACACTATCATTTTTGGGCTTCGTTTTCACTACAAAAAAATAATCTATGGCTAAGAGACCGTAAACGGCCCTTACCGCGTCAGAACTAAGACCTGTCGAAACGTTTTAACGTATTGGTGCACATTGTAAGTGGCCAGCCCAATAAATGCTTTTAAACACAATCGCTTTTTATGGTCAACAGCGAGAATCAAACTCGAGACCGCGGCGTTATGAGAAACTTTTTTAACCATTAAGCTACAACCGGCGACTCGTTTTTATTATACCGAAAGCTTGCTGGGCGACAATGACAGCTAAGGTCAATACTTCTCAGTACCTTCACTCAGTTTTCGGCTGTTCTAACGATGTGAGATAGTGTAGTGCGATATTCGTCTTCTTATGGTTTGACACATGAAAGAGATCTTGGAGGTTGTGTGTCGAGGCTGTAATTGAGGTTTGCAAGTACTTTCTGATTGACTGAGTTGGTGCAAGTATTTTGTGAATTTTGCCATCTTGAGTACTGTGCGATTTGTATTGTGTTTCATTAGCGTGACGACTTTATCGTTCAACGCGGTTTGTCTAGTTACAGTAGATAATGTTAGTTGTTACGAATTCTTTTGAATCAATCTGTCGTTGTGTGAATATTTCCGATATATCACGTATAGTATGATACCAATAGCGTCTCCAAAACCTCACTTCACACGTCACTGTTTCGTATTACTTGAAAGTAAAAGTCGATTATCCGCATTTGGGTTCATTAATTACCATATAGTAGTTGGTTAAGAATATTGAAATTATGTATAGGCAGGTCTTGCCATGCATCTAGTCACTCAATTCAAATTAAATTACTAGGGTCCACCTAGTTAGCTATCTCCAATTCTCCACTATAAACCTCTTTTTCTTTGGTTTTTAGAACTGGATTGTTAGGTGAAAATTATCGATTTGCCAAATACTCTTCTGCAGGTCATTGAGATTTAATTACAGGGAGTTTTAACTGCATTTCTTTAATATTTGCGATTTGAGCTTATAATAATTATCTATATTTGATCTTGAAAAAGAAGTGAAGAATAAAAAGATCAGGACGTAGTCCTCGAACGATTGGAGCAACAGGAAAAGATGCAATCCAAATTTCATTTTATTTATGGGCAAAGATGAATATGGACCATTAATTAAAGGAGTTTGATTCTCAAAGTACACTCAAATAGAACAGCTGTATGAAGTGATAGATTAAAGATTTAAGCAACTCGTTTAAAAGATTATGAATTTAATATCAGTTTGAAATGGCAGAACTATAGCATTAGTAGTAGTGTCATAGTTAATAGTGTCATAGTTTGAACAAGAAAACAATGCCAAATAATAAAATCGGATCACAGCAGTATTACTGAGGTGATTCATGTACTGAACTATTGATTATAGTGTCAATACAGTTCGAGTTGGTACATTAACTCCGGTACATTTATGTGAGAACATTGCTGAACATTGAACGCTACTTTGTTTAAGATATATTCTTCTTCAATGGTAGAGCTAAATTACAATTTACTATAGTTCAACATAACTTGGTTCATTATAGCGTCACTTCAGTGAATTCGCAATGTTTGATAACTTTCCACTACGTCATATGTTTAAGTTCAAAGGTTTATTTTTAAATAATTTTGAATAATTCAAAAATCATTCATTTTTCAAACATTTTAAATCATTGATCAACTCTTCACTTCACGAATATGAAATTATAACGAATAATTCTTATACATGCGTTATGGTTTATATGTTACGTAAATTTCAGGTGGTCGTGAAATGAGTCTGCTAGCAAAAATCATTCAGTTCACATATATTGGGTAAACACACCTTTGACATTAATATCCAGGTTTTGATAAGTATAGTTAGAATATACCAGAATTTTCGATTATTACTTATTTATATATTTTAAACATCTTCTTCAAGGTAAAATTTACATATGCCAGTGGTATTTCTTTATTAACATTGCGGTTGACAAATTATGCCCTATCAAAAGACATTAGTGGTTTTAATAATAAAACGTCTTCTGTCTGAATAAACGTCGTATGCTAACAAGATGTAATGTAATTGGCCTCCCCCAGCCTCCAACATGATAAACTATCTCGGAAGATTGATTCAACCAACGCACAATACACAATTATCTCATATAGCCCAGAAAACAAATACCACTGCCATATGTAAAATGTACCTTTAAGAAGAGTTATTGTTATTTTGTTATAAGAATTATTGTTATACTTATCCAAACCCAGATCTTAAACCTTGTCAAAAGCTCGAAGCATGTGAAGTTAATTCACTTTTTATCCCAGCAAAAATAAAAATTTTCATCGTTTTCAAAAATAAAAATCCCATCCAAGTTATATTTTATTATTCGATTTGTTCGTACTTTTACTCAATTTTTTTAATTCAAGAGATATTGTAATGAGCTGAGTATATTCTGTGAAATAATTGGAAGTCTATCTGCAAAGTCTATCTCCAATGGTCCTTAAACCGATTCCTGAGGAATTCCTCGGTTGCCACTTTCAGTTCGACTAAACTTGTACAATTTAAACCACATCAGAATTGTTTCACGACAACTCCAGCTTCGTTAAGACATACGGTCTCTGTCTCCTGCCAGTCCAGGGTATTCAAAAGTGTTTTTTAGTATCTCTCTTTTCTCTAGACCCGATTTTCGAGAAGATGAACATTTTTTACGACCCTTTTTGTTATGTCGCCTATCCCAGGAAAGGATTTACCTTCCAAAGAACGTATCACATAATATAAATCGCAACACGTAGGGATCGAGAAATAAAAACTGTTTGTGATAATGTTATTTTGGATTATTCTTTGTTTGTCAATGATAGTCGACACTTGTAAGGAACATGTAGAATCCGTTAGAAATTGTAGCTGAATCAGTGATGCTGCAATCTTTCTAATAACGAGTTGTCCTATTGAGACGAAGAAAATAAACGTAAACTACAACAAAAAATATTTATTTCTAAAGCATGTTGGGTACTTGATTTTGAAGGTTATGTGTGAAAAATATTATCACTTAAATGTTCACCACAGCTTGATTTACATACGTGGATCCGATGGTCAAAATTGTTGATGATATTTTGGAATAGGGACGTTAGTATTGCATTTATCTGGGTACTGATGTTGTTTAAGGTCTAGGATGGTGGTTATCAACGTACACTTTGCTTTTCTAAAATTATCATAAAAAATTAAATAACGGCCAATTTACATTTGCGTATGGCTGTTCCATCAAGCGGGTGTTAAAAATAATCCGTTTTATGGCCAAACGGGACACAAAAGAGTCACTTTTGATGATGCAACGGTTGCACTTGATATTCACATAGATTGTCGTTCGTCAAAATTCGAAAGTTTTGCTTGTTTATCGCCCAATTCAATATGAATGAGACTCATCGCTGAAGATGATTTTTGATAAAACTTGGTCATCAACTGCACGATGCTCCAAGAGCCAATCGGTGAACACATGGTGCCAATGATGATCAATGAGCTTGATCTCTTGTATTAATTGAATTTGGTATGCTTGTAAATTAAAGTCCTTGTGCATAATTCGGAACAAACTGTTCCTTGAAATGCCAAACAAATGTTGTTGATTTTTTCGGAGTATTTCTCGCACTTTCCCTCACAATAGCGATA
Source organism: Tipula lateralis (assembly GCA_963932295.1). Lineage (NCBI taxonomy): Eukaryota > Metazoa > Arthropoda > Insecta > Diptera > Tipulidae > Tipula > Tipula lateralis. Next base: position 96,271,146 of record OZ010736.1, read on the forward strand.
ATATCTGATGTCCAAACGAATCTACAATTTATTGTACACCATGCTCTGTTTGCGAACTGGAAACTTTCTGTTATATAATAATGGAACTTGGTGATAAGTGGGAAAGCCCTATAGATCTACATAAATAAGACAGCGGTTTGAGATATTTAAACCCAATACTGAATATGAGACTTTTCTAAAGTGTTTCTCATCGAGTCTATGAAGAAGAGAAACTCATAAACCAACATGCAACACAAATTCATTTAGAATTCGTGAGAAAAATTGTGCGTAGAGAATTAGAACTTGAATGAGCAATGTTAAACTGCATGCAACTCAAATTATTAACAGCATATAATTTTACAAATATATTGATTACACAGTGTTTGTGTGGACTTCCAACAAGGATGTTTTCAGATCATTAATCAAGAGAATCAACTAGAAGACCTTGGTACTTAAGGCTGCTTACATTAAAACAGGCCACACAACAGTGTGGCCATTTTGTGGCGCTTTATCACATTTAGTGATAAAAACTATAATATAATGAAAATGTCGTAGCTTACTGCAGGTTAATCATGAATGAACAACTTCAAGTTGTATATTGAAACGAGTAAAAAAGACGATAATATATTCTATCTCGCTTTTATCAGTCAACATATTATACTGTTAGTCATACATATGTCATGTTAAAATGATTTCCAATATCATTAATTAAGTTTGATACTTTGTTTGATCGTCAAGCGGATAACACATAATCAGCAAACTATATTTTAATTTAATTTATCAAAAAGTGTGTCTTTTTAAAGTGTTAATTGTCTGTGTAAAATAAGTAAAAAAAAAAATAAATAAATATTCTTGTGAAAAAAAAAACAAAGCAAAAGTGCTTTCTAAAAGAAGAGCGTCCATAAAGGACGCCATTACAGAAATTACGAAACATGGTGGATCGAAGCAAGGGATAAAATCTGATAGAATGATTGGGAGAAAGAAAATTAAACTAAGTGACGGAATAATAAGATATAAGAAGAAAAACAGCAAGATTGACATAAAAGATATGAAAATCAAAACAGACGAAGAAATGTCGGAAGATGGTATTAATTTTCATGGATTTGACCAAAATGACAAAGATGAAACTTCATCGCAAAAAATATTGAATAACGGAAGTGTGATTGGTGATGGTGATAAAAAAGATGCGATATTTAATCAAAAAACAAATACAAACAATAATTGGGAGAGAAAAGAAGAACAAACATGGAAAATGGAGGGAAAACAAAACACATGGTGGAAAATAATAATGTAGAAGTGAAAGATAAATTCAAAAACAATAGATACATGCCTGGAGATAAAGGTCCATACACCTTGATTATAGAAAAAAAAGAAATTATGGACATAGAAGCGGCAGAAATAATCAAAAATCTAAATGTGGGAGTAATAATATCCATCAAGCAATTCGGAAAAAACAGAATAAAAATCCAAACTAGAGAATTAGAAACAGCAAATAAAATCCTAAACAGTGTAGACTTGGAAAGATTGCATCTATACAACGCTTATATACCTAATTATATGCTGGAATCAATAGGTTTTGTAAACAAAATCCCTATACATGCAAAAATAGAAGTGATAAGAGAGAACCTGAAAGCAAACGCAAGAGTAACAAACATTGAAAGACTGACAAGATGGTATAACACAACTAAAGAAGCCGAGCCGACACCGGCAATTAAAATAACATTTAGAACAACAATATTACCGGAGGAAATAGCAATATTTGAGGTGAAAAGAAGGGTGCAATATTACATACCAAAGCCATTGATTTGTAAAAAATGTCTGATATATGGGCATAGTACAAAACATTGTAGAGGGAAGGAAAGATGCAGCAACTGCACGGAGGAAAACCATAGAAGGCAAGATTGTAAAAACGAAACGAATGTTACTATTGCGGGGAAAAGCACATAACTTTTAACGCGATATGTGAAGAAAACAAAAAACAGAAAAAATTAAACCACTAATGATAACAAAAAAATCACATTTGGGGAAGCGAAAAGAATGGTACATCCAACAGAATTCATAAGAGACATGAGAGACTTCCCGGAACTATAAGGAAAACAGAGAAAAGAAGGAATCGGAAGAGTAAACATGGAGATAGAGGAAGAAATCGAAAAATTAAAACACGAAATGAAAAAAGTTGAGCATAGGATGAAGGAAGAAAACAAAATATTACAAAACCAAATTTCAGAAACAAGAATCAACATGTTAGATATCAGCAAATTGAATAGAAGCATCCAAACGATGACTCAAGGTTTTTTAAGTAAAACTCCAAATGATCCTGGGAACGATATAATACTAACAGAATTGATAGAGAAATTAGTAATCATGGACAATATGATCTTAAGTAACTACAAGAAAACAAATGAGCCAAAACCATCATAATAATTTAAAAATAGTACAACTAAATATAAGAAGTTTAAGAACCAACAAGGACAAACGGGAGAAATACCTTAAAAGTGAAAAAATTGACATAGCGTGTATATCTAAAACATGGACAAATGATAAACTAATCATAAAGATGGTGGAATGAGAAAATAGAAAGGCTATGTAAATGAAAATAAAAAAACTAAAATTGTACAACCAACACAAAGGAAACAAATTTGTAGAAAAAGAACTAAAGATCACGACTAAACTTCTTAAAAAAGAAATTAAATCGGAGAAGAGAAAATCATGGAAAGGAATGATTGAGAGTATAAACCCGTCAATATCAACCAAACAGATATGGAATAAAATCAATAGTTGGAAAAAAACTACAACTATGAGAATATAAATATCTTCAACAACAAATAATGCGGAAAAATTTATGAGATTAAATATTAAGAAATCAATTACGCATAAACAAGAAATGAGAAATTTCAGAATAGTTAACTTAGTTAAGCAAGAATTCAAGGAGGAAGAAATTTACGACCTAATAAATAGCAAAAACTCGGCGCCGGGAAGAAATAATATATCCTATGAAATTCTAAAGAAAATGCCAGAAAAACATATTAAGAAAATCACAGAACTAATTAACAAAACCTGGGAGGAACATAAATACCCGGAAGTATGGAAACAAATAAAAAAGTGGCGATTCCCAAGGAAAAGAAAGATAAAAAATTAATAGAAAATTATAGGGGTATACACCTATATAACACAATAGCTAAAATAACTAGTAAATTGATCAAAAAAAGATTGGAGATAATTTTGAATAACTCAAAAATAATTCCGGAAGAGTCATATGGATTTAGAAGAAACAAATCAGCAACCGACATGATAGTTGGAATAATTTCCAACTTAGAGAAAAACATGGCTAAAATAATGGTAACAATAATGGTAGTTATGGACATAGAAAAGGCTTTTGATAATGTAAACGTCACAAAATTAACAGAAATAATGGAGGAGAATAACATTCCGGCAATATATATAAACTGGATATACAATGCCCTCATAAATAGAGAGGTATCATTGCAGGTTGAAGGCAATACTATTACGAAAATTACAAGCCATGGAATTCCGCAGGGAGAACCATTAATCCCGGATATATTCAACATATATGTATACGAGTGGACTACACAAAACAGTACAAGAAAAGACCAAATTATATCAATACGCGGATGACTTTGTGTTGCTAGGTAGCGGAGAAGACGAGAAAAAAGTAGAGAAAAAGATAAATGAGAGTATAATAGGATTTGAGAACGAATTGGAGAAAATTAACCTGAATCTGAACGTACAGAAAACAAAATATATAGTATTTAAAAAGAAAAGGAAAATGGAAGAAATCAAAATAACAACTAAGATGGGTGAATTAGAAGAAAAAAAGAGATAAATATCCTAGGATACATCATTGATAACAAACTAAATTATAAAGAACATATTAGGAAGATTAAGAATGACTGTATTGCAGCAACAAATATAATTAAGGTAGCGGGTAATAAGAAAGGAGGAGCCCATCCATCAACATTAATAAATCTACATAAAAGTCTAGTAGAGAGCAGATTGAGATATAGCGAACCTAAGTACAGAAAACCTAAGAAGAGTTCAAAAAATAATAAACAGAAGCCTGAGAATATGCTTAGGCTTAACAAATAGCACTCCAATAACGGCTGTCATTGCGGAGGCTGGTGATATTCCAGTAGAACTAAAATTGGAGTTATATAGGATAAAACTATATCACCAAAAGGATACATCAAAACGAAAATACCGGAGATAATATTATAAAAAAAAACTCAACTAAAGCAATTCTTGAAACATATGAAAAATACAAAGATCTACTAAGAAAAGTGCCAAGAAGAAATGATAAAAGGATAAAAGGGAAGAAAGTGGAAAACAAGCGGTTAAGCATAGACATGAATTTACATAATAAAATAAAGAACATAAACAATAACAACTATACTCACTTAGAGAGTATGACAATTAGGGCTTGCAAATTTACCGACTTTTTCAATTACCGGTAATTCGGTAATTTATGTGGAAAAACCCGGTAAACTGGTAATTTACCGGTAATTTTGAGAGTAATTTTTAGTTGATATTTTATTCAAATTTTGTTTTATAAAATTCATTTAGTTATTTTATGAATTCATTCTTTTATTTTATTAATTCATAACATTATAATATATAAAAAAAAGTATAAACGTAAATTAGAAAAAAAATTAAAACTTCATTTCAACTCTTGATTTCGTTAGACACAATGTTTAAAAACACATTTTTTGATTAAAATGTGTTTTTACACATTGTGTCTAACGTGTTATCATTTAAGCTCGACGTCAACTTGGTGCAGATCAGAGCGGCTGCTGAAAACGCGCGCTCCGATTCGACACTTGTCGGTCGAACAGTCAACAACATTTAAAGGCTTTCTCTAAATATTTGTCTCGGATGTTCTGTTCTTGGAAAAAGTCCATTTCCCTTACAAAAGAGTACAAAATTTGTTTTATTTTTACGTAGGTGCGAGTAAGAGAAAGACATTTTTTATATTATATTTCCCGTTTTGTTCCATACATATATACTACCTTATAAATAAAGTTGAATTTCTTTATTATAGTATAATTATTAATTTAAAATATTAAATTCAACTAACGGGTGATTTTTTAAGAGCTTGAGAACTTTTTTTTAAAAAAAAACGCATAAAATTTGCAAAATCTCATCGGTTCTTTATTTGAAACGTTAGATTGGTCCATGACATTTACTTTTTGAAGATAATTTCATTTAAATGTTGACCGTGGCTGCGTCTTAGGTGGTCCATTCGGAAAGTCCAATTTTGGGCAACTTATATTTGGGCAACTTATAGCAACTTTTTGTTGCCAAAAATGGAAGAACTGAACTTAGTTGACATGTGGTTTCAACAAGATGGCGCTACATGCCACACAGCTCGCGATTCTATGGCCATTTTGAGGGAAAACTTCGGAGAACAATTCATCTCAAGAAATGGCCCGGTAAGTTGGCCACCAAGATCATGCGATTTGACGCCTTTAGACTATTTTTTGTGGGGCTACGTCAAGTCTAAAGCCTACAGAAATAAGCCAGCAACTATTCCAGTTTTGGAAGACAACATTTCCGAAGAAATTCGGGCTATTCCGGCCGAAATGCTCGAAAAAGTTGCCCAAAATTGGACTTTCCGAATGGACCACCTAAGACGCAGCCACGGTCAACATTTAAATGAAATTATCTTCAAAAAGTAAATGTCATGGACCAATCTAACGTTTCAAATAAAGAACCGATGAGATTTTGCAAATTTTATGCGTTTTTTTTAAAAAAAAAGTTCTCAAGCTCTTAAAAAATCACCCTATATTTACTTATAAAAAAGTATGTATGGAACGGAACAAAACGATAAATATTGTAAAATATAAAGTTAAAATTTTTACCGAGAAAACCGGTCAAAAATAATGAATTTACCGGTTTTTCGGTAATGAATTTTTAAGCAATTAACCGATTAACCGGTTAATCGGTTTCTCGGTAATGCAAGCCCTAATGACAATAGAACATATAAACAAATATGAAAAATCGGAAAAGATATATACGGATGACTCAATTCGAAAAAACAATAGAGGAATCGGAATATACATGGAAAAATGAAACATATAGCTTCAAAGTAGAAGAGGAATTATCAATAAAAGCATTGGAGGCATCAGCAATTGAAATAGCAATCAATAAAACAATAGAGGGGATTGAGCAGGAAATTGCAATATACCGACTCTCTAAGTACTTGCAAGGCACTAAAGAACAATAACGCGGAATACAAGTACTGTGAGAAAAGAATAAGCAGAGCAATTAAAATGAAAAAAAGGAAAATAACGATAGTATGGATACCAGGGCATATAGGGATAAAAGGGAACGAAGAGGCAGACAGAGCGGCAAAGCAAGGTGGCATATCAAATAGAAAACAGAAAATAAAAATAGCACCTAATGAGACGAATAGATTAGCTAAACAAAGGATTTATGGAAAGTGGGAGAAGACTTTCCTAGAATTAACAGAAAACAAAGGGAGAAAACACAAAGAAAATATAGGAGGAAAGATAAAGGACAAACCATGGTTCCATAAAAAGGGGCTTGAGGCGGATATGATAAAGGTGATGACCAGGATAAGGACAGGGCACACTTATGACGACAAATATCTGAAAATGATAAGGAAAAAAGACAATGACAAATGTGAATCATGCGGATCCAGAAATGAAGCAGAACACATTATTCAACACTGCATAAAATTTGACGAAGTGAGAAACGGATATCATATACTAAATAATAAAAGACTAGCAATAATTTTAAAGGATCAAGATATAGAAGAATACAAAATAGTATATAGTTTTCTGAAAGAAATAGATATTAGCATATAACAAAGAGTAGAGGGAATAAATACAAGTATAACCATAAAAAAAAAGAAAACAACACCAAACCTATACCATAATTTAATCGGGTACATAGGTCAAAAAAACACTGCCGTCATGACAGTAAAAAAAGTATAAAAAAAAATAGAATAAGAGTATATGTTACAAGCATAATCAAAATAAACTGTTTCGTAAAAGTACCACAATCGTGTATACCAGATAATAACAAAAGAATATATTATCAATAAAATAATCATTGGCAACGTGGCCTTACGGCTAAGCCAAACAAAGAAAAGAGAAAAAAAAAATTAATTAAGTTGTCTTCATATTAAAACCTTATTAAAATAAATTATCAACTATTCAACCACTTCATAATAAAAAAAAAATAATTAATTTCAAGGTTGTCAATTTATCACTCTTAAATATTAATTTCTCCTTAAAATTTATTATTTCCCCTCTTAAATTTATTGCATAGAGTTGTGTTTGTAGACTTATTTTATTTTTTCTATATCACGAAACAAGTTTCCAACCGTGATATAAAAGTGTGACAAAGCACCACAAAATGACCACCCTGATATGTAAAACCAATGTACAAATTGAGGTTCTCGTGAAAGTAGCACTGCTTTATCCTAAAATACCCAGATTAGTTTGCCGTACCATATAGGTCATCTCGTCAAGTTATTTCTCCACTTCACATTTTAAAGTGCCTACGAGTATTCCTTATATTTCTCCAAATTTTCGTTAACAGTATAGTCACTTACTAAATGTACTTTTTTATTTAAAATCTAGTTTATAAATTTAATAGACTAATTTCAATCCTTTCAATTACGGTTATAATTAAATTGTTTTTCCAACACTCGTTCGTTTGTATACACATATCCAGCTATACATGTACACTATAACCACACAAATTTAATTAAATATTGTTTGTTTATGAAATAATAAAAACACAACTTACCATCTAGACCCCCAGCCAATGTTATCAAATCACCACCTTCACGTCGCCATGTAATTGTTGGCTGCGGCGATCCGGTTGCAGCACATTTCAATGTAACATTACTACCTTCGCGCACCACCATATCGGTACTCGTCGGATAATCTAAAATATCGGGCGGCACTGTTGTCGAACAGATGGGTAACATCAATCATATACCGCGAATGCATCAAAACAATATGAAATAGATTTGGAAAGCAAATGTCTGTGATTCATTTTAATTCGATAACATAATTAATGCAAATATAATATTTATTTATTTTTCTATTTATTTGCAATAATTAAATAAACGTAATTAAATCAAAATAAAATATAATTATATGTCTGATGTTATATGTTGTTTTTAAAGTACAATGTAAACTCCAATATATAAAAGTACATCGACGTATTCGCATTGTGTGTAACATCGTTGCAATATATAGCCAATGGCCAAATTAATCATAACATTTGTTATTTAACATAATAACAATATAAATAATAATAAAAACAGGGTAAAATGTTTGTAATTATAAATTTAATATACATTATAGACGAGTAAGGCTAGGGTGTCCCATTGTTATAGTCGAACAAAGTTTCGAAATTTCGAAAAATTCTCTCCAGCTTATTAATCACAATAATTCACCACTTTTATATACGAACTCTGTACATTCTGCCCCAACTGGCAAATCAATCGAAGTTCTTAATATAATATACCTATATCCACAATACAATGTATGCCGACTATCCATGACTATGCTCCATTGTTGACTAGTTCATATTATTCAAAAGACCTTCTCCACTTTTGTTGACTAAACTGTCCGATGTAAACAATAACTTTTGTATTCTCTGATTGACGTACCTTTCACTGTAATAGTCGATCGACTGACTTGAGATCTGCACCTATACAAATTGATAGAGTGTGTTTGTTGGAGGTGTTCACATAGCCACATAGTTCACATAGAAAACATTCGAAAGGTGTTATGCTAAATCGGTGTGTGACGTATTTTGGTTGGCATTTCTGGCAGTATAACTATATGCGAAACGCAATCCGATGGATGTATACGATGGTCATGATGTTTAAAGACGAGCTGTATCTTTAAGTTTGAAAATCAAAATCTTTTCACAAATCATCCATTTAATGGGTATACCCCGCTCCAATTGCTTACACGATGGCAAATCGACTCACTTAGGCTTTTCTGAATACTTTATATATATTATTAATTATGGGCTGGCATAGAGCTATGCAATGTGCAGATGGCTCTACTTAAATCGGACTTATAACCATATGTCCTCGATTTTACTATGTAATGAACATAAATAAGCGAACCGCGAAAGAGTTGGGAGAGCCTTGAGCTCCAAACTGGATTGCAAAGATAGGAAAAGAAGACAGAAGTATCGATTTTCTCTTGAATTGACCGTGCTTTTTAAACAGTTTAAAATATATTTATTTTTGAAGCTGCTCATTTCAATCAATGTCGAAGTTAGCGGCTTGAAACATGTATATGTTGGGTTGGTGGTTGAAAATGTATGTGGAAAATGATTCTGGTGTGATCATTTAAGTGAATGAACTCTGTGGTATTGAAAGATAGATGTCTGCTTTCATGAACCATTGAAAACTCTACAGTGATTATTGTCTTTAGTTCCCATAATTTTTTTCAAGATCGCTTCGATTGACACTGTTCTTTTCCAGACTAATTCTGGCTTCCCAATTTTCCACTTTCCTTGTACTTCTCATTCATCGTCATTCTGGTATATAGATAACTTTAATGGGATTTGACGGTAATTTTCGCTTTCAATACCACCTGGTTTAACAATAGTATACAAACCCAAGATATACATGTGTTTAAGACTTGATGGCTTTGTAGTACATATCAAAACATGTACCAGTTTAGGCTTTCAATCTTATAGCGTAACTTTTTCGTATATTTATTTCGAGAGCGCTTATCTTGTTATGATTGTTAATAGCTTTATTGAGTTAAGACAATCCCAAACAAGCTTCAACTCGCAGGTGTTTGCACTGATAGACTTTAGAGCCACTAAGTGGTTCGTTTAAGAATATATTTAATCAAGAACTCTAGGAATAAAACTTTTCTAAAAGTTCTAACATTGTAGGCTTTCCAGACACCTTGAAAAACTTCGACCACTTCGAAACCTTTTCAAAAAGCCACTTAAATTTTGAAATTACTTCCTGGACCATAGGCTGCATCAGGAATGAGGTGTTCGACCACATGAAACAAATTTCACAGTTTTTGACACTTCATCAATGTATGCACTTAGTGACCAGGATTCAAAGGGCTATATTTTTGAAGAATATAACCCTTTGAATTATCACTAAGAAGAAGAGGTAATCGATATTTGCTGGCTGTACGTCCTTAGGCAGATTTTTCAGTTTTTGCTATGAAAGTTATTTTTCGTAAATGTTTCCAAAAGTTTCGTCAACATAGAAATCTCGGTTTGTTCACCGATCCACCTGAATTTAGGCTCTTAATTCTAATTTAAAATATTTAGCAGATATGGTATCCTAATTTTGAATCCAAACAAGCACCAAGGAGTCCATTTTTATCATAGAAACACTTACTTGTACGAGTCATCATCCTGGCATTTAATGCTGTTACAGATCTAGCGGCTACTTTTATTTTATTTGTACCTCGAGCTTGAAAAGTCCTAACAGTTGTTGCAGATTAAAAGCTTTCACTAAATCTACCACCTTTGAAAATTGTTTTAAAAAACTTTGAAAATATATCAACGCATAACGAAAACAAGTATTAGTTTGCTAACGACGCAAATTCAAAACAAGGCAAAGTAGAACGACGCAAACCGAGTTTCTAGATTATATCTCTATTAAAGCTTTTGATTAAGCAGGCTGCGCACATCATTCTATAAGCTTGTCCAAAGATTACTTTTTCTGTGCCATCCAGTTTTGATCCATCCATGTACCACCATATCATACTAAAGATCGCAATTCCGATTCGAGCTTTCCTCGGTTTCGCTCTTCTCGGTTAGGAAATACAACATTTAAATGAATGTAGCATTCAATTTAGATGCCTTATATTGAGCAAGTGGGGCTTGAGACTCTACCGGGATTTTAAGATAATTGACTAGATTGTCATCTACCATATTTTTTATGCAATAAGCTGTGAGTTGTACTTTATTGAGCACAGTGTATACGCAGCGAGTATGTATACACAGTGTATTAATTAACTCAAACATTCCAAAGAGGTGGCCATATGTGGCCATGGGTCTCATACTGGTAAAATATAACCAGTGAGTCACAGTTTGTTATATTTATGCCCTAGGTACTACCTTAAGGCATTGAACAGGTCCAGGAAGCACTTGTGGCTTAGTTAAAGATATTGGTGATGTATTGTTCCAAGTCAGTTTCTGTTCAAAATCACTATTAGATATTTTATCTCATTGAGAAATAAACAATTGAGATATTGAAAACAAGGGCTTTAGCGAATGTTTTTTCCTCCGAGTGAATGTTTTACTTGGGTTAAGGTCATGTCTCTTCTGTATATGCACCATCGTTGTTAATTCTAGTTAGAAACCCCTCTTGAAGGAAGATATTCACGGTCATAACGTTAACTAACTTATCAATCAACTGTGGTAATCTGACACTTGAGAATGGAATGAATCTATTTTGACGTAATGTGTTGTTTTTCTTCTAGGACTATGTACCGATGAAATCGTAAGAGGTGTTATCACAAACTCTCTCAAGTCAATATAATGAGGCCGGTTGTGTTCTGTCAAAATAAATTTTCACAGAGATATAACAAGAGTGGAGACGACCTTTTAACAGATGTCGTACTCCATACGTTAATCTGGGTTTAAAAAAAGTGGTTTTGTTAAATATTATAAAAAATAGATGGTTCAAATGGGACACCCTTACTCAAAGATATATGTATAACATGCTAGATATGAGTCAGTGTGAGAACAAACAACTTACAATATTTTACAACTTACCAACAACGTCCAGATAACCCATTTGGCTTTTCATCGGATCCGTATTAATTTGACACATATACCATCCACGATCTGTCTCCTTTATATCCTTTATTCTCAGTAGCCAAGTATTTTTTTCCGAATACTGTATGCTAACCCTATGATTTTTGGTTATTACATGATTTTGTATTGTTAATATCGTCTGTGTGTCTACACGCAACCATGCTACCTATGGAATATATATCAAACACGTACGATACGTTATGGGGGTGAAACTAAATGGTTTAATAATTTATTTTATAGTTTGAACAAAAATTTTTTTTATTAATTTTTTCTAGTTTCTATAACACACACACTCTATATAACAAGACACCAATAATACTTATTGGGGAACGAAGCACAAAACATTTCCATCAGCATAGTAAGCACATAAGGTAAATTCTATTTTGGAGCCAGACACTAATCAACAACAGCAACAACAAAATTGATTTTTAAACACTAACAACAACTGCAGTATTGTTGTTGCTATTGTTCTTATTGAAATGTTATTATTAAAAATTCATAAACTTAAAGAATAAAAAAAATAAAATTTAAGGGAAGGAAGTTAAGTGTTTTTTAATATTTCTTGAAAAATAATATTTTGGTTTTTGAATAAAATTAAATTTATTGAGATTTAAACTATGCATGTGTCGAATATCCCAAGCTCAACGAATTTAACCAATTTTGAAAGTTTTTGCAGGCTGATGATCCTACCTCACTGGTCAGGTAAATAAAACTTTTGAGTTCAACTCTGTCTAAGTATAGTCTTTCTCTTTAAAATATTGGTGAGTGGAACAAATCCATAAATATGCTAGTCCCTTCTATGAAACCTCGTTCGAGACTTGATAGTACTGGACTGCTTTAATATAAAGTGTTCATTCCGATTTTTCTATAGCCCTTCTCTCTCTCTCCTCCTCTCTTAAAAACATTGGTGAGGAGAACACATGTATAAATACGGAAGGTCTCTCGAAGCAATTCCGTTATTGGCTAATATTATTGGACATCTTTAAATTAAAATTTTGAGTTTGCTTCTCTCCAAGTATTGAAGACAATCATAACTGATGATCCTCACTCACTGGTCAGTTGAATGGAACTTTTGAGTTCAACTCTGTTTAAGTAGTCGTTCTCTTCAAAACATTGGTGAGTGGAACAACTCCATAAATACGCTAGTCCATTCGATGCAACTTCGTTCCAGACCTGATAGTACTAGACTGCTTTAATTTAAAGTTTCTAGTGCGGTTTTTCTATAGCCTCTCTCTCACTCTTCCTCTCTCAAAAGCATTGGTGAGGAGAACAAATACGGAAGGACAGCTTTTGGAACTATTGGACAGCTTTAAATTAAAATTTTGAGTCTGCTACTCTTCTGCTACTCTCAAGTATTGACGACAAGCATAACTGATGATCCTCACTCACTGGTCAGGCAAATGAAACTCTGTCTAAGTAGTCTTTCTCTTCAAAACTTCGTTGAGTAGAACAAATCCATAAATATGCTAGTCCCTTCGATGTAACTTCGTTCGAGACCTGACAGTACTGGACTGCTTTAATTTAGTATTCAGTCCGGGTTTTTCTATAGTCTCTCTCTCTCCCTCTCTCCAAAATATTGATGAGAAGAACACATGTATAAATACGGAAGGTCTCTCGAAGCAACTCCGTTATAAGCTAATATACTAAAAAACTCTAGCCTCTTTCTTTTTTTTTACAGTATTGAAGAGCGTACAAATCCATAAAGACGTAAGGATCTTCTATGCAACTTCATTAGAGACAAATATCAATGAGCATCGTTAAATTAAAGCACAATTTGCAAGTATTGGAATCTGGCTCTTTCTAAGTATTGACATGAACTAGAACTATATGCCTAGATAGCTAGTGTTTCGATGCAAATCCATTAGAGACTAATAAATCCTAACTTGCAGAAGCGATCAAAATTGTAAAAGCTAAAAATTTGTCTCTAAACCACGCCAAAAGTTTATGAACGTTCTAGATTGAACCGACGATGGTAGCATCACATTTGCTAATTTAAGGAGCGTGGAATAGATTCATCCTCCATTTTTCTTAGAATTATTACATATCTATAAATATCTACAAGAAAGATGAGGCGGGCAGGTTAGAAGAACCAGATTCTTACAAATGAACCTTTACTTGAAAGATGGAAATTAAAATAACACCCAGTGTGTTATAAAACATCATTCAGCATTTTATTTAAGGACAAGGTACTAGATATCACATCTTAAACAGGACTAAGAGTTCTAAACTTCTCAACTTTAATCTAACTGAGTTTTTAGGGCAGTACCTACTTGTTTAAATAATGGCAAAGTCTTTAAGATGAGACTGAACCGTCCAGGTTGCTCAGTGGTTTAAACGCTGTGGCGTGGAGCGGAAGGTACTGAGTTCGATAGGTGAGAAAAGGAATTTTCACCGTCGATCGTTTGGGCGGTGCGTTCGGTGGTGTGAATGTACTCATCTGAGACCCAAGTTAGATTAGAATCAGTGTGCCATCCCATCTTCCATGTCAGACTATAGGCTGGCATGGAGAAATACAATGTGCAGATGGTATCTACGTAAATCGGACGTATAGCCGGAACGTAAAGTAATATAGTGGGATGTTACAATGGGCCAATATAGCCTGAGTGACGGATAACACTAAAAAAAAGATGAGACAGTGTAATCCGATTCTCGTGTGATCTTGAAGAGGTATATGTTGATAGATAGTTATGATATTTTCTATGATGGTGTGGATTACTGTCAATTATGCATGTTTTTTCGGTTTTTACAGGCCATTGTTGGCCCGTACCGTGTCAACAATCTGAATCCAACGGTTTCGATCACGAGCCAGATCTTCCTGCTGTTGCAAGTAGTTGAAAGATGCCAGATCGCTCTCTACGCCGTGGAGCCATCGTCACCGACAGCGACCTCTTCGCCTACCGAAAGGCGGCTCTCCTTTGAAAGATCGCTGTATCATTCGTTTCGGATCAGCACGCAGAACGTGACCGAGCCAGCGTATTTGCTGTCCTTTGATTTCATGAACGATATCAGGAATTTGACGACGTCAAATTCCTGATCGACGTCGCGTTTTGAGCCATATATCACACGTATGATTCTTCTCTCGAATGTTAGAAGCCATCTTCCGTACTCATCCGTCAAGGTCCAACTCTCACATCCATACATGACAACGGGTCTGATCAACACTCTGTAAAGTTTCAGTTTATCCGTATTTGCAAGATATTTTGATTGCTGATTTCGGCCTTAGAGAATACAGAGCCCGATTGCCAACAGCAAGGCGAACATTGATATCCTCTCCCACACTATTATCGTGAGTAATGAGAGATCCAAGATACTTCAAACTTGTGGGTACCACAATTGAAATCAATTGCTTCTTGGTCTCGAAAACCAGAGATCAGATATTTGGTTTTGGACTCGTTTATTTTGAGACCAACGGAAGCTGAAAACTGTTCCAGTGGATCAAGTATATCTTTCACTCCTTTACCATTTAATCCAATCATACAGATATCATCTGCATATGCTGATGATATCTGTATGATTGAAAGATGATTGGATTGTCGGAATAAGATATTGTCCTGAGGTGTTGCACTTTTACGAAGGATGAATTCCAACATGAGATTAAAAAGTATCGGGGACATCGCATCTCCTTGTCGAACACCAGAAGTAATTGTAAAAATTCTCGATAGCCTGTTCTCAACTTTGACACAGCATTGTGATTGCGTTACTGTCGTTGTACACAGGTGTACATTTTTTTTGGTATTCCTAAATATTCAAGTGCCATAGTCTCTCTCGATTTATCGAATCATAGGCTTACTTGAAATCTAGGAATACCTGATGTACATCGTGAGATGTTTCGTAGTACTTGGAAAGAATCATCCGTAGCGAAAAAACTTGATCAGTGGCCAACCGATTTGGACGGAATCCTACTTGGTAGATGATTTCCTCCGTCAGAGGAGTAATTCTTCCCAAGATTATGTATGACAGTAACTTGCATGCTGTGCAAAGGAGAGCTATACCGCGATAATTCTCGCATTTCAAGCGATCACCCTTTTTGAATATTGGGCATAACGCGGCCACTTTCCATTCTTCGGGCATAACTTCATTTCGCCATACCAATCGAATAAGGTCGAAAAGACAGTTCCACAAAGTTAGCCGTTTTTGACATTTTTAACAGTAATTGTTTTTTACGGATGCGGGTCGTCAGCCCAGCGATCCAACCAGATTTAGTCGCCTCCTATGACAAGCTCTGGATACTGTTGTGGTTTTCTATGGGTCTCATGTTTCGTTTGCAATATTTACGAAACATGGCTGCCCTCTTCCACAGGGCTCAATTATACATACCACATCGCATTTTATAATTCGTAGTCGACCTGACCGCTGGTTTTTAATTTATCCGTCTAATATTTTTGTTGTTGGGTAGCAAAGCAATTAGATTTAATCCCATTTTTAGCTAACTATAATTTCATCTGAATACTTTTTATCTGGTGAGCCCTTGTTCGATATTACTCTATTTGTCTATAAGATAATGAACCAGATTATCTTCCTCGTTAATTTGTTTGATCATTTTTTATGTGAATCTCAAAACATCCCATCCAGAACATCCCATTCATTATTCTCTAAAAAAAAAATGAAATTGTTCTCTAACAAAACAAACAGTTCAGGCAGTCTGAATTGAGCAAATTCTATGCCAAATATATAAATTGATTCAGATGAGGTTGGTGAATTTGAAAATTTGCCTTTGGTTTGCTTGAAGCCTGTTTTGAGGGTTTGTTATATTCATCATCAATATTTGGCCAATACACGTAACTTCTGGCAATACTACTCCTGTTTATAATTTGTTTAACCATGTTGATTGGAAATATCATTACTTTTTGAGGCCAGACAAATGTAAAAGAATCAATTGATAATATGTTATATTCATCCGAATGTATTAGATAGATAAATAATACAAAAGTAAGGTTAAGGTCCAGCTCAGCAAATGTTTTTCTGTATACACTGGAATCTCCATTTGAGAATCGAAAATGAGAATGAAACGTGTATATTTTCGGTCAAAATTGATTCTGTAAAATTGATGCTGATATCTACTTTAATTTAATAATGTAAGACATTAGTTCATCTTAAGTTTTACGGTTTGTATCATTCATAGTCAATGAATGTTCTTAATAAAATTGCCATAAGTTTATAGCACTTAGTAGGAAGACTGAAGTGGTGTTATTTTCTTTAGAGTCGGTACATAGTTTAGTTATTGCTTTGATTGATTGGGCAGTGATGTCTCTGACCCTCTTTGCTACGATTAACCCTAATGCGAGACTATCAATTTGACACGTTGATTATTTTGTTTATATTTTTTAACATATATAGTCGAAATGTTGATATATTTTTAAACAAATCGAAATGTTTTATGTTTCCTATGAAACCCTGTTCTTTAAGAGACTTCAGCATTTAACAAAGATGAGTCACTTATTTGGCCCGTTATTACGTTCACGATATGAATTAAGTTTATTCCACCGATACTTACTGGTTGATAGTGTCGGGAATTTTTAAATTTTATTTTGGAGGAGATTCTTATACTAGTTCTGATTTGGTGTTATCTCAACTAACATGTAGGTAGAAATTGTATAGTGATTGTTTGTGACTGTGTATTTTTATCTCATCTTATTCACTGTTAAGTTAATCTTTGCTATCAGTATCGTGTATAACTGTTTGTATTATATTCGATATCCTCTTTGGGATGTGTCCCATCTATGGCATTTTAGGTATCATTTTACTTGAGTTTCTAAAGTACTTATTAATGATCACGAAGGATTACAGTAGACAAGATAGGCTATAAAGTAAACTAAATAGATCTTATTTATATGTTCTACTCATAATTTTCCAGTTGTTCTGTTTTAACACCTAGTGGTGATGAACATAATACGTTCCCTGTTCTGGATATTATGTGTTAGTTGACACTTTATTCATTATGATTCAATTTTAAGCACTCATCTTCATAAATGTATGATATGGTTTGTAAAAGATGAACCGATAAGAACTTCCGGAAGTTTTTTTTTGAAATGAAACGCATTAAAATCGTATTTGTGACGTAATTTCGGTTTATGACATTTACTGTATGAAATAATTTCTTTTAAAATGTTGTCTGCGACTAGCTCTTAGTTAATATTGATTGTGGTTTATCGATATAAACAAATGATTTCAAATATCACCATAAAAAGTAATTTAACGGCGTCAGATTACAAGATTTTGAAGGCCTATTCAAGTGTTCCTTTCTTGAAGTTCTCATTAATATTTTCTTTCAATAAATCGATAATTTGGCCTGCTGTGTGGCACGTGGTATCATCCTGTTGAAAGCACAAGCTGACTACGCCAATATGTTAAATTTTTACTCTGTCCTTCCTCATTTTTAAAGAAATACAGTCCGATGATTCCACCTGTTCAACACTGCATCAAACAGTGCATTTGAGTTTCTTCTGGCTGACATCAGCTCAAATACGACAATTTGTTTTTGTTGACGTATCCATTCAGCCAAAAATGAGCTTCATCGCTGAACACAATTTTTCGATAAAAAAACAGATCAATTTGGACCTTTTTCAACGCCCATAAACCAAACCGATAACGCACACGAAAGTTAACCGGGTTCAATTCTTGGAAAGCTGAAAGCATACGAGACCCAAAGCTGAAGAACGCAGACGAATTGATTAATTGCGGTCTTTACGTACACTTTCAGTAACAATATTCACATTAGATCGACTTGTGCGCACTCTAGTCGGGTGATGAATAATGATGAAAAAGTAGTTCGAAATTTATTGATTGTTTCGCGAATATCGCGTTCAGTTGACAAGCACGAAACTTCCAAAATTTGTAAACGTTGTTCTCGCGTAAGTCTATTTATGGTGACAGCATTCCCATTAGAAAAAGTATCTTCTTTTGGATCACTCCTTATAATTTTGACTCATTAGCCTCTGGATAATTTTGGCTAATTTTCCTCTCTCCTCGTGCCCTTCAAACGCATGATCCGCCCCTACGGACTATACATAATTATAAATAATGTAAACCCAATATTTGATGGACGTTATGTACAACTACATATACATTTTACTGGTGTTCTGCATCAGTTTTTTCAGATATAATAATGTTCCAGTGGCAAACTTGGTGACTTCGATTTTTCACATAGAACTCATAACTCATCTGTCTGGAGATGTTTTTACTTTTAAAACAACGATGACAATATAGTAGTGGTTAGCATCGAGCTTATAACACCAAAAACTTGTTTAGTTATAGTCTTAAGACATATGCCTCGTCTCTACTGCCACCGAGTTTCTTGGACAGCAATAAGTTACAGCCGATACTGTTTCAACCAAATTGTGTTATCTGTCTCAACTATCCGGTCAACTAAACACATTTATGATGTTTTACAGTCGTTTAATTTGATTTATTATAAATTGTACCTTTCATTACTTATTTGATTGCATGTCTTAAACTTCTTAACTGTTTCATCACAATATAAAGAATCGTTCATAATGACCAAACGATATATAGAACAAAATTATGACCCAACACAATCAGTTTTATATTTTATAGTAATTCTCAACTATCGTCTCATGTTCACGACATATGGTTGATATAATATCTATAGTGTTTATGTTTACTGCATATGACGTCATTTTTAAATAATTTATATGTACCTCCGAGCATATATATAAATTTTTCAATTAAATTAAATTGAAATATAAAATAAACAATTGGAAATAAATTTTTCCCGATTACGGATTTTATTGCAACCGCAACGCACAACCAAACCGACTATATATACATACATATATACACGGATGTCGATAAAAATAACATAAAAGGACATAATCAATCTTGAATTTCATATACTGACATCTTGATCCCCAGTTTAAACATTTAAGTGTCTTAAAAATGAAATATTCAGAATCGAACCGCAATAAAATTTTCCAAACACACATACACACGCATACAATATGATATAAATATATACTGTACTTACTTTATATGTTCCTAAGTCTTGTACAACACATGTAAGTACTGCTTCTCGCCCCACCGGCACTGTTACATTTGATATTGGCAATGTAAATTTGGGATCTGTAACAAAAACGAGAATAACATTAGTTTTGATTGGCTGAAAAATTTGGCGTATATCAGGCGTAGATTAAGTCGATTACATACAGAAGGACTGTGTGGATGGCGGAAAGTTTCACAATATAGAACACGATCCATGATTTGTGAATTAAATTTAAAGCCACCTTTAGTAATAAAGCCTCGATGTAATAAAAATGTATGACGAAATGTGTAACGAAATGTTTTACATTTTTATAAAAAATCTATGGCTTAGAGGCCGTAAACGGCCCTTACCACGTCTCAACTGAGACCTTACGAACCAGTGTTAACGAATGATGCACATTGTAGGTGGTCAGCCCAACGAATGTTTTTACACACAAACGCGTTTTAATGTCATCCGGTTGCATGTTAATTTGGTCAACGGCGGGAATCGAACTCGAGACCGCGGCGTGATGAGAAACTCTTTTAACCATTAAGCTACATCCGGCGACTATATTTTTATAGTTTACTCTAATGAGGGCGCTATACATTCGGATATTAGTCTTGATAAATTGCAGATTAGATCGAAGACAAAATTGTTTGTATTGATGATCGAATATCGAACGTGCAGAATAGAGCGCAAGAGGTTATAACAATTCATCATGACATATGAGTTAACTTATTTTAATATGTAGATTTACATGCACCACCGCAACAAGAAAGACCATATATACATATAATCTTAGCAAAAATAACTATACTTTTCTAGAAACTATATTAAAAACCTTCTTAAGCATCTAGTAGAAGTGTATTTCGAGTAGCAGCACCCGAGCTCTTACTATTTCATTACTTTTATTACAAATAAAGCGTAATAAAGTGATAAACTTTATTAGTGTAAAGAGCTTTAAGTCTTGTTTATTTTTGTCTCTATAATCTATTTTGGATTTCATCGTTTTAGATACGGCAAAAGCCAAATCGAAGCCACATGAGATGGTTCAGCCCATGGGTCCTGCACTCCAACAGAGGGTCATACATGTGCTCATCCAAACCACCGATCGTACTCGAACGATGGAAATTCGCAGTTCCTAAGGTATTCGTTGATTCGAATTCTTTGCTTATTTTCACAAAATTTTATTATTATCAAAACAATTCACTTGTCACTGTCACAGTTTGGTTTAGATGTTCAGTTGTTTGGGTTTAGATGCAAACATTCTACAATTGATCAGGTTCACAGAATAACAGACATTATAGAAAAGGCGTTAGAAGAAAAACAAATTTGTTCGACCTTATTTCTGGATGTGGCAGCAGCTTTCGATAAGGTATGGCACGAGGGTTTAATATATAAACTTAATGCTATGCTTCCGGGGCCATATATTGATCTTTTGAGATCATATTTATCTGAAAGGCTTTTTAGAGTAAGACAAGAAGATGAGTATTCTGAACTGAGAGAGATAAGGGCAGGTGTTCCACAAGGCAGCGTTCTAGGTCCAGTCCTTTACCTACTATATACAAGTGATATACCACAGCCCGACCACGTAAGCATAGCAACGTTTGCTGACGACACCGCGATACTATCAACAGAGCAAACTGTGGAAGAAGCGGCGAATAAACTTCAATGTGCAAGTGGTGAAATTCGCCAGTGGACCAAGCGATGGAAAATCAAACTCAATGAATTAAAATCTGCCCATGTCAACTTTACGAATAAATCATTGGTTAATCCGCCGACAATCAGCTTAAACGATGTGATGGTGCCGAACGTGAACTCTGCTAAATACTTGGGTATGACTCTGGATGTTAAACTTAAATGGAAAGAGCATGTGAAGAAGAAAAGAAAAGAGCTTGATCTTAAATATAGACAATTGTACTGGCTAATTGGGCGAAGGTCAAAATTAAGCATATGCAACAAAATACTGATTTACAATCAGGTTCTTAAGCCGATTTGGCTATATGGCATTCAGCTTTGGGGCTGTACTAAAAATACTAACATTAAACTTATACAAAACTTCCAGAATAAGGTACTTCGGAGTATAGTCAATGCACCCTGGTACATTCGTAATAGTGATTTGCATCGTGATTTGGAGATTCCAGATATAAAACTCGAAATAAAACGATTTGCATCGAAGCATGAATCGAGACTAATGGAACATGTCAATGCGGAAGCCTCTCGGCTACTGGATAATGAACATTTGGTTAGGAGACTTAAAAGAACCAAACCCTTCGAGCTCGTTAGTATGTGAGCAGCTACCTACCAACGAACAGGCACTGTGCATCGCTGGATCTACAGTGACCACATTATATTTTAGTTTGTAAGAATTCAGATGTAAATTGATGGTTAGTCTGGAAAGACTAGTTTCAATAATATAATAAAAAAAAAAAAAAAAAAAAAAAAAAAAAAAACTGTCACAGTTTTTCTACACTAATACTTTCACAACTTTATTTCTTTATTCCGGTTTTAACTTGTAGCGGTTTCAAAACAAACTGATTCTCGACGCTTTCTGTCTGCTTCTGGATCGTCGTACAAGTTTTCTTTTGTTTATTATTTACCATGAACACTGCATTCAGGTTGCTTTTCAATTACAAACATTTAGTTATGCTACTAGTTCAGTGAGGCCACCCGAATGTGTAACACTACCACCCGTTCAACAGCGTCATGATCCAATTCTACTCTTCTGTAGATAACTAATCTTTTCAGATGAGCAACCCTGTGGGTTACCTCTTTGAATTTTGTAGATTACATCATTAATTCATGTAATCACCTTCCAAACTGCACTGTTGTTCTGGTGATAAATTCTTCCAGTTCAGATTGTAAAACGGAACTCACTTCTCTTTCTTAAGTCGTTTATTATTCTCTCGGATATCATATCGAAGTTTCGTCTAATTACTTGAAAGCTTTATACCATTTCTTGGCTGCTGTTCTTTCTATTCAATGGCAATTGCAGCTAAACTTTACCTTTCGCCAACATCTAACACGAATTCTTTTCATGGAGTTCACACCCAAAATCTTTCACTTTCTTCTTTCATTGTATTTGTGTACTTTCGTTACTGTTTGTAATGTAAACCCTTCTATTGGATGAATTTCAACGTTACTAAAGCACTTCTCAAAATCGTCCGTATTGCTCATGTATCCAGTGTTGTTACACAGACGTTACGGTGCTTTCTCCAGTTGACAATAAGCCATCACCATCCCAATCCTGAAACGGGAATAGATGTAATGGCGGATTTGGTTGTAGAAGCTAGTTTTCCCTCTGTTTTGGTTTTCTCGTTTAACATCTGCAATTTTGCTGGATCCTTCTCTTTCTCCGATCCATTGTTACCTTCCCTTCTCCACCAATACAACGCTGTTGGTATCATTGCTCGTTTGATTTTCTAGCAATCTCTCGAAATATGACCAGGTAGTCATAGACGCAACATCGTCTTCTGTCCATGCCATCCTGGAACCTTATTGGTACCTAGTCTAATAATGGTTTGTTGTTACCTTCAGAATTAAAATTGTTTGGCTCCAATGCAACTCGATGTATTTTTACATTTAGTTTGATCATTATACCGATAGTTTTGTTTCTACATCACGAATGCCATCAGTGAATGCATCTATTTTAATTCTCTCGGTGTAGTCGCCATATTGTAATGTATGAAATGCACCTTCTGTAGTGTTTGTTCGACATTTTGAATCGACTTTTGAGCTTCATCTCATCTCACTTGTGAACAGTCGCACATTTTCGTTCTAAGACCAGCATAATTTCACTATGATTCTCTCGTTCGGATTCTGGAAAAATCTGTAGCATATCTGCTGCACTGCCGCATAACACCACCATTGGAGATGCAACCTGGTATTCCGTCGAATATCGAATGCTTTAATTTAATCGCATTGACTGATTTTACAATTTGAATAGTACCACTATAAGTTTTAGTATCCCAATGTTCTTTTCAAGTTTTAAGAACCTTTGGTCAGTTACTTTAAATTGTTGGTCCATTTGACATTTCAATACATGCCACTTTGGAATCTAATAAAATGGACATTATTCACGGAACTTCTTCCCAATTCCGATATAAAATGCTATTGAATTTTTTCTTGCTGTTCCAGCGTTTGTAACACCATATTACGATCTTCCTTTTGTTATTTCATACATTTTCTTGTCTGGTTAGCATTTCGGTTTTTAAATTTTCTAGTCCGGTTCTTATATGTTCCTCATTACCCATTATTTGTTGGATTGCGGTTATTAGCTGCCTCATTTCGAAATTTCCAGATTATAAAAGTGGTTTTTTGCTTATTTTCCAAAAATTTATTTTAATCACAATATTTCACTTTTAGTTCATTATTATTTCACTAATTCTTTCACTGATAATTTCGCTCCTTTATTTCTTTCCCCGATTTTTACTTGTGGTTTTAATTCTCTACGCTTTCTGTTTGTGTATTTATACTCAATTCGCTGGCTTTTACTATAGACACATATCTGGTTTCGTAACTACAGTTTCAAGTTAACCATGATTTCGTTGTAATGTGTCACTGCTAACCATGGTTTGCAACTTGGTTTAAACATGGTTTCGGAATAAGCTGTTTTTCTCATTCCATGGCAATTAAGTGATGACAGTGCCACAATTATACAGTTAGTGAATAGCTAAAACTAATATATTGTTTTTTTATGTATTTAATTATTTTTTTTATAAAATTGTAAGTTTAAAACAATATATATTAATACAGAATTTGATGAATTTATAAAAAATTAAAGAAAAAGAAAGGGAAACCAAAGAAAATTGGAAAATTAAGGCGGAAGGCGAAACAAAAATATGTTTATGATCTCGTTATGCATTTTTATTAAAGGTAGCTGGTCTAAGATTTTAAACCAAGGCATAAGGTCCAATTGGTCTACTTTCAGAAATCTAAAGATAAAATACTGAGATAGAAGAACATAAAAGTTTGAGAAACTGCAGCCAAAATCTACACAGTTTTAATTCGTGACAGTTATCAAAGAAAGAATTCCATTAGTTGTAAGCTCGTGTTGAAGCGGTAATGTTCTTTAAGAATACCTGCTACAATTTTCAGCTAATCTCTCTTCAAAAAATGGAGTGTATTCGTCAGATTAGGTTTACTAATAAAATACTTGGCGCTCCGACGATTAGAGACTCTACGCGTTATACATTCTTTGTGTGATGACCAACGAAGTTTTAATAACTTTATATTAACACTAATGGAGACCAAGGGATCTCTCGATGGGTAAAACACTACTAAAGGAGTATAGAAGTTAATCTCTGATAATGAATTACTATTAAATATATCAAGTTTGATAAAGCTTGATAAAGGAAGTTTGATAAAGATTAGTAAAGGGTCATCCAAATGTGACGCCTAGATGTCAGCAGTATATAATTTTTACACGTAACATCTTTTCAAATGACATAAGCCATTTTGTTTTATTAGAAGGTTGTACAGTTTTAACCATGGACAGGTACACATTGCAACAACGCGTTTACATCATTAAAACTTATTATGAAAATGGGCGTTCTTTGAAAAATACCCATCGCAAAATTCGTGATTTTTTTGGTGTAAATAATCGACCAAATCAATCTTCAATTCAAAGATTAGTGAAAAAATTCGATGAAAATGGTTGTGTTACTGATAAACCAAAAAGTGGAAGACCAAAAACTGTACGCACAAATGAAAATATTGCTGCTGTTAGTGAAAATGTAGAAAATGAACCGACAACATCAATTTCGCGTCGTTCGCAAGAATTAGGCATATCTTATGGCTCCTTATGGAGGATTTTGCATAAAGATTTGCATTTACACGCTTACAAAATTCAATTAACCCAGAAATTGAATGAAAGAGACCATTTACAACGTCGTAATTTCGCTAGTTGGATTATTGAACAACGATTTTTGAACAAAATTTTGTTTAGTGATGAAGCTCATTTCACAATTGACGGATTCGTCAATAAGCAAAATTGTCGTATCTGGGGTGATGAAAATCCTCGTGTTATTCATGAAAAATCTCTACACCCACCAAAAGTTACTGTTTGGAGTGCATTTTGGGCAAATGGAATCATTGGGCCATTCTTCTTCGAAAATGATGCTGGAAATGCTGTTAGTGTGAATGCTTAGCGATACCAATCAATGTTGAGAGACTTTTTATGGACACAGTTGAGTCATATTGATGTGTCTGACGTCTATTTCCAGCAAGACGGTGCTACATGTCACACAACTCGACAAAACATTACGTTTTTGCAATCAAAATTTCCTCAACGTGTAATTTCACGAAATTCAGATTTCAATGGTCCTCCAAGGTCATGTGATCTAACACCATTAGATTTTTTTGTGGGGTT
The DNA here is from genome assembly GCA_963932295.1 of Tipula lateralis. Classification (NCBI taxonomy): domain Eukaryota; kingdom Metazoa; phylum Arthropoda; class Insecta; order Diptera; family Tipulidae; genus Tipula; species Tipula lateralis. The sequence continues at coordinate 96,297,287 of OZ010736.1, forward strand.
TTTTGAAAAGTCGAGTGTATGCTAACAAGCCACAAACAATTAATGATCTAAAGAACAACATTCAAGTTGCAATTCGTGAAATAACACCAGCAACATGTCGGAAAGTCATTGAAAATTTCGATATTCGGATTGATGCCTGCAGACGCAGTCGTGGTGGACACTTGAATGATATTCTATTCCACGTATAATTGTAATGGATCATACTTTTAATAAAAAAAAACAGCTTGAAAAAATTGCAAACAGTTTGTGTTTTATTTAAAAGAAACATGTAGGCGCGTTTTTTGGATGACCCTTTACATCTTCCCTATTCTTCAGTGTCATTTTTAAACTAGAGAACGTAATTTAGTTGAATTTTACCACCGAGGCGATACAACGATGAGATGTGTCTGAACGTTGAATGAATGTTTTGAATGTTTTGAATCAGTTTGGGTTGTTGTATGAAGTAACTTAATGTATTTTACGAAAGGATTTTGGTTTAAAAGTATACAAAATTCAACCCGTGCAAAAACTGAAAACGGCCGACCCTCCAATTCGTCAACGTTTCAGTCTTTTGCATCTTGAAGAAGATCTACTGTTTCGACCAAAATTTTGTTCTGCGACGAGACTCATTTCTGGCTTAATGGTTACGATAATAAGCAAAACTACCGTATTTGGGCTCAAGAGTAAACCGAAGAGGTACTATTTGATCCACATAAAACAAACTTGATGGGCTTGTGAATCATGGTTCCATATTTTTTCAAAAATGATGTCGGTCGGAACATAACAGTGAATGGAAATCGTTATGGCGTCATGACAACTGACTCTTTGAGGTCTGAGAATGAAACGTGTGATCTCGACAACATTTGGTTCCAATGAAACGGCACTACTTGCCTCACAGGACGGGAAACCATGACGAGAATAATTCGGTGAAAAGTTAATTTCACACTTCGGATCAGTAAATTTCACACTTGTTTTCATATTACTTAAATTCGTCATTCAACAACCATATGGATATATACTGGACCCAATATATAATAGGTGTTTTGTCTTGAGATAAATTTGCTCAAAGTCAAAGTATGATTGCCACGGAATGTTTTTTATGCTTTTCATCACATCACTAATCAACAGTTAGGCTCGAAAATGCATCGGATCGATGAACGAAATATTTCTGCTTATTAGAACTGCCCAACAGATAAGCTATGTATTCTATACCCAAGCGTTCTAACTTTGTTGAGTATTTCAACGGTCATAATATAAGAAATGGAACAGAATTTGTTTTCGGAAAAATAGTCAAATTTGAAAGTATGTATCTTGGTAAAATAACACCTTTAAAAAACATAAGTTTTGTTTCTAAGTGAAAGAAAGTTTGTCTTCTTTTCGATACTGGAATCCTTTTTATTTTATTTTGTTTTTGAGTAAAATAAAATTAATCTAAATGAAAAAAAATTATGTTGTTGCTTGAGATTGTTGCTCGCAATTATTTTATAGAGAATGAAACCTTAAAAATGATACTGTGGAAATTTTTGTATGACAACTCTTTGTCGAGTTATTGAAGTTTTAGAGAAAACTTATCAAAACGCGTATAAACGTTAACAAGTACAATTTTTATCTTGTAAACTGAGCACTGTATGGTAAAAGTTAGAGTTTCATTTAACTTGACGTTATTTCATTTTAAAAATTAATTTAATTTATTGCAGTTATTTGAAGAGTCAACCGAGATGACTCAAAAATAACAATGTGGCTCTGTTTGAATCCGGCGTAACTAATCGTGAAATTGGAATCTGTGAGTGTGTCTGTTGTGTTCCAGACTGGGCATCGATATTAAGAAACGGGCAGTGAGAAGCGTCTGGATGAAAGAAAACTACATCAAGAAATATCGAGCTATCGTACGTTATGCTACAAAGACCCGGATGGAACAGTGTTCCAAAAATTTAAAATAATGTATAAGTATAGAACTCCAGATATCAAAATAGGTGTAGCAACGGCAACGAAGAAATTATGCGTATAAAAAACTGGACCAGTTCAGAGAAGCTGGATGTAATGAGGTTTTGTCGGATGAATCGGTTTAATTTGTAAGCATCAGGCGGACGATGTGGAGTTTAGTGCTCACCAGAATGATTACGTCCTAACTGCGTAATGCTAGTCAGTACGTGACAGATTAAGTATAGTAGTACCATTCGTATAGTTAGAGTGATTATTTGTTCCAATCAGGTTAATAGTTTTTAATATTTTATACAACTTTATTATGTGGCTATACCAATGAAAAAATAACCGATCAAATGGTGCAGTAGTTAAAGCTGTGACTGTTGAAACGTATGATACTGCGTTCGAATCACGATAAAAGTTATATGCAAAAACAATTTTTCATCATTTGATAAAGGTCAGTCGATAATGTGAATGAACGCATCTTTGACAACCTGTTGGAGAGCAGAGCTAATGGTGATCGAATCGAATGGAGTAATGCAATATGCATATATGGTCTACGCAATTCGGATATATAGTCGTGCGTACTTGATTCGGTTGACGAAAAAAAAGGGAGTGCCCTGAGCCACAAAAATACGTCAAAGCTAGAAACAGACAAACAGAGAGAATTCAGAAATATAGAAAGTGTAATTAAATCCCAATTGAATTTTATTTAGAATATTTTTTGATAAACTCTGTAGAGGAAATTAAGCAGAATCAGAATCATCCTACTGAACGCGCTATTCGTGAAACCATCAATAAATTTCGAACAACCTTTTCATTATTGGATATTTCTCACCCGACTAGAGTGCGTACAAGTCAATCTAATGTGAAGATTACTTCAGTAGCTGAAAGTGTATGTAAAGACTGCAATCAATCAATTTGTCACTGTTCTCAAGCTCTGGGTCTTTCATTGGGCACATTGTGGCGTATTTTAAAGAGAGATCTTGGTTTGAAGACTTTGCATGCCTCCAGCTTGTTCAAGAATTGAAGCCGGTTAACCTTTCTTTGCGACATAAATTTAATTGATGGCCATCAGAACAGCTACAACTAAATCCGATATTTTATCGAAAAATTGTGTTCAAGGTTAGATTAGGTAAGGTTGAGTGGCTGCTACAGCACACTTAGACCGGCAACGGTCCGTTGTGATACCACAGGATCTTACTCCCCTTTTACCCCTATGAGAACCAGTTAGAGCTGCTTACGTAGCGTAATAAGTCTCGCACATTACAGTTTTCGAGATCGGAAAGGCAGTAAATTAAAAACTTACCCAAATATTCATGTCTTTTGTGTGCCAAAGCCGGGCATGAGCATAGGCGGTAGACTAACGTCTCTTCCTCCTCCTCGTCCCTACAGCTTCTGCAAAAGTCATTTACTTCCAGACCCAGCCTTCTCGCATGTTCTCCAAGAAAGCAGTGTCCTATGAGTATCCCCATGATCGTTTCAAGTTCACGTCTTCGCAGGGAGATAAGTGCTTTTAAGCGTTTCAAGTTCAGCTTTGGCCAGACTTGTCTTGCCACTCTACATGAGAGGGTGTTCGTCCACCTATTGTTCGCAGAGGCTTCCGCCTCTTTTTTAAGCACAGTCCTGAGTGCGTTAATGGGTCTCCCAAACTTCGCCTTTTCCGGTAGCAGTTGGAGAGTTGTACCGTGCCTCGCTAGTTCGTCCGCCCTGCAGTTTCCCATAACGTCTGAGTGGCCGGGGACCTAAACTACCTGGATGTTGCAATGCTCACTCATCTCATTATGAGACGAGCGGCAACCCAACGCCACTCTAGACGTTAGAGAAACAGAACCCAGCGACTTGATTGCCGCCTGACTGTCCACATAAATTGCGATATCAGTCGAGGATACCACATTATGTTTCAACCAGTTCAGGACCTCTTCAATCACTATCACCTCTGCCTGGTACACACTGCAGTGATCAGGGAGGCGAACTGCTATATCTACCTCTAGTTTATCACAGAAGACTCCAGCTCCTACTTTACCGTCTAGCTTGGAGCCATCCGTAAAGAACTGCAACACTCCCGTTTCAGCTACCAACCCGCTCCTCCAGGATTCGCTTGAAGGGCAGGTGGCTCCGAACCTTTTCTCGAAGCACAGAATCGGTGTCACATAGTCTGGACTCGTCAGTTCTTTCCTCAGCGATCTGACTATCGTCGAGTGTCCTATTTGAAGACATTTCCACTGAGATATGGCTGATAGTCGAGTGGCCGTAATCGCCGCCATCTGCTTACCATAACGGTCCACGGGGAGAAGGTGAAACAAGAGCTCTAAGGCACTTGTAGGTGTTGTCCTCAGTGCCCCGCTTATAAGCATGTAGGCCGTTCTTTGCACCTTCTCAATCCTTTTCCTGTATGTTATATACGCCTAGAAATCTTGCCTTGTCCGTAAAAGCTAGTCTGTTGCCAGTTAGGAGAGGTGGATCTACTACATGGATTTTATATTTCCTCGTAAATAGTACCAATTCAGTTTTAGACGCGCTAATTGCCAGTCCACATTTGGTGGCCCACCTCGTTATAATTAGGAGGGCATTTTGGATTACCTCCGCCACTGTGCTTATGTATTTCCCAGAGACAGCTATCGCTACATCATCTGCATAAGCAATCACTCCGATCCCTTCTCTCTCCAGTTTTAATAGCAGCTCATTGATTGCTATGTTCCAGAGGAGAGGAGACAGAACACCTCCCTGTGGGGTTCCCCTAGTCACCCGTCTCCTGATGGTGGATTCCCCCAGCTCTGAGTTAACCATCCTGCACCCAAGCATATGATTGATTAACCCACTTATAGGGTAATCCACACCTAGTAGCGACAATCCCTCCAGAATTGCCTCCTTCCTTACATTGTTAAAGGCACCCTCAATGTCAACTAACGCCACCATACAAAACTCTTGCGAGAATAATGATTTCTCAATTGTACTTACCAGGGCATGCAGAACTGTGTCCACAGACTTCCCTACTTGTGATCAAAGATGAAGCTCATTTTTGGATGAATGGACACGCCAACAAACAAAATTATCGCATTTGGTTTGATGAACAGCCATAAGAGATTCAAAGGCTTCCAAAGCATCCTGAAAAATGCACAGTTTAGTGCGGTTTATGTGCAGGTGGCATCACAGACCGTATAATTCTTTAAAAAGCGGAAGGACAGCGTGTACACGTCAATAGCGTAAACTACAAAGAAATGATCAAAGAATTTTTCTTGCTAAAAATTCGATAAAGAACAATTAATTCCTGCATTAGAAGTGAACATAACACGCGTAATTAAAGAAATATCGCGATCCAAAATGCGTAAAAAAATTCCTACTTTCAAAGAATCTAACGAAGATCTGTTTGTCTGTTTCTATGTTTCTATCTTTGCAATCTGTTTTGTGACTCAAGGCTTTTCCAATTCTATCACGGTTCACTTATTTAAGTCCTACTTTCCGCCATTACATGTAGCCAAATCGAAGACGTACGACTATAGGTCCCATTTACGTTGAACCATCTGCACATAGCCCCATGTCAGCATAAAGTACCCGATATGGATTGGATTGGCATGGAAGATGGATTGGCCTATGAATTCTGCATTCCAATAAGGAGTCATAGATGTGCTCACTCATACCACCGATCGTAATCAGGTTTTGAAAAATGCCGTTTGCATCCTGCCCCTATTGGGATTCTAACCTGGTACCTCCCGAACACTCCTAACAAAATATGGTGGCTATATAATTGGGTCGATAAGTACATATATGCTCATGAAAATTAAATCCTCAAAACAGCAATTTTCATGATTCTACATTATGTAAAACTGATCATGGTAATTATTTTAATTTTATTATGTCTGCAAACTTTAGTAAAGCAAAAAAAAAATTAAACAAACAAAAAACAAAGAAAACGCAAAAGATGAAAACTACAGAATGAAGAAAATTTATTAAGAAAATTACTTTAATTAAACTTTCCGTTGTTTTCCTCTTAACGGTTTTTTTTTGCACAAGTAGGTAGTCCATAAAATAGGAAAATATGTACTCGTAATACTATACAGTGAGTATGGCATAATGGAAAACCCGGACCACTGTACTAATATATTCAGTTGCTTTGCATTTAATTTTGTGGAAACTTATACTCTCGGTTTTCTTCTTTTAACTTATTGAACACAAAAAAAACGTGTGTTGAAACCACTTAAGTTGATGATTTTATTAGTTCTTATGAATATGGTTATTAATGGTTATAAAACGTTTTTTGCTGTTGACTTAATAGTGTGCTCTACTGTTAGCAAAGTGTATAGGTTATGGCATAATGGAAATGAAAAAAAAAATTAAAATAATTTAGATTTTGGCTTCTTGTTGCATTTGGGGTAGTTTGTTAGAACTGTTACCTAAGTTTATGATGTGATTTGTGTTTCTTTTACAAACTCGAGAAATGAATCCCAATATATATAGTAACAGTCGATTATGACATATCTCTACACAATTCCATTTCATTGTCGAGTTCATTTCGAAAATGCCTCTAATTAAACGATAAATATTTGAGCTAGTACATCTTCATACAAATAGTTAGAGCTTTTCGATTATTTCTTTGCTCATGATTGAAAAGACTTCGGTATATTCCATCTATCTGTAGCTGGGGTAACGATGTTCGTAAATATTTCGAACGAAGCATAAGACCCATAGAATACCACCACAGTACCTAGAGCTTGTCGTCGGAGGCGAATAAATCTTAGATCGCTGGTCGTTAGCCCATACATAAAAAAAATCAAAAATGTTGAAAATTTCAACAAATAAAACAAAGTCAGATACCGCCAAAATAACAATGAACCCTCGCTGAAGTACCCGGACTTCAGATTGAGGATCGGCACGTGTAACGTACAGTAACTAAGAATAGCAGGCTAGTATTGGCTAGAACTCGTGGCTCCCCACCGATAACCTCGGAAATCTCGGAGTTGGATTTCTCATTGAGCCACATGTAAAATAGGCTGTGTTAAACTTGCAAGCAGTCGATAATAAAACATATAAGCTTCGGTAATAAAACATATAAGCCAACCGGTCAATTGTCTGAGTACATGCGCCAAATTTGTATAATCTGATGGGATCACGATGTCAGATTGGTGACTTTATTACTTATGTAATAATATAGATCCGTATTCCCGTCACGAAACTGCGACCGAAAATGGGAAAAGAATGATATAGTTTGCGATCGCTTATGATCTCGTACATTCTGTCCTCCGGTTTCTTTCCTAGCGGGTTCCGGTTGTTCAAGACGTGAAATATTATTGCTCGTCAACAAAATTCGTAGGCAGTGACCATTATTTGAGAAGTTAGTCGCTCCTTTTATGTAATGTCTAATTTATATTGTCCAGTTATTGCGTTACTGTAATTGCCGCTTAGGTGAAATGAAGAGTTACAGACTTCTCGGTTCCTATTCTGTTTCAGAACTACGAAGGGCTTGGATATCATGATTCCATAATACCCAAGGCAAACTTAATCCATAAGAGTACTCGAGGAGTCTATCAATCTAGAACTTTCTAAACATTTACTTGAGGTTCATGAAGCGACCATGATCAGAATGAATCTTAACCGATGCCCTTATTTGATTTTAAAGCCAGTCTATAGTTCGATAAAATCAAATTGGGTTTAATATTTATAGTTTTAACTTATTCTAGGTGAAGGTGGCAAACCACTTCCGCAAGGGTTCTAGTTGAGGAATAATGAAGACTAATCGTGATACAGATTAAGTAAGAAACTTACAATCGCATTAGCTCTTAAATCAAAACGACCAGGCACCCAGATAATAATTAGACAAATAACCAGGCACTATATATAAGAACAAAGTTAATGAAATGTTTGCAATCCTTAACAAATGTCAAAATAGTTAAGGGAATGTTTAAAAATTAAGGAAGGCTCATTATCCTTCCTATAGGTTCTCTATGAGAAAATTAAATATATGAACCATAAATCTCGACAAGGATCATTGCAAATAACTGGTTCAAGGTATATTCATAGGCAATAACACGTACATTTCTGGTATAATAAAATTCCTATGCCCTACAATAGCAGTATTACACGTCTCCACAAAACGCAGTAGAGTAGGCAGTATCTAAAATATAATTTAGGCATACACGGAATGGACTCAATTGGAAGCAGTGGGCCCGAAATCCTAAATTTCGTTCTGCAAGCACAACTGAGATTTTACATGTAAAAAATGAATACAACACCATTCGCAGTGCCATCGGTTTTGAAATGTTAAAAATCTAACGCCGTACTTTAGTATTGGCTCAGATATTTTAAGTGATTTGTTAGGTCAACGAAATAAGCCTTATCTGTAGTATAATAACACCCAGATATTATTGTTATTTACAGTGAAACTATTTACAATTTTCTTAGTGAAACGGCAGTTAAATATGACAATACACATCAAATAGAAAGTCGTGATTCACCTGTTGCTAATAAAATTTAGTGCCAATATGTACTGTTATTATGATCCACGATTATTCTGAGAATATGTCTCTAGGAATGTGTAGCACAATTATTAGCGCGTAGTCTATATTCCGTGAGGGATCTTGAGGGAATTGTCGGGGATTAAATGACGTAACCCTTGTATTATTGATCGATATCCCGGATCACATCTCCAGGACTAGGGATATCAATTTTCTAGTAACTACATATCGACTACATTACATTTAGTAGGAACATATCATCAATTATAAGTGGTTTCAGTTGACTGTCGGCATTCAGTTTGGTCGTTAACAATCAAAGAAATGCGTATTTGCAAAATCTGTAAGTTTTCTTGTCCACGTAATTAGTTGGAATATTATTTGTTTACCATCACCCGAGCTAGGAAAGGTAATTTTTAACAGAATTAATCTGTTAACAATTCTAATCTAAAACAAAAACTGTCTTGACAAGTTGACCCTCAGTATATGTCGAAGAAATTGTACACAGTTTTTTTTGTTTTTATCTTTCCAATCTGTTTTGGGACTCAGGCACTGCCAACTCTTTCGCGTTTCGCTTATTTGCGTTCTATACCTTACGTCATTAAAGCTAAATCGAAGACGTACGGCTATAGGTCCGATTTACGTTGAACCATCTGCACATTGCATAGGTCTATGCCAGCCTATAGTACCAACATAGAAGATGGGTCGGTCCATAAATTCTGCAATCCAATAGGGGTTCATAGATGTGTTCATTCACACCATATATCGTAATCATATGGTGAAAAATCCATTTTGCATCCTGACCCTATCGGGATTCGAACCAGGTACCGCTTCAACTACTGCAGCTTTAACCACTTAGCCTGTTGGTCGGTTTACAGTTTGTTATTTCAAAAATTATATTCGTAAAATAGTTAGAAGTTTTAACAACAGGTGGTGCTTTGTTACAATTCGATTTGATACGCGATGGTGCGGCAGTTACATAAAAAACGTTTTCTACATAACGAATGTATAAAATAATCTAATGTAAATTATACGTTGTTTACATGTAAATAGTCGTGTAAACTACATCGTGTAATTTACACACTGTTAATGTGTAAATTACACGATATAATTTACGGCAAGTAATTCTGAAAATTACGTTTGATTATTAACATCAAATTACATATACAAGAGGAGCATCAGATAATAATCGTAGCACATAAAATATAGAATTAAACCCCAGAATTTTCCAAAAGTTAAAGAAGTGTGTGAAGTTATCCCAGGATTTCATCCCAGGAAAAAATAAAATGTTCATCAGGCAATACTATTTCTATCCCATCCCAGGATTTTTAAATCATCCCAGAAATTCGCGAAATTTGCGTAATAAGTGTAGCCGTATTCCTAAATATTCAATATTTACGAAAATAAAATGAGGACAAGGTGTGTGTACATTAATAAACGCCTATGAAGAAAAGCAATCTTTTTTATTTAATTAAATTAGAATTTAAATTTAAATAGAATTCCCAAGCGGACCATTGTATGACCTCAATGAGCCTGTCTAGTTCATAGAAGAGGAACATATTCAGTTTTAATTGGCACTGAAACATCTATTCTTTCCTCTACTAACTGCTTAAAACAATTTCCAATTTGTTTCGTTCTTTGTGAGCTGAGGAGAATTTATTTTTCTATATAACATTTTCACTAACCGTCATTATAACAGGAAAATGATCAGATATTAGACTTTCTAAGAAGGTGTAGCGTTCCGATATGCCTTTAGTGAGGTTGAAATTTATAAGGTCTGGAATTTTGTTAGGTTAAATGGCCAGTAACGTTGGCTTCCTTCCTTAGTAAAATTCACAGTTTAAGTATTGGCCAGTTAAAAGTAATTTGGCTACCTTTGGCTAAATATGAACTTTCGTTAAAAGTGTGCTCGCATATCGATTGCAATAATTATATACTTAAATTTAAAATATTTGTAACGATGGGCATGCACGTCGATCATCGTTCCAAGTTGCAAAGTTTGCGATCCCTGACAGGTCTCCAATACTAGACAATTAAATTGCGGGAAAAATAAACAACTTATTTTTTTTGTTTATTTGTCTTTTCTATTCAGGGGAAAGTATATATGTATATTTGATCGAGTTCCGTTGGAGTAGATATTTTTTTTTTTTGGGTGGGATAGGCGATTGTCGAAATAAGCTATAAATAGTGAAGTTTGGATGTACGCGGGGAGAGAATTGAATAACCTTTTGAACGGTGAAGCTGGAATAAAATTAGAATAAAACAAAAGTTATAGCAGCATTAGTTTTTGTCTAAAAGATGGTGAAAATTAAAATTGAAAAAAAAATCAAAGTATCATGTGCATATTTTATTTTTATATATTTAAAATAAGTTCTTTAAGACTAATTAATATCAAGTAGTGATTATATATAATAATATCAAGTAGTGATTAAATATCGATTAAGTTAAAACTATAAAAAAAAAAAAAAAAAAAAAAAACAAACGGTGAACCTAAAAACCTCCAAAAATATATGTGTAACAGGAGTTCATATTCAAAGAAAATCAGTATATGACCAATGTAAAGCAATTAGTTTAATAAGTGTATGTGGTCACCTAGACAGAAAAAAATTAATAAGAAACAAAGTGGAAGAAAAAAATGAATGAAAATACCATTTGCTTGTGCTGGTATTTTGGTAGTGAATAAACCTTTTATCCAATTGGAATTTTAAGTAATAAAGTTAAAGTGACCACATGTATGGCCGGAAAAATAAAAATAAATAAATAAATTTGAATGTGGATAATAATAAAAATAAAACAAAAATAGGAAAAAGCAACTGGTGGAACATCATGGTCGCGACCCTACGTTACGCAAGTTTTTTTTTTAATTTTATAATAATTTTCTTTTCTATTTTTATAATATATAGTATTTAGTATTTTTTTTCTTATTTTTCTTATATAAATTTTAGTTTAAGTATCAGTTAGTTTTTTTTGTTCTATATCAGTTCGGGTGATAGGTGACGTCATTAGTATAGGTAACTTTAATTAATTTGAAATATTCACATGAGTTTTGTTTTGGTACTTTGGCTGAATAAATATAGTTTAGTATATATTTTGCTGCTCAATTTTTGTTTCTTAAATTTTTTCTTGATGTGCTTCACTATATATTTTGTTCGTAGTTTTTGTGCTTTCAGTATGAGAGGCTAATAGCTTAGGCAAATACGAATTGGGTGAGTAATCGAAATCTGCTGCGATGGTAAGTTAATCCGGCTTTGTTTTCCATCCTATCGTTTCCATCCCAATTATTTCCTTTCTTTGTGGTCTAGCAAGCTTCTATTCAACTTTGGCAAAGCCCACCCCAATCCCTGAGCTTCAGCCGGCTAAAATATGACCACGCCAAAGCTCTGAATAGTTGAAATCTAAAATTCGGTAACGAACGGCATTACCTTGTGAACAAGGTCATCTTGTACATTCAACCATGCCGCGCAAATCGTTACAGATGGCGCCCAAACCAAAAATGGCTTCCTTTCTTTTCATTTACTCATTCCTATTCCTAAAGTATACCGGTACAACGGAAGATTTAACCTTCCCTTGTTATTTTTTTTTCTTTTGTAGTGTCATATGCGCAACTGGCTTCTCGTTATTAAATTATAAATGATTGATTCAGTTGTCCGTTCATTATGACGTATTCCCATTTAGCTTCTTTTCATTTTCAAAAATTTTTTTTTTCTATAATTTTTATTTTTTTTTATGTGATTGGATCGTAGGTTCGCATCATTTCTAGTCTTAAACTATTGATTTTGGTGTTAGAAAATTTACAATCCAAACACACGTAGCTTTATCGAATTGTTTTTGCATTGTCGCATTGGTTTTCCACTAACTAACAGTGTTGACTACGGTGTTCGTGATGATATGCAAAATCAAATCAACTTGAATTCAATACCAATCAATGATTCGAATTAACATTGTGTTGTTGACTCGTCATGATAAGTTTGGTATTGATGTTTTATTTCTTTTTATTATTTTCAATTTTTCTTTCTCCCTTTCCTAACTTCCCCAAGGCAGGGATTAACTTACCATTAAACTGCACCAATAAAATTCCAGCATTGATAATTTTCGATTACTAACCTATTCGTACTCTCATATTTGATTGATAATTTTGGTTTACGCATCCAAATTTACTAGTTATTGAATTAGGCTTATACATAGTTCTTTGCTTTAAGTTGTCGAGTAGTTATAAATATATTGAATATTGAATTTCTAACCAAATATATATACTTTCCTTTGATTTTTTTTTATTTTTTTCTCGTGTTTTTTTTTATTATAATTTAAGCATATTTTTTTTTTCAAATACATACTTGTTTGTTTGTATTTTTTCCCATTATAAAAAAAAAATTAAAATAAAATAATAATAATAATCATAATTTCCCCAAAATGGACACTTTTAAGATCCAACCTCGGCACTTATCGTCTGAGGAATTGGATATCGAGTTCGAAATTCGTAAAATAAGTGGTGAGATAGATGTCCAAAAAGAAACTTTGGAGCAAGCATTTGACAATGAGGAAACTTCGCCAAATCTAAAGCCAACTCAAGCTCACACTAAAGCTTTAGCACAACCTTATAATGAAGTAACTGCTTGTGCATTTAAATTACAAACCATTCAAATAAAACTTTTGAATTGCATTCAAAGTCCGTCATTCAATTCAAACGCTTTCTCAAGTTTAATTTCCAAATTGTTTCATCTTAAAGCTAGAGGAGAACGAATTTTAATTCTTGAACCAGTAAAAGTTCCCGCTACCAAATTGGTTCAGGCTTGTAATACACTTTTAGTGATATGTCAACGTTTTATATCTCAGCAACAGACCTCCCAAGAAGCCGCTTTGGACTTGAGTGTATCTCAAATAGACCCAACCGAGATGCTAGAACTGATGATAGCTGCACCTCAGCCGGCTCAAATAGATGTTTCAATAAATGAGGATGACACGGACCCAGACGATGATAAAGAGTATCACTGTTCCTCTCCCATTCAAATAAACGCAAATAAGCACGATAAAAATGAATCAGGAACTCGTGGTACCAGTGAAGTACATGTACGAGATGTCACGAATGCCATACAACAAGCCAGAACGACCTTGCTCGCACAACCATCTATTCCACTCTCCTCCCATAATCCTTATTCCCATAATCCTCTCTATAACAATTCACATATCCCACATCTTTTAGTACCTTATCAGTACAACTATCCTCGATTACCTCTACCTTCTTTCTCCAATAATCCTTTCCCAAACAATGGTGTTCCACCTTATTCATTATCGCAAAGGGCTCCAGTAGTACCTACTACTTCTTCTTACCAAACCAGACCATCCACGAGTACCTTTATAATAGATCCGAAATTAGCTAGGGAGACTCAACAGGTTCTTAACCAAAATAGATCCAATACACATCCAAGCCAATCTTATCAATTTGTCCCAAACAATATGGGCCGAAATATTCAAGGTGATCTACCAAACCAACTTAACATGCCTAATGAACATGACGATATCATACCTCGCAATCACATGCTACGTGCCACCACACCAGTTCACAAATGGGGAATCACATTTGATGGATCCTCTTCAGGTTTAGCAGTGGAAAAATTCCTATATCGAGCGGAACATATGGCAAATACAAATAATATATCATTGAAGCAGCTCATCAATGGCATGCCGTCATTATTAAAAGGTATTGCTGCAGAACACTATTGGCTAATTCTCGAACGGAATCCCACTTGTGACTGGCACCACTTTAAAGTAGCATTCACTCATCGATTTCAAGATCGACGAACTGATGTTGACATTTTACGATTAATCGATGCTCGTAAACAACGTCCGAAGGAACCATTTATTGAATTCTATTACGACATTTTGAACTTAGCCCTTCCACTGAAAATGCCTTTTTCGGAACTACAGCTTCTTGAGATTTTAAAGAAAAATATGCGGCCGGGACTACAAGTTCAGCTTGCTGGTAGACCAATAATTTCAATCTCAGAGTTGATAAGTACAGCTATAGCTACCGAAGACGTTTGGCGTAACGTAGGGTTAATTCCGGAACAGATGATGCAAAGAAATAATGTCTTCCCTCGAGTTCATGAGTTAGAAACGTACAAAACTGACGGTGTTCCAATCGCGTATCCAACAACATCCGGGGTTGGTGATTCTATTAGTACTGGAGCTTCCCAGCAACTCATTCATCAATATCATATGTACCAGCCTAACCTAGAAGCGTTCAGTCAAACACCTCCTAATCATCCCAACCATATTGCAATGATACCACAGAAAACTTCAGTGCCAGTTTGTTGGAACTGTCAACGAAAGGGGCATTTATACACTGATTGTGATGTAGTACGATCACAAATATTCTGTTATGGCTGTGGTGCGGTAAATGTGCTCAAACCCCATTGTACCTATTGTAATAGGAATTCTCCGTTTTTAAACTCGAGAAAGGAGCCGACTACCAGTGGGTCGGGTCGGGCTCCCACACGAATCCTTCAACGACCTCCACACCAGATGCCGCAACAATCCTCAACGTTACCCAAACAAGACCAACGCTAAATTATTTTTCTGAAAGCGTAACTCACCTTAGAAGACCAATTAACTATCATACCTCTCGGTCAATTAAATATTTTAAAAACCGAAAACAAATTTATCGAAATATCTCAAGCACAAAATTTTACAGCTCAATTGATTTCTTAGAAGATAATCGTCCCTATGCAATAATTAAAGTCAATGGTGTTGAAGTTCAAGGTTTGCTGGATAGCGGAGCTAATATATCTGCTTTAGGCAAAGACTCACTCAGTTTTATTCGTGACCACAATTTACCCCTTCATCCTATCCCTGCTGTTGTGCAAATTGCCAATGGTTCCTCTGTCCAAATCCATGGATTTGTCAATACCCAAATTACGTATAACAACAAAACTATAGAGATGAGGTTATTCGTTGTTCCAAAATTACACCAGTCACTGTATTTGGGATGTGATTTTTGGGAGAAATTTGGGATAAAACCCTCTTTAATTTCCGAGCTTTCCTCTTCTCCTTTATCCAATCTTGATCTGTTTCCTTCCGCTTCCAATCCCTCCGACAACAACCAGCATCAGCTTTCCGACGATCAGTATCAACAACTACAAGACGTAATCGTGAAGTTGCCTAGCTTCGAGCGTCTGGGACTTGGTCGAACACATGTACTCAAACACAAGATTGACATTGGAGATGCTCAACCTATTAAGCAGCGACACTATGCTGTCTCGCCTGCTGTGCAACAACAAATGTACGAAGAAATCGACCGAATGATTGCCCTTGATGTAATTGAGCCAAGTCATAGTGGATGGAGCTCTCCAATGGCTATCGTAAAAAAATCCAATGGTAGTATTCGACTTTGTCTTGACGCTCGACGGCTCAATAGTGTGACAAAGAAGGATGCGTTTCCGTTGCCACTGATCGACGGTCTGCTGAGTCGGTTAGATCGTACCCGTTACATTTCGAGTCTGGATCTAAAAGATGCCTTTTGGCAGATACCTTTGGATCCAGAGTCGAAAAGTATGACCGCGTTTACCATTCCGGGACGTCCGCTTTATCAGTTTAAAGTTATGCCTTTCGGACTTTGTAATGCGCCTCAAACTTTGTGTCGATTAATGTCCAGCGTGATTCCTCACCATCTACATGACAGGGTATTCGTTTATCTGGATGACCTACTAGTAACAAGTGCGGATTTTGCTGAACATTTATCGTTACTTCAGGATGTCGCTGAAAGGCTGACAAAAGCTGGATTAACGATAAATGTTCATAAAAGCAAATTTCTGCTGAAAGAAATCGAATATCTTGGTTATGTGGTTGGTGAGCGAGGATTGAGACCTAATTCAGACAAAGTTGAGGCCATTATCAAATTTCCGAAGCCGAAAAATGTACGGCAAATGAGAAGGTTCCTGGGCGTCACGGGATGGTATCGTCGATTTATCAACGGGTACTCTACGTTGTCGGCTCCCTTAACATCACTGTTGAAAAAAAATAAAAAGTTTTTGTGGTCCGATGAAGCTGAATCGTCATTTAATGCTCTTAAGCAAGCTCTTGCTACAGCACCGGTACTCATCACTCCGAACTTCAACGCTCGTTTTTATATTCAATGCGATGCTAGTTCGACCGGCATAGGAGCAGTACTATTCCAGAGGGACGAAGAAGGTAATGATAGGCCTATAGCCTATATGTCGAAAAAGCTCAACCCTGCCCAAAGGAATTATTCGGTTACGGAACAGGAGTGTTTGGCTGCGATTGAAGCTATAAAGAAATTCCGACTGTATGTGGAGGGGTTACCTTTTACGGTAATAACTGACCATGCAAGCCTGAAGTGGCTCATGTCCCTAAAAGATGCAACTGGAAGACTTGCACGGTGGAGCTTAAAACTCCAGGGATTTAATTTTGAAATCGAGTTTCGAAAAGGATCTCAAAATGCAGTCCCAGATGCATTATCTAGAGTTGAGGTTGAGTCGCTGGATGTCAGTCAAACTCCATCGATTAATTCTCCACTGCACGTGGACTTGACGTCTCCGGAATTTCTTGATTCATCGTATCAACAGTTAGTTCAATCGCTGCAACAAACCAACAAAAATCTCAATATCTTTACCATAGGTAATTTCATATACATTCATCCGTCAATCAATAAGCCCAACTTACCGGATATTCCATCTTACAAACTCCTGATTCCGCAAGCTCTTCGAAATACCGTTATAACTTCCGCTCACTGTCCTCCTACTGCTGCTCATCTAGGAATCTATAAAACTACTGAACTCATACAACGCTACTACTATTGGCCGACAATTCATATAGATGTAACACAGTTTGTTAACGCTTGTGATGAGTGTAAAGCCAACAAAGCTTCTAATCGTATATGCACACCTCCACTGGGATCACTTCCTTTGACGTTCCGGCCTTTTCAAAGAGTGTACCTGGATTTTCTCGGACCCTATCCACGCACCAGAAATGGAAACACAGGTATTCTCATTGCTCTAGACCACTTCTCCAAGTTTGTTATAACCAAACCTCTTCGACAAGCTACAGCAATAGAAGTGTGTAAGTTTTTAGAAACAGAAGTTTTTCTCATGTTTGGGGTTCCGGAGGTCATCCTAACAGACAATGGTAGGCAGTTTAAATCTCTGCTCCTCAAAAACTTATGTGACAAGTATGGTGTAAGACATATGTTAACTGCCAAATATTCACCTCAAGGAAACGCATCGGAACGCGTGAATCGTACACTTTTGGCGTCTTTGCGATCCTACATTAAGTCCGATCAAAGTGTATGGGATTCCAATTTGCCTGCAGTAACTCACGCTCTTCGTAATTCTGTTCATGAGTCTTCAAAGTTTTCGCCACATTTTCTAGTATTTGGACAACATGCCATTCTGCATGGGTCTCTGTTTACAATATTGCGACAAGCCTCACAATTGGGTGGAAATCACATTTGTAGTGAAGACAAACCGGAATATCTCCATAACATCTATGAGGACGTACGCGAGAATCTAAGTAAGTCTGCTATGAAAGCGAAGAGATTCTATGATTTGAGAACCCGAGTTCCAAAGCTGAATATCGGCCAAATAATCTTTGTAAGGAACTTTAAACAAAGTAAAGCATCCGATCATTACGCAGCAAAATTGGGGCCTAAATTTATTAAGGGTGTGATTACAAAGCTGGTGGGGAATGTGGCGTGTGAAGTGTCAAACGATAAAGGCGATATTTTGGGCATCTATCACTTTAAGGATATCAAAACATAGAACCATTTCACTAAAACATTAATTAGTTTTTTTATTAGTTACATTATTATTGCCCGGCTTGTTGAGACCCATCAACAGGGGTGAGTCGTCCCCACGATTTGTAACGATGGGCATGCACGTCGATCATCGTTCCAAGTTGCAAAGTTTGCGATCCCTGACAGGTCTCCAATACTAGACAATTAAATTGCGGGAAAAATAAACAACTTATTTTTTTTGTTTATTTGTCTTTTCTATTCAGGGGAAAGTATATATGTATATTTGATCGAGTTCCGTTGGAGTAGATATTTTTTTTTTTTTGGGTGGGATAGGCGATTGTCGAAATAAGCTATAAATAGTGAAGTTTGGATGTACGCGGGGAGAGAATTGAATAACCTTTTGAACGGTGAAGCTGGAATAAAATTAGAATAAAACAAAAGTTATAGCAGCATTAGTTTTTGTCTAAAAGATGGTGAAAATTAAAATTGAAAAAAAAATCAAAGTATCATGTGCATATTTTATTTTTATATATTTAAAATAAGTTCTTTAAGACTAATTAATATCAAGTAGTGATTATATATAATAATATCAAGTAGTGATTAAATATCGATTAAGTTAAAACTATAAAAAAAAAAAAAAAAAAAAAAAACAAACGGTGAACCTAAAAACCTCCAAAAATATATGTGTAACAGGAGTTCATATTCAAAGAAAATCAGTATATGACCAATGTAAAGCAATTAGTTTAATAAGTGTATGTGGTCACCTAGACAGAAAAAAATTAATAAGAAACAAAGTGGAAGAAAAAAATGAATGAAAATACCATTTGCTTGTGCTGGTATTTTGGTAGTGAATAAACCTTTTATCCAATTGGAATTTTAAGTAATAAAGTTAAAGTGACCACATGTATGGCCGGAAAAATAAAAATAAATAAATAAATTTGAATGTGGATAATAATAAAAATAAAACAAAAATAGGAAAAAGCAACTGGTGGAACATCATGGTCGCGACCCTACGTTACGCAAGTTTTTTTTTTAATTTTATAATAATTTTCTTTTCTATTTTTATAATATATAGTATTTAGTATTTTTTTTCTTATTTTTCTTATATAAATTTTAGTTTAAGTATCAGTTAGTTTTTTTTGTTCTATATCAGTTCGGGTGATAGGTGACGTCATTAGTATAGGTAACTTTAATTAATTTGAAATATTCACATGAGTTTTGTTTTGGTACTTTGGCTGAATAAATATAGTTTAGTATATATTTTGCTGCTCAATTTTTGTTTCTTAAATTTTTTCTTGATGTGCTTCACTATATATTTTGTTCGTAGTTTTTGTGCTTTCAGTATGAGAGGCTAATAGCTTAGGCAAATACAAATTGGGTGAGTAATCGAAATCTGCTGCGATGGTAAGTTAATCCGGCTTTGTTTTCCATCCTATCGTTTCCATCCCAATTATTTCCTTTCTTTGTGGTCTAGCAAGCTTCTATTCAACTTTGGCAAAGCCCACCCCAATCCCTGAGCTTCAGCCGGCTAAAATATGACCACGCCAAAGCTCTGAATAGTTGAAATCTAAAATTCGGTAACGAACGGCATTACCTTGTGAACAAGGTCATCTTGTACATTCAACCATGCCGCGCAAATCGTTACATATTGTTAATTTCAATTTATATTATAAAAATATACAATATAATTAATTAATTAAATATATATATATATATATATATATGTTCATATATTATTTGGATTCGAGCACTCGTACATGCATAATGCATGTATATGTGTGTAGGTACATTACAACATATGTTGCTTAAATTAAAATTTATTCACAAATAAATAAATAAATATTGTTAATTAATATAATTTTTAAATATTGTATGGCACGTTTGATCTCCAAACATTAAGTATATATATATATATATAAATATATATATATATATATATATATATATATATATATATATATATATATATATATATATATATATATATATATATATATATATATATATATATATATATATATAATATATATATATATATAATATATATATATATATATATATATATATATATATATATATATATATATATATATATATATATATACAGGGTGAGTTTCCTAATAAATGCAGGGCTTTTATCTCGAGAATTTTCGGAGATATAGGCTAAAGTTAGGTTTTTTTTAAATTAGAATCTATACTTTTGAGTGTTTGTTTTTATTAAGCAATTAAAAGTAAACACTTTTTGCTAACACATCATTTTTGTAAAGTGTATGATTTCAGAGATATGAGCAAAAATTGATATTCACTAAAGCAATCGAATTTTCCCTAAGTTCTACAAATTAAAATAGAAAATATCAAATGTTCTTTGACTTATTATGCAATTTTTTTGTTTTATTACTTTGTGATAAAATTACAATTATCTTAGAAAAAGTTTTTTATCATGTTGTACACTAACCAGGAAGCATTCGACATGATGATGATCTACGGTGAGTGTCGACAAAATGAAAGCATGGTGATTAGATTATACGCTGAACGACATCCAGTTCGTCGGCACTTTAGAAGAGGTGTATTTAAACGTTTAGCAGATAAGCTGCGCACTACCGGAAGCATAAGAAACCAAAGGAAAGGTTGTGAGTGTCCTGAGGAAATTGTTGTAGATGTGCTAACTGCAGTATCACACGACCCACGCACATCAACACGAAATATTGCACGAGATAGAGGAATATCTCAAACGACCGTGTCTCGCGTTTTAATAGAAAACAAATTCCATGCGTACCACATATCATTGCTGCAAGAGTTATCTGCTAATGATTTTAGATCTAGAATTCAATTTTGTCTTTGGGCGAGGCAACAAATTGAAGAAAATCCAGATTTCTTTCGTCTTGTCATGTGGACTGACGAGGCAACGATTAAGAACGACGGTAATGTGAATAGGCATAATTTACATTATTGGAATGACGTGAATCCACATTGGATGCGTTCTGTTGACCATCAACATCTTTGGAGTGTAAATGCTTGGGCTGGAATAGTTGGATCTCACCTAATTGGACCTTTTTTTTGATGGAACACTAACTACACAAAAATTTGTGAATTTTTTATTACAAGATTTTCCCAATTTATTGGAAGACATTCCATTACGAGTAAGACAAGAAATGGGGCTTCAGTTGGATGGTGCGCCTCCCCATTCCCAACAACAACTAAATTTAATGTTTCCGAATAAATGGATTGGAAGAAGTGGCCCTACTTCCAGCAAGATCACCCGATTTAACATGCATGGACTTTTATTTATGGGGAAAAGTGAAAGACTTAGCCTATTTCAATCGGCCTACCACTGCTGAAAATATGAAACAAAGCATTAAAGATATTTTTAGAAATCATATTTCAGAAGCTGAATTAGAAGCAGTTCATCTAAATTTTATAAGACGAGTAGAAAAATGTTTGGAATGAAATGGCGGACATTTTGAACATTTATTAAATTAATAAACAACATGATAAAAAACTTTTTTTAAGATAATTGTAATTTTATCACAAGAAACAAAAAATTGTAATAAAACAAAAAAATTGCATAACAAGTCAAAGAACATTTGATATTTTCTATTTTAATTTGTAGAACTTAGGGAAAATTCAATTGCTTTAGTGAAAATTTTCTCCTATCTAGCACCGTTCTCGAGATAAAAGCCCTGCATTTATTAGGAAACTCACCCTATATATATATATATATATATATATATATATATATATATATATATATATATATATATATATATATATATATATATATATATATATATATATATATATATATATATATATATATATATATATGTATATATATATATATATATATATATATATATATATATATATATATTTATATATATATATATATATATATATATATATATATATATATATATATATATATTTATATATATATATATATATATATATATATATATATATATATATATATATATATATATATATATATACATATATATATATATATATATATATATATATACATATATATATTCAAGTTAATGTTACATCCGAGTACATGCATGCTAGTTGTTCGCTTTATGAAAAGCGAAACACTGTTGGAAATATATAATCATCGACGAATTTGCTCGCTGGCGGAAAATTTAATCAACATAATGTCACGTGTTAACTATGTATACACATTTTAATGTAGTACACATGATTGTTACACAAATACGTCATATCTGAATAATATGAACTAAATAATGTACCATGATTTTTCAACCTATAATATATTATTTTATTATTATAGCTTGGCAAAATATGTATAAATAAAAACTAATTATTTTCCACTTTAATAGGAAAATCATAAAATTCTATATAATGTATAGGCTAGGTATGGAGTATATATATATGTATATATATATATATATATATATATATATATATATATATATATATATATATATATATACACAGGTATACCATATATGTGTGTGTATGTATGAATGGTCTATTATTATGGTTGATTGTATAAACATCAGAAAGCTCCTCCGCATATAACCAAACGATGATGATGTATATGTATATAGTATATGTGTGGGTATGTGTCTAACTGGATAATATACCATATGTTTGTGTATGTACAAAGGTAATGGTATACAGACATAAAGCATTATTTACCTTTAATATGAATGAATGAGCTTAAATCAGTGGTGGCTTGTGTATAGAGTAGGCTAAATGTATACGTTTATAAACTTTTTTACTGAGTAGATCACCGGCAGCTAGCTCCTCCCTCATCTCTCTGTCTCATTAACCAGAAACGAAGAAAGTTTATCTCAGAATTGGTAACTACTTATAGGATGTCTCTTATGTCACGGAATAATTTTTGAGGTCACGCCTTGGTCTGTTTTTGGTTAAATTTTTTCTTGGTACTTATTTGATTGGTATGGCAAAAAATGAAATCTTCAAAAAGCAGAATTATTGCAGTATTGCTCTTGTAGAATTTAATCAATGATGCTTGGGAGCTGTAATCGTGACAGCTAATGAATGATGGAAGTTAAACCAGACCTCCACAGAGTATGGCATTGATTGACAGCTAGGGTGCTAAAACAACCAGCCGATGAAGACATTTGTCTTATGAAATGTATGGCATCATATTTTTTATGTGATCTTGTAAATTATGTTTCGCTAGGCCGGTTTCGATTTGATGACGTCATTGATTTGTTGTGTGATCGAAAAGATCAAATCCATCTCATCAGGCATATGCGACCGGACTTGATGTTTGTTGCATTTTCGTTTGTATATATGTGGTGAGCTAGCGAATTACAGAGTTTTTAAATCAAAATATTTTTTCGATTATTTTGTTATACTTTACTATTGCCACACTCTCTGTTGCACAACAAACAAGTTACATTTGTGCATTGTCTTGGGAAGAAGTATATAGGCGGACGAAGTTATCGATGACTACCAAGGAGACTATGGAAATCCATTAGTCACTGATCAAGTTTTTTTCGCTATACGTATAATTCTTTCCAAGTACTATGAAACATCTCGCGATGTACACCAGGTATTCCTAGATTACAAGTAAACCTATGACTCGTTCAATTGAGAGAGGCGATGGGATGAGCTTAAATATTAAGGAATACAAAACAAATACTGTTAAAATCGTAGATTGTTGATCAGACCGGTTGTCATATATGGTTGTGAGCATTGGCAAAACAGATGGCTTTTTACAGTCGAGAGAAGAATCATGAGTGTCATATATGAATCAAAACCTTTTCTTGTAATCACGAGATCAGAAATTCAATAACCGAGTGCACTGGCTACGTTATATTCTGAGTACTGATCCGGGGTAAATGTTACAGCTATCTTTAAAGGGTGAGCCGCCTTTCGGTAGGTGACGGTGGCTTCATTGCGTAAAAAGCGATCTGGCATCTTGTTATTGTTTACAACAATATGAAGAGCTAGCTTGAAACCGATGAAGTCAGATTGTTGGCACGGTATAGGCCAATGGTCAAAACCGTTAAAAAAATGGAAAGGGAAATTCATAGATTATTTATATTTTATAAATGGAATGAGCTAAAATCGTTTCAGATACCTGTCAGTTCTGTATCTTGCAGCTTCTATAAGTTCTTCCGTTACCCCCTCCCGCAGTGACCACGTTTACAATTGCGCTTGTTTAACGTGTCAACCATACCGTGAGATAGAGTATCAGGTAGGAAGCCCAGTCTTAAAAAGCTAGGTCTCTTGGTGAATTTTGGTATCTGCTGGCCTCTACAGATTACAAAGCCTTATCGTTTATTATGGGCTTTTGATGATACTTATAAGAATAATATAAAAATGGATCAATCAAATGGTGCAACCGAGCTCAAAATATTGGAGGTGGTAACGGCTTCTCTTCAAAACATAGCTCCTGGTGGAGTTATTGGTACCTTGGATAGAAAAACATAGTACACCAGTTATTGGTATAGACAACGAAGTGGAACCTTCGGGAGTGCAATAGGGGTTAATATAAAAAAAAACAGCCAGAATGAAGGATTATAGGATCGATAATACTTTTCAAAATATAAGTTTCAATCAGGTTATAAATCACATGCGTCCAGAGCTTATTAAAGATAAGCATTACTGATGAAGGATAACGATCATTACTTCATTGAGCAAATTACACGAAAAGTGATAAACATACCATGTGCTTGAGGGAAACCTTTGGCTTTTGAGGGATATGATTAGTAAAATGGCATGTCTGCAAACGATTTAGCTACCTAGGCATAGTTAAAAAAGTTAAATTTTTTTTTTACCTAATGTACAGCGATCATTTGTTGCCCTTGGTCGGATTCATGAACCTTCAGATATTTTGAAGAACTCTGGCAATGAGATGCTTCATAAAGAACGAACGAGAGAATCGAAAGGTCTATTTCTACACCTGAGTGGGGTCATTAAAAATGTGATCTAAAAATAACTAAAGAAGGTTCGAAAGAAATGATTCTCGACTATCGCATCATGATTGAAATATTTGGCATATAATTCACGCAAATCAATTTTCATCATTGCGTCCTCCTCACTCTTAGAACGATGCAAGATAACTGCGATACATTAAAATCTTAGCATATCTTCTCGATTTAAGAACAATAGACTCACGAAAATAAAATCTGAGGATTCCATCCATTGATTTCAGATTCTATCCTGGTAAGTTATACCTTCACGAGACCAAGTGTCGTGGAATTCTTATCTAGTTCTGAACCAGACCACACCTTAAATGTGAGAAATAGACCAAACTTTCTGATATCCTCAAATGAATAAGAGTACAAATAATTTGAATGTGTACCAGATTTAACACTTTTGGAGAATCGGTTTTGGGTTTGAAGCAATCCCAACTCTTTCTTTTCTGTTTAGAGTATTAATTAATGGTAAGAACACCATATCAGAACATTCGATGTAGTTGGGTCGAGTGAGTCGTCAGCGAGATACCTGGTTTTGTTTGAAAATGATAACTTTTGTGTTAGGAGTACTGGAGCCAAACTGCGACGAAGATGAAAGTGTTTTTCTGTATAACTCTGAATAACACTTTGTCGGTTCAGTGCTGCATCGAATCTCGACATTTTTAACGTAAGAGATAAGGACTTAAGTCCAAAAGCGAGCCACCACTGAATAGTATACACACACATATATTGGATATGGATACTTCTATATAGTAGTACGACCGTATGGACAAAATAAAGGACAAAAGCAACAAGGTAGAAAATCATTACATCAGTTTAGTTAACAGCAACAAAGCAGTCTCGATTAAACGAAGCAAGAATGATCAAAATGAGCTTTATTTAGTGTAACAAAAAATACAAAAATCAACGTCAGTTTCATACAAAATGTATGAAAGGTAAGGCTTTACTATATAGTAAATATTTGAATGAAAAGTAGTTCAAATTTAACTTAGGTTATATTCAATTGAAAACAGAAATTTCAAATTTCATCCTGAAATTGATCATTTTTCGATTTATTTTTCCATTTTCCTTTATTCATTAAATGAAAATATGGTATTTTTATAACTTAAAATGAAAACAGAGACAGATACATAGTTAGGTTACGAGAACTATATTTTATTTTAAGTATGCTCACAAAGAGAATAAATCAAAATGGCACTTTACACCAAACAAATCAATTTCATTAAATGTTAAGTTGTATTGTCATTTTTGTTTTGCTTTCATGTATAAAATGAACAATACCAATGTACAAAATCTCATATACACTATACACATTTAACTAGATTTAATGATTACATGCACACATGTATGATTTTAACATGAATGGCTTGCAAAATTTTTATACAACAGCAACGCTGTTGTAATGGCATTTCATCGAACTATCATTCAATATAAAAAAATATTCTCTCTCTCCCATTGTTATGACATTTATGTCATTATGAAAATTGGTTTTGTATTTAATGCATAATTATGCAATTAAATATTATTTTTATGTTGATACAGCATTAATAAACTATTTCTAATGATTCGATGTATTTCAGGATTGAGAATATAGTGTAGTGTTGTGCTGTGATTGTGAATAAATGTGTAGCAAAATAGAAATTGTGATTAGGTTATGTGTTCATTTTGAAGTGTAAACATTAATCAGCTGATAATATTATTTATTAACAACTGCATGTTGAAAATATCTTTTTAACTGATTTATGTTTAAAAATTCGGTTTTAGTTAATTTTTTCGAATACATAATTTCATTTAAATAAATTAATTATTAATTTTTTAAGTTTTCGCGTTCAATTATGTGTATTTTCGTTAATATTATTTTTCTAAATTTATTAAGAAATGAGTTTGACTTTCGTGGTACAACCGATAGAGAATTAGAGCGAGGAAAATATATTTTAGAGGATATCGTTTATATTGAAATGAAAAGCACAAAATTTATAAAAATATAGATCAATTTATAATTAAATTTGATCGTGATTTATTTTGATTTGGAAAAAATGGTATATGTTCACATCTAATTTCACCCTTTCTTAGTCATTTTATGAAATAAAATTTTAAAAGCTCCAAGTTGCAATAGCTAAAAACTTAAAAAGAAATTTGCACGTTTCGTATGAGTTTCTTGATAAAACGTACATTATTGATACACTAAATAAAGCTCATTTCAAAAACTGAGTATTCATTCTGGCTTTATATATTTAGGATGCTTTGACAGCAACCAACATATGCATGTACATTCAGATATATCTCATCCAATGCAGTATCATAACTTTTTTTATTATGTAGGTCACATCGCGTAAAATTGTGGGCTTTAATTTTTAGTGAAATTCCATAATCATCACCGTACACACACATCCTGATTGTCATATTATTGATGGTTGTGTGAATTGTACACGGTAGAGCCGGTGTACTCGTAAAACAGAAAAAAATTACATCGTCATTATCCTCGTACTCGCGGATCATCATATCTGTCGGTCATATACTCTACTTTACATACATGCATAAAACGATTTCACAACTGTCATGCTAATTAAAGCTGTCGCATAATCTGATGGGTTAATTAGCAAGTATGATTATACAATTTTTTTTCGTTTCAAGAATAAAATGTTATCAATGTATCTTAGTTGGGATGTATAAAGTTTGGATAGATGGTGTTGGGGTCGATTCCTACATAGTTTGATGTTATGAGATATTTTTCATGGTCTGAGCACCATGTGCAGGATAGTCGCAATAGATAAATTTAGTCTGAATAAGATTTACCTTTCAAAGTGCAGAGTTTAAGGCAGTTTATGGTAGCACTCATGTTCCAACCAAGTAATTGATGGAACCATGTAAAAGTGTACGTCAGACTGGCCAAGTTGCAACTCTAAATTGATGTCGATCTGTCTAAAACATTAAACCAAAAGTGGATTTAATACAATTGTATGGTATAACACATACTATACAGCAAGAGTAACTACCGTTTTGTAAGAACATTTTTCAAAAATGCGGAAATATTTTGGTCGTTCTGATTTTCTGATATGACGTCACTAGATTTGTTCTCTTTTGTTAAGTCCAAGTACTATGCTACCAATTCATAAATGTACGTAATTGCTGGAGCCAAATGCATTTGTCGAGGTTTTGCTAAACCTGTGCAATCATGTCTCATCTGAACGTTTTGACTATCAATGGCAATTTCAATGGAACGTTCGGAGTTGTTGAAGCGCCAGAAGTGAAAAAATGAATAACAAATCGGCGAAAGGTGAAGAATTTTGAGTAAAGATTAAGAATGTCATGACCCCATTTTAATACAAAGTTCAAAGAATTCAAACATACAGTTCAAGTGTGTTGTACATCAATACAGCAAAGCGTCAAACATAGATGTATCCTTATCTAATAATAATCTATGTTACCAAGAAATATCTGACCCAAATCCCGATGACGAGAGTGAAAATATTTACGACTCCCAGTTGTAGTTCATAAATCATCTTCCAAAGTCAGGATTATAAAACTATAATCAAATAGTCTACGGCCAAAAATCGCGAGATACTGAGACACTTTAGCTTATTTTTGCATCAAAAAACGTCCAACAATTAGAAGCACTTCGGTGCTAACAGCTCCTTTGTGATAAATTAAATTTTGAGTGGCACTATTGTCTATTAAAAAGTATTTAACAAATAGAAAATCATCAACGCGTGACGGACGCATCATACTGAAGTATAGATGAAGTTAATGCAATCGACGTATAACTATGGTTAGAGTATCAACTACATACTGACCATAAATCCCCTCCCAGATGGACACTTTAAACCCTGAAATCCGTATATGTTCTTCTAATGAAGCGCAAGATATCGAATATCTTCAGGGTCGCCAATTGATCTTCAAATAGGAATAGTTTAATCCAAATCAGTGCAGCCTCTGGAGAGAATGAAGGACAGGAGCACAAGAAGTGATCAATAGTTTCTTCTTCTCTTTCCCATTTATGTATAGTTCGCAGTTCGCGTGTTTTCGTTTTTTCATTCGAAACATAATTATTCAGGAAACAATGTCTCAAGAGAATATCCAGTAACATCCACAAAGGCTGTCTGTTATAATTCAAGAAGGAGTGGGTTGGTTAAGCGACAAGAGATGAGGTTGACCTATTTCTTCTGATTAAGACCATCAAAGTGATATTCGATATCTATCTTAAGCCATAATAACGTCACTCCTTAAGGGGACTCAGGTTCCACAAAAGTGGAAGCTGCAACCAAACGGGTCAGTTTATAACCCAATACGTTTCTTTAGATAGAATGTGACGGTATTCAGCGAAGTCTAATTTCATTTAGACTGCCTATTCAATCACCTTTAGAGGAGCCTGCCTGTCATAAATGATGCAGAAACGATTATCTCTGTCATTCATCTCCTTTGCATAATGTGCTACTCTTAAAACTGCAGCAATTTCCGACTGAAATACAGTAACGACCATCTACAAAGGAGGATAGATAGTTTCACCTCAGGATTTAATATGCATAACCCGGCACCAGCCAGATAACAGCATACTGAGCTATCAGTTAAGATCATCATATCGTCACCGGAGAGGTAGGATAAGCTGCTCTAGTTTTTTTGTGCTTTTCGGTAATATAGTTACACCAAATATTTTCCCGAAAACTTGCTTCAACATCATAATGTCGTACTGCATGTCGGTAGTTATGTGCCGGCTCATCTTCACTTATATTTGGCAGTATCTAAAACGGCTCAATCGATTTTCTATTTTGTAGGCGAGCGTCAGTTTGCAATGTACACCTTTCAAATACCAAGCAAAGGCAGACCCATAGCCATATCAAGAGCTGCAGTGGGTGTCGTGTGTTAAGGTTCCAAAATTCTCACACAAAGGAGTTTTTTAAAACTCTCAACAGCGCTCAATGTTCTAGGCCTCCAAATTATATTATGAGTCTGATAACAGAAACGAATAGCCAGTACACGCGTTAAGCCCATGATTTACCAAATGATTGGCTGCATTTACAGTTGATGCTACATGCTTTATTGCATTTATCTTATTTATGAGCTCTGTTATTAGAGTTTGACGTTCACAGCAAAGTATTTTTTTGTTTGTTTTTATCTCTACAATCTGTTTCGGGGCTCGAGGCACTTCCAACTCTTTCGCAGTTCGCTTGTTTACGTCTTAACCTTACGCCTTTACAGCCAAATCGAGGCCGTACGGCTGATTTACGTAAAACCATCTGCATATTACATAGCTCCATGTCAGCCTATAGTACTGACATGGAAGATGGGTTGGCCCATGAATTCTGCACTCCAACAGGGAGTCATAGATGTGTTCATTAACACCAACGATCGTAATCGTATGATGAAAAATCCCTTTTGCATCCTGCCCTTATGGGGATTCGAACCCTGTACCTCCCGCTCCAACTGCCGCAGCTTTAACCACTGCGCCATCTGGGTGGTCACAGCAAAGTAGACAAAATACAAAATGATCATGATTCAAACGAATACAATGAACAGTCAGTCACTCCACAGTAGAAAATTATCAAAATCGTAAACCAGTGTTGAACGTTTCGATTCAAAATATATCTGTAATTCGCTAGCACTGTTGCAACAAAGCCGGTCGTAGCTTAATGGTTAAGAGAGTTTCTCATCACGCCGCGGTCTCGAGTTCGATTCTCGGCGCTGACCCAAAATTAACATGCCACCGGATGACATAAAATACGATTGTGTGTAAAAACATTCGTTGGGCTGACCACCTACAATGTGCTCCACTCGTTAAAATGCCATAGATTATTATTTTTATGTTGCAACAAAGACTCGCTACATTTATATAAACACAATACAACATACATCAAGTCTGGTCGCATATGCCTGATGAGATGGAATTGTTTTTTCGGTCAGACAGCCATTCAATGACGTCATCAGATTCGAAAACACCCTAGCGAACCAACATTTTACAACAATACAAAAGGATGCCATACACTTCTAAGAGACTCAAGGTCTCCACCATATTGGAGTTTCTACAATAACTTAGCTGTCACGTTCCCAGCTATCTCAGCATCAATATCAGTAAACAGATCGTACGAAAGATGCTTATTGATTTTGATCCCCAACACGAAAAAGCTATCGTTGGGGTGGGATGGCAGAGGCAGCAAAGAGGGCACAACATTCACTGATACGTCCAGCAACCATTGCTTAGGTTAATAATTTTGGGTGGCCGCTTGGGAACATTACAGAGGTAAAAACGCAAAACTGAATAAGTGAGACCTACCCCTGGTAGGCCAGTCTACCTTATCCAGCAGCCTTAGGAATTGGCTAGGATTCATTGTACCAATCATTCTTTAAGCGAAATGAAATAAAAAATAATAATTCAAATCGGCAAAAACAAGAAATATCGACCATTGGCTATCGTACCCGGACACGAATTGGAAACTGTAATATAAGAACTCTAACGGAAACATCAAGTTTAGCACAAGTTGAGAAAGAAATGAAGCGATATAATATAGAAATTCTCGACCTCAGCGTATTAAGATGGAAGGACAGTGGAGACAACAACCAGCGCAGGAAATTATATGATGTTCTCTGGCAGAGCTGACACGCACAAACAAGTGTTGTAGGTATACTAACAACTGCTAGAGCAAAGAAATCACTACTCGAGTAGCAAAATAATAATAGGCCGATTCCATTCTAAAATCAGAAATACAACAATCATACAATGATATGCGCCCGCAGAAGATGCAGATGACACAATTAAAGATGAATTATCAAGTGCTGCCATATCAACTGCACACCGAAATGACATCAAAATTATCCAAGGTGATTTCAATGCAAAAATTGGAATTGAAAACACCGGAATGGTGACAATCATGAATACGCACTAGACCTCTGCAAGAAACAACAACGAAGATAAACTCATCGACAAGTACAAGAGTGCTTGGCTACCAAGACAACACAGGAAAACCGTGGATTAGAGATGCAACGTGGAAGTAAATTGAGGAACGCCACCAACTTAAAATACAAATATAGGTAATCAAAATACGGCGGGAAGACGAAGACGACATGAAGATACAGCTCGAAAAATAAAGAAAATGGCAAAAAATGATCGTAGGAAATACACAGAAGACATTCTCACGACTGCCGAGTCAGCGGCAGCAAATAGGAATCATAAGAACAGAATGCGAGCGCAATGTCTTTAACGAGGCCAGAGTAGATTCCTGAGAAAAGAGGCTAAAAATAATTGAAGGCCTAACGGTCGACATCGAATAGGTTAAATGTAGTTTGACATAATTATATATATGTACAATCAAGAACTCTATTTGTTCTATATAACAAAACGAAAGTTTTGACCCTCATCCATCCACATGTGGATACTATTTGGTGTGATATATGTGAATCGTTCATATCGCTTGCGCTATGTTGGAACGAGTACGAGTGTATATATGTACATATGTACGAGTTACATATATTTTTGGTACGAAAAGAAATATTTAACTTTGAAAAGATGAAATTAGTTGGATGCATGCGATATAAAACTAGAAAACAACAAAATACCATCTCATCATCAATATATTATCCATACGCTGGGTGTATTGTTTCGTTATGTGTATGTAGGGTTGGAGAATGATGATGATACTCATGATGTATGCTGATGATACTATGATAAAGTTTATGGGATTAATTAGAGTAATTGAAAAGATATATAAGATTTTTCATGTAATAGGAAAACTTTAAATTTGATTATGCTCCATCTTCTTGTTTCTAGTACAGAAGAGTTATGGAAACTATAAAAGAGAAAATCTTTATCAGTAATCTCGGAAAATGAGCAAGATCAATTATTTTTCTTTATAACTACATATTTGGTTTGAATCCAATTATGTATACACATGCTCCATTCGAAGTTAGTCAAGTATACATATATGTATATAAGCATATATGGAGTATACCGCCCAAATATCGCGGTGGTTAAAGCAGCGGCAGTTGGAGCGGATGGTACCGGCTTCTCGAATCCCGATAGGGGCTTCCATGTCAGTATTAGGAGGGGATGTCACAATGGACCAATTGAGCCTAAACGACGGAAAACACAGAAATAAATATATGGATTGATCCTATCTTATCTGAACAACTTTTCTGTTCGATACAATTTTATAATTTTTTTCAAGAATTTTGGATAGATTTTATACTGTCTAATATTAAGCATTTTACCATCACAAGCTTCTCGTCTTATATACTTGTACCGACTGGGATAGACATAGCTTGGTCTAGATAACACATAAAGCTTCCTTCTTGTTTTTCCTCAAACCATTCTGAGCTTTTGCTGAAATGTTGTATATGCCATATAAGAGGTGCCTCAACATATATTTGTTTCTGTATCGCTCAAGATAGGGAGAATCGAAAAGGACGTGAAGTACTGTTTATTTTCCCTCTACATCTTTACTGGCTCTAAATCTTTCTATGAATCTATCTTTCTAAATCTTTCTTTGAGACAATGTTCAATAAAAACCTCATGAACAAGGTTATCTGATGTCAGCGAAGCTATATCAGCTGTACAGATCTGGGCCAATCCCAGTTAGCCTAGATATTACCCAAGAGTTGCTATTGCTTTGTCAATCATTCAAGCAAAATCTTACGGCGAGCGGCATTTCAATGTTCACTCTGTTCGGTAATGGTATGTTGAGGATATTACATAACCAGTACTATATTATCAATCATCTATAAAGATAGTTAAAATAGTGTTTATGTCAAGGATCGCTCTGGATCACTTAAACCTAGTTCACTCTGGAGAGCGGATCAGCGAGATAATCCATTGGGATATTAAATAACCAATGATAGTAAGAATATTCTTGTTGTGAAGAATAGGTATATGTATGTCCAATGTTATTACAGGTTAAGAAGGAAATGGCTTTGATCGTGAAGGTCGCGTTTGGAAAATTTATTGGCGAAGAATATCTATAAGAGTTAGATGAAAAATAATCTTTTGAGCTTCAGTAGGCATGGTACTTCCTCTTATATACAAGGTGGTGGTTCACTTAACTTTCATCTCGATTTTAGGTTGGCCATTAAGTCTAGAGTTGGGTTCAAAACAGCAATTCCATACAAAAGAATGTGTCGGTTGACTAAAGTAAAAAAGACAATGTACAGTCTCTAAGTTTCATATTTTACCAATAACTTTCTATAAAAGCTTTCCTTACTCTTACTACGAGTACTATATGCTTGGTTTCCAGTCCGAGGTGAGAATGAAAGGTACATTATATTAAAGATAGTTACTCTGACCTATGACGTGACGGTTGGTTCCAATTTATATACTGACTATGACTAATGCAATGTACGTTTTACCAGTTAAATGGCAGATTGATATCGATCGAAACGGTACATATTTGATCTAGTATGTTTCAAAAACCCAAATTTTCTATTATTTTGTAGAAGTGAATCACCTCAAGATAATATATTGTTGTTCAACTGTATGGTCCATCATTGGGGAACGGCTATTAGCAAAATTAGCAACAATTGATATGAATATTGCTTGTTTACAATATGGCCCCCTTCAGTGATGGCCCATTTGACAATCTATTCAAGACTCCTGATAATAAGAAGTTTATCTAAGATATATTATGAACCTTTGCATTTTGGTAGTATACAATCTATACAATCTTTTTGCCTAAATGAACTGTATTATATTAACCTAAATTTATACTATTTGTGAAACTAAATTTCGTTCCACACTCAGGCGATAAAATCACCACATAATCCATCCAGCATTGCATATCTTATGTATGTATTCAAAATTTTTTATTTTTTTTCCCACTCGCAGTGACACCTGTGAGAATTAAAGCATAGTTCAACAATTTACAGAAAATGAAGCATCACCCTATAACCAAATGTTTACAAAACAAATGAATGAAGAATAAAAAATGAAATTAATAGGCGGACCGAAACAAAATACGATGAATCAAGAGAATGGAAATTTTTCAAGGATTAACGTCATATGTATGGAAAACGACAACTGAGTAATGAAAGACATTTCAGTTTTGCATTTTCAACCGTGATACTGCAAAGTGATAAAAATAAGTGTTATAAAAATTAGTTGTGAGTGTTTTTGATTAGTGTAAAATTAATTAAAATTAAAAATCATAACAGTGATCGAACCGGATAGTAATTTTAATGCATGCTGATGACATCTGTCTAGTATCTTTTTCAGCCAGTTAAGCGATGATTTGCTTAGCTACCCTCCATCGTTTTCTTCGACACTGGCCTCAACGACAGCAATATTTTCTTCTGTACGAACTCTTCTCATTCTTGTCGGTGGCTTGGCATCCAAAAGAGTGAATGTAGACCGAAATTTGGTAATTACGTTCTTTATGGTGGTCTCTGACGGACGATTATGTGCACCATAAAATTCACGAAGTGCTCTATAAACATTTTTAATTGAACACTGATTTTGAAAATAAATTTCCACGATTTGAAAACGTTGTTCTGGAGTTAACCTATTCATAATGATTTGCCAAACAATACTGAGTAGAAATGCCACTTTGAGCTGTCAAAACAACTGTCATAAAATAAAACGACATCTATCGGAAAAACAAACCTCCTAAAAAAACACCCTTTATTTTGAGGCTATAGTTCAACGCAGACTTTATATTACCAGAATGAATTTTGATTTTTCGTCTTTTTTGCCCAATTGAGAGATAAAAAGTGCTTCTCTTTACTCAATACGAGTTTACCTAAAATGCTGGAAACATTTTTGTTCCAATTGAATTCAAATTTACATTGAGCACCCAAATTTTTCCGATATATGGTTCTGGTAAGATCTCTTTTGCTTATAAATGGGTAATATCTCGTCTACAAATAGATTTACAAAATCTGCCCGTCTAACCTAATCGCCACTATGTTAACTGTTCCCATTGAAGATACTTAAGAATCTTGATCAAATGCTCGTTAGGGTAACGCTTGAAGCTGTAAAGTTTCCTGTTACTCCCATTTTGCGTCATGATATTTACACACGAATTTTAGAAGCTCCCTAAATCCGTTATCAGAACATCATGTAAAGAACTTACATTTAGGAGGGAATTTTTCGACAAAATCTTCTTCATCATTGTTTGCCCAGCTGAATATACCTTTTCGGAAAACTAAGTGAGTTAATGTTAGTGAGTTCATTCGGAGAGATTATACGATCGAAAATTCATTCCAATGGAAGATTTATGGCTCCATTATGGCTCTAAACCACCATTTATGGTCGATTTTCCATCTTTTACAAATTAAAAAGGTTCGTTACACATAATACCTCCGATTCCTACTCTTGAGTATCTCAAAGAATTGTTTCAGGATCGCACTCTTGGGCCGCTGAGCTATCGTCACCGAAAACGATACTCTCACCAAATCAAATCACTTCTCCTTCAAGATGTTTCTGCACCATTAAGCGAGTCATATCCATACAAGATATTTTGAAGTCAGAAGTGGACGAAGAAGATGATGTCCAAGTGCTTTTATCATAAGAAATAAGAGATGCGGTTCAATCTATCAAACGTGTGTGCCCATAACTGGTTCACTTCCTCTTGGTCTTTAGAATCTGAGATCGGATATTAGAGTTTGGAAACGTTGGTTATGCAATCAATATTATTCTGCACTTATTGCATCGATAGCAAATTAATGAGGCTGTCATTGCCTAAACGATGAATTTAGGAGGATAGTATAAAGGCTTAGTTCGGCATCGTAAGTTTACTAAGCTCATAACTTATGAAAACATTATGATGGATAATATTAAGAGGGTGCATCTTTCCAAAGTTAATCGGACAGGAAATATATTGGATTAGGTCAGCAATTTATTATGTGGTTTCGTTTTGTGTTTATAACAGAATGATAAATACCCGAGTATTTAAATAATAATATTCGGATGGGATCGCCGGTTGTAGCGTAATGGTTAAGAGCAATTATCATCGCGCCATGGTCTCGAGTTTGATTCTCGCCGTTGACCAAAAATTAACATGCACCGGATGACATAAAAAGTGATTGTGTGTAAAAACATTCGTTGGGCTGATCACCAACTATTTGCACCAATACATATTAATGGTTCGTTTGGTCTCAGTTGAAACGCAGTAAGGGCCGTTGTACCGGTTGAAACTGTTATATTCGGATGGAATCGTAATAGTATTGCTCTAATTAAGTTAAGTATTCTTAGGATGTGTCTGTATATGAAGACAACAATTCACTATATGACTATAACTTTCCACACACATATGTAAATATATAAGATGTAGTCCAAATGTATAAAATGCTGTCATATTAAATTGATTGATTTATCTAAAATAATTATAGATAAAAGTAGTATAATGTATAAAACTATTATTTTAGCAACAACAAAAATAATAGTTTTGAAAATATTTTATACATAAAGTTTGCCACTTTGGTACACTATATCATTTATACAATTGATGAATCTCATTGGAATACTCAATCAATTTATGTTGTAAGAAGATAAATCGAAAATTATTGATATTTTCCGAAAATTGTTTATAAACGAACAAATTATTTTGGAAAATATAAGGCAAAAAAAAAAATTATAAATTGAGAATTAATATTACCTGGCAAATTGGGAAAATAACAGGTACGATACACCAGCATATATGTTGTGAAATGATCAATCTTAATTTGAAAGTTTTTAGGTTATGGACTAGAACATCGTTTTGTTGTTGCTTGTATATCAACTTAGTTTTATTCATTTCGATATAGTTGGAAATATTTTAGAAACTTTTGTTGAATTACCAGGTATACTCGTATAATGTAGGATGTTCAAATTTTTGTTTTGAGAGTTGGTAAATAATATTTTGAAATGATTGCCAAAGTGAATTCGAAATTTCGAACTATTCCGGTATAGTTGAAACGAATAAATCCTTGGCGTTTAGTTATATGAATCGCAATTCAATATGAATCGCAATCTCGTTAGTTTTGAATACACAAATCGTTAGTAAAGATGAGTTTTCCTAAAGGTTGAATGACATCAGGAATTATATTCGAAATTATATCAGGAATTTATATTAAATTCTTGTACTCTTTATTGAATAAACTGTTTTTCAAGAATAACAAGACGCTGTTATACTTTCGTAAAGGTACTATTCAGAATATCAACATCTTTCATGTCTTGAATGGTATATCACCCTACCGGCATTCACGTTTTTTCATACAAACTGATTTTCTTGTCCTTCTAGGAATAATTTTTTTTCGTTGCTCAATATTAAGGCGATGCTTCCCATCAAAATAATTATGTTCTACAATTGGCGGCATCGATAAAATAAGTTTTCAATACTATAAGTTTCTCAGACGCAAAATATTATTGCAGACATGGTGTTAATATTTTTGTAGCGTTCTTTAATTGTTTAAACCTTTACGGATTTGTTTGAAGACCAAGTCGATCTTACATCTCGAACTACTGTAGCTCACTTTTCTGAAATCAATACATGAGAAGTTTTCCTTCTGGATCTTTTCCGTGTGTCTTTGTGGATGTTTTTGTGGGTTATGAATCTGTTTTCCACTATTACATCATGAGAGTCAAACGAACTTTTAAATATATTACATAAATAATTATAAAGAGTACTTAAAATACTCTTGTATTGGTCGGTAAAGGGTTGAGTTGTCTTAAGAAATTTAGATTGAGATTTTTATTTGATGATTGGTAAAACCATTCTGAGAAGTCAGATAAGCGTGTTACAAATTGGATTTACCTATTGGTACCTTGGTTTGTGTCATGCAAACTTTTACTCTTTTCAAAACCATTGGTGACCTTTGGGTCTATCATAATTTACATGTACCGCTCGGCCGTCTTGCAAATGGTAGTAGTTTGAATCATGGCAGTTAAAATGTACAAGAATTATCGGTATTGCTAGCTAGCGTCATATTTAGATGACTTTTAAAACGACTTTGACCAGTAAGAACCGAGAGCAGGAATCTAAATTTGTTTTTTTCAAAGAAATAGCATATTTAGTTCGCTTTTTATTTGGCTCGCTGATGAAGTAGTTTGTCTTCTGGCAAGAAGCAGTGCCCATCGGTAAAGTGCAATGTTTTTTATAGTTATTTTAGCATTGGGAATAGTCAGAGGAGCACTTGGTCTGGTCCTATAAAACTTAACGTCAGAATAAAAATTAGTTTACTCTTGCTCCAAACATGGCGGAACAAAACTTATAGTAATGCAGGCTTGAAACAGAAATGGGAGGTCTCACTTGATGAATGAAAAGCTAAGTTTTATTTAACAGGAACAATTTTATTAGGGTTATCAGATTTATAAGATGCGAAATGGGACCAACGCAACACCTCATGATTTATTAGTTTTTTGGTAGAAGCCATTCCGGCTATTAATTTATTCACAAAAGTTTATTAAAAAAGATCTGTGGAATATTTAAGATATTTCTTATAAACCTTTTGTGCACCTATAAACCTATCCTAATCAGACTAAACATTGGATCTTCTGGTACAGTTGGCTGTGTAAATCACACGATGTAATTTACACGGTTTTTACATGTAAAAATGTGTTACTTAACGTTACCTTTTACATTTTACGTGTAAAACATGAATTTATGTAAAACATGACGCGCCATCTTTTATCAAATCGAATTGTAACTAAAGCACCATTTATTCAAAAATCGTCTTACAATTTTTTTTATAGAATTCGTGAAATAATTAACTGTATACATTTGTCGACTATATACTGAATGTCACAATAATTTGTTTTAGATTAAAATCGGGTGGAGGTGAAAAAATTGCTTTCCAACTAATAGCGTCAACCTGAAAACAAACTGAATTGCAAATACGCATTTATCTATGTTAATTAATAACGAGAAAAGCAATCGTTGGAATATTTTTGACATTTTAAAACAGATGACAATTCGCAGTCTTAGATTTTTACATGTAATTTACGTTTTATGTAGTCTACGCTGTTTTTTGTACATAGTTTACATAAAAAAATTAAAAATATATGTAAAATTCCAACTGTGTCACCTGGCTTTGTTCTTCAACCTGCTAGCGTTTATTTTAAACTTTTAACTTTTGAACACCAGCATAATTTGATCTTAGTTTTTTGGTTAGTTATGAGTGGACATCTCAAACGCGAATGAGAGTACTTCCATCAGAGCGGAATATGTCAAAATATCAAAGATTAGAATATCAATCGTCACTTTCCAGTTTAAAATTGAATCCGTAACGGATATATGTGATGTTGAGTAAATCCAGATCAGAAAAGCTTAGAATGCTTAATAATTTGTACTCTTCCAAAGAGTTTTGTGATGGAAAGAATTTTATTTTCACACCAGCAATAATAAATTTCTCAGAAGGAAAAGATTGGTTTAGAATCACGTTGTTATAGAATCATAAGGTTATAACCCTATTTTATCATTCAGGGGTTTTGGTTCCGATTCCCTGGGTGGTGACCAAACATCAATAACGATTGGGTGTTTTTAATCTGTAAGTGTATGTGGGTTGAACCGTGGGCCATAGTGGTATTGAGTTCTGGAATAATCCCCGCCTCTTTAATTTTAAAGCTTATACCAGTTAAGTAACGCAATTAAAGCTACATGTTTTATTCGAATTCGCCCACTTCTAAAATCGAAATATCTGGCATTCTTTTAGCCGTTTATTAATGTGAGAACTGAGCCTTGAGACAGAGAAGTACAAAAAATAAATTTTAAAATTCCACAGAATAACGAGTACAAGTTGGTATTTTCCAATGTCACAGCACAGCTCGGTCACGTGTGGTATTCGGAAGTGAATAAAAAAGTCATAAAAAAGAACTTGATGTTGCTGTTTTCAGTAGTCTACGAAGAGCTGATTTGTGTTCGAAATAGATATACAAAACATGACAAAGCGATAAATAAGTCATATATATATATATATATATATATATATATATATATATATATATATATATATATATATATATATATATATATATATATATATATATATATATATATATATATATATATATATATATATATATATATATATATATATATATATATATATA
Source organism: Tipula lateralis (assembly GCA_963932295.1). Lineage (NCBI taxonomy): Eukaryota > Metazoa > Arthropoda > Insecta > Diptera > Tipulidae > Tipula > Tipula lateralis. Next base: position 96,338,312 of record OZ010736.1, read on the forward strand.
TATATATATATATATATATATATATATATATATATATATATATATATAAAGATACATGTTTTAAGCCAGCAGCGTTTGGAGCCTGTGAATTATTTTGACAATTCTTCCACACGTATATGTATACGAATCCAACTGGAACATTTACTTATTTACAATTCAATTAAATAAAATATTTGATATTTTAAATCAAAATCAAGTTGCCATCTTCAGTAGTTATTATGAACTAAATAATAAATTTTATTTCCATGAGTTTTTATATTTTTTCCCGGGTATAGTGTTTTTGGTTTAGGGTATTGGCAAAGAGAATAAATATAAAGAGGAACATCTTATATGAACCGCGGTTGCTATAAACAAATAATATATCTGAGCTATTTAGTGATGGCAAACGAAATAGGATACACACATATATTTTATTTCGTTTGCTCTTTCGAACGACAGCAAAAAAAAAAGTATTTGACTGTTTCTAAACTTCGCTGATTATTTCATATTATAATTCGATTGAAAAATGGAATAGATATATTTTCATATAATAATCTGTTACATTTTACAATTGAATCACAATATGAAATAGTAAGCGTAGTTTTCAAACAGTCAAATATTTTTTGATTGCTATCGTTCGAAAGAGAAAACGAAATAAAAAATATATGTTTATCCTATTTCGTTTGCCATCATCAAATAACCCAGAAATATTTTAAAATTTTTAGTTCATGTGCAACCGCGGTTCATATAAGATGTTCCTCTTTATATTTATTCTCTTTGATATTGGTTTATTTTTTTTTGGTTTATTTACATTTACTTTTATATTGGTTGTAACTTTTGACATTATTTGAAAATATGAATAACATGTAATATTATAGACACATATCTGGTTTCGTAACTACAATTACTTTGCAATGTGTCACTGCCAACCATGGTTTGCAACTTGGTTAACCATGGTTTCGGAATGAGCTATTTTGTCTCATCCCATGTCATTTTAATGACGATAGTGCCATACAGTAACTGAATAGCGAAAACTATAAATATTGAATTTTCATGCTTAATATTTTTCTATGCCTCATTAAATTGAAGTAAGCTTGGCATATAAAATGTAACTGGAATTAAAATACATAAAAATTGAAAATACAATTCCAATTGGAATCTTACACAAATTTATGTTTTTGGTCAAAAATTATTTCCACGTTGAAGTCTTTGGAATTTTAGTGTCTAATTAGATAATTCCAATATCTATAAACAAAAGTCAACATCTTGAGTAAACACCCATAGGGATGGCCATGGAGTGTTAATAGATTAAGTGTGATTCGTTATTATCGTAGAAATAATTTTCTATGTAACTTTTACAAATTAAGTCACACTCAACTTTTCCAAATTCCATAGCCATTATCGGCCATCCCTATAAATGTTGATCAAGTTTAGTTTCTGGAATTATCGGATTAAATACCAACATGGAAAAGGTTTGACCGTTCATATGTCTTGATATGAAATTATGCCCACACTCATATTTACCTCGATTGCTGGTCATTTTTAATGTTCTTAAATTTTGTTTGGTAGGAAACTGAACATAGTGTTTTGCGTTGGTAGGACTTGTAAAAATATAAATATTTCAAGTACCAATATTTTATCTTAAATCCTCACATTTTTAATTCCAGCGCTTAATTGAGAAATAATAAATTATTAGAATTAATAATTTATTATTTATCAATTCAAAATTTAAGAAATTGTTAGATTCTTAAAAATTAATACTCAAATTAATCAAATCTACTAAGAAATCTTAAATAAGAATAAATTTAAGTTAATTATTATTGGAATTAACTTTAACAGTGTATTACTAACCCAATGCAATTTTGTGGAATTCTTGTCCCCCGTAGCGTTAGATACTAATCTTGAGGAAGTTCTGGCAGGTAAAGTGCAGTACAGAAAGGTTTTTGCGCACAAGTCTCCAGAAATAAAATGTTTAACACTTCTGTCTTCGGAAATGACGTTAAAATGCAATAATTAAATTAAAACTTAAGAAATTACAGCAGAAAAGTTATTATATGAGAGCAAACAAAAGATGCTGGAGATGAATAATTATTTATCAAAAAACAACATTTAAAGTTTTTATTTATATTAATTATTATTATTAAGAGTAATGTTTGATGTTGTGACAGAATTATTATTTTCTTTTCAAAAAAAAAAAAATGTATTTAAATTGCAGACAAACAATAAGAATTTATGTCGTAAACGATACGATAATTATACAAACATATTCACATGTAATTGTAATTAATAATATTGTGTTTTTATTTTGGTTTGTGTGCAGTTGTTAAAGTTCACATGTCATATAATTGTTGGTTATGTAAAAGTATATTTTTTTAATGATATAATTATAAATGTATGCAAGTCTATCATAACATATTTTAGTGTTGCCATCATTAAAATTGGTCAAAAACACAAATATCAGCCTAATATGGAAGCAGGAGGTATCTTTATGAAAAATAAAATGATTTTCTAAAATTTATTACTTTCGATATATGTACGTTGGACAATAATACACGAGCATATAGAGGGAGAACATTTTGCCTGCTAAACACAAAATGTATCAAGGCAAGTTGGTATATAATAGATTTTGGCATTCGTTTACAGTTGAAAATTTATAGTTTCCTTTACGATATTAAATATTATATACGTTATGTATAGGTTCATAAACTCGGGTCATCGTTATACAGATAGGGAGGCCAAAAGTTAGTTGTCGGCATTAAATCACTATGTATATTGTCACAAATCATTGGAGGAAATTCAAATCAGTTTATTTAATTAAATTTCTACATTTTTTACACTCGCGGACACACAATTTCATTATGTTATGATGTTATTTTAAAGACTAGGTGTTTGATGATGTGGTTCATAATGTATCGCCAACTAACCGGTCAAGCGGTTTAGTGCCTATCAATACGAATTATTCTCGAAACAACATGAACCGAGCTAGAAGTACATGAATCACTACCAGTAATGCTGCCTCGAAAACGACTTAACCTTAAAGTGAGGGAGATCAAATTGCCCAAGCATGAGTGAATACTGAATACTATGTATGATAAGTGCAAAAAGAAATAGGATGAGTCACTAAATATTACTTGATTCCATTGAGCGGGACTGGATGCTCGATATCGAAGAACGATTTCCAGTACTGTATTGACGAGATTCAAAACTAAGCGAATAAAGTATAAGAAGAAATGGTATGTGTGTGAAAAATGAGGACATAAAACGCCTGGATTTAATGGAATTAGTTCTGCATCTTTTACAAAAGATCCATGATTCAACTCTGAAGTGGACAGTGATTGTTTAGTATATCCAATTTTACTAAGATCAATGTGCGAGTTCTGGGACCGCCATGGAGCGAAAACTGTATCTTCTCGTGTAGCAGAGCTTTAAGGAATAAAATATGAACTACGAACTTAAATACAGACCAGCACAAAAGAATTAGCAACTGCATTCGCAGTTTCCTTCTCACAGAATCCTATAAAACTAAATTTCAAACAGGGACAACGAGATAGCCAACTTATTCCAATTTCAGAAGGTGATATCACTTTTCTGAACCTCTGAATTTAAGTATATTTGTACGGCTTTAAACGATGGAAACCAATACACGAGGTAATATAGATATTTGACGAGTAGTAAATGTACACAAACAAAAGGACTCCCATGTGTAGTTCAAAGAGGTATTAGAAGTAAATAAATCACAAATTACAATCAAGAGCGAGGTTCACTGCACGATACAGAGCATTAGCAAAATTCAGTTAGAGAAATAAAACACTTTGATAAATAACTAAAGCCTTTACCAAAATATAATATTGTTGATTCCATTATCATCAAAAAGATGCTGTTTAGAAGTATCATCAAAAAGAGGCAGTAAAGTGGTTGAAGTCAAATAAATTTGAACGATTCAAGTTTGAAAAAGTGTGAAATTCAAAAATAAACTTAATCTTCGTAATGCACAAATGACAATAACTTTAAATTAATCTTACACAGAATCTTAAAAATAAATATTAAACCTTTCATTATTATCTTATTCTCTATCGTAAATCTATATGATGACCAGCAATACTTTTGCATCAATAATAGATAACAAGAACGGAATAAACCTGAATCTTTCGAGCCGGATGAATCGGATGCTACAGAGTGGTGCAAAAGTCTCGCTACCATTTTAATTGCGCATCTTGATTATGTGACGTTTAGCTCAGTTATGTGACGTTTAGCTCAAAACGAGCAACAATAGTGACAATATTTATTGAAAATAATAGTTCAATTATTGCCAATCAGCGGAAATTACATCAAGCATATCCTAATCGTCCAGTGTCTCACAAATCCACAATTTATCGTTTAAATGCGAATTTTCGACAGCACGGTACGACAGACCTCGTTTTGGAAGACAACGGGTGTCTCGTAATGCTGACAGTATGGCTCTGGTGCGCGATAGTGTTGCAGAGTCTCCAGAAACATCAATTCGGAGATGTGGTTCCCAGTTACACATTTCTGCACGCAGTTTAAGGCGAATTTTGAAAACTGATTTGAAAATGTTCCCGTACAAAATTCAAAAATTCAAAGCTACCGAGTGATCCTGATCAACGAGTTGGTTACAATTAATTCATCAAACATCATTGCATCCACTTAAAACAACTGTATGGTGTCGTATTCATGCTGGAAACATTATTGGCTCCTTTTTTTTTTTTTGAAAATGACCAAGGTATTGAAGGTACTGTTACTGCTGAACAGTACCAAGCCAGGATTCAAAATTTTCTTGTGTCTGAAATGCAAGAGCAAGGACTAGATGACATGTGGTTTAAGCAAGATAAAATCAAAAGTTTATGTGAATAAGCTCCAAACGATTCAACATCTTAAAGACCATATTTGTCACGAAATTGAAGAAATTCAGCCTGAGATGTTGCGGGATGTCATGAAAAATGTCTTAAAAAGAGCCGAAAGTTTCATAGTGAATCGCGATCACCATTAAGCCGATATAATTTTCCAATCATAACGAAAAACAAATGTAAAGACCAAATAATTTTTTTATGAAACCCAAGTCTATCAAAATGGTAGCGGGACGTCATTTAAAATGTCAGAGTTTAGAAAAAATAGAAGTAAATCGATACTAGCAGGCAGTATCAACCAACCAGACTTTTTGTTATCCATTTACAAGAATGACGTACATATTTATGACAAACAATTATCATCACGGACTTCGAAGCCTACTTGTAGAGCAAAAATCTTTGATGCTATCCTCTCCGATAGAACAGAGTTTCCAAAACCGACTCAAGAACATATTTCTAATTCAAGAGTTTCCCCGGTTCTACCCCATTATGTTTTTCAGGTAAGTCTATCTAATGAAGGTGCTCATTATTAATTTGGCGCCAAATAATTTGGAGTCAAAAGATAGATTGTACATATCATATGATTCGGAATAGATTGAGCCAACTATAGCAAAAATCTGAAACAAATCTTAACACTGACCTTTGATAATCTATCCGAAAATCACAAATTTCGTGCTCAATACTTCTCGTGTATGGAACAATACCATCAGGAGTGGTAGTGTTTAAGTGTTACGAAGGGAACGAATATGAAACAAAAGAAGTATTCGAGACCAATCAACACCAAGTCAAATAACCAGTCACTAAGCAATAGAAACTAAACAAAGACGACTAATTAAAAGCTTAGGAGAAATGTTTATTATTGGAGGAAGCTTCAATTCGAAATCTCCTCATATACAGTTAGCTTTCTCTTTTTGCAACAACTTGTTGGTTCTGTTTGATAGACGAAGTAAAACACTAAAGGCACGTTGAATTTTCTGAGCAGACCAACGTTTTGATATTGATATATATATATATATATATATATATATATATATATATATATATATATATATATATATATATATATATATATATATATATATATATATATATATATATATATATATATATATATATATATGTATATATAAATAAATAAATAAATAAATAAATAAATATATATATATATATATATATATATATATATATATATATATATATATATATATATATATATATATATATATATATATATATATATATATATATATATATGTAACGGTTAAAGTCCGAAATGCGACGAATGTCGACATTTACCTATCCCTTTGGTAAATGTATGTTCACTCTACTTTTACCTGCAAATTTATGCTATATGCTATATCTTTAATTTTTTTTTGAAAATGATCCTAGATCCTAGAATGATTTCCTATAATTATTTAGGCTAACGGCTTCGGTAAGTCTCACGAGGAGCTTTAGATATTAATTTTGAGGGACGTAGGAGCCGGATTACGCAAACATCTCGCACTGCGTGCCGCATGTAGAAACGTATATTAATGGATTTCGGTACACTTCGGTTCACATTTTGATAAATTTACACATTTACCGGTAAATGTCGACATTCGTCGATTTCGGACTTTAACCGTAACACACACACACACACATATATATATATATATATATATATATATATATATATATATATATATATATTAATATATATATATATATGTATATATATATATATATATATATATATATATATATATATATATATATATATATATATATATATATATCAGTATTTCCAGTTTTAGGAAGACTATAGGCTGGATCATATTACTCTGTTAGGAGCTACAGTTCAGTGATCCATCTCCTTTTTCTATGAAGTTCAATGTATGTTATGATGTTAGGCCAGAAGCATTTCAACATTCGTCGTAGGACTTGTTTACGAACACGTGTCGTCACGTGTCTCTTTTCTGTGTGTTTATTAGACATGGTCTCACGCCCATACAGTAGTACTGATTTTATAGACTATAGTTGAAAATTCGTATTTTCGTCTTGCCTGACAGGGCAGACGAATTTCAGTATTTATGTAATTCTTTTCACTTTTATGCAGCTAAGGTATAAAAATTCATTGACATCTTCTATTTGTACATTATTGATTTGCATCATTAGTCTGGTTATGCATGTGAAGTTATCCCAGAATTCTATACCAGAAAATAAAATAAAAATCATATGGCAACACTAATAAAATAAAAACCCACTAACACAAATTTGAAGTTGGCCCAGCCCAGGATTTATTATTTCATCGATTAAAATAATATCTGAAGTTAGCCCAGAAAAAATTGAATAATGTGTATGCGATGCAATATACATAGTATCCGAACATATTTGCATTTATCATATACAGTCTTAATGGTCACTCGAAAAGCCCAAAAATTTATTCGATAAGTGCTATAGGGGTTTTTAAATAGGGCTACCCTAAGTAAACTCTAGAGAAAATGATTGGGAAATCGTTCCGTTTCAATGTATATTGTATCGCATACACATTATTCAATTTTTTCTGGGCTAACTTCAGATATAATTTTAATCGATGAAATAATAAAACCTGGGCTTGGCTAACTTCACATTTGTTGCCTTATGATTTTTGTTTTATTTTCTGGGATAACTACACATGCATGCCCGCCCAAGTGGCGCAGTGGTTAAAGCTGTGGCAGTTGGAGCGGGAGGTACCGGGTTCGAATGCCGATAGGGGCAGGTTGCAAAAGGGATTTTTCACCACTTGATTACGATCGGTGGTGTTAATGAACACAACTATGACCCCTTGTTGGAGTGCAGAATCCATGGGCCGACCCATCTTCCATGTCAGTACTATAGGCTGGCATGGAGCTATGCAATGTGCAGATGGTTAGGAAAATCGGACCTATAGCCGTACGTCCTCGATTTGGCTGCAAAGCGTAAGGTAAGGACGTAAATAAGCGAACCGCGAAAGAGTTGGGAGTGCCTTGAACCCCAAAACAAATGGCATAGAAATAAACGAAAAAAAAAACTACACATGCATGGTCTGGTTATATTTGTGTCAAGACTAATCGTCTTGGCTTTTCTGATGTTTATTTGCTACTGCATGTCTGAGTGTTTGTGGGTGAGTAAACAAATGTCATATGCATAGTCGTCATTAAATTAACCTGTTTATCCCTATTGTATACCATTAGGAGACGTGATATTCAAAAACATTATCTAATACTATCCTTGCCTTAATCCTCGAGTGTATAATGTTTTTCTCTTTAGTTGTTTTTGTATTGAACTCAGTTTCCAGTATCCCGATACATTTCTAGTATGAGTAGAATCAATTTCTTGGACTGCCCATTTAACAAAGTGTATGCCATATTGCTGCCTATTTATAGTATCTAATGCTTCCTCCTAGTTGTGTTTGAGAGTCTCACAACTGCATCTTTGTATACGTCTGCTCATCTCATTAGTCTAACATGTTAGAGTGATGTGAAGAATCTTGGTCTATCTGATTTAAATATAATATAATAAAATTTGTCATAATATTAACCATTTGCAGTTTAATTAATTCATAGAATTCAAATTATAATTAACATATTGTGTGATTAAAATTTAAAAAATTGTATTTTTGTCATGAAACCAAAAACCAAAATTCATATTTTTATAAGTGTTCATCGTTTGTTTGGACTAAAAAAAAATAATTAATTATTTAATTAAATGCTCGATTCATAATTTAAATTAATATTTCCTTTGAGTTTCGATAACACAAAACAATGTAGATGATACTCATGTGTATGTTGAGGTTAATGACTAAATATGTACTGTATGTGTTTTTGTCAGATATGTGGACCAAAATAACCATAAAACATTTCAATATTGATTTAAACTTTAAATCCATTTCAGGATTTATATATGACAAAACGAAATCCAACAAAATTTAGTGCCATCTCTCTGCATCATTTCGTTCTGCACATCAAAACATTTAGAAACGCGTCATTTATAAAACGGAGCATGGAAATGCAACACGATGGAAAATTTTTCAATTGGCTATTTTATAACACCGATTAATTGTGATAAAGCTGGATCTTGTAACTTCTGTCATTGAATCAAGTAAATAAGCACCAAAGCTATGCAGTCTATAGAAAATATGCAGGAAAGAAGCACAGAAAGTTCTCAACAGATTTGTCTTTTACACTGCTCACAGTTTGCCTTGTTTGAAATTAAACAACCGTGTCGAGTGAGAATATTCATGTTTTTGTTCCATCAAAGATTTTGGTTAAACAATACGTGAGATGAGACTGTCCCATTTCACCTGGTGTCATTTTCCAAGAAAAATGCAACCAACCCAGCCAAGTTAAGGCTAAATTTTTCGTTTGCTACCTAAGTAACCGAGTGTTCAATAAAGTGTAAATTTACTCAGGCTGGTAAGTTGAATCAAGATAGTTATTGTTTCCCAAACATGTTTCAAGGAAACAGTATTGGTTTCAATGCCCTAGCACTATGGATGTCACAGAAGATGCAGATAATCTGATTTACATTGGATGGTATAAGGTTAAAGCATAAACCAACCGACGAACAGATCTATAAATCTCAAAATTTTTTATATTTTCTGGTGGTTTTATATTGAATAATGAAGTGACTCCGTTTTGATAGTCAATTGTGATAATGCAGACAAAGTCTACCATTTGAAGTCAACATAGATACCCAAAAAGCTAAAGGGCAAGAGATTTCAACACAGACTGAACTCGTCTGAGAGATAAAAGGTCCAACTAAACGATTAAAGATTAAAGTGAAAGTACATTCCGAGGACATAAAGTCATCTAGCGAGGATATAAACGTTTGAAAAAATATTATTACTTCCCAAAAATGGTGTCTGATCGAAAAATTTATGATAATTTTTCAATGTCATAAGACCAGCGCTGAAACTTGATATAAATCAGCTGATATAAATTAAATCTACGGCTAAACGTCCATTTGACACCTTAACGGAATATTTACAATATTTTTATGATGAATATGGAATCAATGAAATATTTCAAGTTTGTGTATAACACAACTCTCCACTGAGCGTGTTTTCCGATATAGCCTCTGTACCATCATCATTTCACGAAGGACCCGATATAATTTAAAACTATGTATATGATATTATGGCATGATCCCTCTTGTAAACATTTTATTTTGAACACGAATATTGCCGAATCTCTTAAAATAAAACGGAATTGTTTTCACATTCACGTATACGCTAACCAAATCAGCTGAAATTATTTCGTTATATTGTTCACTGGGAATGGTCATTGTCACACTCATGATGCTTCTCTCGAATTGTAGAATCTATCTCTCGTTCTTATCGTTCAAGCTCTCACAAGTTCTCACAAGTTCTCAATAGCCTGTTCTCAACTTTGACCCAGCATTATGATTCCATCACTGTCACTTTACACAGATGTATGTATTTATTTGCTATTATTAAATATTCAAGGGCATACCACAGCCTCTCGCGATTGATCGAGTAATAGGCTTGCTTGAAATCTAGGAATACCTGGAGTGCATCGCGAGATGTTTCTTTGTACTTCGAAAGAGTCATCCGTATCGAAAAAACATGATCAGTGACTGACCGATTTGGACGGAATCCTCCTTGGTAGTCACCAACAATTTCCTCCGCAAGAGGCAGTAATTCTTTCCAAGATAATGTACGACAGTAATTTATATGTCGTTCGAGATCTGCACGAGAGCGATTATATTCGTTGAATATTTGCACATAATCCAGTCACTTTCCATTCTTTGGGCATAGCTTCTTTCACCATACCAACCGAAAAAGTTATTCCCCCGAATTTCAAGAGCTCTGAATTAATGAAATCAAATTCAGGTTAACGATTTTTCTTTAATATCGATTTTTCTGTGAATTTCTCACAGAATGAATCTTCAATGAACACATCTTGGGTCTATATTTGAGAGTATTCAATTACAGCTTGTGAGACATATGGCAAATTAAGAAGATCCGAAGAAGTTTTACGTATTGTATCGATTATGAGCGATCGCAAAGTACACCATCGTTTCTCCATTTTTAGTCGCAGTTAAGTATATGGAGTACGGACTTATATTATATAACATAAGTCAGTATGATTTCTGTCGACTCGTGCATTAAAGTCACCAATCACCAATCTGACATTCTGCTTAGGTATAGAACCTTTCAGCTTATTCAAATTATTATAAAATGAGTCTTGATCCTGGTGTTGTCTTACTACAGTGGCAGCATACCGACAATGTATAGTTTGGCTAATCGCTGGATCAAACTTAGTTTACATAGTCTATTATCGACTGCTCTGTCACAATAAGAAATTCTATTTCAAATCACTAGCCATTAGTTCCAGTCGATACTCTTTTATTCATATCATTAGGCCGTCAAAAGCGTTTTCTAAGTGACAACCTGTGGAAAGGCCGATAATTAAGCGGGGAGGTACGTAGTTGTTTTAGCGGAATCCAATTTTGTTTGTTTTGTTGATATTTTTAACATTTGAGTTTTTTTACGTATGTGGGTCGTCAGCACAACAATCCAACAAGATTAAGTCGCCTCTTATGGAAGCTCTGATTATTGTTTGGTATTCTATAGGTCTTATTTTCGTTCGAAATATTTACAAAACATGGATGTCCCACTGACTGGACTAACATTGTAATGTTTACTCAGTTCCGAAACTCAAATTCCTTTTCCAATTGGTGGAACCGTTCTCGAGTTTTCGCGAGACTAACGCATATATGTAAATTTGAGTTGAAAGTAAAGTTTGCGTCAAGAAGCCGGAAAAGTAAATCAAAACTGAAACCATGTGACATCTGTTAAAAAAATTCCCAAAATTAAATTTTATTATGACAATAATTTTATTTTGAAACAATAATCGTCTAGACTAGATGATTGTGGGCATATAAATTTCATAAAAGCATAAAAATGTGAAATAAATTCTTATATTTTTTGTATACGAGTATGCATATAACAAGCTCGTACCCCTACCTAAATTTGACGGCGCTATTATTAGTACTCGAATGGCGTGATATCTATTATAGATCATATGGTGTAGGAGTGGCAACAGTTTTCGGCCCATACCGCGAAACAAATGAATTATTAAATTATAATTATTATTATGGCGCAAAATATAATTATTTTTGTAAATTGAATTTTAAAACAATCACAAAACCCAAACCAAAAGCCTCTGGTATGGCCCATATGCCATTCATAATTAATAACGCATAATTTAATTTAAATTAATATAAATTTAGTGAAATAATTATTTGTGATTTAGTTATTATTATTATTATTAATTATATTCTTATTAGACCAACCAAATTGGCAATTTTCATTCATGTTTTGTTTTTCCTGAAAAATCCACCAACAACAACATCAACGGAACGGGAATAGGTAAAAATGAAATTTTAATTGAGTAATTGCGTGCGATCATGAAATTGTTAATGGCACAATAATGAATTTTTTTATTTTTTATAATTTATATTTTCATTTCCGCAAATTCGGAAATCGTATCGATGATTTTTGTTGTTCAAATAAAAAAAATAAATAAATAAACTGTAACGAACGTAGGTACGCGTAATGGTTGTTGTACAGTAATCATGGTATAATAATTGACGGAAAATAATTTGTTCGTTCGTTGATTTTATTGGCGATCTACCGAGTAGATTGTGAAACATTTGTTTTCATGAAAGTATTGACAACTCGTTGAAAACGTAGAATACTCGTATACCACGTCAATAATGATATGATATGATATGATATGATAGGAGAAGTACAAGCCAACCAGTTACGGTGATCCTAGGTATGTTACCATAATCCTGGAGTATATTCAGCAGAGTTCCAAATGGATATCTGAGACTTATTTATTCCAAAATTATGCGGGCCCAGGCCCTGCCTGCATCTCAACATGTAAGGTTTAGGAAAAGGAATGTTAATCACAGAAATGACTAAGGTGATAATCCACAGCAGAGTCATTGCTAACTACATTATTAGTAAATTATAATATATTGTTAGTATAATCATTTTCACATTTGGATAGAATTTGTTAGTATTGTTATTTTGTTAGTTGGATAGGATAGGAATGTTCTAGGTTCATCATATATATGTAAATGTCTACGACAGTTATTACTGGAGCATTTGACTTTTATTTGGGTCATCTCATCATATGCTGTTAGTTATTTTAATCCCTATTTCCATCCCACCACCAGCTACGCGAGGGTTGTTACGTCTTAATGACCCGACAGCAATATACATTATGATGATCTATTTAAGCTCAGTTATGTACTTGTGTAAAATTATAAATAAATCGGTATATTGTTGTCATTATTAGCTACCTATGTGTCATTCACTCTTGTCTGTTTATATTAGGATATTACAAATTCAGTTCCATTCATATCATTATTAGTTATATGAGAAGATTATTATTACACTGTTAGGGTCCTTATCTGAATAGCTGCTATTATGGTGAACGATTCAAACGATTCAAGATATTTATTGATTTATTAATTATATAGTAATTGTACTATTATTTAAGCAAGAGAATCGTTTGATCGTAAATACCATCCAGCAGCTATCCTTTTAGTTCTCTATTATGTTTAAAAAAATCTTAAATAATCTTAAATAAAATTTTTATTTTTAATTTTTTCATAATTTATTTCAATTTAAGTTTCTTATAGAATTCAAAAATTAAAGCATTGATTAGCATTCAAAAATTAAACCATTGAATAGCTTAAACCAGCAATATGGAAGATTTTAAAACAAAACCGCCTCAAGTATTATATAGGCGATTTTGAAATAGACAAGAAATTCTCTTTCATACATAGGAAAGAGAATTTTGATGAACTAAATGAAAAACGTGTTATATACATCATATGAGTAGGCATTGAAATTTACACTGTAGTGTAATGTGTATATTGGCGTTTTCAACATATCTAAACCAATACCATTTCTCAATTACATTGAATGTACATATATAATTGCCAATTTATACAACGATTGCACAATGGCGGTGATCGCGTTAAAATACAAAAAAAAAATTTAAAAAAAAAATCTCTAAAATCTGTTCTACTAGTATGCCATGATACAATATAAAACAAAATATGTTTATTTACTCGTAGTTAGAAATTTAGAGTTATATAAAGAGCGAATTATTCGATGGGATAACCAAACGAGACAAAAAGAAAGACTCTTCGCATGCGATTGTTTTCAATCAAGAGAATATTGACATGTGAATATGTGATATAAAATGCTATATATAAGATAGCAACACAAATATGTTATATATTTTTACATATAAAAAGCAGAACCAAACTAAATGTTATATAAAATATTATATAACATAAAAACAAAATATAAATATAATAATATAATATAATATAATAATGATACTCATCTGCCATCAGGTTTTAACATCACACATGAAACACAACTAACGCATTTATTCTATTTAATTTAATATAAACAAAAACCGAGCGGAAAAACACGTCCACTCGGTATAAAGATCAATACAACACTCAATACTCGTATACCACGTCAATAATGTAGATAATTTGAAAAATCCGCAGCCTGTTTCGCTGAGTTTTAATAGTATTATCACAAATAACTACTACAGATAGCCAAACTATATGGAGAAATCATGTATACTAGACTGAAATAAGGGGAATTAATTGTACCCTGGAAGAAAAGGTTATATTTGAGTTTTATTTTCTCTTTCATTTCTTTACCATTGATATTACGATAAATAAAATTCAATCAAATCTATAAAACTAAGTTCAAATACATACATGAAATCAAATAAATGTTTCATGCCACTGCGATTAGTTTTATTCAGGACAGTAAATGAGTTCGTCATATTTTATACAAAATTTATATACAAACTAAAATTTATATTTATCGTAATATCAATGCTAAAAGAATGAAAGAGAAAATAAAACTCAAATATAGCCTTTTCCTCCAGGGTACAATTATTTCCCCTTATTTCAGTCTATATACATGATTTCTCCATATAGTTTGGCTACCTGTAGTAGTAATTTGTGGTATTATCACAACATTTTGTATATAAAAGGTTTTGAGAGGAATTTACTAAAAATAGTGTAGTTAGTATTAAATCGCATTGGACCATCTTGTAACTTTATTCCTCTAAAAATTAGTATGTGTCATTTCACTAAATTATAGTGATGGGCAAAATCGATACTTTTTGAATATCGGTATCAATCGGTACTTTGAGATCATTAATTTTTAACCCAATTCGTTTTAAACGATTAGTCCTGTAACCGTCGTTATATTAGTAAATTTGAGTTCCGAGTTAATTTGCCCAAATGTGGATTGAAAGCTGCATTATCGGTATTAATTATTACTATCGGTATTAACAAAAACAATTTGTAATAGTCGAGAAATTCCCACTTACCATAATTTGGTACATAATTAAAATTTCATAAAGTGATTGATACTTACTTACGAGTATACGTGTGAGCCAATGCACGAGATGTTTTTGTTCATAAATTTCATTTTTATAATTTGTGTCGAGCCTAGCCGTGGTAACCTTACAAACAAAAAAAACGTGAATATAAAGATTATCGCAGCATGGGTTGACCCTCGGATGGATATCTATCGACGTGGTTGACCACGTGGTCGGCTCGATAAAATACGGAAAAAATATATACATGAAGCATACTGAAATATACTGAAATATACTGAAGCATACTGAAATATACATACTGAAAATATACCAGATACTAGTATACCGCAAAATTGTATGCTATTCCAATTATCAATCGCACAGTAAAAAAAAATTGAATTTTCAATAGGAATTGTGGTGACTTTGTAGCGTAAATTTAAAAATTGTTTATAATAAAGCAAGATAATAATATTTTTACACACATTCTTATGTAAAATATATTACTCTTGTATTATTCAACAGGACTTTAAAATTGGAAGATATTTATAGTAGAATTACATACCTATTCTATAATTATTCCTATTTTTTGTAAATTTGAGAGAAGTTAATGTAACCAAGAATTATTTCATGTAAAATTTTGTGAATTTCGTAAGTTTACAAACCAAAATTACAATTAATTGATTTTATTCGTCGTGATAAACTTCGCTAATCTATTACAACGTTATTATTTAACGTTGGTCGGATAAATCTAGGATAAATTTAATAATAAGCTGGTCGTAGAGAAATGTCTGAACCACCTATAAAGACTTGCTTGGCTGGGCATTGTGGAAGCTGTATGCTTCCATATTCCATAGAACTTACTAGCAAATTTATGACTTATTTTAACAATTGTTTTTTATAATAAACAATTATTCATCCTAAAAATAACAAATTTGTTCATGTAAACAGATACATGACTTTACTTGTAAATTTACGGTCTACAAAATTGAATATTACATAACGATGTCATTTTAACAGATTATGCATTTTACCTTGAAAAAGTTCGGCAAATTTGCCCACTTGAAAATTCACGTAATTTTCAATGAAAATTTTTTACTGTGCGGGGTAACCCAACATTTATACGGTTTTGCACCACGTTGACTTGTTTCTATAACAACATGCAGATTTACAAAGGTACATACGTTTAGCCAGCCCGTAAAAATAAAGGAGGTCAATAAAACACGGTGACATCGGTGGGTAATAAACCACCATAGAAGTGCTGTGCTCATCACGGCGGTAGACCGAGTATTGTGTTTGCTATCGACTGGTTGAAACCAAAAAGATTGTGTTTGTTTATATATATATATATATATATATATATATATATATATATATATATATCTTGTTAAATGGTGTCGGGTTTTTTTTATTATTAATTTAAAACCTTAGTGCTAGTTTTTTTTTGAAATCTTATATTAATCTGTTAAGAGTATAGTTTAGTGTTAATGCTATAGTGAAAAAAAAAACAAAACGATATGCAAATGGAATACGACGCATCGAGCTAAATTTGTTTTCAGCTATCACGACACTAGAGCTCTAGTGGATCGATGATATGGTGAGTTTATTTTTTTATTTTGCATTTTTTTTGTTTGGCCGTTTTCTGGCAATCCTCATGATTTTGTTTTTTTTGCTTTTTTTATTTTTGACATTAACTGATCTTAGATTAGATCATATGACAATTTTTTTTTTATTATTGTATAATTAGAGTTAAAAAAATAATATTTCGAATAAATAAGAATTACTTACATAAATATTGATTGATTTGGTTATATTGAAATTCGTATGGTTTTTTTTTAGTAAATATGGATCTTTGAATTGTTTTATTATTAAAGGGAAGTGATGTTAATATTCGTAAATTGGAGAAACAAAAACAGTGAAGTATTTATCAGTGCAATTTTTGAAGTGAGTTAGAGTTTTTTTTCTGGTTTCACTGGTTATATGCACATGACGGATAAACTAATTCGTAGCTGCTAAATTGTTCGCAAGCGACCCGACCCACTGTAAGCACCCGGTTACAAACAAAAAAAGGCAAGCATGTGCAACTGCGGACAATGATGGTTACAGTCTCTCTACCATTGGTTATTATCATTATTGCTTTTTCTTAACATTCCTTTTCTCAGAAAAATATATGTTGTAAGCTCATTAAGTAATATTTACTTTATTTATTTTTTAACATTAATTTTGGTTGGAACAATCACCTGCTATTGCTAATTAAATCAATTAGGTCTTGACACTCAAATATGCATTAACATATATCTGCTGAATTTTAGAAACATATGTTTGAATGAAATAATTATTTAAACGACATACTATAAATTTTAAAATCAAATACAATCATAACGAATTTTAATTTTAAATAATTCCATTAATAAAAGTCAACTTGTTTAAATAAAAATATTCATATAACTTTTCTCTTTGATGCTATCTAGAAAATAAATTTTTTATTCTTATAAGTCAATGTGGTAAGCACCGATACTCAAAAACACCGATACTCATAAAACACCCATTGCTCTAATGCTTAATAACAACGAGGTCCAAATATACATTCATACAAATATACATCATCAACACCGATTTTCCTTTCTTTTTACCAATGCACCGATTTGTTCGTACGAAACACGCATGCAATAATTTCCTTTTAAATATTCAAGTTATTAATTCTATAAAACAAATTTGAGCTATTTCATATTAGTCAATATTTATATGTATTTAAAATTGTATATCGTATTTAAATGTGGTATTCATTTAAACATTGAAATGATGGAAAACCACCGATTTACTCAAAACACCGAAATGCTCAAAAATACCGATCTATTCAAAAACAACCAATTACTCAAAACCACCGATCTACTAAAAACACAAATTTACTCAAAACACTGAAATGCTTAATCTATTCAAAAACACCGACATGCGCAAAAACATCAATCTATTCAAAAACACCGATTTACTCAAAACTACCGAAATGCTTAAAACTACCGATCTATTCAAAAACAACAAAATATTCAAAACCACCGATCTAGTCAAAAACACAGATTTTTTCAAACACACAGATTTACTCAAAAACAACGTATGCTTAAAATCAACGATCTACTCAAAACCACCGATATGCTCAGAAACACCGATCTATCAAAAACACCGATTTACTCAAAACACCTAAATGCTCAAAAAACACCGATTTACTTATAACACCGAAATACTCAAAAACACCGATTTAGCAAAACATATAGATACATATTTCCTACTCGCATTCAACTATCTATCTACCTACATTTATTTACATATATTTGGTTCTTTTTGACTTAATATGTATAAGGAAAAGAAATTTATAGTTTATATCATTATCGCTTTTCACATTATAATTTTGTTTTATTGTTCGATATAGTTAGTTCTTCTAGCAAATATAAAAAATGTGAGTAGTATAAAAAAATGGTTAATCAAAACCATTTAGAAACTGATAAAACCATATACAGATAAATGGTTTGATGTATTATAATATGTAAAGTCGACTTCATGCTTGCGTTCCTTCCTTCCGTCCAAAATATTTTTATAGCAATTTTATTGGTTGAAAATGACGTGTTTTTTCTTGTGAATTTTTTTCATTAAGATGGTTTAACTTTATCTTTTGCTCGGAACGAACATGGCGAGAAAGAGATAGTATTATATTTAAATGAAAGAGACGAAAATAAAATGCTTTCAAATGTAATGTCAAACATTTTATGTCGATATGTCGAGGGAAGAACAACGTATATCAAAAAAATTGTTTTATATTTTTTAAATAACAAATTTATTAAAAATAAAATAATTAAAATTTATTTTAACATTATTTATCATTATTAACCAGTTATGATAAATTATAATAAATTTATATCCGCTCCAATATCCTCAAATATAAAATTTTAATATTTAACACAAATTATCACATTGATAGTTTTTAAAATTTAATAAAACACAAAATTAAAATTTTATAGTAATTACCAAACAAAATCGACAAAATCTTATGAATAATGGCAACCATCACGAATAATGACAATGACTTAAATTATTTACCTATACATTTCAGCAAAATCGTTCTGTACTTTTTCCATCAACCATGTTGTCGCAAACAAAAATATTCGGAACGAAGGAGGGACGGAACGCAAGCATGAAGTCGACTTAAATGTGGTATTTTTTAACCCGACAGTTTAGAAAGTGCTCATTTAATAGTCAAGTGCGTGTTTTAAAAGTGTCAATGGTGAAAAAGACTGCGAGAGTAATGTTTTTGAATACTGCGTTGAATGTGTTATTGGTCAAGATGTATGTCAAATTCAAGAAGAGCTCGCTGAAGCGTTGGGTGTGACTCAACAAACTATTGCAACCGGCTATGGATGTGACAAATAATTGGGTTCCATATGAAGTCAAGCTAAGGGACGTTGAACGCCGTTTTTTTGTGCGACCATATAATAATATTCATTATGACACCCCAAAGAGTGAAAAATCCTTGATTAAGATATAGGTTACATCGAATATTCATGGCAAGAAGGTAGTTCTTAATTCGACCAGCAATGGTGGTACAATTAAGCCGAGTATTCAAACTGAAACACCTTCAGTAAGGCAAAATACACGATGAAGTGATCTTTCATCACGACAACGTGCGGCTACATGTTGCTTAAGCTAAAAAGCAAATGAGCCGTTGTATTCGTCAACAGAGTCGGATTTACAAAAATGGCGTAGCTAGTATTAAATTGCATCGGACCATCTTATTACTTTATGCCTCTACAAATAAGAATGTGTCAGTTTGTGCTTGAACAAAACACTATTTGCCGAAAGCGATGCTTTATTGTTTTTTTTTTCAAGAAACTTGCAGCTAACGCTCCAACAATAAAGACATGTGAGTACTGGTTTTGGTGTGTTAAAGGTTCAATGGTGATAAAGACTGTGTCAGTAAGTTTGGAGACGCTGAGTTGGAGGCTTAAATGGATCAAGAGTTATCCCACAGTCAAGAGGAGCTCGCTGAAGCTTTAGGCGAGTAACTCAACAAACAATAGCAAACCGTCTTAAGGTTATGGATAAGATGTAAAATCTAGGTAATTAAGATCCGTATGAAGTTGAGCTAAGAGACGTCGAACGTAGTTTTGTCACGTGTGTCCAAAGACATAATGATATCCATTACGAAAACTCAGAGTGAAAAATGTTGGGTTAAGCTCGGTTATACTTCAACTTAGTTAAATCGAATATTCATGACAAGATTCTATATAGTTCTTTCTATCATATGAGAACAATAAGAAACTCAAAAGTCGTCAATATGGCAAAATACATATGCTAAAGTGATCTTTAAGTACGAAATACTCTGTCACATGTTTTCTTTAGTAATCAAGGAAATTTAGGAGGCGCTTCAATAGGATACTTTTCCCGACCCACTCTATTCGCCAGACACCGCTCCTTCCGACTTCTTGATGATTCATTACTTAACCGAGCAACCGTTAAATTCTTATGAAAATAACTTATTCATAAATAAACTATATCTGAACTATATGATAAGAAGTACAGGCCAAGATCTATGATTCTATTGGTATTTATTCATTCACTGACAGTGTCTCGTTTATTTCATTAACAATGCGTATCGTTCATACATGGTACAATACTACAAAGCAGTTTGGTTGGAGATCTTCCATATTCAGAATATAGAAATTAACCGAATATACCAAATTGGTAGGAACATTCCAATACTACAGCAAAAGCACGATATATGCAAAGAGGTATACCACTTATTGAACCAAATTGGTAGAAAAAGCCTTGATCTATACATTGGTAGGGACATCAAGGTTGTCGTCTTGTCGATATCTCCGTTCGTATTCTGACTGAGAATTAATAATCTCTTCCATCGGCTGACACCTGGTAACTTGCTTAAAATCGCTGATCGTGATGTTTACGTTTGATAAGATTCTAAATTAACCTGGCCTCGCGCCATCTCTGACCGTGTTCGTCGATCACAATATTTTTACGAAGGTCCTAATAGTTTGCTCATTAAAATCGTCGTTCTAGAAGCCCAGGCCATATAACTGTTGGTGATTTTGCAGGCATTTCTACTTCTGCTGCATTGAGCAGTTGATCTGCAAAATAATCCTCAGTACAAATATACAAAATAATTTCAGTTACCAAGATTCAACAAAAACTGGTTCTATTTCAAACAATTGAGGTTAAGTCTTCATTCGAGTATTCTACGTATATGCTACCACAAACCGATGTTTAGACGTATAGTTATGTTTCCATTTCGAATAAGCTGTTGGTTTTTTCTTTCAACAGAAGTTGTTTCATCTCAGTGAAAGGTTCGTATAATAATCCTCTTCCATTAATAATTATACTTTGTTTTAATTATGCTTTACCGATGATGTTGTGTTGGAGTTTTTTTACGCTGGCTTGATCACGTTCTGCGTGGTGATCCGCAGTAAATAACGCAACGATCTTTTAAGGGAGGTATATTCCTCAAAAAGTTGGTTTGTCAAAAAGAAGATGGAGTTAGATTGTTGATACAGTTCGGGCCAAAAGTGGCCCAATTCATTTACATGCCGCAGCATTACATGATGTCAGCTCCTTCAATTGCTCCTTGTATTGAATATACACTTAGGTTAATAAATTTCACTAATATCTGGGTGCCGAATTGCACTGTTTGCTGTTCTAGTTAAAAAAATACCGTTATTGATGAATTTAAATTTTTAAACATCTCACGTAATGGTCTTGAGTTCAATATACATTCTATTTATACCACCAATGAGTAAAACACTTTAACGTTATCACTTTTGTGCGAATCACGCGAATTTAAGTGTGTTTTGATGGTGGTTACTTCACTGGCATCAAGAATGTGTTCAGTTAGGATTTCATGCAGCGTTGTTGGTGGAGAACCCAAATCAGGAACTACGGAATTAACAATAGTATCGACGACTAAATCATATACACTCAAGGGACGATGTCAAATAGCAGGACAACCACTTGCAGCAGGTCTTGCAATCGATATCTAGAGGTTAGTATATCTTCCACACTGTAATATATCCCTGTGGTTGGGGGAAACGCTTAGAATTCCACCACGGTACTGCTTGTCGTAAAAGGCGACTAAAATGGTTGGATGTTGGGCTTCACCCACATCCGTAAAACTTTTTATTTTATTTTTATTTTTTTCTTTATAATTTTTACTTGTTATTTACGTTCAATTTATTATTTCCCCCGCGTTAATTTCTTTTAATTTTGTAGTTTTGTTTTTATTATTTTTTGTTTGGACGGTTTTTCGCATTTTTGCGTACAAAAAGGTTTTTTAAATAATGAGTAATAGGATCAAAAACTCCCCGAAAAATTCCTCTTCGGATCACGGGGCGAGGCATAACCCTCCTAAAGAATTGATAGCCTTTCCATCCATTTTGGCAATTTCCGCCGACTCGGAGTGGCTTGCCGTTTCGCATGACCTTACGCAGATTGTTAGTGATTCCACATTTGAATGTCAAAATTCTACAAGCAGTCATATTCTGGATCTTTGTCTTACAACAATTCCGCATTCCATGGAAGCGCGTGTCGAGGCTGGAATTGGAAATTCTGATCACGTCCACAACCTGATAACAGTAAAAATATCTGTCGCAACACCACCAGAATTTAGACAGCAGCCAAGGCGTCTATGGCATTTTAACGAGGCTGACAATGATGGGTTACGATCATTTTTTCGACATTTCCCCGTGGGAGAGCCATTGTTTCTGGTTTGGGGTGGAGCATATGGCACTGCTCTCCAGTTGCTGAATAGAGTTCAGCGGCGTGCAATCCGAATAATACGAAACTCCAGACTTATGAAATATCTAGACAGCCTACAACACCGCAGAGATGTTGCAGAACTCTGCGTGTTCTATAGATTAATAAATGGTAAATGTTCTGCAAAATTAAAGTATAAAATACCACCATTCGTTACGCCAGAACGAGTAACACGAGGAACGGTTAATGCGCATAGGTTTACAGTGAAGCTGCCGAAACCCCGAGCTGAAGATGCAAAGCGCGAATTTATTTATCGAACATCTAAAAAGTGGAATTCGTTGGCTGGTTTTCAGTTTGGGTTTAAGAGCTCGGACAGATAAAAGGAGCTAGGACAGTCTAAATGTCCGCTCTGCACCCAATTAAAACTAAACGTAAAAAAAATATGATGTCTGACAACAGACAATGATCAGGATATAAATGTGCTGTCGAAACAAGCGTTTGCAGTGACCATCGCATGAGCATTAATAAACACATGGGCTCTTAATCCATATCAACTAGATTCCGGGTTGGAGAAGGAAGATGAAATGTTAGGACTTCAATAAAACATTCCACAAACATATCAAGAAAATGCTGAGAAATAAGACGTTAATGGGTGGCAATACGATCATGAGTAGCGAAAACGGACTTCCAAATAACTCAAAACTGAAGGTCTTTATCTGCGTTTCTTGATTGGTAAGATGTAGAAATAACTGAATCAAGAGGATGAAATCGCTGATATAAGTCCAAACATTAAAGAGATGTTGACTCCAATGAAGGAGCTCATTAATCGAGGACGGATGATTTGAAAAGTTCTTGGAAAAGTTCTGCCAGTAAAACAAAAATAAAACAAAATAAAACAAAATCGTTAGTGCAGCGTAGATCAATTAGGATTAAAACATTAACGAACGTGATGATAAAATTTGGGAAAAATTAAAGGTCTACTTGTCTACTATGCAAGTTCTTGTCTTTAACTAAACTGCTACTGTAAATGAAGAGTTGTTGCTTTTCAATGATGAAACAGTTGGGTTTGGGTATAATGAGTATCCATGATGAGTTTAATTAGTAACGATCACATATAATTTATGGACTGGAATCTGGAAATGGAAGGTAGATTGGTTTATGTAATGGCTTGCAACCTACAGTTAGTTCTCAATAATTTCATCGTTAGAACAAGAATTGAGTAACAACTTTAAATGAGGTGATGTTATGTTCCTAAAATGTTAGGCTTCAAAGGGAGTTGGCCTACCAATCGGAACAGTTTTATTTATATTTAATTAGAAAATAAAATTTTTACGACATTCAGATACATCAGATATATTGCAATTAGGTTCAACTGTATATTTTACGTATACAAATACAATGTACAACTATTGACTGTCAATTATGTTAAAGTGCATTTTGTTGCTGATACTAAAATAATTTATTAAAAATAATTTTATATAAATAAAAAAATAAATAACAATTGTCAATTAAATTATCAATTATATTAAATGTTAGAAAAATGTATGTATGTATATGTATATACACAAAACAGGGTATAGGCAATAGTGTCACAGTATTAATCTTAATTCATAGCATTTGGCTTTGTCAACAAAAATCGAAAATGACACCAGAGAAACATTGTCCTAGTTGTTTTGTACAGTTGATTTTGATTAAACCTTACGCAGAAGCTAAATCGAGAATATACGACTATAACCTTGATTTGCGTAAACCATCGGTATATAAAATTGTTCCATGCCAGCCTATAGCATTGCACATGGACGATGGATCGGCTTTTTTATTATTATTATAATTAACGTTGGCTGGAACCGTTAGAGGTCCCGCACTCAATGCCACAAAGGGCTCATGGTCCAAACCTAAGATTCCTTAAAGCGCACATGGGCGCTCTGCAACCTTAGCAAACAGGAGCAGTTTGAACCAGGGTAGAGACGACAATTGATTTACATGAATAATCCTAGAGTTGAACACAAGGGTTCTAATGCGATCAAAAGCCAAACAGCTGCCAATGATGTGTAAGCTGTCATCAACATTCTCAAGACATTTGTCGCATACTTCAAGTCCCATGTGATGAAGATGACTTTTGAAACGGCCATGGCCAGTAAGTAAAGAAACCAATATTCTCAAGTGGTCCTTTTTCAATGAAAGAACGTATTTGGTCAGCTTTCGATTTAGCTCCTTTACAGCTGGTTCAGGGCCTACGAACATAAACGAGAACCAGTTTTAGCCAAACTATCTCCAATTTCGTTCCCATCAATGTCACAATGAGAGGAAACCCACATTACCGTTACCTTATTATTACAACCAAGGAGGTTCAGCAATTTTTTACAACCTTACCAATTAAGAACTGGTAAGAGGATTGTTTAATCAGTTTAGGGCAATTTTACTTTCGGTACAAAATATGATCTCTTTGTCGTCGGCAGCGAGATTAAACGCTGAAAACACGCAGTGAGGAACCGCAATTAATTCCGCTTGATGAATAGTACAGTAGGACCCCAAACTGACAGATATTCTCAAATCATGTGATGGACAGATGTAACAAAGTAGTAACCACCCTGTACAGACACAGAGCCATCTGAAAAGAATATAAGCGATATGGATATCTGTTTGAGCAAGTCTGTTGAGAACCACATATCCCTGGATGGAGTAACCATGTCGATATCTGGTATAGCTCGTTTAAATTTGTTAAAAAATGATCTTTGGCCTGCATTCCACGCCCCAGTATTCCTCAAGCGAAAGGCAACCGAATAAACTGTACCTAAAATGAAGGATTGTAACTATGGTAGGGAGAGCATGATCTCCATAGCCAGGAGCGGAGTAGAAGACATGGCTCCAGTTTCAGCCCGACAAGCGATTTATTGCAAATAGTTGAAGTTGCCAATTGAAGATTTAACTTTAACCACTGGCCACCAAACAACAGATGCATAAGTTAGCATTGATAAAACCAGAGATTTGTAGATAAAATATAGTATTTTGAGGGATAATCCCCAGGAACTACCAAAACCTCTACGACATTGCCACAAAATCGCCGTGACTTTTTGTAGTTTAAAATTCAAATGATACTTCCAAGAAAGTTTATTTTCCAGTAAAACACCAAGATGTTTGACGTAGGCTGAGCTGTTAACCTTACATCCGAAAAGTGATGGTACAAAAAAAGTTGCGGTACATGTCCGGAACCTTCCTCTTCAGCATGCCACCAATTTTATCACTGTGTTGTTATCGATAATCTTAAGTCTGATATCACATATCAACATAAAGCAGGTCAAGCTTTCGTAAGCCAACATAAGTTATGGAATCTTAAATAATCATTCACCTCGGAAAGATTTTCTTCCCAAAGTTAATTTTCTTCCGACAATTCGATGTTGGAGTTGAAACCATTTTACGGTTTTGTCCAAACCAAACAAGTGTTGTGACTCACAGATCAATAACTTTCCAACATATTGCATGCGCGGTTCATATTATAACCATTTTCAAACTTTCAAAGACGTTGGTAATGACGATGTGAGTTAATTCGATGTGAGTTAATCGCCTCAACATTGTTTTTGGGTGAATCTTTACGGTTCCATCATAAAGCTTTACCGGTTACACAAATAATCTTAAAACTCCACCTGTAGAGATTAATTTGTAAACTAGCACGATTTACATATTTTACCAAGTTTAGAGAAATGCGTTAAACTATCATGAAGCCAAATACAGTGTAATCGATCGCGATGTTAGTGTGCTTTTCGTACTATGGATGGTGGCATGTATTGTAAGTAATAACATCGCTCGAAATATGTAGCTAAAACTAGCTAAAATTTCACTTCAATATAACCAGAGATTGTCGTATATGGCGAATAAACCTGATTGGAAGACAGCTAGAATAAGAACAAGATAGCTTAAGGCCAAGAAGGAGCTGTATAGATCATATCAAGCCTATACGTATCAAAATAGATCAGTCAAACGAATGTGCCTACTCTTCACAAACTTCGAACGTGCACTTGACACAATAAGTCGGATCGTAATCTGGCAGGCACTTTGCAAATCGGTATACCCAAGTGAATAATAGTTTGAACTAATCAAAGAGGTGTATCGGGATTATTTCCGAAACTATGAACGCTTGATAGCATTATGCATAAACTCGACACTATATCCATAAATTGTGTTTAATGGAGGCCATTATCGCGATTCAATGATTTGGACTACCTAGATAGCATTTGCCTTCTAAGTAGCACATAAACATGACGACATGGAGCAAAAACAGGAACATCATTATTTATTGCATCAACATGATGAACCTGCTTCACAAGGCTTGGAATGCATCCGTCCTCACAAAATAAAATTAAAAATAAAGTTTCTGTGGCAAAAAAACCAAACAAATCAAATGGAAACAGAAAATGCAAGTGGATTTTAATAGGTCACACACTGAGAAAGACCACGAATGACATAACACTAAGACTATTGGAATGGAATCCACAAGAAAAGAGAAAAATCGAAACGCCAGTTTTAACCTGGAAGAGAATGGTGCTGAACTCAGTAAGAAATGGGAGAACCTGGAGTTTTAAGTTCCAAATGGAGGCAAATGTCGTCTAGTGAACACCTTCAAAATTGGTGATAATAAATAAGATTGTACACATGAGACGCGGTAATTGCTGTTTACGGTTCTTAAACCACTAGTACAGTTGAAGTATGGAATACCGATAATATAATGCAATTACTAAGAATGGAACAAGATGGGTTTAGGCCAAGAACGAGACGCACAGATCATATCAACCCTACAAGTATCATTATAGAACAGTCAAACGAATGTACTTTACCACTGTTCCTATTTTTTATAGATCTCGAACGTGCACTTAGCACAATCAGTCGGAACGCAATCTGGCAGGCACACAAAGAGATGTATCGGGATGCCGGAAACAAAGTTCAATACAAAGTGAAAAACTCATCAACTCGCGAGGTGTTTTTTTATCTCCAAGACTTTGCTAATAACGCTTGATAATATCATGCATAAATGGTATTCAATGCGGATTATTAACGCAACTCAATCATCTGGACTAAGCAGATGACATTTGCCTAATTCTAACACATAGACATGCTGACATGCAGCACAGGCTGGGAAGTTTGTTTATCTAGATTGTACTTGAGCAAAAGCAGGAACACAGAAGAAGAAATCCGTCCTCAAAGATCAAAATGAAGCGTTTCTGCGGTAAAGAAATCAAAGTCCAAACAGGCCTTGACATGGAAATCAGAAAGTGCAGATGGCGATGAATCGATTTAAACGCCGAGAAAGACCAGGAATGACAGAACACAAATGTCATTGGAATGGAATCTACAAGGAAAAATCGAAAGGCCAGTTTTAGCCTGGAAGAGGATGGTGCTAGTGTTAGAACTCGGTAACAAATGGGAAGAACTGGAGTCAAAAGTTTCAAATGGTCACCTAGTGAACACCCAAAACTCCTATAACTAGTTGTTGAAGTTTGGATGCAATAACTAAGAATAGAATAAGATAGCTTTAGGCCAATATTAGCAAATATTTTATTTTGAGATTCTTAAAAATTAAATGGTTCCAGTGGTTACCAGTGTGGATTGACATTTCTAACTGAAATTAATAAATATCCGAAGAAACTGAAATGAGTTTTCACTGTTTTCCAAGAATCGCCATGGAATCTTATTGGAGTAAACCGATTAAATTTGGTTCATGTTCTCGGTATGGAATCCGTTCACTGAAGCAGCTAAAGTTAGTCAAATTTTAAAGATTTTTTCTAATCTTAAGTAATATAAATTTGCGGTGTGGGGCGTACATTAGCAAAATATTATTAACACATCTAATATGAATGAGCTTAAAGCTCAAATTGGGGTGTAAATTAACAATAAATAAATAAATAAGGAAAGAAAAAAGTCGGAAGGCTAGAAATCGGCTGGAAGAGAAACTTAGTAAAAGACAGGGAGAGCTCCCAAGAGAGTAAAATGGTTCTGTCTAATGAACGCCCTATGCTCATTAATTGGACACACAAATAAGATTGGATGGCATAAGTAACTTGGAGAGGCAGGACTCAACTTAAAATCGCGTTACAAGGAATGCAAAAGATACTGTACATGACTTCAGGTTGGAATACAGAATCTATGGACTGACCCACTTTCCATGTGCCAATACTAAAGCCCTGCATTTTGGAATGGAATGATCAGATGGCAATCGATTTGGATAGCATTTTTTGACATTTCTTTTGCCAGTCTTGAATATATATACCGTTGCTGTTTTCTATAAACACAGGCTCTAGTAGCACAGCCTTGAATAATGACATTGTTTTTGATATATCTTGAAATATTATATTTCTTCAACTAAATTTTTCTTTGAATTAAGACGCTTCGTAATGTGAAAAATTTACAGTACACGTTTCACGTAGGAGTAATTAAAGATAAGCGTATTTGTTTTAATAACAAAATTCATTAGAATTTATTTATTGTTTACAAAAATATAGAAGCCATTTATTTAAAAAGTCAAATCTTTTTCAAATTTACTATTTGAACTATATACAAAGGTTTGAGTGACTACAGCCGTATGTACATACACATATGTTATGAATGCGGCACTTTTATATAATTAATTAATTTCCAGCTAATATTCTGAAGTCTAGACAACAAGGCTTGTATGCTATACGAGTATATATTGAACTTCTTCTCATTAATTTTTGATATCTTAAAAAAAACAAATTAGCGTACGTAACGAATATACGTAAGTACCTACTCGTACAGTATACGTATACCGCATTCTCAGCCAACAAAATCGTAACCAAAATTAAATTATCCCAAACCCAGCAGAAAGCTTTCACGTCTTTCTCTTATATGCAACATAAATCCCTTTTATACCATCGTACATATAATAAAATAAATTTCGTTCGTATCCCTAATTTGTATCCCATTTATTTATTTATCCCACATTATCTGTACTCATAAGACAAATTCCGTTTTGTCGACTGTCGAATCGAATCGACTCGGTTGGTACACTATAACATATAAAAATTAAGAAAATAAAATGTTTTGATCTTTATATTTCACCTTTTGACATGATTTGATCTCAATCAATATAAATAAAACAAAATATATATATAGGTGTGTGTGTGTGGTACAGCATTGTACACACACATAAGGACGTACATATCTTTCGGATAATTCCTTATGTATGGTTACGTTATAAGACGAGACAAGCATATTTGAGCACAACACAAAAATTGAATCAAAATAAAATACGTACATACATATATGTAGTATACAGAGGTGCGCGGGAAGGAGGGAAGGACGGGAAAAACATTGTTTTCCAATTTTTACAACCCATTTTAACTCGTTCGAGGTGGTAAAGTGAAAATGTTATGTATGGTTACATAACAATAATTTTCTTAATAAGTATTAAACCAGAATTTTATGCCAAATTTTCTTCGACTTCGTTTTATTGAAGACGTTGGTCGTTTGGTTTCGAATACACTAAACACAACACTATATATGGGCGATAAGTTAATAAAAAAAGGAAAATCATAAAATTTGAATTATTTTGTTTATTGTGGAAATTCGGGAAAATTTGTTTTCGCTCTTATTTGGTTTAGTGTTGTTCGTTGTAGACTTATATGAAGAACAAACATAAATGATTGGTTCGGAAAATGTTGTATATACACAGTAAATTGATTAGTCTTAATAACTCAATATACGTCAGTGTCACGAATGAAACATTTCAAGAATATATTGGCTAAGATAAGATTATATTTGTATGTGTGTGTGTGTGTGTGTGTGTGTGTGTGTGTGTGTGTGTGTGTGTGTGTATCGGTGAAACTAAACAACTTACGATTTGTACGACTAAATAAGAAACGTAACTCTACGATATTCAACAGTTGTATTAAGCCCTGTGGTTGGAGAGGGCAGAAGGATCGAAGGAAGTGACTAAGTCTGGATGAATCCATGACGAATGTAACACGTGTATGGAGGAACTCAAATAGTATAAGAGTTGAAGCCGTGTTTCCATATACATTGGTTTGCAGTAATGATGACCTTGTAAATCTTGCAGTTAAGTTTCTCATTGGGCCATAGGTAAAAAATGATTTGTCGGACTCTTAAGCAGCTTGCGTGTTATTTTTTAACCTATATATGAGCAGCGTTGCCATATGTGAATTTGTCTTCTGTAAATCGTAGGTTTTAGTCATCGTACGTAGGTTTGCAGATTATGTACTCGAAATGCAATTTTTG
Source organism: Tipula lateralis (assembly GCA_963932295.1). NCBI lineage: Eukaryota > Metazoa > Arthropoda > Insecta > Diptera > Tipulidae > Tipula > Tipula lateralis. Next base: position 96,369,546 of record OZ010736.1, read on the forward strand.
GATATTAATGTTACGATATTTTGTTCATTGGCAAATTTTTGAAATAACAATAATTAACAAATGAAACCGGTGTGAAGTTTCCAACAAAATTTGTTAATATAAAAAAACATACTTATGTATTAGTATTCTTATAAGAAAATCTTGAGTTAATTCGAGAAGATAATCAGGCTCTGTGAAGTTTCTAACAAAAAATATTCCTATTGGAATTACATACGTATATAATGTCAATAATATAATATGGCGGCTGTGTATTGGTGTATATAATGTCTGTCTCTTTCTTGTCACATGTTTGTGTCCCGTATTCATATATTTTTTTAAAAAAATTCTATATTTCTGAATTGTTGCCTGTGAAGTTTCTAGCAACGAATATTCCTATTGGAATTCTATATGTATACAATGTCAATGGAATAATATGGCGGCGGCGTAAATCGTATTGGAATCCCATTACATTTACATATGTATTGGTGTATATAAAGTATGCTAAATTTTCAAATTTTTCAATTAACCCCTATTAGAAGAGGTTTGGGCAATATTCGGCAATATAAGTGAAAAGAGTCCATATATGTATGGCCCATATTATCCATATAATGCGATCCCCAAATGGAGATCGTGGATACTTGTTAATACCACTTATTCGTTTTGGAGCATTGAGTTAAATTTTCGAAGTTTTGAATTTACTCCTATTACAAGAGATGTGAGCAATAATCTTGCAGACTTATTATACAGCCACGTTTTCCACCCAGCCAAGATGTGAGTTAACTGACGGAGTAGGTTTCAGGACTTTTGTGTTTAATGGAAGAACAAAGCTTTAAAGCGGGACAAGTGGAAGTCATACAAAGCACCGATATGATTGTTTTTAAAGGCGTATTAAGAACAGGAAACGAAATACGAGCATTACTGTTTCTGCTCGTGTTTGATACGTCGAATTGGAAAAGAAAATGAGAAACTCCACTCGAGGTGTGAAGGATATTAGCGTCATCAAGGGTGAGAAGAGAAAAACGAAAAAAGATGAGAAAAACGAAGTCAAATGGTCTCATGATCATCAAGGGTGAAAAGAACAAAGCCGAAACTGTTAGAGAGGTGATTATGGGAAAGGTTGATAGTGTAGTACATATAAGGAATCTAGAGGAATGAACTAGCGTTTCTGATGTAAAACGGGCCGTCTAGGCTGCTGTTGACAAGGAGAATGTCGACGAGATGTTTGTGTTTCATCGGTTTCGGTCACGAGCCAGCTCTTCAAACCGTTGTAGGCAGTTTGAAGATGCCAGATCGCTCTCTACGCCGTGGAGCCATCGTCGCCGACAGCGACCTCTTCGCCTACCGAAAGGCGGTTCTCCCTTAAAGGTTCGCTGTATCATTCGGTTTGGATCAGCACGCAGAACGTGTCCGAGCCAGCGTACTCGCTGTCCTTTAATTTCATGCACGATATCAGGAATTTGCATTAAATTCCTGATCTCGTGATTGAAAAGAACTCGGTAAGTGCCATCGACGTCGCGTTTTGGACCATATATCACACGCATGATTCTTCTCTCGAATGTTAGAAGCCATCTTTCGTACTCATCCGTCAAGGTCCAACTCTCACATCCATACATGACAACGGGTCTGATCAACACTCTGTACAGTTTCAGCTTATCCGTATTTGCAAGATATTTTGATTTCAGCAGTGGACGTAGAGGATACAAAGCCCGATTGCCAGCGGCAAGGCGGACCTTGATATCCTCTCCCACACTATTATCGTGAGTGATGAGAGATCCAAGATACTTGAATCTCATCACTCCTTCAAACGTGTGGTTACCACTACTGAAATCAATTGCGTCTTGGTCTCTAAAACCAGAGATTAGATATTTGGTTTTTGACTCGTTGATTTTGAGACCAACAGAAGCTGAACACTGTTCCAGTGGATCAAGTATCTCTTTCACTCCGTTGCCATTTAATCCAATCACACAGATATCATCTGCATAAGCAAGAAGTTGATTGGATTGTCGGAATAAGATGTTGTCCTGAGGTGTTTCACTTTTACGAAGGATGTATTCCAACATGAGATTAAAAAGTATCGGGGACAGCGCATCTCCTTGTCGAACACCGGAATTGATTGCAAAAGTTCTCGATAGCCTGTTCTCAACTTTGACACAGCATTGTGACTGCGTTACTGTCATTTTACACAGATGTACATATTTTTTCGGTATTCCTAAATATTCAAGCGCATACCATAGCCTCTCTCGATTGATCGAGTCATAGGCCTGCTTGAAATCTAGGAATACCTGGTGTACATCGCGAGATGTTTCGTAGTACTTGGAAAGAATCATCCGCAGCGAAAAAACTTGATCAGTGACTGACCGATTTGGACGGAATCCTCCTTGGTAGTCACCGACAATTTCCTCCGCTAGAGGAGTAATTCTTCCCAAGATAATGTATGCCAGTAACTTATATGCTGTGCAAAGGAGAGCTATACCGCGATAATTCTCACATTTCAAGCGATCACCCTTCTTGAAAATTGGGCATAACGCGGCCACTTTCCATTCTTCGGGCATAACTTCATTTCGCCATACCAATCGAACAAGGTCGAAAAGACAGTTCCACAAAGTTAGCCCTCCGAATATCAAGAGCTCTGAATTAATGCAATCAACTCCTGGTGAACGATTTTTCTTTAATTTCTGCATGGCCATTGTGAATTCCTCATAGGATGGATCCTCAATGAACATCTCCGCGGTCTGTATTTGAGGGTATTCAAACACAGCTTGTGATACATGTGGAACATTAAGTAAATCAGAGAAATGTTCACGCCATGTATCGAGTACCGCATCGACGTTAACACAGAGGTTTCCATCCTGGTCCCGAATGGCAGTTGACCGAGATCTTAAGGTATGGTGCAATTCGGTGATTCCTTTAAAGAAACCACGCGAATTGTGCTCATTGCTGAGTTGTTGTACTCTTAAGACCTTAGCCTTCCACCATTCTCGCTTCTTCAGTCTACAAATGCGTTTAGCTGTCCTCCTAGCGAGAACTGCTTTGTTTTTCCTTGCGATTGTAAACCGAGTCTGCGCTTCATTATAAGCTATATTTCGTTGCTCAACAGCAAGACGACACTCCTCATCAAACCAATCATTTTTGGGCTTAGTTTTCACTATACCGAGAGTGTGCTGGGCAGCATCGACAACCGAGGTTTTCAATACTTCCCAGACACTGTTCACATCATCAGATTGGTAATTGGATTGTATAATGCTATTGCTGACAAGATCTTGATATTTTCGTTGCGTTTCTTCATTTATCAGACCTTCACAGGAGAATCGCGTTGTATATTCTCCTGTCCTCCCTGACTTGTACGAAAATTTCCATCGTAGCTTTGCAGCAACCATAAAATGGTCACTGCCTACGAATTTGGTTGACGACCGATACGATCTCACATCTTGGACAACCCGAGCCCGCCCTTTTGAAATCAACACATGGTCAATTTGGCTTCGGGATGTTTTACGTGGGTGTGTCCATGTTTCTAAGTGGATGTTTTTATGAGGAAAGAATGTACTTGCTACTTTGAGATCATGAGCGATCGCAAAGTACATCATTCTTTCCCCATTCTCGGTCGCAGTTTCGTGTCGGGAGTACGGACCTATGTTGTTACATAAGTCGGTCTGATTTCTGCCAGCTCTAGCATTAAAGTCACCAATCACCAATTTGACATCGTGCTCCGGTATAGAACCCATCAGATTATCTAGATTATTGTAAAATGAGTCTTTATCCTGGGATTGGCTTACATCAGTGGGCGCATGTATACAGACAATTGACAGGTTGGCTAATCTCATGTGCAAGCGAAGCTTACACATTCGATTATCGACTGCTTGAAAGTCCAAGACAGCCTTTTTTACCTGTGGCCCAATGAGAAATCCAACCCCAAGATTTCCGAGGTCATCTCCACTGTGTAGCAACGTATAGCCTTGGGACACATGGTCTCCACTTTTAGGCCATCGAGTTTCTTGGAGAGCTACGAGTTCCAGCCGATACTCTTTCATGCATGTGATAAGGCCGTCCAACGCGCCAGGTTTTCTTAATGACTGCACGTTCCACGTGCCGATCTTCAATCTCGTGTCCGGGTACTTAAGCGGGGGTTCGTTTTTTTTGTTGTTTTGGCGGTATCCGATTTTTTTATTTTTGTTGACATTTTTAACATTTTAACGGTTTTACGGATGCGGGTCGTCAGCCCAGCGATCCAACCAGATTTAGTCGCCTCCTACGACAAGCTCTGGATACTGTGGTGGTATTCTATGGGTCTCATGTTTCGTTCGTAAAATTTACGAAACACGAATGCCCCCAACCACAGGGCGATAGGGTTTCTTACCGACTCTAAATACGCTCCGACAATTATCGTTGTTATAGGTGCTGCGAAATGGGACACATAGCAAAGCCACTCTTGCTGTTTCAGCTGTGAATGTAGTAAGATGTATAATGATGGTGTTCAAGTTGAGGGTGTTCTCGGAATTTCCTGGGCCAAGGTCTCAATGCTAGTCGGATATGCGGATGACCTGACACTTATTTTATCGGCGAGATATGAACAACAAATTGAAGAGCGAGTCGATACCGCGTTGAAGTAATATCCAAATGGCTCTGCACTCAACGGTTACAGTTAGCGCCGGCAAACTCTATATTTAAAACCTAGGCAGTTGCAATGGCGGATAGCACAATTATTTCGTCAATGTAAGTTAACATTGGAGAAATCCAATAAGAATTGTGCCAACAACAAAAATTAAGTACCTGGGGGATGTGGCTGTATCATATAGAATTGGACATCTTATAGTCCCGTGATCAGCTAGAGCGCGTACAACGAATTATTGCCCTCCGGATATGTAGTGCTTATAGGACCATCTCGAAAGAGGAAGTCTTCATAATATCTAGCATATCTTCTTTTACGTTAACGGCTAAACTCAGAGTCGCAGTGGGAACATAGTCGCCAAACAAGAAATTATGGATCTATGACAGGGACGGTGGAATAACATTCACTACAAACGGTGTGAGCAGTTGCGCCCCCAGGAGTGTTCTGATCGTGTAAGCCAGCTGACAAACACCATGAGTACCATGATAATGGCGATATTACGCCAACAACTGAAATTATGTATAACTTGATGTGAACTAGATGAATAGAACAAAATAACAAACTATCAACACTATCAAGAACTCAGACGCCTGAAGTTATGCTCGTTTTGTGATTCCGGTCGTGTATAGAAACGGAGGGTACAGTTTATGTTGGTAAGAGTACAAACTAGCGCCCAAGAGAGTTTAACAATTCGAAAAATTTAACTCAACACTCCAAAACGAAAAAGTGGTAATATTGATAATATGGGCCATATATGGGCACATTTCACCTATATTGCCGTATGTTGCCCAAATCTCTTGTAATGGGGGTATATTTGAAAATTAAACTCAACATATGTGACGAATGCTTTAAGGATGTTAATGATAGCTTACACTTCATCACCGGCTTTCGATTGCATCAAATTTCAATTTCAGGAATATTCTTGTACATCTATTGTTTTCTCTGCTCGGGTCCCAACTACACCTTGTTAAGATGTGGAACGTGTCTGTGTGCACCATGGGTCCTTTGCGGCATTAATTATTTTATGATTGGTCTATTATTGTTATTTTATTTTTGAACTCAGATCTACATACTATGTGTAGGGAAATTGTTAGCCATAACATCAATGATCCATTTAATTTTTCTTCTAGGCTCGATGGGAATGGCATCATGTTCCATTACATAAAACTACATAGAAATCCATTTATGAGGCAAAATAAAACTTTTAGTGATAGTTTTGTATTTGAACATGAGGTTCCCCAGCACTGTCACGAATATAACAAGAAAAGGTATAGTTGTAGATATAATCCAGCAGTACAGTCAAAAATACCAGTTACACTAAGATAACTATTCCAACGCATTAGTCAGGGAAATATTATTTTAACAGGTCTAGAAATCGGCAACTTAAATAAAACATCCTCTGAATCTAGCTATAGCGAGCGTAGGTAGATATTCTCCATGTGTTGATTGTAAGCGGTATTTATTTACTTCATAAAATTATTAGCTGATTCCATTTAGACCATTTCTTGTAAATATTGTTCGAGCTGGAGGTTGCTGCAGTTTGAGAACAAACTTCCGTAAGCGAGTGTACAAACTATGAGCCAACCCATCTTGGGCTGGTTGATATGGCTTCAAAGTAAGGTAGAACGTTAAAAGGGTATCAAAAGAGATAGTTGAGATGATTTTTTCAATTGCGGCTGACTACAATGTTTCGAACTCGGTACCTTCTACTCTATAACAAACTTATTTACCCACTAGGCCAATTGGTTGGTCTAATATAGATTTCTGTTGCTCATATATTTTTACATACGTATAGCACATAATTTAAATTGTTAACGAATTACCTCAGCCCTTATATCAATTTAATGGCAGGTTATTAACTATAAGCAAACCAAAACATGTTGTTGCGTTTCTAATTAATCCTGGAATAAAGCTAATATGTAGATGTATATACATATGGTTTATAGCCACCTTGAAAATTATAAACACAATCGAACTTAAAATCAGACATGCAATGTACATACATCGTAAGCATGCTAGAAGAAAACGAAGAAGAAGAAGAAACGAATTACGAAATGCTATTCATTTGGACAGTTCAAATTTAATACAATCTGGACTTGATTATAGTCTATTAGTAACACCCAGTCGAGTATATACTATCCTGATTTTTGATTGGCTGTAAAACTACAACTAAATCACTTTTGGTGTGAAAAGTTCAACACCGAAACATGCGATAACAATGAAAAATCATTAAATAATTTTTCCAACAGTATTCTGTACAGTACATCTATCTACATACTCGTATATAAGAAGGTGTATGGTAAATTATAACGTTTTTGTACTGTGCTTTCGATTTGATTTTCAAATGAATGCCACGAAAGTCATAAACTATATACGAAGCACACCAACAATACAATGCACATACGTATATAAGTATTCTTAAGTATATAATGTATGTAGGTATATATGGTATATAAGTGAATTATATTTAATATTTGATTTATGTATGTGCGGTTAAATTTAATTTTCCACTTTCGTACCAAGAAGCGTAGTGAAATTATTTATGCACCCCGATATGCAATGTCGGGTCGTGGCACAAAGGAATAACAAGCCATACAATAAGATCGAGTGCGACAAAGTACCAACAATTTAACTCCTTGCCGAAACCAATTACACCATCATCTTTCATTTCGCTTTCAAAATGGTACAAAGAAAGTTATTTTTGATTTATCGTAACTAGGAATTATTACAATTGTGTTGAGCGACAAAACTGTGTATTAGTTCAAATAAAATCTAAGTCTTCTTAATTAATTAGAAATGTTTATTTTCTCAGATTTAATTATTCAATTTTTTTTTCAATAATAAAACGAATGTTGACATATTGACATATACCTCCTACGTAGTTAATTGATTTTTATTAGTATATTGCTATAGGTAAAATATGACCTATATACAGGGCGTCCCAGTACTTGAAAATCATAAAAAGGAAAGTACAGTGTAAGGAATTGGACAGTGGAGTACATTTCCATGTTCGTATTTTCAACGACACGTTCAATGGCACGTGATATGTTCACTCAGCTCCATTTTTTTAAAGTAATGCTGACCTAGATTTAGGGTCACTATTCATGGAATAATATTGAGGTGTATAAAGCAATGAAAATAACAGGAAAAGGAGAAAATACTCCAGGTGGTACACCAACTGGCCAGTTGGTTAATCCATCCTCTAACGAGGCAGGCTCAATAGTTTCTGGGATGAGCCCATTCATAAGAAGTTCAAAGTTGGCAAGATCACCAACTAGAGAACATCTCTGTCGCGAAAACACAAAAGGGTTTACCCTGGGTGATAGATCATTTACCAAATTGGCTAACTTACACTCTTCGTGCGGTTCCATGGATTCTGACGAGAACTACCTTTTGCATGTTAGTGAGATCAATTTTAAAACAGCGAATCCGTTTCAACAGCAGCCAAATATAGCAAAATTATATACCAAAAGAAGTAGCAAAAGCAGTCCTTCAACTGAAAATGATGGACATTCTAATTTAGAAAAAGAAAATCAAGCACTTAAACAAAAAATTGAAGACATGCAGTTACTAATCTCCAATCTTCAACGCGAGTTGATATGCCTGAGAACAGATAAAACAAATTCAAAAACGGAAGACAGAACCTCAAACATAGAAGTGGCAGACATCGAAGTACAACCAAAAAGAGCCAAGTCGCAGATGTATGAATATTCAATGGATGAGGAAGAGTTAGAAAGAGAAACTTACTGGATGTTGAAGAAGAAAAATGCTAAACAAAATGAGAGAAATAAAAAAAGAAATCTGAGTCCTCACCAGGGTTGCAAAATCACCAGAACGCCAACCAGCTCAACAAAATGAAGCACCGAAGGTGATAGCTCCACCACCGATTTATATAGTAGGAGTAACCAACTATTCAGAAATCCAAAGTGTAATGAGTTCTGTTACGGAATAAGATTACAAAATCACTGCGCTGAACAATAATGTATGGATCAATATCAGTGGTACACGAACGAAAATAAAAACGATCGTCCCATCAAGATAATGGCAAGAGGCCTACATCCAACCTGTGAAAGTAATTCAATAATTAGTTGATAATGTTGTAAAATGCTGATGAGTTTTTTACTATTTATATTTTGTTTGTAATAAAACACTTTTCTCAGCTTTTGTTTAATTAAACAGAAGCTGAGAAAAGTGTTTTATTACAAACAAAATATAAATAGTAATTCAATAATAGAAGACCTAGAAAATAAGGGATTTAAAATCCTTGATGCCGTGAATATTATTAAAAAAGAGAGACGTAGCGGAGGGAACCGACTAGAAACAGTTTTAAAACGAAAACTTCCCCTGTTCATGCTATATCGTTTGATAAATCCGAGCAAATAGAAAAAATTTACAATATAACTGGCATACTAAACATGCGAGTTAAGATTTAAGCTGTTAAAAAAAGCAGTACAAAAATAGTACAATAAAAAAATGTTAAGGCTATAACCATACGCAAAGATATTGCGCACGCGAACCAACATGTGTCAAATGTGCTGGAAATCACCCAACACAAACTTGCAAACTATGTATAAACTGTAATGGTCAGCATCCGGCGAACTACAGAGGATGTAAGGTTGCCAAGCAACTACAGAAAATGAGGGATCAGGGACGCAAACCACTTCTAAGTCATCCAAACAAGGAACGAGCAAGAAATGAAGTACATATGCGTAGGGAGAATTATACATATGCGCAGGTCACTTCAAATTTAAAAGAATCTGACACCAACGGAACTGAAAAATTCAAAAACACTGTCCAAGCAATTTTAAATAGCCTTGAGGAACAGAATAAACTAAATAAGTTAATTCTGGATCCACTCAATCTGCTGGAAATACCAAGTTCCAAAATAGCTAAAAAGAAATAATGTCTGCTATACATAGTTCAGTTCATAGTTCCATAGCAAAAACCAGACATCAAAACTACTCATTAAAAATAGCCATATGGAATGCAAACGGATTAACAGAACATCTAGCAGAATTAGAACTATTTTTAAACGCTGAGAAAATTGATATATGTTTAATATCAGAAACACATTTATCAACAGCTCATATGTTTCAATTCGGAGATATACTTGTCATCATACAACACATCCATCAGAACGGGCAAGAGGAGGGTCAGCTATATTTATTAGGGACAATATTTATCATCAGGAAGAACTGAAAATAGAAAAAGAATCCATGCAAGTAACAACCGTGACGGTTAAATTTGGTTATCACAACACCTGTAATATATCTGCACTATACTGTCCCCCGCGGAATAACCTAAAGAAAGAAGACTTTATTAACTTGTTCAAGAAATTAGGAAGTAATTTCACTATCGGAGGTGACTTTAATGCCAAAAATACCTTTTCGGGTTTAAAATTAACCTCTCCAAAAGGCAAAAAAGGAACCCGTAAATTATTGCATGGAGTCAATGCGATACTCAGGAAAAAATATGTACCATTGCAGTGGAAAGTAGCAGAAGTAATAATGGTTCCCAAACCTGGCGAGCCACCGAATGATAGGAAATTTTACCGGCCAATTTCACTTTTACCAACAATAGCGAAATTGTTTGAAAGGCTGTTGCTTAAAAGATTAAAAAGAATCATAGAACAAAAAAACCTTATCCCAGATCATCAGTTTGGTTTCAGAGAAAAGCACTAAACTATATAGAGCAGGTTCATAGGCTTACAGATGTCATTGAGAATACATTAGAGAGAAAACAGGTTTGCTCTAGTATCTTCTTAGATGTCAGGCCTTCGATAAGGTGTGGCACAGAGGTTTACTCTTCAAACTTCATAGAGATTTACCAAAACAATATTATATGATGTTAAAGTTATACATTGAAAAGATTTACCTCAATTAAACGAAGTTACCGTTGCAACATTTGCAATTGATACTGCAGTTCTCTCAGTAGGAGACACTATCGAGGAATCTACAACGAAACTTCAAAAAGCAAGTGACAAAATCATAAAATGGACTAAAATGTGGCGTATCGGGCTCAATGAATCGAAATCCACGCATGTGAATTTTACTAATCTAAAAATCAGCCACAAACCTCTAATCATTAACGGTCAGCAGATTCCGTATGCAAATAAAGCTAAATATCTAGGGATGACCTTAGATACCAGGTTCAGATGGAAGGAGCATGTTAAAAAGAAAAAAGATGAACTTAATATCAAATATCGAAAAATGTAGTGGCTGCTCGGGAAAAACTCGGAAAATACATTGCTGTTATATAAACAGGTGTTAAAACCTGTATGGAGTTACGGATTACAACTTTGGGGCTGTACAAAAAAAAACCAACACTAAAATAATACAAACATTTCAAAACAAAGTGCTACGAGGTATAGTTAACGCTCCGTGGTACATTAGCAATGATGACCTCCATAGGGACCTAAATATCCAAACGGTTGAAGAAGAAATAAAAAAACTTGCCATAATTCATGGACAACGTATTTATCGACACGTAAACGAAGAACTTCGTGGTATGTTGGATACTTCACATGCAGTCAGACGATTGCAGAGAACGAAACCAAATGATTTAATGGATTAAGGACACCAGTGCAAAGACTATTTCAGTAAATTACCTATAAATGGAGCTGGCCAATGGGTCTCTTCGTATTCACAAGTGACTAAATTAAGAAAGAAAAATTACTAGATGAATTGTATTCAGTTGTAATAGTTAAAAAAAAAATTCTAAAAGAACATGATCTGAGACGAAAACTAGTCTATTACAAGGAACAAAGCAATGACATTGAAATAGTGATCACATGCAAATAGTGAGTAACATAATAAAGGATCCATCGATCAACCCTAGGAAAACTGAGATGGTTTTTTTCCGCAAGACGCGCGACTCTGCGAAACTTAAGTCTTCCAAAAATTGAGACTCAAACCATCTCAAATATCTGGCGATTTGGTTAGATTGGGATAATTGCCTGGCAAAAAACACGTTGAAGAGAAATAGAAGAAAGCATGTAACATTTGCCGGCTATATGTTTTGGTTATCAAACCCAAAATCTCGTTTGCACAATTTTGGTGGCTAGAACATTGAGTGGGGTTAGAGAGAAACCTCTGAACCACTTACAAAGACTTCTTTGTTTCGGTATTGTCAGAACTATGCACACCACACTCAATTCAGCGCTTAAGACGACTGTAGGTCTGCTGCCGCTTGATCTTTGGGCAGGATCAGGATGTCATGTAATACAAATAGCGGCTCTATTATTATTTATCCTCCTTGGTAGGTACGGTGCTGTCTCTCAGGCGGACATAGTTGCAATTTGGAAATCAGCACTCAATGAAAGTAGCCGAGTTTCAGAGCTTTTGGTATTGGTCCGTTTCGGTGCACCTTCCACTTTTGTGGTATTATAAAGAAATGGATCACCCTAACCTCTTGGTGCCTATCTAAAATAGTCTTTGGATCAATAAATCAGCAAAGATCAGTACTTTTTGATTTATGGTTGACGCACTTCGAGGATCTTGCTGGGTATTCTCACGTGAAATTTTCCTCTGAATAATCACACATTCCGAATGAAAATTTAGTTCCAAAACTGCGAACAGCCTGGGGAGGAGAAGAAGAAATTGTTGACCACTTCTTGTACTCATGTCTTTTATATTCACTTCGTAGTCTGCACTGCTTTGGATAACTGACGATTTTTAGGATACTGAATATCTTGGGGTTCATTAGAAAAACTAACAGATTTTAGGACTGACAGTGTACTAATAAAATATTTTTTATTTAAATTTATTTATTTAATATTATATTTTATTAAAAAAGTGGAATAAGTCACACACACTGAGAAATTTATAATGAATTTCCATAATTTGACAGTGTACGTCTGGGAGGGGATGTTACAATGAACGAATTGAGCCTGAGTGATGGGGGTAGCGGAAACCTTGACGAAAGACATATATTCTGTCCTTTTAAATATATTTTAACACTTGAATTACACAATATACGGCTGATCCAATGAGTCTTGACTCCAATCATCCCTGGCGGGAAACATCACATTAAAAGACTTTCGATATTTAATTTTGGCCGGCATAAAGTTCAAAGGCATTCAAGACAGTGAGTGTCTTTGAAGTTCAACCAGAACTTATTTCTTCTTTAGGATTACTCGGAAACTATATTAATGCTAAATGTATGGGAATATGATTTTTGAAATCATATTCTAACTCCATACTTCATTGTTGGCAGAATAAAGATATGTAAATTTGCTTCTTCTAGCCCATGCCGGTCCTACAATAACGTATATATTGATGGGTGCTAAATATATGATCAAGAATGAACGCTGCCTTCAAACTATTTTGCTCTTCCTCATTTCGAGCTGCAAGTTCGTGAATTCTTGAATGGTCAATAGTACATAGGTTCCGGGATAGCAACCATAGAATCAGATGTTGGGCCTGCGACAAACTAGGTCATATACCGCGAGATTGCTTGGAAATTTGACGTAAGCAAGCAAGAACACCGTCGCCTATGTGCCGAAGGTCCAACGATGACAACAGAAGAGTATAAGAGAAGGTGAGTCCTGCAACGTTGCACACGTAAAACGAGTAAGAGTCAGCTTTAAGGAACAAAAGCTGACTTCCACAACCGAATGCTCCATGATCTTCATCCGTTTTTCCCGATTGGTATATTGGATATATAAATATGATTCAATTTTATTTGAAATCTTGTTAAGCCGCTGTGTTCGTTACGTTAAAACAATATAATAAATTTCAAGCATCGTGTTGACAACACTGTAATAAAAATAAAATAATTAAATGTACGATTTTTCCTAGACAAATACAGCCACCAAGTCAGGTCTTCAACACTGTTGATTAATGAGAATCACAGAGATATCGTGGCAACGCGATACTTTGAATAATTTCAAATACCTCTGATAAATTCTTAAAATATATAATATTTTTAAAATACTTATTTCATAACTCACACTTTCCAGTTCACAATTGATTAATGGGAATTGTGATTCTTACCTGGAAAAAATAAATGAAAATTGATTAAAACGATTATAAAACATATTAAAATAAAATTATAAACAATTAATTTAAATGTTTAATCACCGTCCAGGTGGCGAAGTGGTTAAATCTGCGGCAGTTGGAGCGGCAGGTACCGGGTTCGAATCCCAATCCGGGGTAAGATGCAAAAATGAATTTTTCACCATCGATCGTTTGGGCGGAATGTATGTTCGGAATGAACATATCTGGATCCCCTGTCGAGTTAGAATCTATGGGCCTTACCATTGTCCATGTCAGTGTACTATAGGCTGATATGGAGCTAATGGATCTACGAAAAACGGACCTAAAGCCGTACATACAGTGGTATTGCAATGGACCATCGCCGGTCTAAGTGTGCGGTAGCAGCCACCCAACAAAAAAAAAATCCTTTATATGTTTAATGTTGTATCAGATATACCTTATCGTGACCATATCTGCGTTCTGTAAATCTATTGCATTATTCAATATTGCGCTAATCTCGCCAGCAACATGAGCGATATTATCACAAAAGATTTCTTACATCTGATCTCTGATCACAGTAAGTTCACTTATAACTGTCAATTACAACATAGTCCGTCATTTATATATGAGTAAAATTAATGAAGTGACGTTACCTGACCTTGTTAGATCATCGTTGAGTTTCGTAATAAAACAATGAATTCCCCTTACATCCTTTTGCCATTGTTCGTCAGGTAGAGATGGAAGTATACTTTCCAAAATTTTAGTAATTTTTGAGCAAAACTAGGACGGGTCCAGAGCAACTAGACTAACGTGTTCTTTTCGTCAGGAAGCGTCAAATTTGATAACATGGTAATAAATAAAAAAGTACCATTTAAAGTCGTAGACTATGTTACCAAGACTTATAATATGTCTAAACCAGTTAAAAATGACTTTTACATGAATTCTGGTTAGAAGTGGCAAATGGCCTTCCGAGCGAATTTTTTCGATTTGGCGATCATTTTAACGAGGACACAAAAATAAATTTAGATAAAACCCCTAATGATGCTGATATGTTTACAGAGACATCCAACCTTGTGGGCTAATCACCTTAAAGTTCCAAAATGAGGTTATTTGAAACTTACTATATACATCAGAGTTCCATAACCCTACATTTCATAACTGTTTATTTAACGGCGCTTCAGAAATCACATTGGTAAAATCTCTTGAGGTTTCTCCATGGAATCAAAGGATGCCGAGATGTTGACATCTTTCATTTTCATTATTGATCATATTGTACTACCATTTGATTATTCAGAACATCAATGTCGCAGTTATAAGAAAAGCAACTCAACAAAGCGAATACCGTGGTGATCTCTGATCTTTGGATTTATAATCGATGATAATACTAGTTGAGTGCTTTGATCTATTCAGCGCTTTCTGAGGATTCTAATTTCATATATCTGGTTTATTGCGTTCAAACGGTCCACGCTAAGCCTTCAAAGGTTGTCCTATTCTCTATTTTGTGCAATGCTTCTACAATCAAAACATTGGTTTAAATTGAACAAACCCTGTTTGTGAAATATTGTTAAATGGCAATCACAGCTTTTAAACGGAGGCAAATTAGCTTGGTAGGATCATTTAAGTTTCGATCTACATCTGTTAAAGTTACTCACTTAAAAACTAGTGCTCCAGCTTAAAAACTCTAAAATGAATAAGAATCGGCCCACTTTAAAAGTGCAATTACAGTGGGGATGTGCATAACTAAGTATCGGGATACTCAACCAAGTGTAGGAAAAGAAACTTGGAAAGGAAAGAATGAATGCAAAACGATTCTCACGAGCTGAATTCCAATGGAAATTGTAACATTGTAAGTAAAAGTCAATGAAGTTAGCCCGAATTTTCATTCCGAATAATGGTGTATTTCTTTGCTAAAATGTAGCTCTAGCCCGAAAAAGTGTAAATGTTTTAAAAAATGTAGCATCAGCCCGATAATTAATTTTTCGTTCCAAATATTAATATAAATGATTCACGTATACTGTAAAATTATAATATAATAAAGATAAGATATGCCTTCGTATCATGAAGATGAGATATGTATTTTTGCATATTTATGTGATAAATGTAGTGTATTTGTTGAAGTGACGGCCTAAATAGCATATCCTATGGATACTAGAGATAAAGCCTTATAGTGGCATATATGGCCAGATAGGCCAAGACTATACCAACCAATTCTAGGCATAGCCATTTTCATATCATGAAGATGAGATATGTATTTTTGCATATTTATGTGATAAATGTAGTGTATTTGTTGAAGTGACGGCCTAAATAGCATATCCTATGGATACTAGAGATAAAGCCTTATAGTGGCATATATGGCCAGATAGGCCAAGACTATACCAACCAATTCTAGGCATAGTCATTTTCATATCATGAAGATGGGATATGTATTTTTGCATATTTATGTGATAAATTGTGTTGGATATCGAAATATTTTTAAATAAAATTAGGTATAAAACAAAAAAAAAATATTTTTCAGATTAGTATATAAAGCAATTTTTTTTCATTTTGTTTTAATACCTTTTCAGATTTCGAGCTGTTAACTTCGTGTTGGTTTTTTTTGTGTTTCCTATTGTGTTTTTTTGTGCTATATTTAAAAGTTTTTTTCAAAACTATCGACCCTCGCTTTCGGTTTTGGACATTCTTTATAACTGACTTGATTATATTTTGTATTGATTTTCATTATTACCACTGCATTCATTTGGACTATTCTGTCGTACCGATTCTAGTTTTTTTTATATATCGCTTAGCGTAGCTTGTTAGTTAATTTGTAGTTATTGAAATCATATTAATTTCAATTAACACTATTAATATTGATTAATAAAATGAATTCTAAACGTTATAATAACAGAAAAAGAAGACATAGTCTTAATATAACATACCTTGAAAGGGCTCCGCATTCATTATCGCTTTTGGGTCATAATTTATCAAAATCTGACACAATGGAGATGAAACTGATTTGTCAAGAACTTCATGTTGTTAATAATATGAGCAACAGGAAAATGATTTATAATATTTGGAATTCCAAATTGCGGAATAAATCTTTCAAAAAATCAATTGGTTCTGCGAATGTTGCAATTATTAAAACTGAAGACATAGACGAACATATAGAAACTATTAACTATGCATCAAATACAAATGATGTTTTAAATACAGAAGTAGTTGATAGTTCTTATAATTCGTTATTAACTCATAAGACTTTCAAAAATAGCCCTGCTTAATTTACTGCTACTAATTTTAACCAATGTGAAAATATACAAATTACATCAGATTATAAAATTGGAAATGGTATACCTATATATGAAAACGAACAGTCAAAGTCTGTTCAGATTATTTCAGTTGAAATTTTAAAACCCCCTTATACCATTGTTAATTTGCCGGTAAGAGAGAACTGTTTATTATTTCCCAAAATCGATAATGGGATAAATAATATTGTTAACGATAAAGAAAGTCAGAATAACATTATTCCACAAGGTGCTGAAATTTTAAATATTAATACTCCAACTGTTGGTGGTAAAATACCTAAAACTGAAATTAACAATACAGTATCACTTGTTAATTACTCAAATAATGATAATGATTTTCAAATAAAAAATAAGAAACTATCTCAGTTGATTCGAAATGAACCTAAATCTAAGTTTACAACAACTTCATTACTAAAACCTAAACGGTTTCATAAGAAAACCAATATGTTTTACTTAATGGATTATCGGGTAATCATCAAATGAGGTTTGGAAAATGCTATATGATCAGAACGAGTGTAAACTCAACTCGTATCATTATACACACCATATTTCATCGCAACTAACTATTCACTAAGGTTGTTTGATAAATATAAAAGGGGACGATGTTGCCCAGAATCATTTAACAGTGAGAGCTTATTGTGATCACCGAAATAAAACACAAACTTGCAGAACATACAAATTAGTAAATTCTAATTTGTCATTGGGATCTTTTGTTGTGTATAGCACAAATGAGCCTATCTTTCATCCATATAAAAAATTTCACCATACATCTAAATACGAGAGGGGAATTTATAAAGAAAAATAATGGCAGAAAATTTAACCAACGAAGAAGATTTAGAATTTTTCCATAAAACCAACACCGCAACAGTTTTAAAAGACAGACAAGTTTAAATAAAATAAGATCAGAAATATTACTGTCAAATGATAAACATTCAGATGATATCGAAGATGTTCATTTGGAAAAGGAACAAACAGATGTCAATATTGATGAAGCGTATATAATGCAAGTAGGTAAAAACCCCTTTTGCGTTACGTCATCTTCGAAAAGGCAATGTTTAGTGCTTAAACAGATTAAACTACAATTTAAGGACAATAATTTAACTGTATATTTAGATGCTACAGGTGGGCTTGTACGAAAGCCATACAAAACTTGTAGATCAGTGATGTATTATGCGCTCATTCTACCTGTTAAATCTTATGAAAAAGATACTGCTACTCCTTTTCCACTGAGTGATATGATCAGCTCTAGTCATAATACTCGTACAATTGGTAATTGGTTAAGAGAATATCGACTTTTTGTACAGGAAACCCTAAAGATGTGGCCTATTTTCAACACTGTTGTCGTTGATTTCTGTTTTGCTGAAATTCATTCGGTGTTAGATACATTCAATCGAATGGATTTAGTGGAATATTTAAATATAACTTACAAGTGGATATCTAACGATAAATATTCTAAATCGCCTCAAGAAGTTGTAAAAATACATTTATGTTGTTCGCATATATCACACACCATAGCAAAAGATATACACAAATATTATGAAAACTATCCTCAAAATCATACATTTTTGAAAGAGGTTATGGCATCTATGATTATTGCTAAAAGTTATGATAATATTAAGGATATATGGCATCAACTTGCAATTTTGATAACTTCGAAATACATAAATATTAATGTAAAAGAAGCGTTTGCCAATTTAATTGAATTAATTAATAATAACAGAGTAGAAGCTAATTTAAATGAAACAAAAGAGAGTCACAATACCGATACGGAAACTAATACAGCAGTTTTCAAAAAAGACTTTTCCTGTCCGATTTATAGGCAAAGCCCTTTCTACTGTGATTTATCGGAAATAAGTAGTAATATTCTAAAACTTTCTCAATCTGATGATTTTAAAGAAAATGCCATAAACACTTTTTATAATATAACTTTACATACTGTTTTTCTGAAAAAATATGTCTCTATTTTACCATTGTTTACGGGAATTCTTCGTAATGGAAGTCGATTGAGCAATGGTCATGTTGAAAACTATTTTGCTTGTTTGAAACGTCGATTTTCACTCACTAGTCGCTCACTTGCTTTGGGGAAAATGCCTTTAAAAGTCGGTCGTTTTATGCGAGATATAAACGAGAGAAAAAAAACTATTGCAAAGGAAATATTTTATTCTGTTCCGAAATTTTCGTTAAATAAAAGAAATAGCCATACAATAATGGCTTCACCTAAAAATCATGACAATACATTCTAAATAGTAGTTCTGTTTGGAGAAGAAAGAGTCCTTTTGTAACTCCTACAAACAAAATAAATAAAAAAACCAGTTTCGATTTTACTCTTATAAGTTCTTATAAAGACTTAACAGATAAGGAGAAAGACATTGTTGCAATGACGACGTTAAGTCAAAACAAAAATGAAACACCCAAAAGAAAGAAAAATGTGAACCCAAAACGTATCCTAAGAAAACAAATTAGCATTAATCCAAAATGCTGCGAAAACATGCAGTTTTTTCAAAAATTCTTGTGTAATAGATTCAATTTTGCAGACGATGACTGTGTCTATACATAAAGACGAATTTATTTTATAAAATTTAGAAGACAGCCGTATCAAACATTTGTTACAGTCTTTAATAAATGATGATTTAGAAAAAGTCTACGAAATTAGAAAAGAAATGTTGACAGAAATTTCAGGTTTTAATTCAGACTGCACTACAACAGAACTGTTTAATGTGTGTAAGTACATGTTTGAAAAAACTCCAAGCATGAACGTTACATTAGAACGTAAAATGTTTATTTAAAGAAAATGAGAAACGGCCAATTATATATGTAAACACCGAGTTACTACAAGAATTCGGAATCTCTAGAATTGGAATTTGCTTACAGGAAATCCCACCAAAAACCTGTAAAAACTGTTGTCAGTTAATGATTCCTACAAAAGAATACTATGGAGAAATCATATGTATAGATACAGAATCATCAACTTATGATAATTCGGTAAAGTTGTCTGAACTAACCTCTAATATTAAAATTAATAACCACGATTATAAAATAACATCAGCTGTCTGTTTTGTACATGATGGTTCCATGATAAAGTTCCCAAAAGCATCGGCGGTTAATATCAAACCCCAAGTGTTACTCTACAAAAAAATCAATTTACAGAAGTAAAAAAAATACAACACACAAGTAATTACATAATTCCAAATCAATGATGTTTCATTTCAAACTAAAACGTATATAGTTCGCTTAAAACAATACTTTAAATCTTACAAATATTAACATGACAATGCCTGGTTGGTAAAGTCTTGGCCTATCTAGCCATATATGCCACTATAGGGCTTTATCTCTAGTATCCATAGGATATGCTATTTAATCCGTCACTTCAACCAATACACTACATTTATCACATAAATATGCAAAAATACATATCTCATCTTCATGATACGAAGGCATGTCTTATCTTTATTATATTATAATTTTACAGTATACGTGAATCATTTATATTAATATTTAGAACGAAAAATTAATTTTCGGGCTGATGCTACATTTTTTAAAACATTTACACTTTTTCGGGCTAGAGCTACATTTTAGCAAAGAAATACACCATTATTCGGGATGAAAATTCGGGCTAACTTCATTGACTTGTAAGTAATCGCCTCAGATCAAGACGAATATCACACTGATGAAGACGAGCTTGAAAGAGAAACCAACTACAGAAATCCAAGAGAGCAAATAAGAAACCAAGAAAAAAAACCAACGCATGCAAGAGAAAAGCTGAATCGTCACCAGAAATTAAGCCAATCCAAACCCACATCAAAAGTGCCAATGCAATTACTGAACAACAAGTGCGTGTCCCAGAAAAAAAACAGGTTCCACCCCCGATCAATATTCTAGGAAAAACAGAGAGGAAAATGCTAACCTTCGATAACCAAGAACAAATACAGAATATTTATAATATTAAGGTTGTCCTGAACCTCAGAGTTAAAATAGAATCATCGAGAAAGGTCACTCGACTTATACCTCAATGTAAAAATTGCCAAGATTATAATCATATACAAAAGTACTGTCACCGTGAAGCAAGGTGTGTTAAATGTGCAGAAAAACATACAGGAAACGACTGCACAGTTTCCCAAAGTACATCACCGAAGTGTATCAATTGTAAAGGCCAGCACCCTGCCAATTACAGAGGGTGTGAAGTTGCAGTAGAACTAAAAAAAATGAGAGATAAATCACGCAAACCAGATACAATAAGAAATACATAACCCATAAAAAACCACGGACCCAAAGCCGACAGCTTCCAGCATGTAAACAGAACGAGTAAACGAAAATATTACTTATATAAATATTAGCATACAGAGCAGAAACAGTGTAAGGTGGAGATCGTTCTATACAGGATATACTGAAAAACATAGAGAACATCAACGATAGACTTACTACATTAAAAGCGTTACTAGAGAAAGCATTGAGGAAACTAGTGCATATAATTAATGCAGCATTTCGACTAAAATATATACCAAGCCAATGGAAAGTTGCAGTAATTATGATACTTAAGCCAAACAAACCTCCGAATGATAAAGCTTCATATAGACCAATTTCTCTGCTATAACTTTTTGAAAAAGTTCTTTTTAAAAGATTAAAACCAATTATTGAAGAAAGGAATCTCATCCCCACACATCAGTTTGGATTAAGGGAAAAACATTCTACGATAGAAAACAAACAAATATGCTCAACCGTATTCCTTGATGTAGCGCAAGCATTTGACAAAGTATGGCACCAGTGGCTAGAATTCAAACTTCACCGCGATTTTACGGGGCAATGTTTTCAAATTTTAAAATTATACATATCAGAGAGGCACTTCCGAGTCAGATATGATAATGAATACTCCCAATTAAAAAGAATAACAGCAGGAGTACCACAACGGAGTGTTCTTGGACTAATCCTTTATCTCCCATACACAAGAGATACACCAACTACAGAAGCAACATTAGCGACTTTCGCCGATGACACGTCAATACTTGCAACAGCAAAGAACGTCAAAGATTCTACTTGTAAATTACAGAGCTACTAACCTGATATGTAATTGGACAAAGAAATGGCGAATTAAATTAAATGAAGCAAAATCAAATCCAAGTGAACTTTACAAATCTAAAAGTTAATCATATACCAATAATGATAAACTCGATAACAGTACCGCATGCAAACACTGCTAAATATCTCGGCATGACTTTAGATGCTAAACATAGATGGAACGAACATATAAAAAAGAAAATAGATGAACTAAATATGAAATTCAAAAAAATGTATTGTCTTTTAGGGAGACAATCTGAACTAGCGATCCACAACAAACTTCTGTTATACAAATTCTAAAACCTGTATGGACATATGGCAGCTAACTCTGGGGTTGTGCCAAGAAGACAAATATCAAAATCATACAAACAGTTCAAAATAAGATCCTGCGATGCACCGTGGTACATTCGAAATGATGACCTCCATCGAGATGTAAAGATCGAGCTTGTCGTGAATGAAATTAAGCATAATGCAACAAAACATCTACAATGTTTGCACCAGCATGAAAATCTGAACATACGCTGTATGCTGACTACCACTCGAACCACAAGACTGCAAAGAACCAAACCAGAGGACTTATCGCGACCATTAGGTCAGTAGACCTACTGAGGCGAAAAATCTGAGGAGGAGTTAGACGAAACTAGGGATAATCATGTGATTACTCCGACTAATGCAATACGTATTATATACATTTCTAAATGGGTATGAGACTCAGTCGTAATATAAAATATAAAAAAAAAATATTCAAAATCGATAGGGAGATACATAGTGGACACCGTTCGAGAGAAATTTATTGAAAACTGTCTACATAAAATTGATATTAAATGGGTTCTAATAGAGTATAATATGAATAATGTAACGAAGGCTAGAAGAATACGTAGTGCTATTCAAAGGTTGTCCATGAAGTGAGAATGACCAATTCCTGATTAAAATATGTAGCTACGATGAAAGTTTTCGTCTAAATCAGTGAGAATAGAAGAATATAAAATTCGATTTTTCTGTAAAGTGCCATAATGGAAGAATCACTTAGTTCAATACGAAGCTCAATACAATAAATGAACAATGAGCGCAATTGAAGTAGTTTCTTTAAAGAAGATGCCATATTGGACACTGTTGGAGTTTTACATGTAAAAAAATGTTTTTTACGTCAATATGTAAAAAACAGCGTAAATTATATAAAACGTAAATTACATGAAAAAAACGAAGACAACATCATTCACACTGCCATCTATTTTAAAATGTCAATAATTTACCAACGTTTGCTTTGGTTATTACTTATTAACATAGATAAATTGGTATTTGCAAAGTCAGTTAGTTTTCAAGTCCGCAATTTTTTTCACCTTCACCCAAATAACTTATAATACTTTAAGGGAAATCGTGTCAATTTTCATTGTAAATGCCAACGACAGCATGATTTCGTTAAACATAAGTTGCGGAGAAGATTTCTAGATGGCATACCAATACGTTTTAACGAGAACAATAGATGGCACGCGAAGTAAGTTTTTAATGAAATGACATAATTTTAAATAAAAAACAAATTTGATTTGATTTATTTATTATTATTTATAGATATAAGCCCATTTACTTCAGAAATTTCTAATTTCGATTATAAAATTTAATTTTTTTTTAGATTTTCGGTGAATATAAAAAACTGCAGTTAAAAAATGTAAACATTTCGTTCAACTACTACTAGTGCCATCTTCTAATCTTCTCCGGAATTATATCATGTTGGCACATAATATCGATGCGGTTGTTGGCACATAATATCGAAATGATTTTTAACAAAATTAACTGTTTTTAATTTTAATCTAAATCACAAATTACTGTGACATTCAGTATGTAGTCGACGTACAGAATTAACGGTACAGAATTAATAATTTCACAAATTCTATTAGCAAAATAGTAAGAATATTGGTTAACAGATGGTGCTTTAGTTACAATCCGATTTGATAAGAGATGTCGCGTCAGTTTTCTTAACATAAAATCCTATTTTACGTTTTTTACATATAGAATGTAAGAAACAACATTATGAAAATAACCCAATTTTTACATTCGAAAACCCGTGTAAATTACATCGTGCAATTTACATCTGGTCCATTCAGAATGGAAACGTATTTATTATCATCGATGTGATACTCGACACATGATGTGAACGTTTTTCGATCGCCGATATTACAACTGAGTATTCCTTCTTTGAGCGGATCAGATGGTGAGATTTACAGTTGTCTGTAATAATTCACAGGTTTCGTTATTTGAAAGAGCAATTTTACTTACACGATGTCCTTCTACCTTATTCGAAGGATATGGCTTAATAAATTTATATATTTGTCAAATAACACATTTTAACACAGTTACAATGCTGTGTAAAAGTTGAGAAAAAGCCTTCGAAGACCTTTGCAATTACTTGTGGTGTTCAATTAGCAGATGCGCTATACCCGATACACTTTTTAGCATCATGGAATATATTTTTCGTTTACATCTCAAGATATCTCATTTAGGATGCGAAATGAGACCAATCGTTCTGAAATCGTTCCTTACAGTCTATTAACTAAAAAGCACACCTCTAGTCGATCGTAACATATTAAGTAGAAGTAGCTTACATTATTTTATATGAGGTGTAGCGTTGCAGAGTCGACTCGGTCGAACAAACTCAGCCACCAAGCAGAATCGAATGGTAGCACCCGTCGTTGTTATTTGTCTTATCCGTCTTATTGGTAGTGGAGATACACGTTGAGCTTTTGAAGGGTAAGTGGGAGAGTTGAAATAAATAAATAAATAAATAAGTATAAACTATGAAACATATTTAGTCGATGTGGTGTGATGCTTTTAGAGACATACAATCAGAAACAGTGAACAAATAGGTGCTAGTTTGAAATAGTCCAATAAAAATTGACAAACAAGAAGGAGACATGGGCGGATTGCATATAGGGAACAAATAATGTAGTGCTAATTAAAATTTACCTCAAAGTCTAAAAGTGAAAAAGACGCCACGTGCTTAATAGCGATTCTTGGCTGCAGCGATTTTCTACACGACAACGATTTTTTTTATGGTTTTTACAGGTCTTTGTTGGCCGTTACTGTATAAATTATCTGACTTCGGCAGTTTCATATTGTAAATGCCAGCTCTTCATATAGTAAACAATCAGAAGATGTCACATCGCTCTCTACGACGTGGAGCCATTTTTTCTCTCCTTTCACTCCGTTGGCATTTAATCCAATCACGCAGATCTCATCTGCATATGAAAAAAGATGATTGGATTGTCGGAACAAGATATTGTCTTGAGGTGTTTTTATTTTACGAAGGATGTATTCCAACATGAGATTAAAAAGTATCGGGAACAGCGCATCTCCTTGTCGAACACCAGAAGTAATTTCAAATGTTCTCGAAAAAGCTTGTTCTATACTTTGACACAGCAATTTACACAGATGTACGTATTTGTTTGGTATTCCCAAATATTCAAGCGCATACCATAGTCTCTCTCGATTGATCGAGTTATAGGTTTGCTCTAGGAATATTTGATGTACATCGCGAGATGTTTCGTAGTACTTGGAAAGAATCATCCATAGTGAAAAAACTTGATCAGTGACTGACCGATTAAGATGGAATCCACCTTGGTAGTCAACAATAATTTTTTCCGCCAGAGGAATAATCCTTCCCAAGATAATTTACGACAGTTACTTGTATGCTGTGCTATTCCGCGATAATTCTCGCATTTCAAGCGATCACCTTTTATGAATATTGGGCATAATAAATCCTCAATGATGATCTCTGCAGTCTGCATTTCAGAGTATTCAAGTCCACTAGCTCATGCTATAGAAAAACTGGACACACGTACTGTTAGACTAACGCCCAACTGAAAATAACATTTTTTTTCGTATCTACCCAAGCCACAACCGCGACATATAGGAGAGCACGTTACAAAGGTTGGTGAAAACTTATACACGATTTCAATAAGTAATGAAATTTTCACTTGCCATACACACATATAGGTGAGAGTGGTACTTATGTACCTATACGTATAAGTACATAGGTGGTTATAAAAATCCAAAACCTAATCAGCATTTTACGAGCTCAAGAAGCAACTCTGTTTATATCTATGAGTATGTGTGTATGTCTTATTCATTTTGATTTTTTTGTTCTGATCGAACTATTGATTTTCTAGTATTTAATTTTCTTATCACAAACAAATGATGATTATCTCAAGTTGTTTATACATAAGTACGTTTTTTTAGAGAATAGTCATCTTCTTATATGTATATTATGGTTTGTACCAAAAAAAATTATTTTTTATACATTTGTTGAATTCATGATATGAATGTTATCGATCGATTTTCATAATTTGAATTTATTACAAATTTGTATATTATACGAGACTTCGAGTAGTATATAGTTTTTAATACTAGCAAGATACTATATGTACATTATAGTATAGGTTCGTATATAATCTATATACGTAAACATTTTTAAGGTTTAAGCATTTTTAAGTTTAAAAGTTAAATGCTGATAACTGGAATGAGTGAAAATGCTGGTTTACATTTCTCAGTTTTCTTAATTCTACGAAATTGTATGTATATACGAGTATGTATGTATGTACGAGTACTAATGTATAATTTTAAGATTTTATTATTTTATCAGATTGACGTGTTTATACAAAAAATTACATTTTTCTGTATCAACATGCATGTATGTATATGGAAAGGCAGTATTACCATGTATTTCGATGCATGTACAACACATATGTATATAAGTACACACCCACATAGTATATCGACTTCACCGAAATGAATAATTATGTCACACTTTAAAAACTTCGAATAAAGCTGTACGAGCTTAAAATTCACTTTTCTATAAAATTGTATGCACAAAAAAAACTGAATTTTAATATTCATTTTCATTATTTCGAAACATAAATCAAATTAATTAATTTGAAGACGAGATGGGAGACGAAACGATAATACACTAACATATTTGTTGGATAAAATAATAGTTTTTATAACTTTAATACACAAAATATGTTGACGATAATTGAATAGGATCTTTGTGATTACGATATCGTTCTAAATTATAATTAAATTTTCGATTTATCATCAATATTGTTCGATTTTCAAATACGTCTTTTTTTCAAGTCGATATTATGCTATTAACCACTAGGTGACTCTCATATAAATGCATTTGTGTGACGAATCATAGTGACACCTGTGATAATTAAAAAGAGTTAAAAATAATAGCAGTAGTTTTGGAGTTATCATGTAACCAAATGTTTACTTACATGAATAAAATACAACTTTGCGAAATGTAGAAATGCAACGGTAATGGAATGTTTAACAAGGATTTACGCCGTATAAATAAGTGTAGACATTTGAGTTACGAATCAGTCCAATTTGGAATTTTGAAGTGGTAAAATTTAAAGTTGGCGAGTTTTATATTCACAATCCAGTGATTGAACCGAATAAATATTTGATTTGTACTGGGCTAAATCGTAACAATTGGTGACAGCGGTAGGATTGTGAATATCGAAAAGGAAATTATGGGACTTAAAAGTGACAGATTTTATTGGACTTAAAAGGACTAACGGCAACGCTCAAATTGCTAGACCAAACAGCTCAATGAAATTAAAGGCACCAACGTTCGACGGAACAACGCCATTTCATATCTTCAAACTCCAGTTTGAAATGGCGGTCATAAGGAACGGTTGGTGTGAGGAGAATCGACATTAACTGTGCCTTATAAGGAAGTGCTGCGGATCTATTTCAGAATACAAACGAGAGGCAAAATCATGTCGGCTTTGGAGTGAAAACATGAAGGTGACCACAAAAAACAAAAGCAAATCCGGAAAATTATTGGAAAGCAACGAAGTGCTTGGATGACAAGAGAAAGATAAGATATTGGGTTTGTGGTAAAACAGGGCACATCTCGAGGGAATGCTGGCAAATAAGGTGCAAACGAATGAGATCATTATCAACATCATTTCAAAGACCCTTGGAAGAGTAGAACACAGCAGCCGATGAAGAATGCTATGGTAAATCAAAAGTCTCAAGAACTAGTCAACGGTGGGACTAGCTTGACGATTAAAGGTGAAGTAGACGGTAGAGGGAACAATGAGGACGATTATGCGAGCCGATGTAATAAGGAGTGGAACTCAACAAAAGCGGAAATTTGAGGTGAAAATAGCAAATGGCGAGAAAGCATCAATTAAGGGTAAGAAGGAGGTAGCCATACGAATAGGTAACAACCAATTTTGGCATGAAGTACTGGTTTCGGATATAGTGGATGAGGTCATCCTGGATACAGCCTTTATGAGGAAAAATCGCTTCGTGTTTGATTTTGGACGAGGGATGTTTTTAATACACCGACCTACCACTCGAATGAAACAAGGGAAACCCAACCGTCCATAGAGTCATATTGGATCATTGGTTTAAGTTTTCATCAGACTGGAAGAAATGTATGGAGGCCAGTTGGCAGAAGCATCGGTAGTTATGATAAATCGTGGTACCACTCGATTGGAACAAGGGAAAGCCAACCGTCCGGAGAGTCATATTGGATCATTGGTTTAAGTTTTCACCAGACTGGAAGTAACGTATGGAGGCCAGTGGGCAGAAGTATTGGTAGTTGAACAAACTTGTGAATGGACAAGACGGGGATCTGTATTCGACAAAATTGAAGAGGTTGCAGGTACTAGGCAACGACCACCACGAAAAATATTGAAGGCGACCCGTAAACGAGCGGATGGTGTCCACATTGTAATAAAGCATATCGTGAAGAAGGAACGTGAACGACTGACATGAAGAGGAAGAGTGGCTGCAGAACGGAAGCAATGTGGAGCCCGACGTCATGCCATCAGAGAGTGATCGATGTGGTGATTAATAGACAAGCAGTTGGGAGAAGACGCCGACGAGAGTTTAATCCAAGAGGAAAAAATAAGATATCAACCAAAGTGGAACCTGGATAGGAAAAACCCTAGAGGACGAAGAAAAGATCTAGATCCTGTTTGGGACGAACAGGTTTGGGCGGAGAGTAGTGTGACGAATCAAAGTAACCTGTGATAGTTAAAAAGAGTTAACATTTCTAGCAATCGTTTTGGGGTTACCCTGTAATCAAATATTTACACATACAAACAGAATAAAAATAAATTATGAAATAGGCGGAGCGAATCAACTACGACGCAACGAAACTTCGCGAAGTGTAGAGATGAAAACGGCGATGGGATGTATCACAAAGATTTACGTCGTATAAATAGGTGTAGACATTTGAGTTACGGGATAGTTCAGTTTGGAATTTTAAAGTGTTAATATCGGAAGTGATAATAAGTGAAAGTTAAGTGTTTTAATTATTGTAGTGATAATTACTGTTGCAAATAAGTGTGATAATAAATATTTGTTAATTATTTGGAGAATTTATTGCGAAATAAATTTTTTGTAAAAATTAAAGTTTCCGAGTTTTATATTCACAACCCAGTGATCGAACCAGATCAATATTTATTTTGTACTGGGATAAATCGTAACACGTTGCAGGCGACATCTCTGAATAAATAGAATAATAAAAATTATATGGGTTCTTATACATAAAATACTTTGTCGTAATGTTAACTAAAATTTGTTGGCTTCATTTATGTGATAATCCTAGTGGGTAGGATCATAGGAAGCGTTTAGGTTTGTTTGGATCGTCAGGTTAACAAGTCTTCAATCTTTGTCAACCCTATGAATGAAATTAGTTACCAGCAAAATATCCACCTGCAAAACTAATCATGTGTATCAGTAGGCTCTAAAGGGAAGACCATATATCCCAATGCTATATATTGCATATGTATGCTTTACAGACGATGACCTCGTCAGTTTTGGAGTTCGATTAGACGCAAACAGTCACTGCTTGACTTCGCATTGTTGAAATCTCGTTTGATTTCTGTCAAGTTGTTTTTGTAAAAGCTGAAATAGCACACAAAATGAACCATCAATTGAAGACTATAAATATACTTTCTAACTTACTTAACCTATTTATGGTATTCAATTGCATTCCTTAACGCGTTTGGTGCAACATCGCCATTTATTATTTGAAATGTCAATTGGAAACGACAGCTGTTTGGATACTAGTGGGCCGAAGCATATCTTTGGTGTGAAAAAAAGATAAAATAAACAATAAATGTTTCAGATCTTGCTGGAATGTAACTGAATGACATGCGATAAATTACTGCTCACTTTGATGCGACTTAACTTAAAGATTGATAGCAAAAAGTCGGAGATATTGTTTTGGAATTTACGGTGGACATACTAACACCTTATATTATGCTGTTTTATATTATAATATATATTATAAATTTATCTTTTTTCCGATATTATAATTCAATAAAGATGGATTACTGCCCAGGTGGCGCAGTGGTTAAAGCTGCGGCAGTTGGAGCGGGAGGGACCCGGTTTGAATCCAGCAGGATACAAAAGGGAATTTTCATTATACGATTACGATCGGTGGTGTAAATGAACAAATCTATGACTCACAGTTGGAGTGCATGAGTGCAACTCATAGGCCAACCCCTCTTCTATGTCAGTACTATAAGGCTGTCATGGAGCTATGCAATGTGCAGATGTTTCTACGTAAATCGGACCTATAGCCGTACGTCTTCGATTTGGCTGTAATGGCGTAAGGTAAGGACGTAAAAAAGCAAACCGCGAAAGAGTTGGAAGTGCCTCGAGCCCCGAAACAGATTGTAGAGATAAATACAAACAAACAAACTATAGTTTTGGGTCAGGAAACCAAAACAATTTATTCATCGAACTAAGATAATGACCTAATTTTGAGAGGACTGAATAAAAATGAATGGGGATGCATATTGGAGATCGGAAGAGAGCTCTTAAGGTATACGGTGAAGTAGAGCTTTCATTACAACTCACTGTGGAGTGAATTCAACTGAGATGACAAAAAAGATTATTAGAGGACCTTATGATCAGTAGGGAACAAGTTGAAATAATATAGACTTATCACTTATGAACCAATTTGAGAATGCAAGATATCAACTTGTGTTGTTACGATTAAGCAGGTATTGCCGGAAAAACACTATACAGTGACGTTTGGCCGCTATTTGGTGAAAAGAAAGGATAATGTGTGTATATTCATCGTCCATTTTAGCGTATTCACCAGTCTCTTTTTGACTATAGCACATTTTTGGGATTCTTTGGGTCATCTATTTTCTATAAGTTCACTGAGCGTTGTTTTGATCCAGACTTCGCATTCAAACAGTTTTGTCCCTTTACCAATTACGTTTTGTATTGACCTCAGTAATCATGTTTGGAAATGCTATTGTCATGCTTAGATATTAAATATAAGTTTCGGTTTCGACTACCTCTGACTCCACTGGCATCGGTGAGAAATGTTTTCTTATAACAGAAAACTCCGTTTACTTCTCCATCGTAAGCGATGTTTCATGATTTTTCATTCACTTGGTCATTATCGTTAAAACCAATTTAAGTGAGGTCACTTGGCATCTACTTCGAAATTTTTTTTCGAGGTGTCAAATAGTAAAACTATCATTTTGATAGATTTTGGTCACAGCACATACTTCAAAACTCTATAAAAATTGACTTCAGTAAATTCAATGGCTATCTACGGTACTGAGGTGAACACGTTTTTAATGTTCAGTGTTCCTGTATAGCACAATTTACCTGGAGAGTAGCACAATTTTTCAATTGGCATCGGAGTCTTCCATTATCGGAGAAAATAAACCGTTTTTAAAAGGTTTTTCTCAGTGTTTTTGGTCCAGTTAGGCGGAGACAATGTATCAAGAATAACTTTCGTTTTTTGGCAATCACACGACGCAATTTTCCGGATGCTTTTGGTCACGACATTACAACATGTTCTACACATGTCATATTTGATCTCCACTCTCAGTGTGTCTCAGATTGCCTGCTAAGCTTAACATATCAGTCTCAACAGGGTTTTTCTGCTTTTAAATCGATGTTGTAAGAGCTTATGGCTTTTCCATAGTTTTGTCATTATAAAACAGTCAGTAACTTCTTAACAGATTCTATCGTAAATATAAATAATAACAATTAATATCAACATACAATATGGTCCATCCATTGCAAAGTTTCAATGCTGGTTTCGAATAATGATTTTGATACGAAGAGAAAATTTGTTTACGACAACTAATGAGGAATTGACGGATTTACTTGATCAAGGTTACAGTCCATCGATGAATTTGAGACGTTAAAGTTCATTGTAAATATAAAAGCAGGGAGCATCTCTTGCAACAAAATCATCACTATAGATACTGCAAATAAAACGAATGATTAATCCAAATATTCAAGAAAAACTTCAGTTTGTTTAGCTCGAATCAGGTGCTGTAGACGTAGTCAAGGAAGCCCATACATGGGATTTTTGGCCAGCTTTGCAGTGTTTGGTAATCTAAAATATTGATAAATCTGTTTGTAACATATTAACGATTATTGATGCACCGTGTCATATTGTGATAAAAGCATTTTGCTGTTGAAAATGAAGGATTGTCGCCTGTCGATTATCGAGATAAGGTTAGATCATATCAGAATCAGGTTGCCCTTATTAAACTCTAAGAATTGAAAAAACAAACATCAACCAATTATTTTGACATCTGGCAACACTACATGTTGCATTGGTTTCAGACCACCCCAATCGCCCAGACAGATTATCCAAATACACTTAACACAATTAAGTAACTTATTTAAGACTATAAATCACCACAAACCAATTAAACCCAACTATAGCTACATGTTTGTATATGCATGTACGATGGTGTTTCATTAAAAACTTAAAAATTGTCTAATTTATTGGAAAAATTAAAAATTTAACTACATATAATTAAAACAAATGGCAGTAATTGTTGTTGCTTTAATTTTCGAAATGTTGTGGTTTTCTATTTTCTCGAACACATCATATAAACGAGTGTATTATGGTTTTGTCTCTTGAACATTTTTTTACTGTATATACGAACGAATATTTCTTAATGGATGATGATGGTCCATATACTCTAAATAGAAAATAAAACTTTAGTTTTCGATTTGCCAATAAATTTTTTGTCTTGCTAATCTTGAAAACTCAACAACAAACACGTATCGTATATACGGATTTTATAGTTGGTCGTCTTTTAACCAAATTATGGGTCGTTCAGTCGGGATATAAATTATACAAAAAAAAAGCTTTTTGATATAATATGATGCTTCATTTTCTTCTACTTTTTATAACCTTAAAACTTGTTAATATTTGCGTCATGATAAGGAAAATGGAAAGCCTTCATTAAATTAGAATATTAATTAACTAATTATAAAATAGTATAAACACAAACGAGTAGATCAACCATATTATCTTCAAGTAAATATTAAATTTCAAAAATAAAAACTAAAATCAATCACTATTATATAGTCTTAATCCTTTATCCTTTTTATAATATATAATGATGATAATGAAATGTTTCTCCGTTTACACTACATGCTACTTAATAAAAGGACTCGACATTTTTTTTTTGTATCGGATATATCGTCCCCAATTTCGTTTGAGATTTATCTCGTCTGGATTGATTGAATACCATCAAAAGGCACAAGGAAGATAAGGGATTAAGTGAAATTATTATGATTAAGGATTTAAACTGTTATATGTTGTTTGTATGAACAAGAAGCGTTTGTGCATTTAGCTGGCATAACTGTTTTACTTATAATTGCATAAAAGCTGAAAGTATTTTGATTCTTCAGTTTTAACCTCATTTTTATCTTGTTTGATATTTCAGTTGTTTTTTACATTTTTTATGTGAGAAACAGTGTAAAACTGTAAATTACATAAAACGTAAATTACATGTAAAAAACGAAAACAACACCATTGCCGCGACATGAGACTAATAAGGTTCTATCCAACATTTTTGAAAAAAATTAAGTATATATGTAAAGGGTCATCCAAATATGACATTTAGATGTCAGCAGTATATAATTTTTACACGTGACATCTTTTCAAATGACATAAACCATTTTGTTTTATTAGAAGGTAGTAAAGTTTTAACCATGGACAGGTTCACATTGCAACAATGCGTTTACATCATTAAAACTTATTATGAAAATGGGCGTTCTTTGAAAAATACCCATCGCAAAATTCGTGATTTTTTTGGTGTAAATAATCGGCCAAATCAATCTTCAATTCAAAGATTAGTGAAAAAATTCGATGAAACTGGTTGTGTTACTGATAAACTAAAAAATGGAAGACCAAAAACTGTACGCACAAATGAAAATATTGCTGCTGTTAGTGAAAATGTAGAAAATGAACCGACAACATCAATTTCGCGTCGTTCGCAAGAATTGGGCATATCTTATGGCTCCTTATGGAGGATTTTGCATACAAATTTGCATTTACACGCTTACAAAATTCAATTAACCCAGAAATTGAAAGAAAGAGACCATTTACAACGTCGTAATTTCGCTAGTTGGATTATTGAACAACGAACGACAGATCCATTGTTTTCAAGCAAAATTTTGTTTAGTGATGAAGCTCATTTCACAATGGATGGATTCGTCAATAAGCAAAATTTTCGTATCTGGGGTGATGAAAATCCTCGTGTTATTCATGAAAAATCTCTACACCCACCAAAAGTTACTGTTTGGTGTGCATTTTGGGCAAATGATTCCAATTGGGCCATTCTTCTTCGAAAAGATGCTGGAAATGCTGTTACTGTGAATGCTGAGCGATACCAATCAATGTTGAGAGACTTTTTATGGACACAGTTGAGTCATATTGATGTGTCCGGCGTCTATTTCCAGCAAGACGGTGGTACATGTCACACAACTCGACAAAACATTACGTTTTTGCAATCAAAATTTTCTCAACGTGTAATTTCACGAAATTCAGGTTTCAATTGGCCTCCAAGGTCATGTGATCTAAAACCATTAGATTTTTTTTGTGGGGTTTTTTGAAAAGTCGAGTGTATGCTAACAAGCCACAAACAATTAATGATCTAAAGAACAACATTCAAGTTGCAATTCGTGAAATAACACCAGCAACATGTCGGAAAGTCATTGAAAATTTCGATATTCGGATTGATGCCTGCAGACGCAAATAAAAAAAAAATTTTAATAAAAAAAAACAGCTTGAAAAAATTGCAAATAGTTTGTGTTTTATTTAAAAGAAACATGTAGGCGCGTTTTTTGGATCCATTATGAAAAAATACTGACAAAATACGGGATAAAAAATATAATTTTTCTTAAAGTGCGAGGGAAATAAAAAATATTTCTAATACAAAAAATTTGTTCAGTACTGAGTAAATTTTTATGGTTACTGAGAAAATAATTATATCAGTACTGACAAAATATATCAAGAGAAGTTTTTTTATTCAGTACTGGAGAAATATTTTATAGGAAAAATAAAGATAGATGATTTTTTATGGTCAATTCATAATTTTAACATTTCTTTTTGTGTCATTAATCTTAATTCATTGTGAAAATAATTGAAATAATGAATAATTATGTTAAGCTTATTTTTTTAATTTATTATTGTAGATTTAAAGTGTATTTTGTCTTTTAAAAAAAAAATTTGAAATTTATTGGTTATGTTACACGCATCTGTCAAAATATATCCACTATAAAAAAGAGAAAAAGTAAAAAACGATCTCTGTCACTCCTAATTTGTCACTCTGACACATCGGCATTTTTAATTTTTTTCTTGCTGTGGTTTTTTCAGTAAAAAATACTGACAAAATTTTTTTCATAATGGACTTAACCACTAAAATGAGGTCGTTGTTCTTAATAGTGCTGTCTGATTTGAAATATTTTCAATAGCAAGCGGAATAGTCATATAACAATTTTCTAACTAATGCAAATTTTTCATCAAACTTTTGGAAAAAGGTTCTATCTACAAATAAAACGTACAATAGCACCTTTTTAGCCAAAAATATTTAATTTAGCTTTCCTTCACTCTCCCGATTCAACTTTGTTATATTTTAAATGATGATACCCCTTTTAAATTCCAAGAGTGCAAACAAAATACATAGTAAACGCCAAATGTTCGCACTATTTACATTATGTTTAATCTGTGATATCAATAACATGTGGTATACATTTTTTTTAATTTGTATTTGATTTAGTTGCTTTTAGCTATTTTTAAATAGTATTTAAGATAAATTTAAATAATCAATTAAGTGCATATATTCAATTGTAAATGGAAGTTGATATACCCCAGGGATCAAGTGATTTTATTGAAGATAAATTATAATTTCAATATTACAAACTCAATCTGGCGACATACCATTCTCAAATATTATCAGTAAAGAACCAAGTGTAGAGCAAGAACAAATTGTGAACAATGAACATGAATCGTCAAGTTCAAGCTGTGAACTTACGAGAAAACGCATTAGAAAGTCGGATAATTGGAAAATTAGCCAACGGCGGAAAGATTTTCAGGCCAGTAAAGAATTCGTTAACCACAAAGGTGCCATGCGCTCTAAACGGGAAATAAAGATTTTGAAAGATTGCAAGAAAGCATGCAAGTTGCAGTGTGCAAATCATGTCAGTGAAGCCGAAAGATCGGAAATATTTAAAAATTATTCGTTTGACCAGGCTGGGAAATATAATTACATATAATTACGTCTGCCACCGAGCGAATCACGACAAACAGAAAATCGAAAAAATATCATACTTCGCGAAGATCTTGCTCATTTTTTTATTATATCAATATTTACGGTAATCGCATTCCGGTAGGCAAAAATTTTTATTTGGGGACACTGAGTATTTCCCAAAAACCTATCTACACCGTCAATCAAAACGTCAGTCGAACAGTGCAAAAGGAACAACTAGCTCGAGAAAAATTTCTAAGGACCGGCTAGACACAGTTCTTCAACATATTGCAAGCTTTCTTTGTGTTGAATCTCATTATTGTCGAGAGGAAACAAAAAAAAATATTTGGACAGTAAGTTAAACCAAAGCATCCTAAATATAGAAGCAGCAAGCATCGAAAAAAAACTTAAAAAGTTTATACGCCATATTTACTAACACATCAATAAGTTGTGACGTCATTAAAAAAATAATAAAATCACTCTACAGTTCAAATTTATTACTAAAAAATTCGGACAAAGAAAAATAAAAAAAAAATTTTTTATTTTTGTTTTTCTTTCCTGTCAAAAATTGTTTACAAAATTTTTATAGGTTATACTCGTAGACTATAATAAATTATTTATTATAATAAAATGTTAATATTATAATTAATAATTAATATTGTATCTAAATAAATGAATTTTAATAAAAAAAACAATTCAATTACTTAAAATAACTTAAAAATTCACACTGTTCAAAAATCGTAACGTCTTTTATGATGCCATCTTGTATCGAGTATAACAATTGAATGGAAATAAAAAAAATTAAATAATTTTTGAAGTATTCACTTTCATTAACATATTTGGGTATTTTAATTGTGTAATTCGTATTATCGCATTAACAATATGCTTTAAAATATTAATAAATACGATTTATATTATTAAAGTTATTAAGTGCCATCTCTCATCCAATATTTGAAGTATATGTTTCTTTTTCGTAGTTCATAGGTCACTGATCTCGTTTTATATTATTTTTATACGGCGTTTAGAACTAGTTATAACATATACATGTATAAAAATTGAATAAATCAAACTGTTTTTATTTTTATCATAACTATTAAAATGATTCGTATTTTCATTTGGTTTCAATATTTGTTATATGAAAATATTTGATTTAAATATTGATATAAAAATAATTTTCGTTTTCAGTATTTTTCATTCATTAAAATTGAGCTAAAATCTTAAATTTTACATTGGTTCTTATGGAGTGTATGAAACTCTAGACCCATAAATAAGCTCGATAAATTTAAAGGGTCAAGCATTGCTGCTTGTATATTTAGGATGCTATGGTTGAACGTAACAAAGATGTTCGACTTGTATGTAGCAAGATGCGATAAATTGGAAATTGAGCCAGTCAAGGAGAGCTTTTACAGAAACATTTTTAATACTAAATTCAGCCTTGACTTTCTTAAACCGAAATCAGACCGATGTAATGTTTACGAGCTCCATAAAATCGATCCATCTCGATTAAGTGAAGGTATTTTTGAATCCCACGAAAAGCTAAAATCTATACAATGATTTAAAAGCTATAGATAAAAAATCGGCCATTTATATACTCTGCTTCGACATGCAGAAAGTCATCACGTGTCCCAAGAGCAATATTGATTCATCATATTGTCTATCAAAACTGAATATTTATAATATGACTGTTCATTTATCCACCACTAAGACTGTATATTGTGCAACGTGGAATGAGGCAGCTATGGGGCCTCCCGGCAATGAACTCGCATCGGTCTTATATAAAATATTGGAGCTTGTCTTTATTGGCATCGAAAAAAAATTCGTATGTACCATACACTTTAGCACATTTTTTAAAAACGCATCCACAAATCTCCTCAATTGAAATGAGATATTCTTTGCCTGGCCACACAGGCCAATTGGCTTTATTAGGCTCATGAAGACAATCAATCGGAAAAAACCCTATATTAAAGTTCAATTGGGTCCTTGTGATTTCAAAAATTTTGAATTACCTTCTAAAAATTTTAATTACAAGACTGTTCCATTTTCTACATTAAGAATGCTTGGGTTTAATAATAATAATTTGTGTATCGTCAAACATAATTCAACATATTTGCCGAACAATTACCAGGAAGTGTCTATAAGACAAACGGTAAAGTTGACTAGAGTAAACAGCTAGCCCCAAAAAAATCACAAGTTGTTTGGCATGATCCACCAGTAAGCTCGACGAAAAAACCTATTCCCGTCAACAAAATACTTGAAGTATAAAAACTGTTCCAGTTCACGGGGTGTCAAGATTTGGAATTTTATAAAACCATCTTAAAAATATTAAGAAATTAAGTGCGTCTTTATGATATTGTATATCTGAGTCCTATGAAGTAGGGACTATTTTTTTTTAAATTCGACAAACGACTGAAAAAATTATCTGTTGACAGGATAATAAGTTAATGAATTAACAGGATAAGTCTATCTTTGACTGTTGATTTCTCGAAACAAAGAGTAACGGACATAGAACTATTTTACTCTGAGGTCGCGCGCAGTGTCATCTATTTTAAATTGCAAAAAATCGATCGATGTACATTGCATGTAAAAATTTAAGACATGTGACAAACCACAGTGACGCATGTGATAGTTAAAACTAAGTTCAAAATTATCGCAAAATTTGAAAGGTTACCCTGTAAGCAAATCTTTACAAACATGAATTAAATAAAAAAAAATACGTTGAATGAATAGAAATGGAAACTTTGCGAAATGTAGACATGCAAACGATAATGGAATATTCTACAAGTGTAGACACTTGGCTATGGTTATTTGGTTATGGAACAGTTCAGTTTTGAATTTTTAAAGTCTTGAAATTTGGAAATTGTTATTGGCTAGTGATAGTAAGTGAAATAAAGTGCATAAAAATAATTGTGGAAATAAGTGTGATAGTAATTAATTGTAAATTAATTATGAATTATTGAGGAATTTTGTTGTAAAATCAATAAAGTGTTAAAATTATATTAGTTGAGTTTTATATTTACAATCCAGTGATCGAACCGGATTATAATTTTAATTTATACTCGGCTAAACTGGAACACACAATAATATTCGCAGTGCCATCTATTTTAAAATATAAAAATTTTCCGACGTTCCAAATTCAATCAATTTTAATCGTTTACGTTATCAATAAACCGATAGAGATCACTGAATAAATTTTATCAAAAAAGTCCAGATTTTTTACTGTCCACGATTATATATCTTAAGAAATATGTAAACCAAGTTTGAGCACGTAGTCTTTACTCTGCTGATCTTAGTACAATAAAGAACGGAACCTCGAGGAGATTGTCGGGTATTAAATGACGTAACCATTCCAGACCAATACCCAGTATCTCATCTCTTAGACTTATGTATGAACATTCTGGTAACTGAATATTTACTAAATTACATTAAGTACGAGTATATCATCAGATTCTAGTGACTCCAATCGAAATTCACGAAAA
Organism: Tipula lateralis; assembly: GCA_963932295.1. NCBI lineage: Eukaryota > Metazoa > Arthropoda > Insecta > Diptera > Tipulidae > Tipula > Tipula lateralis. Next base: position 96,409,464 of record OZ010736.1, read on the forward strand.
CAGCCACTGTAAAACGTTTTAAGTCAGTTAAGATGATTTTTAACGGAATTAATTCTAAAGTAACCTAATATAAAACAATTCTAATCTAAAACAAAAAATAATTTGACATTTAGTCGAAAAACATTGTACACAGAAAATTATTTTACAAATTCTCTTCGTAAAATAGTAAGAAGATTCTTAAACAGATGGTGCTTAAGTAATAATTAGATTTAACCAAGAGATGATATAGAGTGTAAAAAAAATACCTTTTGCAAATTATGCAAGCAAGTAGCAACTGTCTAGAGGGGTGATCAGGGAAATGCGTCATATCTGCGGTTTACTGTTTACCGAATCAATCAATTAAAAGCGAACAATTTGCGTTTATTTACTTTAAAAGTCTAAGAGATAAAGTCATAACCAGAGGTGCTACAACAACAAGCATATTCAATAGGGTAGAGATTACTGTCCAAAAGATGGATCACATATCTACTGGCCACCCAATTTAATGGCCAACTGACAGGCGAACAACTCCCCGATTTACTAGACTTGTGTAACAAAGGGTATACCCAGATTTGTCTCCTTATTGCTCTCCGGTATTAATAATTCTAGTTCTAAAACTAGCGTCATCTAGATTCCTGACAAATCAACATACTTATTGATCTCTATTTAAGTCTACAATAATTTGGAAGTGTTCGTTAAATATTCCTTTAAAGACAAACTATGAAATTGATGTAGCGGTGTTACAACTAACTAGTATTCTTCAATAAGATTCTAAAATCGCTACGTTGATTAATGCTACTCTGATTGACTCTCATGATTTTAAGAAAAACAAACTTTCTCCGAATATAAACAGCTACTAATGGCAAAACGGTCAATACGCAGGCAATGGCCACATCACAGGTCTCCTACTCTTAAAGCAAGGTTCAATCAACTCTTAAAGCGATTCAAAACCTGAAAATCGCTTTGTGACGAAGAGCCTCAACATTACCTTAAGGGACTCACAGATACTATAGCAACGGCCTTTTCATAACATAGAGCCACACGCCAGCTGAAACGACCAACATTCTCATTTTCTCCAATACGAATTTTTGACGGCAGATGGGCACGTAGTGCTGCAGAGAAATCATATGGTATATATTAGATTAACACCTTAGCGAAGTGTTTAAAATTAATGAGCAAGTTGGAAGTCATGGAATACTAATAAATTTTGTTGGTACGTCTAAAATAAGCCAATCAAATATAAGTGGAGCAATACAAACAATGAAGGACATCAAAAGTAAAAGGCCACCCGGACATGATCTGATAAGTTGAAAAATGTTGTTTGATCTACCGGACAAATGTATCAAATTAATTATTTATACATTCAAAACTATATAATTAAAGCTATAAAGATAGTGACCATCTAGAAAGCTGGAAAACTTCTATTCTACAAGTTATTATAACGATTCCGAAACCTGGCAAAAATGAAACGAAAGTTAACTCCCAATCAGCTTATTATCAGTATCGCCCAATCAGCTTATTACCCACTCAGTTAAAGTTGTTCGAAAAATTGCTCCTGCAAAACCTTAAGCCAATTCTGGACGAAAAAAATCATTCCGGATTATCTATTTGGATTTAGAGAAAAACACGGAACAATAGATATAGCCTAAGCTTTCGATAGGGTGTGGCATAAAGTACTTCTACATAAAATTAGATCACAATTACCGACAAGTTCCTGTTAAATTATTGAAAATTATTTGTTCACTCAAAAAATTTTTGGTGAAATATAATACTGCATCTGCAGATTTATATGATATTCATGTAGAAGTACCTCAAAGCACTGGAGTCAGTGTTGTACTTGATCTATACAGTAGACCTACCAATATCAAATTGCGTGAAAGTCTCTACATACGCAGATGATACTGCAATCCTCGCTGTGCATCAAAATCCCGGGATAGCAACCAGAATTCTTCAGGAACATCATGACAAAAATGGCTAACAAAACGAAGAGCCAATGAGCGTAAATCAGCGCACGTTACATTTCCACGCCGACAACTCACTTGTCCGCATAAAAATTAAATATTAAAAGAAGGCGGAAATTATTCCAGTACTCAATGCCACTAGAGGCCCACTGTTCAACCCACATACACATACAGATTAAAAACACCCAATCGTGATAGATGAAGTGTCACTACCCCGGGAATCGAACCCGAGACACTTGAATCAAGTACGTTACCTTCTCTGCTACGAGTCCGCCTAAGTGTGCAATATCTTAGATTACATTTAGATAGCAGACTCATGTGGAAAAAACACATTGAAGCTAAACGTCAACCAATCAAATTAAAATGCACTAATTTAGGTTAACACTCAAAATTAAGTCTAACTCATCGAAACTTAAACCGATACGATTCATCAGTACAGCAAAAACTATCAGTTAAAACTAGTCATCCCAAAGAATAAACCAGGGAACAATTGAATTGGCCAAGATTTATAGGTAAACAAAAAAATCGATCTAGCTAACTAACTCAGAGATTACCGAGTAGACGTTAATATTAAGAACTAACATACAGTCCCCGTCAAACATTTTTGACCATCACCCAAATCTACAATTTCACAAATAAATACAAATCAATATTACAATTAATTGTTTTATGAGACTTTGTATTAAGTGCAATAATTAATGTATCAACACAACTTATCATCATTAGGATTATTATCGACAGGATAATGATCCTAAACACAAATCAAAATTATGTACGGATTGTTTGAATAAAGAATTCCAAAGACGAAATTTGAATATAATGGTGTGGCCACCTCAAAGTCCCGACCTTAATCCTTTTGAGCTTTTGTGGGACGAACTGGATCGAGCAGTACGAAAAACATGCCCTACTTCAAAAAAGGATCTTTGCAATAAATTGGTAATTGCATGAAATGGAATTCAGTCATCCGCCCTCGAAAAACAGTTGTTAATAATACCAAGATTATGTGCACGTTTTTTACTTGTAAAAACCTGCGTAAAATACATGGTGTAATTTACACGTCCAACTGTTCAGAAAAATGTATCGATAATTATTACGTGAGGTTTCTTTGTCCGGCATTATTTTTTTACATCAATTTTCGTACATTATTTCGAGAAGAATCCAAGAAGGATTCCGTCCAAGGAATCCCAAGAGGATTATTTGGAATTGGAATCAAAGATAAACTTTTCCACGAACTTGGTACTTTAGATTCATTTAAACTTTAATTAATTATCCCTGTGAAATTATCTGCAAATATTCTTCGTCTCATCATAACAGGTCTATTAACTATTTCAATTCCAGTATTGGAATTTAGGCCCCTTATAATTTTAGATACAGTCTGATGAGTAATTTTTTGGAAACAAAGTTTAACTGAGCACAATTCACAATAGACATAAATTTAAAGGTCAGCTTGTTTTTTACATCATCAGAATTACTGCATTTTGTTTCAATACTCTGACAGTCGCTAAATTTTATCGCTATATTTTGGAGATGATTGCCTGATATTTAGCAAAATGATGGAATCTACATTACAATAGTAAGCTTGACCAAAGTGGATATTGAGATTCTCCGCTACCATAATTTCCTCAAGAAAATATCTGTAATTCGCTAGAACTGTCACGTAAGAGGACAGTAAATATATCGCGCAGTACAAACAAAAAGCTAGTGAGAGGGATTAGATATTAAATAGCTTCACGTATTACATATCTATTCTGGTATATATTCTCATTGGGCAGTTCTTGTTAGTTCAGATGGTATAAATTTCCAAACACTGCCTACTTAAATGTTAAAATCTTGAGTGTCTTGATAATTGCATTCATTCGTTTGGATTGCAGTATATGTACTTTTTAAAAAAGCTTGTCTCTTGTAAGCCTCTCTTATCGACAAATGCCTGTAACTCGAGTTATATCACTATTACTAATTGAATACTATTAAATATGTCTTAATTTGTTTAAGTCCGATATATTTTGTGGCAATTTATTTCAGGCATACGTTAAGACACCCATAACAGATTCTTCTGAAGTATACAGAAATCTTCTGAATATACTGTGACGTCACGATTAAACCATTATATATACGAATGGAACAGAGGTAGTACACACATCATATCGGATAGCCTATACATGTTGAGATGGATTTATCTTTTCGATCACAGTCATTCAATGACGGCATCATCGAATCGAAAACGGCCCATTGAATTACAAAAACAACATACATGCACAACTTGAATTAAATTCAGTCTCCCTTCTTCCTGACTATTGTAATATAAGCATTGGAAGCCACAAACTTGAATATGTCTCATGATTGAACCACCACCATAAACTAACCTAATTGCACTGTTTTTACCATGTTTACCAAAGTATACAATTTGATAGGTGCATGAAACAAAATCACTTTTACCTTCAATAGAAATATATAATTGTAAAATCATTTTGTAACGACTTAACCCCAAAAATAAATATAAAAAAAACCCCATGATTTATCCATTTCATGACGTTGAGGTAAAAAGAATTTGACATTTGGTAACCACTTTTCTCTCATAATTTTGTTTCATACATAATGTTACATGCATAAATAAAAATTTGGTCTCGCCCTTCCCTCTCCCCCGAATTTCTCCGTATGTATACAACATTTATTTCACTTTTTCCTTGTTTAATCCTATTTGCATAATTTAATTTTTATTGTAAATTGCTTTTGATACAATGTACAGCTTTAAAAGAAAATGACAGGGTTGGGGGGTGGGGTGCTTATATACAGGTAATCATAATATATGTTGTTGTGATTTGATTTGGTCAAAAGCGACAGTAAAAGAAAATTATATTGTTATTATATTTGATGGCTAGTTTAAGATTACGGATTGACATACATATATATTCCTGTTTGCCTGCCCCTTCCCCATCTCATAAAGAAATGCATCGGAATGGAATCGAAGAGTTAATAAGAGAAGGGAGGAAATTAATTTGTTGAGCTACTGAATACTCCATTAAAGTATACTTTGTTAAGCAAGTATTTGAAAATTCGATTTGCTAGATCGATTGAGTATGACAATCTGTTAGTATTGTATCTCAATTTATTTTCAATAAGTCTCAATTCGCTGCGAATCTGTACGTAGAACGTAACTAAGTAGCTCAAGGTTTTTTTTACTTCATTAACGATCTCGGAAACCGGAATTTATTTGTTGATCTTTCGAATGGTAGAAACCATCGCTTCATATTTCATCATGGGTCTGATTAACACTCAATTCAAGTATTATTTAACTGAAGCACAAAGATTTCTTATGCCAAAAACTGAACTATTCAAGCTCCTAAAATTGTGTTCATTCCATAGGGCTGGTAACTTTGCAATGAGATTGCGGAAAGTTGCTATGCAATGTTAAGGTCTTGATATGGTTGTTTTTTTACGTGGTACAGAAAAAACTAGGAAAAGATTGAAGACCATTTGGAGATTATCAAGAACCTGATCGGAATCCAATCACGTATGTCTAGAATTTTCCTACACATTTAGTACTATGCATAGTGTTAACTTGTGTACTATGCATAGTGTTAGTTTGTGACTGTACAACTCAAAATTTAAATTCAGTGCTCTGAATTTCCTCAGTCATCATGTCTCAGCAGATGACATATAAATTTTGCACGATCGAATCAATGGCATATAAGATTTTTCTGCTTTCTCATCAATCAAAAAATTCAGCGATTCGTGGGACTATAACCACTGATTTATTTTCATTTATTTGTTAACTATAATCACTGATTTATTTTCAACAAATTCCTCAAACCTTTTCAAACACGCCTGGCCGAATTACAAAAAATGTCACTATGCAGAAGACAGTGGGAATCTTTTGACTAGAGATTCAGTGTCATAAGCAGTGTTACAATCAAAAAATAAAAGATGTTGGCATCCCTTAGGATTCTTCTCCCGGAAACTCTTATAGCGAAATCAAGTATTCAGCTTTTGAGAGAACTTTTACTATCTATTAAAAATATTTCCGATGAAATCAAGTTTTTTGATGTAAATTGATGATCTTGCTTACAATTCATTTCATTTTTTTGGTTCTCGATACAAAATAGAGCTCACTACTCAGCATCTTACAGGTGAATAATTTTCAGCAAGCTACATGGGCTTTCCTATCCAATGATACCTGCTATATTCGCAAACTTATATCTAGATTGATAAATTATATATAAATACATATATATATATATATATATATATATATATATATATATATATATATATATATATATATATATATATATATATATATATATATATATATATATATATATATATATATATATATATATATATATATATATATATATATATATACTTTACTACCTACATAGAATTTGTATGATTATGGTCATCCGCATGGAAATGGTATAGTTTAATGTTTTATCGATAGCTAAACGTTTTGCTAGAATTCCGTGAAAATACAAGGATTCACTGAATAAAAGATGAACTGAAATGATTTTCAGCCAAACTAGTGTACGAATAAAATCTTACGCTTTCAGGAGAATTCTATTTCACCAATTTTTCGGATTCATGACATTTTTTGGGAAAACTTCATGGCGAATGGTATTCTCAGTTTGACAAACAACAACCAAAGTATAGAGAGACCTAACTTTTCGTTTCATATTCTTAAATTTCATTTATGCTGTGGCAGTTTAGCAATTTCATTATTCCCATATAGCTACAATTAAATCTTTGTTTACATTTAAAAGAAAAGTTTACCCGTACCTTATGCTCGATTGGTCCAATTGTAGCATTCATTTCCCACAAAACGATCTCATTCTCGATACAGGTTTGTCGAAACCGAATGATAACCAAGATATCCAGTATTTTCAACATTATAAGTTGATTCTCAAAAAGGAATTGCAATCTAAAGCAATGTAGTCTGTAGAGAGAATATCCAAGACTTCAGAATGACTCCAGAAAGGTTTTAAATATTTCAGTTTCTTCTCTTCACACCATTCACACTTTATGCTGAAAACAGATGGTCAGAACTTCTGCCAGCAGCACTGCTGACAGTGCTGCCTGCAAATTACATGAACGTATTTTTCAGCCGCGTCAAGCAGAATTCGAGCTGTCAAAGTGTTTTTTATTTTTTGTGTGTTATAAAAAAATCGAAAATAAAACAAAATTAACGTGAGTGTTTTAATAAAATATGATTATGTTTAAATAAAATGATCATGTTTTATTTATGTTATAGAGCATATCTTCATAAAGTTTAGTTATGTAGGGAAAAATTAAAATACAACGCTATGTACGCGGTCAATTTAAATCGAAATTGAGAGACAATTGCACGGTATTTTATATTAGCAACTGGATATAATTTCACAAGATATTTCACGAGATATATGTTAACCAATGTATAAAATACTTAAATAAAAACACAAATTTGTCATAATTGATTCAGTTTATTATTTTTCAATTTTTACAATTATATTGTTCCTCCATTTTGTTTCGACAGCATACAAAAATATTTTCTATCAACAGAAAACTAAATGAAAAAACAACTTGAACCTAGTCACGATTTACGTTTTTTTTAGTTTTGTGTGTTGTCGCCCTTATTCTGATCAGCGAAATTAGAAATAGAGACATGAAGCAGAATTCTACATGTCGAGCAGAATACATGTAATTCACTTCATATAAACGTGTGTATTCTAATTTCGCTGCTGTCAGAATTCTGACCATCTGTTTTCAGCATTAGAATAGTTCGAATTTTCATGCTAGACATGTGTGCTAGCAAGTAAACAACACCAATCATTAATCCTACATTTATTTAAACGTATAACCTCACAATGATTTCCTTGAACATTTAGGAAATTATGTTTTGAGAGTAAATATCAAATCGGTAACAACCTCGAGTTAGAATTGTCTGACGATTTACAATATAAGCCAATAACGGAGTTGATGAATTATTTTATTAGACGCGAGCAGTACTTAACAAAGCATACAACCAAGACCATGGCCGAAGCACTACTACTCATGAACTCAATACTACGTTGGAACAGTTCATCGACCGGCAAAAAACATTTTATGAAGGCGTTAACACTTCACAAAAAGTACGTCTCCCAAAAATTGATATAGAAAAGTTTTTTGGTGATTACAAACAATGGTCATCTTTCCACGATTTATTTTGAAGTATATTGCATGAAAATCAACGAACCAGTGGTGTTGACAAGCTCCAAATGTTACAAGGACTTCTTACAGGGGACGCTGCTATGATTCAAATTTTCTTTGACCAAAAGCCATGTATACATCCGAACGGAAGGGAATTACGCCGTATTACGGAAGGACCAGACGAAATAGTTCGTGGTTTGTGTGCATTGGGCTCTAACGCAGAGTCACGTGAGAAACAAAGGTCGATACAGAAACAAAGCATATGTGGGCAAGGACTTTCCTACTTTTGAAAACATGTATGGGCTAGGACTTTCCTACTTTTGAAAACAGTTACAATTTCTGAATAAAATATGTGATGTTCTGGAAATTTGCGATACATGCAATAAAAAGGCTTCAACAAAGGTGGCTCTCAAGTCATTTGTCTCACCGAACTCAAATGGTACAGTACAATGTGTATAGCTTGCTCACAAAACCATCAATTATTTCGCTGTCCAGTCTTTAAAAATATGTCTATTGAGAGTAGAACAACTTAAGTGCACGAGAAACGTTTGTACCAACATTGTTTAATGAGAAATCATACTAGTACAAAATGTTTCACAAAATCATCGTGCCTCATTTGTAGCAGGCGTCACCACACATTACACCATACAAATCATTACCAATTGTCATCAGGCTCCAGTAACTCACAGACATATATCATTCAAGAAGATCCATCAATAAAGACACACGCTACATTAACCAATAAACCGCCACATAACATCAACTACCAGAATTCTGTTTATAGGAAAGTTCTTCGTTCATTTTCTCGTTTACGCCGAAACACATACCGGAGATCTCCAGCTATAGTTCGGGCCTTATTGGATTCCGGTTCACAATAATCATTCGAAACCGAATCATGCGCCTAACGCCTAAACCTGAAGCAAAGCTCAACCTCCACAACAATTTACGGATTAGCATCTACATTAGCTGAAACAACCACGGAGCAAATCGTTATGACTTTACATTCACGTACAGACAAACACTATATTTTAAACGTCACAGCTCACAGCGGGCTTACAACTAGCCGATTCAGAATGTTTTAATCCCAGTGAATTAGATCTTCTTCCGGGTGCAGACATATTCTTTAAGATATTGGATTCAAAGAAATTGTTAATCGACAGACAGCCTACACTGCAATCAACAAAATTGGGCTGGTTAATTGCAGGATCGTGGGATCCACAAGCAAGGGACATCTCCAACTTACTAGTCACCACTGAACCAAAAACCAATCGGCCAGTTATGATATTCATCAGCTAATTAAAAAATTTCGGGAGATCGAGGAAGTAGTCGAACCTGCAATCTTCGGACACGAAGTTCGTCTTAAATATCACAGTTTCTTCTCTTCACACCGATCACAATTTAGAATAGTTCGATTTTTCATCATAGACATGTGAAATAAGAGTGTCCAGCACGATACAAATTTCATTAATGACTGCATGAATGTCATGATAAAGCTATTTGTTCGGGTTTATTGGGTTTATTCTCTTAGTTCTTTCACGCACTTTTTAGTCTTTTTCAGAGTTCTTTTCAACTTTCCCTCACTCGTGGTGAGATTCACTTGGTATTCTTTCATATATTTGAAATAAGATCATCAAACGCGACAGATTTTATAAATGACCGATTTTTACACGTGTCCAGGCACAAATTGCTAATTCGGCTTAATGTTCGCGATATCCGTTTTATCCGGGTTCTATAATTTGTGCTAGATATTTTGTTGCAACATCGGGCACTGATCTATATACATTTAACCGAAGAATCTGAAACCTTTACCTTTTGGGTCAAACTTTAGTTTGAATATACACTGAATTTCAAACTAACCGTTTCATAATTTTAAATGCGGTGGTATTTTGTCGGGTTCTATGTTTTGTGCTAAATATATTTTGAAAACATCAGTCATATATAGACATCCATCTTTTACCTGTTAGGTCAAACTGTAGGGTGTTTATTCCAAACTGAACTCTAAACAAACCGTTTCATAATTTTAAATTTTATTTAGACATTCGCGGGATTTTTACATGCCAGGAAGGTACTGTGGCAGTCTAGAAATGTTTCTAACCACATGTTGCCACTCTTCCAAACGAACGTTCTCAGTCTCGAAGCCTGTTTGTTCTTCGAACTAGACCCAAGATATGCGGTATTTTCAACATTGTAAATGGATTCTCAAAAAGGAACTGCAATCTGAAGCAATGTCTGAATTATCCATGGACAGGGTCACAGGAAGAGCTTTACTTTTTCTGTTTTTCTTCCACCACACTGTTTACAGTTAAGAATGGTTCAAATTTCTATATGAAGCATGGAACATTTCTAAGGAGAGTGGCTAATGAGATACCCAGCAGGGCTATCAAGACACGTCTATCATGGTTTCAGAAGAATTGTTTATTGTTTCATCTAAGATTATGCCACACGTATGACTTGGCTTTTGTTTCGTTTGATAAATGATAAACACAAGCAGAATTACTGATCCTTAATCTGGAGTCGTAATATGCAATTGATTATTGTAGACAAATTTTCAGTCGTCAGCCCAGTAGACTCTTAACGACCAACCGGGCACTATACATTTAACAGAAGAATCTGATGTCTGATGTTCCGAACTGAATTCTAAACTAATCGTTTCATATTTTATTTATACATTCGATTTTTAATTAGAGGAAGGTTACTGTGGCAGTCTAGAAATGTTTCTAACCCATGTGGCCACTTATCGAAACAAACGCTCACAATGTCAAAAACTGTTTGTTCTTAAAATGATAGACAAGATATACGGTATCAACATCGTTAGTGGATTCTCAAAAAAGAAAAGTGCTATCACAATCAATTTAGTCTGAATTATCCATGGACAGGGTCATAGGAAGTGTTTAAATATTTCTGATTTTCTTCTCTCATTCTATTTACAGCTAAGAATGGTTCAAATTTTCATTCGAAACATGGAACAACTGAAAAGAGAGTGTCCAATGAGATACCCAGGAAGACCATCAAAACACGTGTATCGTAGTGCAAGAAGAACTTGGATCTTCAATTGTTTATTGTCCCATCTATAAGATAATGAACAACACCTATGAAATTGCCTATGTTTCGGTTGATAAATCATATACACAGGTGGAGCTTACGAATTCGATCTACGACTGTAAATGGAAGTCATACAGAGCTATGTTACTTGTGACCCAATAAGTTTAATGAATCAATCTGCAAGATTATTAAGATACTGTGGAGCACTGTATATCCGTGGGACACATCGATTCTACTATTAAGCCAACGAGTTTAACTTTCTTTTTTAAAATTAAGCTTTATTTGGGTGCAGTGCGACGTTTTAGACTGTCCTAGCTCACCCAACGCCCGGTCCTTCACAAATGGTTGATAGTTGCCTTAAACTTGTGCATTTTATACTATAAACCGGATAACGAATTTCACTTCCTGGATGTTCGATAAATAAATTTGCGCTTTGCACCTTCAGTTCGAGGTTACTCGTGTTACTCGTCCTGGCGTAACAAATGGTGATATTTTCTCCTTTAATTATGCAGAACATTTACCATTTGATTTTTTTACAGCTAAGACTGGTTGAAAAGACAGTCAAACGCGTCACCTTTTTTAAATGACCGATCCTTAATCTCGAGTCTTGGCATACAATTGATTTTCAGTCGTCAGTTCAGCGATTCACTTCTTCGGGATATTTGTTCAAAGCATTTAATGCCATTTCATTCACATATAGACATCCGTTCTTTACCTTTTTGGGTGAAACTGCAGTCTGTATATTATCCCGAACTATTTTACATATATAGCTACACTCACATAATAACCAGTGTTGTACGATAGATTTTCAAATCCATTTGTATAATCGAGAATACGAACGAACATATAATTTTCATTTAATATGTCCAAACCTCAAAAATTGGAAAGGAAACTGGAACATGTTAAATCAAACTTTGCTGCTGTTGCTGCTACACAACATTACGATTTCAATTCAATTTTTTTTTTATAATTCAGCAAAATTCTGAAATATTTACTTCCTCCAATTTATGTAATGGATTTCACCCTCTCATATATCCATTCATCCTTTTACAAAAAAAAAATCTTTAGTTGTTTTCGATGATTTTTTTGCCATAAACTCGTACATTAAACCAAAATATCATTGGATCGCGATAAAATGATGAAAAGTAAATATTTTCTAAATGAATTGAATAGAATATTACGAAATTTTCCCTCTCTGTATGTGTGTGTATGCATGTACATGTATATATCAATTACAAAAAGCTTTTTTTCGAGGAAGCTTTTTTTCTCCCGATTGAAAATTGATGATGAATAGGTCATATACATAATAAACAAAAATGTGTTAAAAGAAAATTCTATATACTTTGATATGAAGTTCGTGTACAATGTGGTGTTGTGCAAGAAGCCAAATTAATTATGTTAATAGCGCGCCGCGGACAAGACGGGTATATAAAAATCGTAAAAGTAGAATTCGAGTGAAATGAATTTCTTCGCATCAAATGAATAGAAATGAAAACGTGTTGTTGTAATTATGATTACATCAATAGTCCGATATAGATATTAAAATTCTGGACCATTGTTGTCTTCAGAATTGGTTGAAATATATATGGATGTATGATTAATCGGCTTTCAATCTATTCATCCGAAATTAGTCAAATATTCATTGTACATATTCAATAGACATGGTTAAGCAAATATACGATAAGATTTCCTTGTTGAAATGTGTATATCTCTATGCACAGATTATCCTCTTTTATTATCTATTTAAAGTTTGTAAAGGGTTTTTCAATAAGAGGTTTTATTTTGCTATTTCGAAAATTGTATTAGCTTTAGGAAACAGTTCATCCGGATAACCAAGCCAGAAGTGGAACTGCTGCTATAATAAAAAAGTTTATGAAACCATGAATGCCAACATTATCAATCACCAGACACCCAGCTTACCATAGTAGAAATTAAATCTACCAAGCAACGCCTTCAGATAGAAGCGGTGTATTGTCTACCTAGATATATCCTGAAGAAACCGAACTCCTGGAATATCCTACAATATTTAAATGGTAGTTTAAATGTTAAATGCATATTTTAATGCAAAGCATGTTGACTTTGGTTCTAGGCTTACAACAACCAAAGGTAACGAACTTAAAAATGCAATAGTAGAAATGGGATGTAACGTCCATTCCACTGGCAAGCCAACATATTGGCCGACGGATACAGGTCAAACTCCTGATCTACTGGATGTCTGTATATCAATATAAGTTTCATTAAATTTTATTGAAGTAGAGGATAATTGAAATATGGACTCTGATCATTCTGCAGTGATACTTTCCTTAAGCGACAAGATAATTAGAAAGGAAGCGAGACCAACTCTTACCAATAAAACAACTGATTGGAAGAGCTGTAGATGTGAATTAGAAAACAATATTAACCTACAAACGCAATCTAAACGGTACAGGTACTAGAAGAAGAGGTACAAAATTGCATCGATATCATTCAGGTTACCGTTGGAACAATACCAATGGAACAACATCCAAAATCATTGGTTAAAGTTATCCATAAGAGAAATTCGGAATCTCGTCTTAGAAAAAAGAAACACTAGAAGAAAATTGCAACAAACGAGGAGTCCAAGTGACAAGACGATTCTAAATAACAAATCACAACAGTTTAAGCGAGAAATTCAGAAATTAAATGAAAAATCGTTTTCTTTAATCTTGGAAGATTGACCGCTGATGAAGATACGAGTTCCGATTCGTAGGGATATTATAATCGTAAATGGAAGCAACAATTATGGGGGTGGAATTAAAGTAATAACCAAGAAAGAAGTTATTGGGGAAATAAAATTTAATCTGACTGCTCCTGAAAGAAAGCTATCGTTGAAATAATTTAATGCCGTTGTTAGATTACGGCATGTTCTTTCTGCCTGGATAGTTGGAGACTAAAACGAACCAAACTATTCGAGCTCGTTAGTATATGAGCAGCTATCTACCAACAGACAGGCATTGGTATATCTCTGTATAAACAGTGACCACATTATAGTTTAGTTTGAATTAATTCAGTTCTAAATTGATGGGAAGTCCAGTTTCAATATATATATATATATATATATATATATATATATATATATATATATATATATATATATACATATATATATATATATATATATATATATATATATATATATATATATATATATATATATATATATATATATATATGTATATATATATGTATATATATATATATGTATATATATATATATATTTATATATATATATATATATATATATATATATATATATATATATACATATATATATATATATATATATATATATATATATATATATATGTATATATATATATATATATATATATATATATATATATATATGTATATATATATATATATATATATATATATATATATATATATATATATATATATATATATATAATATAAATGTTCGCTGGTTGGGTCCTTCGATCAAAATTATTCCGAAATGCGTCAAAATTATTCCGATTTTCATCGATAAATCATTTTCGGTGATGATGCCCATCCTCACCTCTGAGGCTTCGGGCTCAGAAAATCCAAGAAAAGTTGTTGAAAAGCTTGTCCATCCTCATCGTGTCACTGTATGGTGCGGTTTTTGGGCTGGCGGAGTGATTGAATCTGCTACAGAGAATGGATTGCGCTACCGAGCTATGATTAATGATATTTTTGTGGCAGGAATTTGAAGATATTGATGTGGACGACATTAATTTTTAGCAAGACAGCGCCACGTGCCATAAGGTCTATGCCAATGCCTTAAAGATGGATTTCGTGAACATATACAGCCGCAAAAGTACGAATTGGTCATGGACAATTTATTGAAAAGGATATGGTGCCGCAATTGTAGCCGTGGTGGCCATTTGGCTAATATCATGTTCAAATGTTAATGGCATACCATCCTCTTTACAATGAAATATTCATTGATTACTCTTAAAAAATACTCGTTATTTTTAATTATCAAAATGAAACCTCTTAATGGAAACTCTCATATATATATGTATATAATGTTGTTGTCTACAAGAGATAAAAGAGGCATTTCAAAATGATTTACAACTCAAAAGAAATTATGAATATTGCTTAAAACACAGATAGATACTCACACAAGATTTCGGAGAAGCTCGTTGAGTTTATGATTACAATATTTTTGTTAAATTAGTAGTTGGCATTGCTGGTTTTTATTGGCAACAGTTCCTTGAAAGAGGCATGCGGTTTGTGGACATTAATTATATATTATATATAATTATATTATTCGATCTGGACATGTAGATCTCTAAACCAAATTATAGTGCCTGGAAGATGGTTCGAGAAAGCCTAATTTGTCATTTCGTAGCCATACTTAAAATTTGTCTGATATTAATGACAGAAAATATCAATATTGCATACTCACTAAAGACTGAGACAAATAAGATAATGTTACACATCCTGCATCGATATGAACTGATTATGCCTTATCCGGTTTCGACTTTACATGCTTAGTTATGAAACCTAATTTCCTCTTGAAGATTGATTTACATATAACAGGTAACAGGTAATATCTAGATATTACCATATAACAAGTAATATCTAGACATTTGAAAATTGAATCGGCCAATTTAAACTCTGAGTTTATCTATAAAAGAAGATCAGAACTTATGTGTTTAACAATACTTAAGTGAACTATCCGCAACGAACACAAGAGATTATGCAATATTTAAAGCAATACGAAATTTAAATAGACCTGCAAGCTCGAACCCACCTATTAGATCGCCATGGATTAAACTTTAATATTACCAGAGTAAACTAGCACTAAGGACATGATCCCGTAGCTGGTAAAACGGTGAGAGTTGCGAGAAAATATATACAACTTACATCATAACTCACATCTTTAAATGAATTATAAGAATTGGACATATCTCGAAATATTGGAAAATATTTCAAGTCGAATGTACCATTCTTGGCCTATAGAGAAAAAGTAACACTCAAATCTCTTCATATCGTCAAATAAGCATGCTATATACACTTGTAATCTCTAAAGTGTTCGAAAAGATGCTATACTTACGAAACTGAAGCCAGTATACTAGAATAACTTCATATTACACCAGACCATTATTTTGGGTTAGAAAACCATGGCGGCACTATAGAGTAAGTGTTTATGAATGCTAATGTCATGACACACCCCTTCAAGGTAATGAAATATTAGTCCTCTCTATTTATACTCACTTTAATGATTGAGACGTACCTCCTGGATAGCCATTTCCGTTTTTTGTATGGGAGGTCGCCGGAGGTCACCACGTTAAAAGTTTGTGTTTATACGGCAATTTATGAAATATGACCGATGAGTGACGTCATTCTCGAGCGATTGATTGAAAAGATCAACTTCATCTTATCAAGCGTGGACGGTGAAAGATTTAGTTTCTATTTTAGAAAAAGGTTCAAGAATAATGCCATTGGCAGTTTTTGTAAAGAAAAAACTTATCTAAACATTTGACATATCAAATATTAGTGGATTAAAATTTCTCAATGACCAGACACGTAATAACTTGATATAATGGTCTTTTTTGAGTTAAAGCCAGTTTATAATTCAGAACAGAATCTTGTTGGAACTTCCTCAAGAATTCGCGGTAATACATTTTTTGATTACTTTAAAACTTCTATTGAATTTTTCAAATTGCTTGAGGTTTAGTGCTATAGGGATCAGCTTTCTAGGCTCATATTTACTTAAGTACTATGGTTGGTTATAATCGGAGTTCGAGACCTACATTTCTGGATGAGTTTTGAGATATCGAAATGGAACTTCAACGGAACTTGTTTTAATATGAATTAAAGCCCATAGACATTGAGTGGCGATTGTTCATTGCGAACTGCTGCATTCTCGATTAAAATTGAAGTAATTTCTGCTCTGTAATCGGTGGGGTCAGCTGGGTGTTAATTATCATATTCTGCTTACATCTAACGAAACTATTACTGAGGAATATTATCGACTCCAATTACCGGTCGATCTTATATTGCGAGACCAGTTCAGAATAGCTTGGAAACGAAATGAGATATTGAATCTTAGGATAGGCGAAATGGGGTTAGTCAACTACAATTTTATTTAGTTGACTCAAATAAAAGTCAGCCTTGAAGTTTTGCGGTATTTAAAACGCAATCATGCGTAGAGATATGCGGTCTGTAATAAACTTCGACAACGTTCCCTATCTCGCATAACGCGACAATGATGATGTGGGTCAATGACTGAAGCGCCAATGAAATAACTATTTCTGTCAAAATATAAAAGGAATATTGGACACATTAAGCATGTAACAATAATTTGTGTATAGTGCCATTCTGGTACAATCTGTACGATGGCTTATTAATGGTCGATTAAGAAATTGTCATTCATCTGACAATTTTATTCGAGGTTAATGAATCAATTAATGGTAGGGTTCCCCTCTGCTGGGAAATGTGAAGTGATACATCGGACACATTCGCCATGTAGAACCAATTTGTTTATAGTACCATTCTGGTAAAAGCTCTACGAAGTCGTGTTAATGGCCGATAAATAAAACACTCAGCCACCTGAAAATTTTACTCAAGGATAATGCCAAAATAAATGAAAGTGTTCCCCTTCGTTGTGAAATGTGGAGAAGTACTTTAAACATATTGGGCATGTAGCATCAATTTGGGTACTGTACCATCTTGGAACAATATTTCTGATATCATATAAATAAACCGATTAAGAAAACACTCATCCAACTGAAAGTTTTACTGAGATTAATGTCACAACGACTGATAGTATTTAATAATGTGAAGTGATACATTAAACAGATTAGCCATGAAGCAACAATTTGTTTATAGTGCCACTTTGGTCCAATCTCTTCGTTGTCTTGTTAATGGCCGATTAAGAAATCACTCATTCATTTCACTCGATGTTAAAGTCACAATGAATGATTGTGAAGAAGCGGCTAGGAATTTTGAAGTGGTACATTGGACACATATGATGCGATCTATCCAATGTTTTGTTATTGGCCGATTAAGAAAATACTCATTCATCTTAAAATTTTACTCAAGATTAATGTAAAAATAATTGAAAGTCTAATCTCCGTTAAGAAATGTGCAGGATATACATTGGACCGAATAAACATGTAGTAACAATTGGTTTATAGTGGTATTTTGGTACAATACGAAGTCGTGTTAATGGTCGTTTAAGAAAATGCTCATTCATTAAAAATTTACCTCGAGATTAATGTCAGAATGAATAACAGTTACTGTTACTCTCCGCTGGGAAATGTGAAATGGTAAATTGGACACATTAGCCGCATGTAGCTACAATTTGTGGCACTATAATCCATTTTGGGCCGATTAATAAAACACTGATGCAACTGAAAGATTTTCTCGAAATTTATGTGTGACAGTGACCCCCGGAAATGTTAAGAACTCTTTCGCGGTTCGCTTATTTACGTCCTTACCTTACACCGTTAGAGCCAAATCGAGGACTTACGGCTATAGGCCCGATTTACGTAGAACCATCTGCACATTGCATAGTTCCATGCCAGCCAGCCTATAGTACTCACATGGAAGATGGGTTGGCCCATGAATTCTGCACTCCAACAGGGAGTCATAGATGTGTTCATTCACACCACCGATCGTAATCGTATGGTGAAAAATCCCTTTTGCATTCTGCCCCTATCGGGATTCGAACCCAATACCTCCCGCTCCAACTGCCGCAGCTTTAACCACTACGCCACCTGGGCGGTAAATGTGAAGTTTTTAATGTGTAAGTCACTCTAATTTACTTAGATGTAATACCTTTACTGTATACAGAGACCAAACAAAGTAGATGTTTATGTGATGAAACGGGCTGATTAATTTGTTACTTAGAGTTGACTAATCCAACAGATAAATATAATTCTAATGGGCAAATAGCTATTAACAATTTCGGCATTATTACATAAAAACTACTTTAGCGTATGACAACATATATATAATGTCCGCATACGGTTTTCATGACATAAAGTCAAACATGAAAATTAGCGAGCACGGTTTCCAAACCAAAATATTATTTTAACATAATAAGGTAGATGTGTACGATATACATACATATATGTACATGGTAATAAATAATTTACGGCTTGTTCAACATCCAAATAACAACATATATGTATAATAGTATTAGGTGACAACAGACATGTTTTATGAGATATTCATGATGATTTTTTGTGCCTGATAATGTGGCCATTGTCAAGACAGTAATTTGTTTGAGACAATTTTCATTTTTATTTATGTATAACGGAACGAACGAATAGGTAGAACACACATTGAAAAAGAAGAAAAGTTTTTCATGACTTTTGTCCATATTCCCGCATCATCATAATCATCATATAGTTTCTGTATGGTGAATGTTTACGTTTTGCACCTCGAAAAACTATAAAACGTTTTGCTAATAAAATATAATTTTATTTACAAATCATGAATAATATATATCTGCAAGAACAAAATGTTGCCATATGAGAACCTAAAAATAAAATTTTATACTTATGTCTATCAGAATCGTTAGTTTATATTTACTATTTGTTGGAAAATGCATACTTGACTCCAGTGTACAGGTCGTGTGTGTCTGTAGTAAGACTAGAACAAGACGGCTACCTAAATATGTAATTGCAAATAATTTCACTTCAGTTTATGATATTCTATTTGCTAGTTTTGTTAACCCATCAATGGGTGATTGGTTATTGAAAGAAGAAGGGATTGTCGGTCATTTATTGGTCTGTACCATATCAACAATCTGACTACTTCCGTTTCGATCAAGCACAAGCTATTTATACTGAACTATTAGAAGATGCAAGATAGCTTTCTACGCCGTTGAGCCATCTTCGCCGACCACTTCGTCTTCCGAAAGCCAGACCTTTGATTTCATTCACGATATAAGGAATACGCATTAAATTCCTGGTAGGTATGTTACATCAACGTCGCATTTTGAGCATAATTCTTCTCTCGAATGTAAGATGCCATCTTTCGTACTCATCCGTCATGGTCCAACTCTTACATCCATATATGACAACGGGTCTAATCAACACTATGTGCAATTTTAGCTTATCCGCATTAAGATTATTATCTTAAAACTGGACGTATAAAGCCCGATTGCCAGTGGCAAAACGAACCTAGATATCTCCACACTATTATCGTGAGTTACCACTTCCTAGCACCCTTGCTCTAGATCTGCAGATTCTATTTCAGTTAGGCACTCAAGAGGCACGGGTGGATTACTATAAAACACAGGAACCTAACTTTGGATAATTTTATATATTTCCAAATTAAGACATGTCTATAGGTTCGAAAATCTTTTCTATACCAACCCTGCTCGCTTCAAGGTATCAGTCGCAACAGAAGCGAAGATGAATGATTGATCGGTTAAAGAGTGAATTTTTTTGCGACTCAGGGAAGTATATTCAGATGCTGATGTAGTTGAGGACCGTGTAGGAGTGGGAACACCTTTCTATCTTTCATTAAACATCTGTTCCAGGAATGACAGAAAGGATCAAGTGGATAGTGAATGATTCCTTTTGGAATCAAAGTATTTCATTTGATTTGATTTCTCTTGGAATCAAAGTAGTTCAGGTCTTCGATTCCTTCTGTTGATAAGATTTAATAAACCGAAATGAGGATACGTATTGATTTAAGACAATATATGCTTTAGAGACTTATGGATGCACATTCTTCGTATACTTTAGGTGGGTCGTCTGTGGAGAAAATATGAGAGAAAATGTATGAGTGAGATGAAAAGATGGAAGTAGATTAATTTGTATTGTGCTGCTTTCACGAAACTTTTCATTAAGGAGATCGAAGAAGACAATACATTAATACGAACGATTGATCATTGAGATTTGGTTGGGAAAGATGTGGTTTACATTTTGCTGAAAGTATAAGGAAGTTCAACATTCGTTCGAGTGTAATTATTCTCACTAATCAAAAAAATTATGACCTCAGTTGACCGCTTACTAGCATACGTAAATATGAGGAGATGGCAAAATCTGGAACCCTAGAAAGGTCTCACACTCAATACCACTCTGCAATCTTCTACAGCTTAAATCCAGATAGAGAGGCCTGGACTACTGTAATGATTCTTTAGTCAAAAAAATGAGAGCGAGAGTTAGATAACTGCATATAAAAAGAATACAGTTATAATCAACTTCGAGACTGTTATGATTTCATCTCAAAGTTCCATAGGTTGTAAACGGATTTTGAAACAGTCAAGAATAATTCTACCATCTACTTGCCGACCTTTCTTCCAATAGAAAGCATTTTTAGTTAATCTTGGCTTATTCTACATGGCATTCTGACTAGCAGAGGAAGCACGATAAACGCTATTTGATTGGTAATCAATGTAATGTCTATAATAACTTTCTCAACAATGTTCAATGCCAAGGGAGCTTGTGCCAAAGAGTTGAAGTAGCACATTTTTACTGCCTTTACACACAGTACAATATTTTTACATGTGGTAAATTCGATAGATAAATCTTCAAAATTGTCAAAGTCACTTCAATCAATTAATATTAATGTGGTATAGATGAATTAAAGTGATTGAAATTTATGTCTCTCAGTCCAACCGGAAGAATTCCACATTCCAATGTACGATATATAAGATATAGTATAAAAACCGATTGCCAGAGGCAAGGCAGATCTGAGTGTCCTCTCCTACACTATTCAGCTTCCGTTGATTTCAAATCAACGGTCATATTGCGATAACTCGATTGGATTGCCAGAGTAAAATTCATCATGGAATGGATCGTCAATTAATATCTCTGAGTTTGTATTTGAGTGTATTGTTACAACTTGTGACAAATTTGGAATATAAGGAGGTGAGAAAAATGTTTTGGCCATGTATGGAGTACTATGTATCGGTGTGAAGACAGTGATTTGCTTCTTGGTCCCAAATGACAGTTAGCCAAGCTCTTAAAATATGGTGAATCATTTATAAAATTCACTAGAATTACGATCGTTCAGTTGTTGCACTCATACGACCTTAGCGTTCAATTAGTCACACTTCTTCTGCTTTAAAATTTGAATGGCCCGCCTCTCTTATAACAAACCACAAAAATTTGTGTACTTGTACAAAAATTTTCATTGTAGTTTTACAATAACTGGCGTTTGGACACTGCAAACAAATTTTGGTTAAAGATAGATATACGATCTCACGTCTTGGACAAACCGAGTCCATCCTTTTGAAATTACCACATGGTCAATTTTGCAACGAAATGTTTTACATGTTTCGAAGTGGACAATTTTTTTTTCTGTTGGAAACGAATACAATTTTTTACTTGGCACTTCGATCACGAGTGATCGTAAGTACATCGAGTGTACGCACCATTATTATTACATTAGTTAGTATAATTTCTGCCAGTTCTAGCATTAAAGTCGCCAATCGTATTGTAACGAGTATGCCTTATTATCAATACGCGAAACAACCGCAAAAACTGACATTTATTGCAAAAATATTGGACACCTTGCTTCTTTCAAAGATTGCCCACTGTCTATGAACCGGATATCACAAAGAATCACTTGGAATTCAAACACAAAAACATAATAAGACAGGACTGGTCATCAAATCTACATTAAGGTGGGACTAATAAAAGCAAATCTTAAATTTGAGCAAATAAAAATCAGCAAACTCCAAAAGAAGGTATCTGCATTGTAACAATAATTTACTAACGGATCGTCAATTTGAAATAGAGTGGACTTGAATTTTTGCTAGCTAAACTTAAATAGCCCGAAGAATTATTATACTATCGCTATACTATAGACATACAATTTGGAGTATCAGCACAAACAATAATGAAGAAACGCGTTTACATCGTTGACAGGAAACAATGGTGTCACACACCGAAGTCAAATTTATAAATCCGTAACATCAATTTTTCCAGCAAGTAATACTAACCTAGACCTTGAATCATAGACACTTGTTTAACAGTTTCGACCAACAATAGAAGAGAAGCACACGCACATCACTATGAAAGTGATCGGCTATAGAAGTTCGGCTCTTATCTTTGCTAACTTAACCATAATAAAGTAAGCAAAGATAATAACCAAATTACTAGCGGTTGGTTGATGGGAAAGCAATTAATACGATTAAAAACAAGAAAAGATCCGGAAGAAGCAAACCAGAACAAATAAATATACTGAAACCGGAAATCAAACGGACAGACTCGTTAATCAAACAAAACATAAAAATTACGACTAACAGATTTTGAAAAGATGAATTAGAAGCTATAAGACCTGCAGCCAAAATGTTAAAATATGCATGCAGTCTTTTAGACGGAGAGGTTTAAACTAAGGAATAAGCATATTGGAAATCAATGTAAAAGTTATGAACAATATGACAAATCTAAAGATCGCATGAAACAAAATACCAACAGGGAACCAAATTTGAAATACTTTAAATGTCAAATATAACTTGAATATCTAAGGACAATACGTAGAGAAACATACAACCGCTATCCCTGTCTACACTAGGCAAGCAGTTTGGATTTTACCAAAATCACACAACAATCCATGCCATAACCAATCTAACATCGCACATATGCAAATGCTAAATAACAAAATATTTACGGGCTTTGAAGGCATTGGAACTGTCTAGATGGTACTGGTTAGATGGATTAATTTATACATTAATAAAATAAAATTTGACAAAAATCTAATCTACATCGAATCGGATCATCAACAAAAACATTCAAGGTATACAACGAATTTCAACAGGGTTCTATAACCGCGCCAATCCTGTTCTTATAAAGACCGAACAGATAATTTAACCAAGATAATTTAACCCATACAATCGCCTATGCTGATGAGATCATAAAATTCAATACTAGTGGTCAAAACAACCTTAACATAAAAGTACTGAGCACGAATATTCATCAAAAACCTTCAGTGAAATATTTGGGAGTCAACATCTTCCAGTTCTGCCGTTTAATGATATTAACATCTAATCACAGAAAGCTAAAAATGGGTTCTTTAATTCTATCATATCATATGGTTATCCAGTATGGTTTAATTGACAGGTCAACACCGAAATGACTAGACCGAGTTTCACTAATACATATCCAATCCAATCCAATACAAAAATTCAAAACTAATCGAATAGCCATATATATTGTTACGGACACAGGTGACATCTATGATTGAATTGAAGTACTAAGCTCGTATTTGGAAACCAGCATGAATCGCAGTATACAGGCGAAATAATAACCAAATGGAAAATTCTACTATGACCGAGAAGCGGGCAAAATGAGTATAAATACGCGAGTAGATAGCATAGACTTTCAGTCTGAATTGGGAAAGCGATAAATTAAAATCGGGAAAAACTAATAAGAAGTGAAATAGTGAAATAGTAAAAGTAACAGTAAAATAAAAGTACTGTGAAAGTGAATTGTGGTGTTTATTAAATAAAAGTTAAAGTGAAAAATAAGCAAGTAGTTTTAATTATTCACAATCCAGTGATCGAGCCGTGGAGTGGTTTGAATCCCTGCTAGGGAAAAACGTTACAATTGGTGACAGCGGTGGGATTGTGAATAAGGAGACATGAAGCTACTTGAGTTGAAAGTGTCGGAGCTGAAGAACGAGCTGAACGCACGGGGTTTTCCTACAACGGGTAGCAAAGCAGAATTACAAGAGAGGCTACAACGGGCTTTGCTGAACCAGAACATCGATCCAGACCAGTACGAATTCAATACTGGAGTGCCTGATGCGGAGGGTCCAATAGAAGGGGCAACAAATGCCGGAGCAACCATTGCCACAGCAACAATAAATAAACCTACCCCAGCACCTACAAATTTCGATATGGGGCAGTTAATGGCATGTATCGCTGCCAATCATTCACAAGTCATGGCCAATCAAGAAAATTTTAGAACAGGACAAGAAACTGTGCTAGAACGGTTAGAACAACAAGAAAATATTCAACGACATTTTATTTCTGAAGTGAGTGAAAAGTTCCGCGAAATGTTCATCTCGTTTAATGCCAAGGTGGATACAGTAAAATGTCAAATGGAGCAAAAATTCGAAGCGACTGATGAAAGGTTTTTGAAACTGGAAAAAGAGATTATAGATATTAAAAATAATGGCGGTGCTACTCAAATCCTGAAACCAGTCAGCAAAATTAAATTAAAGCCTCCGACAGTCGACGGAACAACGTCGTTCAACATTTTCAAATTGCAATTTGAAACGGCAGCAGTAACAAATAATTGGTGTAAGGAAGACCAGGTCACAGCTCTCATAGTGTCGTTAAAAGGCGGTGCGGCAGATATGTTGCAAATCATTCCAGAATCTGAACGCAGGGACTATGAAAGAGTCATGCAGGCCTTGGAAAGAAAATATGGTGCTGATCACAAGCGTGAACTATACAGGATGGAGCTCAAAGGTCGTTATCAACGTATCGGAGAAACGCTTCAAGAGTTTGCTGCAGATATCGAGCGATTGGTACATCTAACACACTTTAATATGGCGCCCGAATACACGGAAAGAATTTAAATTGATGCGTTTACTGATGATATTCGTGACGTAGAAACCAGACGAACGGTAGTGTTAGCATCGAAAACAACATTTGAGGAGACCATCGCTTGTGCATTAACAATTGAGACTGTTAATAAGATGATAATACCAGATGTAAAAATTACAACAAATCAGGAAATGATTGGCTACCAATAAAATTTCGGTCTGGAAAAGGTAGAATTAGATGTTGGATATGTGACAAAGCTGGTCATATTTCAAGGGATTGTTGGGAAATTAAACGTAAGCGGGCGATGATACCATCATCGTTGTATTGGAGGAAAAGGGAAGATTGCAAGGGATCAGAAGAGAAGGAGCGTCCTGTAATATTGCCAACAATAAATGACAAGGTCGAAAAAGAAAGAAACCTAACTTCTTCAACAAAATCCAGCATGACAGCCATCCCCGTTCCACGGTTGACAAGAGGTGGTGATGGCTTAACATTAGATGGAGAAATCAACGGGAGAGCCTGTATGATAACACTTGATACAGGAGCAATGCGGATAATTGTGCGGGCTGCTTTAATAGAAAATAAACTTGATTCAATTGGAGGATTATAACTGCAAACAGCAACCGGCAAATGTGCAGAGATCAAAGGAAAAAAGGAAGTGACCATACGAATTGGAAACAGAAACTTCTGTCACGAAGTTTTGGTGGCCAATATTGTAGATGAAGTTATTTTGGGAGTGGACTTCATGAAGAAGAACAAATTCGTTTTGGACATAGGGCGTGCTACGTTAAACTGTGGAGATTTTAAGCTACAACTACAGTTAAATAACGGTGTTCCAATCGTACGGAGAATTATAGTGCGACATTCAACGGAAATTCGATAAAATTACTACAGAGACGATGGGAGTTATGAAACTCAGTAAGGAAGAGCAGCCAGTACAAAGGATAAGACTATCAAGAAACAGAGTGAAACCTCGATATGAAATTCGAGGCTTGAGACATAACAAAGAACAGTCAGCTTGGCTTCACAACTTACAACGGAAGAGAGGCTTATCACCAAATCTGCAACCTAGCTGGGAAGGACCATACAAGGTGATTACAAAAATCAGTGATGTAACCTACGGATTCAGAAGGGCATCCGAGGAAAACCAAAGGTTGTACATTTGGAAAGGTTGGCTCTCTATAGAGGAAGGGAATAGGATCCTGTTCAGGACGAACAGGTTTGGGCGGAGGGTAGTGTTACGGACACAGGTGACATCTATGATTGAATAGAAGTACTAAGCTCGTATTTGGAAACCAGCATGAATCGCAGTATACAGGCGAAATAATAAATAAATGGAAAATTCTACTATGACCGAGAAGCGGGCAAAATGAGTATAAATACGCGAGTAGATAGCATAGACTTTCAGTCTGAATTGGGAAAGCGATAAATTAAAATCGGGAAAAACTAATAAGAAGTGAAATAGTGAAATAGTAAAAGTAACAGTAAAATAAAAGTACTGTGAAAGTGAATTGTGGTGTTTATTAAATAAAAGTTAAAGTGAAAAATAAGCAAGTAGTTTTAATTATTCACAATCCAGTAATCGAGCCGTGGAGTGGTTTGAATCCCTGCTAGGGAAAAACGTAACAATATTGTTAAGGACACGGGTGAATAAATAAATTGAAAAGTTTGAATAAACTCTGGTCGTTTTATTTTGATCAGTGTGTGAGCTGTGAATAATCAGAATACGAAACGAGAGTGTCGTAACAATATTACTAACATCAATAGAAGCATATGAGTATTCATTCAATTTACAGATTGACTAATCATTTAGCAGCGAAGCTTATACTTTTCATTATCGACCACTTAGAAGTGTAATAAACCCTTTTTCAGCTGTGGCACAGCGAGAAACCTAACTCCAATATTTATCGTCGACTATGCAGCAATATACATAGCCTTGGGACAAGTGTCCTCCACATTTAGGCCATCGAGTTTCATGCAGAGCAACGAGTTTTAGTCGATACTGTTTGAGCCAGGTTTTCTAAGTGACTGAATCAGATCTTTTCGCTTCCGGTTACTATAGGTTAGTTTTCTATGTGTTCTATGTGTCGAAATACAGGTGACCCCAATCTCAAGGCAAACACATGTTATATCTCTTGACAGGTGTGGATTAAGAATTTTTTTTGTTTCTCATTATTTTGAGCAAATGTTTTTTGTTTTAATTTTTTTGTTTGCCTTCAATAATGAATTAAAAATAAAAGAGAATCAATGTAAGAAGAAGACGTGTATATGCTTATTGCTTATAGGTGTACTAAAAATAGTTGTTGCGAACTTTATACCAAAATGACGTGATGGCTGGTGTATGATGATGGAAAACTAAAGTTTTTTTTTTGTTTCGAACGAAAACTGTTTTTCTTCTATATTAGACTCATATATTAGAAATGAGCTCTTTGCATGTGAGAAATAATTTTTGTTTTTAAATTTATTTATTTTGCTACACCACCAAAAGGAAAACTATAAATTCAACAGAAAAGGAAAACTACTTTGCTGTATAGTACAGTGAGGAGCGCAAAAAAAAATTTATAATCAAAAAAACTGAAATTGGTTAGTCCTGTTTACTTTTTATGTTCTCAACGTTATAGTTTTTGTTGTGTATGTAAGTTTTGCCTTGTGCTTAACCACTGCAGACCCGAATAGTTTTTAGACGGGGCAATATCGATTCGATGTATAAAGTTAATTCTAATTAGCATTTCGATTTTGTACGTATAACAAGAGTAATAAAGAGAGAGAATTGAGTGGGAATGGTGGGCTACACTCTTATTATATATGTAGTTGCTGGCGGGTGTGATGCGAGTATTTATGAAACGAAATGAGGTGAAACTATAAATTATAATTACTTGTTAATTTAGAAAGTATTTAGTTGTTTCAAAATTTGATTTTTTTTTGTTGGTGGTTTGAATTTCGTTTTTAGTTTTTTGAAAAGCTATCGACACAAGGTGGATTTCCATCGTGTATTCAAAATTCATTTTTTACTACATGTATAGTTCTTTTGTAAGGTTTGTATATACATATATATCGATTAAATTCTTATGTGAAAATTAACATATTTTTCCGTGGGAAAACTAAAATAGACGTTTCCCTAGTTTTTGGTTTTCATGTACACACTCACCCCTTACCTATATACATATTCATTCGTTGAACACAGGTTCATGAATTAAAAATGTTCAGGTTAAAATTATTGAATGAAGTCATTTTTTGGTTGAAAGGCTAACGGTTTATTGTTCGAAGACGGTCGATAGCGAGAATTGTAAGTGCCGTATCATCGTAATCGATTCCATAAAGAAGCCGAATAGGCGCATTTTAATTCATCGAAATTGGTGTTCAAAATTGTATATATGCATTATTTAACGGGTGTTTGATTATTATTTGGGATGGCAGGGAGGTGTAAATAATACATATTTTATGTATATATGTACTATTGATTTCAAATGGATGTTTTTTTTTATAGAAAAACGTTAAGCTTAAAGTTTAGTTTAAAGCATAAATTACACGTACATAAAGAGGTAGTTTTGTGTATGGGGCATCAAGGCGATACATTAATCATATAGTATGTATATATGGGTCATCTTAATATTTTTCTATATACTTCGAGATGAAATACATTCATCTATCTAATGGATTTTATATTTATTGAAATTTTTAATGTCTAGAGATCGAAAAGTATATGTATCCAAATAGAAAGCTTTATCCTCAAAACTTTTATTTCGCAGTAATGGATAACTATTGTATTCGTGGAATGTACTTGTTAATTGTCGATTTCAACAACCATATCCGTTTCTTTCTGTCAGACAGATATAATTCTCTAAACCATTTCTTGAAATTGGAAGGTTTTGTTTTTAATGGTACTAACGACACCATTCATGTGCTTACCAAGATTCTAAGTAAGTGAAGATCAGCGGTCGGGAACGAACGTTTAGTAACCTACACTGAGGAACGAACTCTGTCAAAAGCCGGAGAGTTACAAATGAAGTGGATTAAGTCATCAAAACGTTCAAGGTGACTAATTAGAACCAGTAGATAATTTCAAATTGCGATCACCTACTAACAGTTTTGACATTTTAACTGTCTGTTTCTATCTTTGTAATCTGTTTCAGGACTCAAGCTTCTTTCTACTCTTTTACGGTTACAAAGCCAAATCGAGGATGTACGGCTATAGGTCCGACTAAAGTAGAACCATCTGCACATTGTGTAGCTCCATGCCAACTTATAGTACTGACACGGAAGATGGGTTGACCCATGAATCCTGCACTCCAACAGGAGGTTATAGATGTGTTCTTTCACACCACCGATCAGATAGTATGATAAAACCCTTTTGCATCTTGCCCCTATCGGGACTCGGAACACCGATACCTTCCGCATCAACTGCCGCAGCTTTAACCACTGCGCCATTTTGTTGGTATTTTGACAGTCTAGAGGTGGAAATCTATTTTAACTTTTAATCTTCTTTATTACTGTTTTACCACAATGAAAAGAGAATGGTAGTTAATAGTGAACAAGATTTTGTTAAAAATCAGCAATCTACTTACCTCTAATGTTTCGATAAGCAAACACCCGCGAAACTATATAATTAAGACCAAAAACATTAATAAAAAGTTTTCAGTCCGCAGTTGTTGTTTAAAGCCGAGGTTGCTGCGAAGTTTGTGGATCAACATTTAAATCAAAAGCACTGTGCACTTTGTGTCACCTGTGGTACTAACAAATTCTAATTTGGTTTTATTGGAACTGTAATGTAAGAATTACTGAAAAGCTTGCAAAAGTGAGCTGACATGGTTTACAGACTGCAACAATCTTTTTAAACAACCAAAGCTGGCATCGACCATAGTTATAGAACTATGCAGAATCTCACTCCTTCATCACTTAGACAATCGAAATAATTTTTATCTTAAAATCGATAGAGGATTGATATAGTTCGAACAGCAACGACACGATATAAAACCGTACAGTTTTCAGTATTACATTTCGAAATTCGCGGGTTCTGTTTGTTATGGAGTTCTAGTAAACTCAAGAACCGCGATCGATGCACATTTGGCCATTGAAAATAATGCACACTCACCAATTTTAATAGCAAATTATTTCTGCTTTCACACCAGACGGCTCATTCTGAATCAGCACCAGGACTCCGATGGAGTCCATCAAAGTTTCAACACCAACATGCAGATTCACTCCGTTTGTTTTTATTACTATTCATAATTACGAGGTGAGAAATTTATTGACGGTCGGAATAAACCGTCGAGTTATATATTCCTAGTATAACTAAAGCGAAATTTGTAAAGATCATAGTGTCAGTAGTATTCAACGGCCTGTAACGGTCTCAAATAAAAATAGATGTTTGATTCAGGTAAACTTCAAACACACTCCGAGGCGTTGAGGCCACCCAATCACTCTACGAGCAATATTCTGAAATAATCAAGTTTGAAAGTCGACTTCTTCATTCTTGATTCCAGTTTGTAAAGGTGATAATCTAGTCAGATGGAGTAATGCTCCGCGAATTTTATTTTCACGATATCTGCGCAGTGACTATAAGTTTATGCGTTGTGAAACGATATATAATTTGGGATATTGAGAACTGAATAGTTGATCTCCCAGCAAGACTCTGATTTAAGATGTTTAAGCTTATAGGAAAAAAAAGTTAAGTTGTTGTGGCTGCTATCGCACACTTAGACCAATTTTGATCCGTTGATCACTCTATACCGCTAAAGGTCCGAGTCTTTTCGTAGAATCATCTGCGCATTGCATAGCTCCATGTCAGGCCTATAGTACTGACATGAAAGATGGGTCGGCCCAAGGATTCTAAACACAACAGAGGATTCAGATATGTTCATTTTTCACCACCGATCGCACCGCCCAAACGATCGAAGGTGAAAACCCCATTTGCATCCCGCCTCGAATTGGATTCGAACCCGGTACCTCCCGCTCTAACTGCCGCAGCTTAAACCACTGCGCCACGTGCGCGGTTAAGCTTATTGGAATTGATCAATAGAATTTCAAAATAACGTTATATAAGAAGTGAGTTCCTAGTTCCAAAAAATACCATCAATGGGAAGTCTTTAGGAATGAAGAAAAGCAAGTGCACTGGTGTACTAGTTTACTGGCGTAACGAGAAAGCCAGTAAGGAATGGATGTTGATTTTCACAACCAAATGCTCCATGATCTTCAATTTCTCTCCTGACATTGGCAAGAGATAGCGTTGGCTTGGAGTTAGTGGGAAAACTGTTAAAAGATGCAGTATAATAACATTGGATGCAAGAGTAATGTAAACCAATTCACGAGTTGATTTGATAAAAGATGTGGACAAGTTATCCGAGGCTTTTAAGAAAGCTACGGTTGGTGCACTTGCAACCACGCATCTAGAAAAGTATCTCTAATTATGTTAGACTTGAATCTATCATTTGAACCTTGCTCGTCTGGAGGAATGGGTCACACAATGGGATATATCAATTGAAAAGGGATGGGATCTTCAAAGTCCATATGTTTGGTTCTAGCAAAAGGTGCTTTATGAGTGAAAAAATTCCTCAACCTGGAGATATGTTCCGCTTTTTGAAGAATTTGGTTATTTATTAAAATAAATTCACATAAAACTAAGTTACTTCTTAAGTTGAGGAGATTTACCTTAAATCAACCACCCCCCCCCCTCCCCCTCGTTAGCTTGATTGTTAGCTTAATCTTGTCGAGAAAGAGCTGGGTCTTATTTGATATAACGAAGTAAGCTGAAAATCTAACATAAAAGAAAGAAGACTACAATAGAACGATGGAGGTTGGACGATGGAGGCATTGAACATTGGTTCTACACTTCAGTCACAAATCTCGTCAAAACTAGATCCGGCAAAATTTAAACCACCGGATGTTTGGCGACATCAGATAAGCGTGGTCGTAAGGGTCGTCACAGGGCACTTACTCATTGCTAGACATGCGGTGCTAGAGGAAGAAGAAACAGTACTCCTCCTGATTTTTACCTGCCCTTAATTACGCGCGTAGCAGAATGTATTATATGAGACCATCCTTTTAATGGTCTGACGGATCAGTGGTAGTGACGTCAGAGGGATATATGGGAATGTCTGATCTCTCCACTTGCAACGGAAAAGTGATTTATCATCAAATTACAATTGGAATGCAAAGATAGATTGGCTTGGAAAGATTTATTTTTTACAGTGGAGTAGAATCAGTTCCTCTTTGAAACGAACCTGTTGGGATGCACGGGTGACATTTCTGAATCAATAAACAGGATTACGGGATGTTGCTGGCATTCCATAAACTCATTAAAAGTATAATCTCCAGCAATCTGTATATTAATGGTTTCTGTACAGTATCCGATGATGCGGCGCTCATTTTATTGTAGGATTATCTTAATCGAACTACATATTTCCATAAAAAGACCCTATTGTTTTCTGTGGAAAGCCAAGAAGCAGAATATTAAAGATGTATTAAACGGAGCCGATGTAATTATAAAGGGTTTTTCAGTACGAGATTTCATTGTGAATAGACTATTTGGGTAGTTGTCAATTTTAAAGCTGTCATCTTTTGATATATGACTAGAAAAAGTACGCCAATAGGAAAAATGGTACGATACACGCTTTAACAAAGCATTGAAATTGGTAAAATTGGTAATTGGTAACTATTATACAAAACTAGTGAAAATCTTGTGACAGTTCAAAAAACTAAAGCATTTGTTGGTCGTCGTGAAGAGTCTTTCGGCCAACCATAGTGAACATGGTGGAAAAACTTAAGCTGTTGGGACAAGTTAGTGATGTGAAGAGAATCAAAATCGTGTGCGTTGTTCAGGAACAACTGAGAATATTGCTGCTGTAGCCCGTAGGGAAGAATAAAACCCAGGTTTGTCTCAGTTGGTCACCGAGATCTTGTGATTTAACATTATATTTTTTCTTTAAGGCCACGTAAAATATATAAGCTCTATGCCAATGTTCCACAATCGATTCAAGACCTTAAAGATGGAATTCGTATAGTTATCGAGGACATACCATCGAGAAGTTTTCGAGCAAATTCGCGAATTGGTCATGGACAATTTCTTGAAAAGGATATGGTTCTGCAAGCGTAGCCGTGGTTCAAATGTTAATGGCAAACCTTCCTCTTTCAAATGAATTAAACATTCATTAATTTCTCTTAAAAAATACTCGTTTAATAAATATTAAAATGAAACCTTTTATTGGAAAACCCTTTACTATTCATACTTGATGCAGTTGTTAAACACAATAGTATGTTGGTTTTGCTTGAAATTCTTGTTTCCCACTCAAACATATCGACAGTTCAAAATGTGTCTACAGATTGAGAGGATGTGGAATATAATGTCTTATAATGCCTACGGTCCCAAGTCTAGTTTGCTGTTAGGATATTATTTATTAGACCTCTGACACAGATCGGTATTTCACTTGTCATAACATCCTAATCCTATTGAAACAACCTCATTAAAAATATCGCATATTGTAAGTCCTTAACCCACTTACCAAGTTTGTTACCTCCCATCAAAATTCGAAATACCGCACATCAGTCCATATAATCTTCGTTAATTAGAACTATATATCCAACCATAAGGACCTTTCTCCGCCGCAAAAACAAAACTACTTTCCAATTATCGCACACAAATCACCCCAAAATCGTATTTCATTGTTGTTGTCGGATTAATATTTCACTGTACACATAGTTTCAACTATAACTAACTATATACATAAAACCAATGCCGCACCACCATCCCATTACGATGGCGATGATGATGATGATGATTGCTCATATACACACACAAAATACAAGCATATTTTTATGTTTTAAAGCGACCGATATTGTTTAGTGGTTTGGGTCATTGTTCGTTTAATGGTTTTGTTGATTTGTCAGAATACAAACGAAAGAATCGAAAAGCTTCGGAAAAAATATGAAAATAATTTACGGGTGCTTGTAAATGATATGCATCTAATTGTAGTATACTATTCAAAAATCAAAATAAACTATCAACAAATCTGGGGGGTGTATATGGAAAAACAGACAATTCACCCCGTATTATATAAACACTGTCTGCATACACCCACGCACACATAATACCCGCGGCACCGATCGTATGGCACAGAAAAATCATGATTAAATACTTTCTTAATTATGCGATAACAATCGTATCGACCAAAGCACCCCCTCCCACCACTGACCAGTTTTTTTTTTTTTTTTTTTGAAAAGAGTCGGTTTTGGTCTATTCATATAATTATTCTAAAAACAAAATTTAATCCTCTGGTTTCCCTCTTATGATTAAACTACAAAATCAAACTTCATATCAAATGTCCATTTAACAAAAAAATAATTTACGGACCATGATTTTGGTTCTCGATTATTTTGTCGAAATATAAAAAAAGGGAAACAAATCGAAAGTGGATTAAAATGCTCGTACACAGTTTGATTGACCATCACACACACTTACATACATATTTTATTACTCCTATACATAAACGACATGAAATATCAAAATTGATCTTAAATTTTCCTTTTCAATTTACTCCTATCGTTTTGATTATCTGGATGACGACCGGGTTGTGTACGGGGTGCGGGTGAACAACTCTGTGTGTAATGATTTTCACATTTTTTCTACTTTTATTATGAAAATAGGATTATGAAGTATGATTTTGTTTTTTTCCTACTGATGGGGTGGGGAGGTTTAATCCCATATTCTTATATTATATATAGTATACGTATAAATATGGATGGTCAACGTACCTTTTTCGAGATAAGAAAGTCATTTCATATCAACTCGTACGAGTTTTCGTGCCACCAAAATACTTTCTTCCAGTTAATTCTACTTTTTATAAAAAAAGAGTCTTCCAATAAGAGGTTCCATTGAATGTTAATTTTATTCTTAAGAGGATTGTATGCCATTAACATTTGAAAACGACATCAGCTAAATGACCGCCACGAAAACGCTTGTAGCACCATGTCCTTCTCATGAAGTTTTCCATGAGCGCACATTTTCGGCTGTATGTGTAACGTGCCTCAATGATCTGGTAGTTTCGGTAGACGAAAATTAAAAATCAACTATACAAATTGCTACCAGTCTCCGGACTATAGCTCGTGGTGGAGCAGGTAAATTCGGGCGCGGTTAAGCACATGATCTCATGGAAACTACCAACACGAAACACAAATCCAATACTGAGAAGGGAATGCGGTACAGAAGCGAAGGACCCAAAAAAGAGAGATGATGTTGGGGAGAGCACGACTCATCGTTAGTATGCTGGACCTCCTCGATGTTACTCCGTTGCACCGGTTGTTCCCATATGCTCAGACTACTCGATTCTATTCTTCAAATTCTATCTTTTCGGGTATCTAATATATTCGAAATATGTTTTCGCTAATGGCGATCTCTCTGTTGTCGCCCAATTTTCCAACCCACCATACCAAACGTCAAATATATATCCTCTATTACTTCACGAATTCCATCTTCAAGGTATTGAATCGATTGTCGAGTATTGACATAGACCTTATCTTTGACGTGACCCCAAAGAAAAAAGTCTTAAGGTCTTAAATCATAAGATCTCGGTGGCGAATTGTAATCACTTCTTTGAGAAATAATCCGGTAAGGAAACTTTTCTTGCAAAATTGCGATTGTTTCGTTGCTTGTGTGACACTTAGCATCGTCTTGCTGAAAATAAACTCTACATCAATATCTTTCAATTCCGGTCACATAAAATTATTAATTATAGCGGTAGCGCAATCCATTCACCGTAACAGTTGTACTAGTCTTATTTTCGAAAAAGGAATGCTTATCTCACCGCCAGCTCAAACAGTGACAAGTGGGAATGGTGAGGTTTTCAACAATCATTCTTGGGTTTTCTAAGTCCCAAATGCGACAGTTCTGCTTGTTAACGTAGTCTCCGTGGTAAAAATGGACCTCATCACTGAAGATGATTTTTCGGTTAAAACCTGGATTATTTTGATGCAATTAGCAAAGATACGACGTTTAAGGTGATCGACCAGCTTGAGTTCTTTTGTTAACTGAACTTTAGAAGCCTTAAGACCTTTAGTTTTGGGAACTGTGACTGCAATATAGTGTGCCTTGTTAAATGTCAAAAGTGCCAGCTGCCCAAAAAGCAGGCATTCAAACTGAAATTTATTCAAAATGAAACCTCTTATTGGAAAACCCTTTAGAATCCCGAATTTATATGTCCTCGTACAATAGGATAATGCATTGCTTGGAAAATTGAAAAACTCATATACGAGTATGTATGTATGTATGTACGTTCAAAATTAACTGATAAACTTTAACTAAGTGTTATGTGTAGTAGAAACAATGAGGATAGTGTTTGGTACTTGTATTTAACTATATAATCTACTTTATGGAGCATCTGCTTAAATGGATTAAGATAATTAATTAGTTTGTAATTGGATAACAAAGCTATTAAGAAGATATGTTTATGTAAACATTTGTTTAGGCCGCCCCCTGTTTATGAAATATTCAAGATGTTGTAAACTATGAGAGCTTGGGGCGTGTATTTTTTATTATGACTATATTAAATGCCGTGGAGTTATGTCAAGAGGTGCCTTATGAATCTGTATATCTCGCTTGATTTTCTACTGTCGACCAAAATAGAAATCTACAAACCTTTCAACCTATGGTTTGGTATACGGACGGATCAAAGATCGACTGTGGGACCTGGATCAGAGTCTTTGGCCATATCTAAATCCATGAAATGAACGACAAAGTCTTTTAACCAGAAAGGCATGATACTGTGCTTTGAGCAAAACCTAGTTTAACCCAAGGGATAAATTGTAGAAGGATTATTTTCTATCGAAAACATAGACAGCTTGGTTTAAATGCTCGCAGGTCAAAAACCTGAGAAATTGAATGTAATGAAGCTCTTCATTCGGTGACACTGATAGTTGTTTCAAAATGCTTCAGATATTGATACAACGTACCAGAGGTAAAATAATCTACAAGTTAAGGTTCTCTCTGGGTCAATAGAATCCAGAAGCTTATTCAGGGACCCCGAGTTAAAAGTTATCACGGCTTCCCCATGGTTCACATACCACGAGTTAAGACAAGGTGTTATTTCTTATATTTGGAAGTCGAATCTCTGCAGTTATGATACGCTTATGACTGTACCATCTTAAGCACAGAACACTAAGTTCTAACATATTGTAGTCAACGCTGGTGAAATATATTGTGGGTTTTATTAAAAGCCTGATCATGAACTGTAGGACTAGCGTATAGCACAATAGATCATTTAATGCACACTGCAATGACGAAATCGAAATTAACTCCTATGACATGTGAAAAGTGACATCTTGGTGGAATAGGTGAAACACGTCGCAACATGAAAATCAAAACTGGAAGATCGATCTTCTCATTAATAATAAATGTATTTGTTGAGTAGAGATAATGAAAACGAGATGTTTCTGAGAAGAAGTGAAGGCTTCTCAACAAATGCTAGACTTAATAGAGTTCTCTTTGTAAATATTAAGTTCACTGACGGAACTAGAGCAAAACTGGATGAGATACCTATTAGTGCAAATTAGGAAATCCTAAGTGTACTAATCAAAACTTTTATTTAGAAAACTGAGAACTCTATTATAGAAGATATGATAATTATATCACAAACCAAGTCAAAAGTTTCAGTAAGGAGACGATAGTACTAAGAATTTAAAATTCCAGGCCTATTGGAAAGATAACTTTTTGATTTTTACAAGAGGAACTATAAATCGTTCTAGATAGTACACAACATTAGAGCCCGTTTGGATTTGAAATTAACTGAAATTAACTCTCTTTCATTTCAATCAACATAAATACCTGAAAGGTTATTTTTGTTTTTACAACACTTCTTGCACTTCGTCGTCGCTGGTCGAATAGAAAAACCTCTGAACAAAAGAGAATTTTTTTAATAACGCGTGTTTCATTTCCATAATCTTGGTACCTAAATTACATGGCATGGAAACCATACTACATCAGGGACTATATGTTAACCTTAGGATGTGTAACCTGCTTGTTTTTACTAAATGCAGGACTCTGGGAAAATTAAATGTTACAAAAATTAGACTCAATTCAGAAGTCAAGTATTTTCAAATCTCGGTAGTTCAAAAGATTACCTGGCAAAAACCTATTGATGAGCTAATGCAATAATGCTACATTAGCTCAAATGTAAATATTATCTGAGGATCATCAAAAATGTTTTTCACTGAAAGTTTTGTTTCTCTGCAGGGTAGTGACAACCATTGTAGCACTAATGCACATAGCCAAATATGGAAAGAAGTGAACACATTACTGACAAAATGTCTTTCGGTGCAATATTGTGGGATGCACTAATTAATGAATAAGGATATAGAGAGAGGAGTATACATATGGCATTATTTTTATATCCCATCCGATCTGTCTTGTGTTATTGATATACTTTCTAGATACTGCGGTAAATTTATCTAAAGCAGGAAACATAACATTCGAGAGCAGTTCTCTATGGCATGAAGATAAACTTCCAAAAATGTTTTTTCTCAAATTGATTTTGGAAACACCTGCAACTCGCATAGACTCAAATCGAACTTTGGATA
The DNA here is from genome assembly GCA_963932295.1 of Tipula lateralis. Taxonomy (NCBI): domain Eukaryota; kingdom Metazoa; phylum Arthropoda; class Insecta; order Diptera; family Tipulidae; genus Tipula; species Tipula lateralis. The sequence continues at coordinate 96,448,642 of OZ010736.1, forward strand.
TCGAAACGAAACGTAGTGGTTAACAAGTTGGCTCAAGTGAGATCACCTTTCAAGGAACACGAGTTAGTCTTAGTAGTTAGTCTTAGGCGTGATTGGCAATCACTTTAATGGTATTCAGCAGAAGAGATAGAATATTTCGTGGAACCTATCCAAAATCTTTCTTCTTGAAATATTTACTCTCGCTATAATATTTTCAAACTAGTTAGAAGGAACTATTGAGTAATTGCTGACACATATTCCATGCCTAAGATCTAGAAATAGGTTTTGTCACACTTATATGTAGCTAGAGATTGTCTAGATTTGTTTCATCTCAAAAAGTTTTACTGATAATAAATAATAACAGAAAATGGTCCAAATAACGACCAGAGCAATAAGAATCGAAGCTTAACTAAAGGAACGGAAATAGATTTGTTCCAAAAGGCTTTATTACAGTATGTCAATGGACATTGTTGCGAATATATTAACTGGCGGTTCTGAATCTTGAGTCACGAGTCTGGTGCCAATAATCTCTTCACAGTTCTTTAAAATCTAGTTTCTTTAGAAAGTTTATTTATCTTTTACATCGTGACATTTCGAATTTCATGGGTAAGATACTGATGATAAATGGGTAGAAGTCTAGCAACTTCACAGTTCTTTATCTCCAACAATATCGGATCGGTGAAAAATTAAAATCATGCCACTTTTTTCAAAGAGAGAAGATAATAGAACTTTTTATGTATGTAGTCATTTGCTTCAAGGATATACATTACTACAGCAGTCGGGTAGCTCCGCATGTATATGAGATAAACCAACTTGTCAATTATGTGTATATACGCGTCCATTGTACAGCCCACATTATGATAAAACCCATTTTACAATAATTTTATTTTTTGTATACTTGCACGCGATGTCAGGTTAGTGATTGGTAATTTTACTGCTTCTGACTGAAATCACATAGATGTCTGTACTCCCAAAACGAAAATGAAAGATTGATTCATTCGGAACCAAACTGATCATTTGCGTTGGTGTAAAAAGTGCGAGTTTGCGTTAACCAAGATGTGAGATTATTGCATCGGTATGTATGACTTGGAGGGTTCTATGGTTTTAAGAGTACAATGACTTACTAATCAGATTGGTTCTAAAAAAGTTGTCGGATTGCACCTTATCCGCAAACCTCGATCACCACTTTTAAGGGTCTGTATATTAGCATCATTTAAGCACATATCGTTGAGATTCACAAATTTGCATTTAGAGATTAAAGGTAAATCGTTCACATTGAGTTTATTGGAAGCGTCCAAAATTCAGAAAAAAAACTTTATTCAACTGTTTTTTCAATCGTGGCGTCCGGCATCTGAGAAAAATGTGAAAACTATAAAAATTAAGCTCTCAGTTGCACAACATACAGTGAATATACGTATAACATTATTCTGGGAAGAAAAACTACTGTAGAGTTACGGATTATGCCGCGATAGGGTTATGCCCTATGCCTCGATCAATCGAGAGAGTTCAATATATTCGTCGTGAACACCTGAGAGTTAATTCTGCAATCAAAGAAATAACTGCTGACAAGTTGGTGCATGTTCAAATGAATTATATCTGTGTTATTCTAAAATATTTGTTTTCTGGCTTAAGAGGCCTCCATACGTTGACGGGTTGATGAGATTCAAGTTTCATGACACATGATAATAGAGTGGAATAGTTTATAGATGCAAGTATGGCACCACTGTATTTATAATTACCAATTATCCAAGCTTTAATTTGCTATACCTTTTTGTCAGTTCGTCAACATGTTACCATAAATATTTTAGCTTTGTAATATAAGCTGGTTATCAAAAGGTATTTTTACCATGATGTCACCATAACAATTTGTTCGAACAATAAGAGTGTTTTTATTTCACATCCTGAGATGTTATAGAAACTTCGATTGTAGGAGGCAATTTAATCCTTTATGTTTCGTTAAAGGACATTTACAATGAACAAAATTATTCACCGTATCGCATGTAATTAGGTTAATTAAATTAACCAAGCTTTAAAATATTTTTTAGCCCATATTGTGAGTATACAGCTGAAATATCTCGAATTATAAGATGCGGTACTATTATAACCGTGTACGCTATAAAAATCCACTTGAAAATTGAAAACTACTGTAACAACAGCAACAACACCAATCAAAAGGAAAAAAAACCTGAAAACGAATAGTTTTGTTGTTGTTTTGCTATTATAAATAATTGTAAATGCACTTTAAAATTTATTATCTCACCTGTAACTTCCGACAAAACTGTATTCAATATTGAACTATAGAATAATAACAATAACATTGGTAACCGAAGCACAACACTAAACTTAAATAAAAAGCACATTTTATTTTCCCGGCGAGCTGGGGTGGTTTTCCCTTCTGGTATTCTGGTATTATGTTGTGAACGGGTTCGTTGTTATACAAACGGTGAAAAATAAAAACAAAATAAATGGAAAATAAAATAAAACAAAAACTAAATTTTGTAGTAGTTTTTCCTCCTGTGTTTTTTTTGTTTTTCACTAACGGAAAAATAACGAAAAATAAAATTAAAAAAAAATACGAAAATAACAGTTAACACGCGAACTTAAAGTTTGTTATATTTATTAATATGAATATTATGTACATAAGTGCAATGTTTATGGATGTAATAAAGAAAACTGAAAATAGAAGAAAAAAGAGAAAAAATTAGTTTTTCCATTTTACCATCCAGCTTGGGGTAGATATATGTATGTGTGTGTGGCTGAGCTAATCATATATTTTTTCACTTTTCTTTTTGATTGTACATACATACATACTCGTACAATAATATTTAATATAATTATAATTATTATTACGAGTAGCTACTACTACTACCCGCGATTTCTACATTGTTACGATATAGTTTTTCTTTTGTTGTGGAAAAACTAAATAAAATCTGTTTTTTAAGCGAATTGCTTAATTTAAGTAGTTTATCAACAGTGTGCCAACCCTGATGCAAAGATTATATAATTTGATCTTGAAAAGATTTAGGAATGAGTTAAAGAATAGCATTAATTTAAACACACAATTAGAGCAGGAGGTAGAAAAGCTCGTCAAAGATATAGAAAAGAGAACTATCCGAAGGGAATGGCAACGTATATGAGAACCAACCTTCAAAAATAGATACAATAATATAACCCAACGAATACGCAGATGAACTCGAAAAGTAAAATAAGAATTTTTCGATTGAACAGGCTATTATTGGCCCGTAACGTGTTAACAATCTGACTCCATCGATTTCGATCACGAGCCTGCTTTTCATACTGTTGTTAACGAACAAAAGATGACAGACCACCCTTTGTGGAGCCATCGCCGTCGACACCGACCTTGTAGCATTAAAAGATGGACTCGGTCAAGCAAACTCAGTCGCCACGCAAATCGATCGGTGACACCCGATGTTGTTATCCGCCTTCTAAAATCTTACCTCACCCAAATACGAAGCTCACTTGTATAACAGCTAATAATAAAACAAGAACCGAATAAATGTTGTCGATAGTTACTTTAAATTGGTATTTGTTTGTTTAATGTAACATTATGCTGTGAGAGACCACAAGAGGTGCCCATAGAAGCGAGAGGAATCGAGGGTTTCGATTCAGGCGTTAACTTTCAGCTAGTGAAGGCTAGATGGCGAAGGTGATATGCGCAACAAAACGTCGTTGGAGATTTTCGTAGTTCGCGAAATCTCGATCCGCTGAGTTGGATAGTTTTCGGATCGCCAACCAGGAGCAAAAAAAAACGAGTAAGGTGACGAGGCAAAAATAATTTCTTTTGGTCGCTGATGAGTGATAGTGGAAAATAAATAAAGCGAACGAGAATTTAAACCTTCGTAGTTAAAAGTGATTAAAAATAAAATAAGGTGGTGTGAGAGTTCAAGGTGATACTAGATTTTAGTATAAACAGTGAGCAACATTTTTTGTATGGTGTGATTATTATAAAATAATAAAAAAAAAAACAAATAAGAAGAAACGATTGATGTCAGTTATATGTCGAAAAAGTGTACATTTGCATAAGACAGTTTATCGTGGGAGACACATACATGATTACGGTAAACGGGCTGCAGCGAATAAACGACAGCAATACAGGTGAGTTTTCCATGTAAATAAACGACAGCGATACAGGTGATCCTACACTTTCCCTCTTTCCCACATCGCATTGATTTGCCACGAGTTGCGTGGTGGTTTTTTGTGGTATCAGGAGGTACCCCGTCCGAGTCCACTCGCTCAAACACAGAGGAAAGCCGGACATACGTGCTGGTAGACTGGCACTCAACGGTAATTATCGTTTGTTTTGGTTGTCTTCTCAAGTCACAACCGCGACTCAGGAGAGCACGATACAATCTCTTCGCCTACCAAAAGGCGGCTCTCCATATAAAGATCGGTGTATAATTCGTAACCGAGTGTGCTCGCTGTCCTTTGATTTCATGTACGATATTATTATTATAATTTTTTTATATTTTATACTCTATGCAATCTTTTTTGGGGCTCAAGGCTCGCCCAGCTCTTTCGCGGTTCGCTTATTTACGTCCTACTTTACGCCTGAATGGCCAAATCGAGTACGTACGGCTATAGGACCGATTAACGTAGAACCAGCCTATAGTACTGACATGAAAGATGGATCGGCCCATGAGTTCTGCACTCGAATAGGGGGTCATTGATGTGTTCATCCTGTCGTAATCAGATGGTGGAAAATCTTTTTTGCATCCTGCCCCTATTGGGATTCGAATCCAGCACCTCCCGCTCCAACTGCCACAGCTTTAACATTTGAGCCACATGTGCGATATTATTTGTTTGAACAACAATCGACCAGTTAAAATTTGAATATTACAAGTGTAGCTAAACTTTTTATTTGTCCTGTTAACCTATAAATTAAATAAATCAATTACTGAATTTTTATAAATTGGCGCTGCACACCTTTGTGAAGATATCCCGAAATTTCCTCCCTAAAAATACAAAAATGTTCGTATGGCAATAATATTTAATTCCGTTTATTCTATAACGACATTTCATCCAAAAGTTAATAAATAAAAATTGTAGGAACATTTTTATAAAATTTCAGAAATTGTGATAAAAGTGTTCATACGAAATTTTAAAGAGTAAATAAGGCACGTCCTTAAAAATATGTAAATTATTCTAAGCTACTAAATAAATGAAAATTAACACCAAAAATTTACTGTCAACTATACTAACATCGAATATAATTTTAGAAAATAAGACGGTCATAATTTATATAGTTATTTGAATTATAACTGAAGTCACTAGGTAGGATTCATTGGCCCAACTAGCGGTACACGTTTTTTGGTAGGTGACTGTTTTAGAAACCCGTACGATTTTTTAAAAAAAAATTTCTATGTCTAGGAATTAAAATATAGTCCATGATGTTGGTTACTTTATGACCATGGTCAGCGATTGCAACTTTGATTTCTTCGCGATCGGTGAACGACGGTGAAGCTCGTATTATGACTCTTTACCATCTTTAACTTTTGAACTGATATACATGTATGATATTCCATATTATAGAGCGTTCTATCCTTGTTATTGGATTCAGTTACTTTTATGTCGCTAAGTAGTTTCTTAATTTTACGGTAGTCATTTTCGGATTGCGTTCCCAGCAAGATTTTTGCGATTAATTTTTTTTGCGATATACCGCGCGAAAACACAAAAGCGATATGCTGCTCGCAATGCGTTTTATAAATTACCTCATTGCGACATATATTTAGAAAATGTACTCATTGCGATTGATATTTATCGCTTTGCGAAATAAAGAAACGATGATTAAAGCATACCTATACTGTGAAATACTTTTTGCGGTGTGTATATCGAAAACATAGATGGGCAATGCTCTTCGCAATGAGTTTTATAAATTAACGCACTGCGGCGTGGTTTCATTAACTGTAGTGAAAGCGAATCGCTATGCGATTATTAAGATGAATAGAAACCGGAAAATAAAATGCAATAAAAGCGAAATTTTTGATGATAATGTTGTGAAGGATAAAAATTATTAGCACAGTAATTCAGTGCAGTTTGGTATGTTGTTTGGCAATCTAAATTAGAAGTGATTTTAACTGTTTTGAATTTTTTATTATATTGAAATAAATCTTTATTTTTGGCTGAAATGTAAGTATTTACTCAAGTTATTTTTAAGGAATTTCTTCAACTATAGTTATTACAACATTATGTGTTAAAGTGTTTTTCATTGAAGTTAAAATTGTGATGAGCTACAATATTTGAACTATCCCAATTGTTATATTGTAATTTATTACATTCTTCTGAGATAGCAGCTTTCATTTTACCAACTAACAGTGGTGTGGCAAGCAGAAGTAAGAGCATGTGTACAAAGTGATTATGAAAACAACTTATGTAAAAAACAGTATTGGGTACGGGAATTGTTTCGGTGAAAAAATTCGCTGTGTTGTAAATTCAACCATTTTATAAAATTGAGAAATAATTGAAAGACTTTAAATTGTATACATTTTATTAATACGATTTTAAGGAATCAGAATAAGTAGTACTAGCTCCAGTAGTATACGTAAATTTGAACAATTTTTCTGACCGTAATATGACAGATTTTAAAAATATATGGGGATGCTCAAAAAAAAACATTCCGGAGACGTTATCATGATAAAGATTCTAATTTTACTACGGGACCATCTACTTCTACAATTGATACCACCGATTATGATTTACGAGAGAAATCAGGGCGAGAAGACTGCCATGATTCGCAAGTTAACGAAATGCGGGAGTAGCCAGAAGAAGCATGCTCACCAATACAGGCAAGATCTCAATTACTATCTACAGATCCAGAACTATTGTCTAGCAGCTCAAGTTTTGAAGATGATTTAAAAAAATGGGCTTGTGAATGTAATATCACTTTAAAAACCTTAAATAAATTAACAAAACTATTACGAAAGCATACGATTTATAACTTTCCAAGAGACGCAAGGAAGCTCTTAGGGACAACAAAAAATATTGATACGATAGCAGTTGGATCTGGTTTTTATTGCCATTCTGGAGTAAAAAATCACGTCGAGCGATATCTTCTAAATTTAGATGAATCTCATGTTATATTCACATCAAAAATATATTTAGATATTAATATTGATGGCCTTCCAATTAGTAAAAGTTCAAATAGCTCATTTTGGCCAGTTCAAGGATTGTTGCGGTATGACAAATGTAAGCTTCCTCCTTTTGTTATAGAGGTTTACCATGGCAACGAGAAATCAGGTAATTGCGATGATTTTTTAAAAAGCTTAGTTAGTGAACTAAAAAGTCTTATTACAAACGATTTAAGAATAAAGAACAAACAAATCGATTTACATATTGGAGCTTTCATATGCGATACTCCAGCGCGAAGTTTCATTAAAGGGACAAAATCACACAGTGGTTACTTTGGATGTGGAGATTGCGTACAAGAAGGAGAGTTTCACAAAAAGATGTGTTTTCCACAAACCAATGCAAGTCTCAGAACCAACACATCTTTTCGCAATAAAGAATAGGAAGATCATCACAAAAAAACTTCTATTTTACAATCACTACCCATATTAATTTGATAGATCAATTTCCACTTGATTATATGCACTTGGTTTGCCTAGGAGTAGTGAAAAAAATGATTATCAGTTGGCTCAGTGGTGATTCCTTAAAAATTAGATTATCTTCCATACGTTTGAACGAAATCAATAATAAATTACAGATTTGTGAAAAATATAAACCAAGTGAATTTGCAAGAAACATTCGAACTTTGCACGAGGTTAAAAGATGGAAGGCAGTTGAGTTTCGTACGTTTTTGCTGTATATTGGCCCAGTTTGTCTGAAGGATATTTTATCCGAAAATATTTACCAACAATTTTTAATTTTACATGTTGCTATTAGAATTTTAGAAAGCAGCTCATTTCAAAAAAATGCAAAGTTCATTACCCTAGCAGAGCAAATGATCTTAAGTTTTGTGGAAGAATTTAAGAAGATATATGGAATTTCAGAAGTAACTTTTAATGTACACAACTTAATTCACTTAAGTAAATATGTTAAAATGTATGGCCCATTAAGCAATTTTAGTGCTTTTCCATTTGAAAACAACATGTCGTTTATAAAACGATTGTTACGAAAAGGTAATAAACCACTTGAACAAATTCATAATCGTATTTATGAACATCAGAACGTGCCACTTACAATAAATGATGATAAATCAAAGCTTGTACCAGTTCTTAAAAAGAAGATAGGAGATGTATATGCAGAAATTCGTTTCGCTGATTTTAAACTAAATTCAAGGATGAAAAATGATTGGTTCACTAACTCGAAAAATGAGATAGTAAAATTTCTTCATTGTACATTAATAAATAATCGTATACACATTTGCGGGCAAAAGATTAAATTTTCTGAACCATACTTCAATCTTCCGATTTTTTCATCGTATATTGGAATTTATAAATCAAATGGAGTTTTGAAAAAAGAACAATATTGGAGCATAGATGAAGTACGAAGTAAATTATTTTGTATTCATATAAACGACGAGTACATATACATTCCATTATTGTCAACAGATATAGCTATAAAACAGTTTTCATGAAATCAAAAATATTTTTAATTATTCTCGTTAAACTAAACAATACAAGAATCAGAAATTTTTCTTTGGATTTAGAGAAGCTCTAGGCCGAAAAGCAAGTTAAACCTTTTATTTACGTAGAATATTTGCGTGTTGATACAAAGTTGAATTCAAATCCGATATCTTTGATTTAATTTAAAATTTTATTGAGATTAAATTTTATAATTTTCAGTAAGCAAAATGTTTGTAGTGGTTGAAACTATAGAAGATGGAAAAAAATTATCTTCGGCTGTTCCCAGCAATTGGGTTAATAACAATATTTTGTTTTGGCCGCAACATTTGAAAGGTGCAGAGTTGATCAACGCAATTAAAACCAAACAAACGACGGATGTCAACTGGGTAGCATTACAATGCAGAATTCTCTACAAAGATATAGGTTGGTGTAGTTTCAACTACAAGACACATGCTTAAGAAAATCATAATCAGACTTATATATTTCCTTACAGAACAATATAAAGATGCATTAAAAAAAGAAAATCGCGCGCAATATTTTTCAAACTCTGAAGAAGAATCTAATCGATGTTTGAAACAGCAGAGGTTTCAAGCACAAGATTTCAACAAAATTTTAGGTAGGTTTTTGTTTTATTATAATATATATTTTAATCAAAAACAATAACGTCTTTAAAATTATTTATATTACAGAAACCGAAATTGTAAATAGTCAAGAATTTATAGAGACGCAATACGAATCCGAATCCGAAATTAATACGAATATATTTCGTAAAATATTACCCGGAATGAGAGTGCCTTTAACATCGACGCAGATGGATCCATCTACTTCATCAATAGTAAAACAAACTCAAAACAAGACACATCTTTCTCCAAATGGTCATTTAAGGCCACTTTTTAAATCTAAGGAACAAATTAACCAATGTGACTGCTGCAAACATGTTTTAAAAGGTTAGTTCAATATTTTAATATTAATGTAAATTTATCATAGTTTGATATAATTTTAGAGCTTGAAGTATTAAAAAATGATAACAAAGACATCAAGGCAATGTTGTCTCTTTGTATGAAGAAAATAAATAGAATCTCACTGCCAATATTGAGTCTCGATGAATTGATTGATTTAAATAATCAATGTAAGAAACCAGCTGTCGCAAATAAACTGGTAAGATTCAAATTCTATTTATACATATATAAATTATAAATGGTGACATATTTTATCGATGCGGAGATTGAGCCAGTTTTGATCCTTGTAATTTATCTTGAATTTTTCAGCCGTTCATGTTACTTACTATAACAATATATTTTCGACATTGTAAATAAGTAACGGGAACCTCCTCGATAGGATTTTAAATATATTTTTCTATTATAATTACAGATAAAACAATTATCTTTTTACCATGTTTCCGAAGAAAAATCAGCGTTAAGAAAACTTTTACAAGAAATGATTATTGACATAGTTTTTCTTAACATTTCGTGGAAGGGTACCACCGATAAAGCTAGTTTTGTAAAACTAACCGACCTTAACACCGTGCTCATCAAAACTATAAAAAAAACATTCAAAAATAATTCATCAGCCACTTTCGAAAGTTCAGCTAAGGCTTGGATTCGACACGCTCAAGAGCGAACCAATCGCCGTCGATAAAAAGATAAACCAAACGTCTAGACAAAACAATCTTTTATGTAAAACACCATTTATATAAGAAAATATAAATTAAAGTCATGAATTGAAACTGAATTAAATTAAATGTTTTTTTATTTCAAATTGCAAGAATAATTTATATATATATATATATATATATATATATATATATATATATATATATATATATATATATATATATATATACATATATATATATATATATATATATATATATATATATATATATATATATATATATATATATATATATATATATATATATATATATATATATATATATATATATATATATATATATATATATATATATATATATATATATATATATATATATATATATAATTCTCTAAAGTTGACGCACGAACAACTTTGACCACACGCATAGTATATCGCATATGACTCTCAAATGTTGTCACCAGAAGTAATATACGGTCATGTACAGATCATCGTCCACTACTGCGAAAGTGTAGTTTGAGTTTTTCTTACGACAATATTAGAGAACTATATGCGTTATACTGATGATTAATCCGTGGGTACTCTCACAACATTCCTGGCGATATATAAGAGTTTATCCTAAATGTGGTGTTTAGAAAACTTTTAACAGTGTTTAGAACATCCGCTAATTATTCTATCGTTTAACTTATTGCACAATAACGACTTTTCAGACGATACTCTTTAGCTCACCTTGGACCTATTTACTAAAGTTACGCGAAAGGTGAACTACAGATAATGTTCATTGTTTTTCGTGCGTGGAGTCAAAGTTTTTCGTGCGAAAATATATGCGTATTATAGGATGTATTGCGATTAGCCGCACGGCGAGTAATCCACCGATATCCTTGCGATAATCTACTATCTTGCTGGGGTTGTTATTTCGTCCTTCTCGAGTTCCTCTTCTTCCGTGAAGTATTCATTGCCGAAATTTTGTAAGCTTTGACTACTACTATTGGTAAACATAAATTATTTCGTTTGCCTCTCTAGTGCTTCGATTCTGTTTTTCAAATTTACCATAACATCTTGGTATTTATTACATTGTAAATCATATTGCTTGTATTTTATCCTTAGTTCATTATTTTGGCGCTGACGGCGTCTTTGGGCTAATATTGGAGAATTTTTGAGTTCTAATAGTGATAAGGGGCGTATACTTCTATCCACTGTAGTAGTTAAGCTTTCCACTACTAAATCAATAGTTGGTTCATTGTGAAGTTCGCACAGTGTGGTGCTCTCTGGTGGAAGAGTTCTTTGAATTACCTTACTTCTTCCACCAAAGGGTCATTTATTTATCCATTGTTCCGTGCTTCCCGTAGTATAGGAAAATCACCAACCTGGTTGCCGATCGATGATTTCCTTCGGAATTCGACATTACATTCTTTATTTTTGTGTCCATGTGTTGATATTTAAAGTATAATGACGCAAAATCTAGGTCAATATCATTTTACACTGTATACACACTTAACATTTATTTAAATAACTTCAAGTAGTTGCGATTTCCAAACCATACGAAAAGAGCAACTTTAAACTAAATTAAAAGCTATAACAAAAGATTTTTAAATAAACTTTTTGTTACAGGTTCTCAATGTCAACAAAAATATAACTTTCATCTCCGACTTTTGTAAGAATACTTTTTGTGACCCTTGGTGACCAAAACTTTAAAAGCTCTTCGTCTCGAAACCTATATATTCCATTTCTATTGTTTATTGACAAAATCATTAATTCGTTTTGAAAACTTCTTCATGTACATATCCGACTGTACACATATATATGTATATGTTACGATAACTGTACACACACACACTTACATATCGTACATAATATACCGAAAAAGGATATATTGTAATAAATTTTCCATTTTCATTTCGTTTTGTAAAATAAAATTTATAACTTTGCTAGTGTTGTTGTTGCAAAGTTTCTATGTATAACATCGACTCAACTATATATCCACAAGTACGAGTACACTACTGTACCCTTTCGTCTTATATTTCATTTCGAGAAATCAGTATTGTAAACTATATATAGGAGTTGTACAAAATAGACGACGAATTGTTATGTTTATTATCCTAATTATTTACTAATGTTTTGTTGCTTCTAATCTGTAACTCGGTACCGTGTTCCAAGCCCCAACAAAAATTGAGTGACAGTGAGTGTGACACTCACAATTAGATGAGGGTTTATATTGGATGCAGTTACTGCGTTCAGACATAATTTCAACTACTGTGTCTATATGTGTTGGTGGCATCAGCATATATAAAGTTTTAAGATTTTCGTCTTCTTTTGTTTAACGACTTTTCGATACTGTATTCTACATTGGTTTTGGTTAAGAATTTAATCAAACTAAAATACTTGGCTGAAGATGATTGTGTGATAAGAAAGTGGTTTCGATGATAAATTGAAAATTTAATTCAATTCGATATAATTTGGTATATGTTGGTTACGAAGAATATAGGTGAAAATTGTTAAATTGAGTTAACAGGGTGACAATATATACTAACAACATTCAAATGCGGCTATAAAGTGGTATGGGGGCATCGTATACAATTCACCCTTATTTATTCGATGGAAAACTCGAACCAAAATCATAAAAATTAGGCAATTTAGCTTAACATTCGTTTTATCGGAAATGTATGTAAATATGACAAATATTATCATATAAATGGTCAAACCAAATGCATATAAACGACCTAAAATTCTTATGGTCAAGTGAATTTGTAGATTGGAATGTTGTAAGTGGATTGATTCATTTATGTATTATATTTCAGAGCATATATTTAACGATAATGATAGTTTTCGAGTTACTTGATTAACCCGATTGACTCATGAATAAGTTAAAGACCGGAATCGTTACCATTTTCCGTAGAACATAAGTGATATAGTTAGCAAAGAACATGTGGACGTTAAATGGCAGAATCTAAGAAAATTCGGAAATAATTCCTCTTTCGCCTTTCAGATTTCTATAAGTATACACCTTTAAGCGTATACTTGATCCACTAGAACAATTTTCAGCTTCCAATGGTCTCAAACTCAACGAGTTTAAAAACCAAATATCTGATCTCTGGTTCTAGAACAAGACGCAATTGATTTCAGTTGTGGTAACCACACATTTGAACATTCACTTCTCTACGTCCACTTCTAAACTCAAAATATCTGGCACAAACCAAAAATTGTACTAAGTGTTGATCATACCCGTTGTTATGTATGGATGTGAGAGTTGGACCTTGACGGATGAATACGAAAAATGACTTCTTACATCCGAGAGAAGAATCATGTGTGTGATATATGGCCCAAAACGTGACGTTGGTTTCAAATGCCGCTTTTCGGTAGGCGAAGAGATCGCTGTCGGCAACGATGGCTTCGCGGCATAAAGAGCGATCGGGCATCATCTGGTTGTTTACAACAGTATGAAGATCAGACTCATGATCGAACCCGATGAAGTCAGATTGTTGGCACGGTACGGACCAACAAAAGCCTGTAAAAATCGGAAAAAATATATACATACATTTAAACAAATGGTATACACTTCAGCCGAAGTTGAGAAATCAGAAAACACTTGTCGAGGAAAAACAAAGTGCTCGCCTACGCAGATAATGTAGCAAAAGTTGTGTTGAGAAATATCGAAATACGAGTAAGTGGACAATGCAATATGTATTCTCAATTGCACTATATTACTGAAAAGCAAGATTTCTGATCACTATTTTGGTCGACACCAAATGCGCCTTACAGCTTATGCTTATAAGTATGTCTGGGTTAGTAGTCTTAAGTGAGTCGCTTAGTATCTTCGATGAGCATATGGTGGCCAGACTAGTTCAATCAGTTATCATAATTGCATGTTTCTCTTTTTCTCTCTGAACAGAGTGTTGACTTTGGTTTCTACTGTCCATAGCATGATCTGAGAATCTCTAGCTTCTTGGCGGCAACTGTAATATTCACCAAGCGGAATAAAATACGGTTATTCACTGCGTGATTTCTGCTTTTAATCTCGTTTTTGACGATAAAGGGAATTTGTATGGATAGTTAAAGTGTCCCTCTATCCAGTTCTAAATGGGAAGAGGATTGAAAGAAATTTCTGAACCTTCTTAGTTTTAACAACCAGGTAACGGTAATCTGGGTTAATGCCCATTGCGACATTACGGTCAACGAAATTGCAGTCTGTTTAGTTTAAACTGGTTCTCGCTTATATTTACCTTTTCACATAGATAAAAAAAATAATTGAAAACGCGAAATACTTTGTCAGAGGGAAGCTGACCAATAACATTCTATCACTTTGAAGCGAAATACTTTGTCAGAGAGTTGAATCTGAAGCAGACCAATTACGTTCTTTAATTGAAAATGGCAACTTAAGAATATTGGTTTCTTTACTTACTGGTCATGGCCGTTTCAAAAGTCATCTTCATCACATGGGATTTGACAGTGATGACGTATGCTATGAATGTCTTGAGGAAGCTGATGATAGATTTATTACACTTCATCAGCAGTTGTCCATCTTTCGATCGCATCAGATCCCTTGTGTTCAACTCCAGGGTTATTTTCTTTATTCCTGTCCATTTACTCTCTTCTTTGCCCTGGTTAAAACTGCTCAGATTGATAAGATTGCAGAGTGCGCTTTTTCGTTTTGATGGAATCTTAGGTTTGAACCTGGGCCCGTTGTGGCATTGATTTCGGAATCTTTAAGGGTTTCAGCCAATTGAAATAAAAAACATGGAATATGGTGTCTAATATGGTGGCCAGGGGGCAATAAATCAGTATAAATGCCTTCAAACATAAAATAAATTCAACACACCAGATACGTGTAACCTAATTCGTCGAAACGGCCCTTTTCCGAGTGTTTTATATTCTTGTTCTTATTCAGCTTCATCGTTTCTCTTTTTCTATATCTAAGTGATTCTCCTAGTGTTTTGACATCTTTTTATTTTATTTTAGCTTTAATGGTCGATTTTTTTTAATTGCGAATTCTGTTTGCAAAAAATTTCAATTTGATAGAACGGTGGGCTAATTGAAAGTTTAAGGCTTCTAGTATTAACATCACGTCAATATTAGATAGAGTTGATAGATAGAGTTGTTAAAACTTTATGTCCCAGCGGAGAATATGCAGCCATAATGGATAACAGAATATTGCATTGCCAAGTATGCTAAAAGACTACAAAAGGAGGAGGACATATAAAATCCAAAATCTGAAATACTGGAGCACTGCCCAAAATATCTTGAGAAATACATTAATGCAAAACCCTTTAAGTGGGGCCTCTTATACAACAACTATAGTGGCAGTTCGTAGTAGAAAAAAACGTGGAGTACACTACTCCATCGGACTCATCAGTCACAGGCCTTCAAACAACTAATCGATAATTGATGTTTGTTGATGGTTGTGTATAGTTGGTGAAAACCGGTATAACGTAAGATTGAGATTTGTACAAATATTCACAAAGAGAAGTGAAAAAAAATCAAAATGGAGATCTTTCTGCGATTAGGGCGCGACTACTAAACTCAAGAGGGTTTTCTGTTGCAATATGAAGGTCACTATCGCAACTCCAGAGAAAAAACATCTTCTCGAAAGAGAATTCTATCGTATAGTAGATGGTAATCAATTCTCACACAAACTATTATTTTTTATAGATTGGAACTTGGTGGTAAAGGTGGGGACAAAAGATTGAATTCCATCAGGTCTAGACGGAATATGTCTGGGTCTCCTACAGGAAGGACTGCACCACCTTGCACATATCTGAAGAGCCAGTTTAGCCCTGGGATACGTTTCAAAATTATAGAGAATAGTCAGGGTGTTGTGTTTCTCATCAAGAAACCAAACATCTGACAGTAGACCATATTTTATTGTTTATTGTCGCCTTCTTTAATAGTTTTATAACCACATTCTAATTTTACAATCTTTAAACCATAAATCATTAAAACCCTTTTCTTATCTGAAACTAAGCATATGTCTTTAAATAATAAAATCACACATCGTAAAAATTGCAATCCCAAAATCAAACTAAACAATTTAAGATAAGCAATAATTTCTGAAATTAAACATATGTCTTTTAATAATAAAATAGCATAAAGCAAAATATCAATCCCAAAAAATTAAAATTAACAATTTAAGATAAATAATATTTTGAAATTAAACACATGTCCTCTAATCAAAAATCCCTTTTTAATTTGAAATCAAACATACGTATTTTAATAATATCAATCCTAGAAACTAAATTAAACAATTTAATAATTTGAAATTAAACATATGTATTTTAATAATATCAATCCTAGAAACTAAATTAAACAATTTAATAATTTGAAATTAAACATATGTATTTTAATAATATCAATCCTAGAAACTAAATTAAACAATTTAAGATAAGTAATAATTTCTGAAATTAAACACATGTCATTTTTCATAAAATCTTTTTTAATCTGAAATTTATCATATGTCATTTTTTATATCAACAAGCATTTGAAATTAATCATATGTTTCTTTTTATCCTCACTTCATATAAAAATTTAGTATATAAGGACCAAATTATTATAAGAAAAATGAGTTGTTAATCAGAGTTAATCAAGATACCAAATACATCATTCCGAATATAAAACAAATTCTTTTAAAATCAGAAAAGTGAAAGGATAATCAACCACCGGTAAGTAAAATAATTAAACGATACGAAAGCTCAGGGAATAACTGAATAACGTCCCCTTACATACCTAAGCCAAAGGGAGAGCAATTAGTATCATAACCACAAACAATAAAACCTACTTACTAACAAAAGCTATTTAATAGCTAAATAAAATCTATATCATTTTTATAAAACATTTTCAATCATAAACCAAATCCCATGAAAAACCTTTCATATTATAAACTACATACCAAACAATAATATCTTATAAAACAAGGGTAGTTTTCATCCCGAAGGATTGAAAGCCTCGATTCGACCAGGCAAAATTGGTTTGAAACTATAAACTATAAATCTTTAGATCGATTGGTTGATTTAAGGATATTGCACTAGTAGAAACTCAAAAATCCAAACAACTCGTATGCCAGAAGGATGAATCCTGGACAACTAGAAATCCACCTTGGGAGCGTTTCTGGACATCTTCCTCAGTGCGATGATCTCTGAAGCTGAGAGACATGGCATAGAGTTAACTCTTATTCGGTGGATTAGAGTAAGCTTAAATCAAGGAGAATTACCACAGCCTTAAACAAAAATTTTAGGGTGAAGTTCTCTATCCGTTCAACTTATGGTCAAATCATTTCTATTCGAATTAAACGACATCGAATTTTACTATCAGGGTTATGCCAATGTCATCGTCATAATACTACAGGTTGATAAATATACGAATGTACAAAGTGATCACACGCAAAAAGTAAATAACATAGTTGTAGACTGGTGGAGTGATCATGATCTAGTAGTCAACCCCATGAAAACAGAGATGATTCTATTTTATAAGATGCAGGACTCTCGGAAATTTAAGTTTAATATCTAAAGATCTGGTTAGATCGGGACAAAAACACAATAGAACTGGCACAAAAACATACGAGTAGAAGAGAAACGATATAAATCATGTAACATTTACTGGAATTGCAAACGGCAGTTTGAGAAATCATGCGGTTTGAAACCCAGACGTCTGGGTATTTTGAGAGATATACACACCACACCCACTGCAGTTCTTATAGATGACTGTGGGTCTGCTGGTACTAGGTTCTTATTTCAGAACAAGTGCAGCTCAAACAGTCGATCGCCTCTATAAGGCGGAGATAATCATTTTAGCTCTTCTGGGCTTTGCCAAATAAGGAGCGGCAGGTACATAAATGCCCACATACCCTCAGACACTATGGTTTTAAAACACGTTTCTGGGAAATTTTTTCGTGTGATTATTACCTAAAAGCATAATTCGGACTAACAGTCTATTTTTCAAGAGGGAGTTGTTGCCAGACTTCTCTAAAGGCAATTCAGTCCAATACTGTTTCAATACCGTCTCCACTTGTTTTGCAGACGGTCATTGCCTTGAATCGATTAGGCGCAGTCTGAATCAAGTTAAACTTCACAGAATACCAAATCACATGGGTATATCCTCCTCTTTTGCAGGACCTGAGCTCAGTCTAGTGTGGATCGCTCACAAAAGAGGAATCAACTATCATTTTGGTAGTATGGACCAAAATCTTCTTGGACTTTGAATCCGCAAAGATCCCAGTTCTTCTTGAATTATGATAGACACACTTTGATTCTCTTGCAGGATATTATAACGTAACATTGTTCCCTTAATAATCACATGTTGCGAATCGAAATTCGGAACAACGAAAACTGCAAACAGTGTGAAAATTGTTGAGCATTTCTTGTGCTTTATATAGCTCCTGGGTAATCTTCTGTGAGGAAATTAATAGTTTACCTGCTATAGTTGGACTTAACAAGTCACTGAGCAGGAATTGACTTCGTCTATCTAATGGCAAGCTTACTTGCTCTAAAAAGGAAGTATGCGATCTATTTCTCAGTATCGATATCCCGTGATGTAAAACCATTGCAATCGACTATTCTAGCGTAGTCACCAACGATTTCGATGCAGATTAATCCATTCCAATAGACTGGACTGCTTTGGATTACGATTCGTATTTGAAGATGAATTGAAGACCGTGAGGATGTCGGATATCTTAGACTAATTTTGATAACAAAACGATTTCGGTACTGATAGTGTACGTCTGGAAAGGGATGTTACAGTAGGCCAACCGAGCCTAAATGACGGAGAAAAAGCACAGTTGATTATCTTAATTTCAGTTAGTTGATTGTATTCAAGTTTGTTTGGTATTGAGTTGCTACATCAAAAGGGCGTTTTAGTTTTAGGAAACTATTTTGGGCCAACTTGACAGAGGTATCTCTTGATGGGCTTCTGGTTTTAAGTTCTCCCCATAGCTTCCAAAACCTGTAATCTCTTACAAACGTAACACAATTCCAGAACATGCAAATACATAGTGTAACAGCAGTTGGATTAATTAGTGACGGTGAAGACACAAGAAATCAGTACATCGCAACCATCACTCTAGAACGAAATTTCCAATTTTCCTTCAGTTACAAAACCACCGTCTGATGCCATTCCCTGCATTATATGGAAACCTCAACTGAATCGAACAAATATAATCATCACATATCTGACAAATTTTATACTTTCAAAAAAGCTTAATCACATTAAAATACAACAAAATCGATAAAGCACTAAAAAGCTTGTTTACTTATGTGTTAGTTTTTATTGTATAGCAGTGCACACACACACACATATGTGTTTTAATTTTATTTAATTCACTGCACTGATTGATTTAAATTAGAGCTTTTTCGCGCGCGCGAAGCTTATATGTTTATACGTATGTACTCTTCGGTATATATATTCATTCGATATGTACATATATTGTATTTATTTATTTATTTGCAAAAAATAACTAAATTATAGAACAGAAATAAAATAAAAAATTTAAATCTCGTTAAAAATTAAACAAAATATAAAAAGAAGAAAAAAAAACGCGAAAACATAACACACAAAATAAATATTGGATGAGTCATGCAATAAAATAAAACTAAAACTATGTACAAAAAAAAGCTTTCGTTCGTCGGGAAAAAGCTTAATCAATGATACAGTAAAACAACAGAATCAAACAAAAAAAAACCTGAAACATTAATGATGATTGAAAATATGCAGTATTTTGTTGATATTGGGTTTCGAACCCCTCATCATTCCGAACGGCTGAGCGTCAATATCGAACAGCCAGCTTATAAATCGATGTTCGAAGGCTTCCCGAAATTTGATTGCATTTGTATATATTTGCCGATGACGATTGTAAAATACAATTTCATTTTGTCGCGATGACGTCTGGTCTATTTATCTCCTCCAATATATATGTCCTGTATATCGTACTGATATCACATTGTTATCCCGTATTTTAGTATTTTGTTTTTTATTATTGGAGATTAAAGAATTATTGCTTGTTATAACGACTTAATAGTTTTTTTTTGTGTGCATTCAATGGAGTTTATTTTAAATCGATAACACAATAAAAACTATTTTGGTACGAAATGATGATTAAATTATAAATCTTAATTGTTTGGCAATAAATTTGTTTTTCTATGTAAATCTGATGCTTACATTTCGACTGATGGCCTATTTCGTATATGTAAACTATCGCCTGCTTTTTTGTATGCACTTTTGTATTTTGGGCCATGTACCAGGTAGTCTTCACGAGACGTTAATGCTATCAAGAAAAAACTTGATCTGATTTATACGGAAACCTCGACCTTTGCCCAAAGAGTGATTCTTCTCAAAATAATATATATGCAATAGCTATAAGTATACCTGTATTGGTTTAAGCGAAGGGTTATGGCTGTTACAGTAAAGAAGCATAAGATTAGTATGGTTTTAATGTACCCAAACCACGTACCAAGTGATAATAAAATTGAAAGACCTACGCAGGGAGAAGAAGACTGGGACAAAGAGCCTAAGACTAGACAGAATTACAAAGTCTAAATAACTGTCAGTTATCAATTTTTGTGATAAAATGGAAGAGAGTCTCTGAGACTTTCCGCCTTGGAGAATACCATCGAAAAAAAACTTGCAATGAAACTGGACAAATCCATTGTGATCTTCTTAATTATGGCGACTTTGAAATATTGTTCTTTCTAGAGGTGTGCTACCTGCTACCCTATATTGTTATATATTTGCTTAAAAACCGGATTGTCATTTTACATGTTAAAACTACGCCATCTACTAAAAATGATAACAACGGAACACAATGCTAATATGTTTAAACAATGCATTAAAATTGTTAAAATTAACTACAAAAAAGGTGAAAACTTTGCAGTCACAGTTCGTAAAAGGCACCTTCTCGACCGGCAATAGTGCAACTGGTGATAGAAAATTTGAGCTGTTGGGACAAGTTAGTAATGTGAAAAAGCGATACTGTGTGCGTCACTAGTGAACAACTGGGATTATTACTGCTGTTGTCGGTAGCGTTGAAGAAATCCAGGTTTGTCAATTCATCGTCAATCTTTGGAGTTAAACTTAAGTTTGGTCTTAAGGATTTTAAATTTCAGTTAATACAAGAACTTAAGTCGGTCGTTCACCATAAACGTCGTATCTTCGTTGATTGGGTCCGCATCAAATGAATCAAAATGATCCTAATGTTGCAGAATTGGATAGAGGAGGCATAAATATTTCACGTCCAAAATAAAGCTAGTGCATTCTACGAATAAATATAAAATTCAGGCAATTGTCCTTCAGACATAAGTACACATAACTTTTGTTTGTGTAAATGCGGCTACTGAAGTAAGCCAACTCCAAGATGAAGACTCATTTTACAAAAATTTGGATAATCTGAATACCTGAACATGATGTAAGATTAGTGATTGGTGACTTTAATGCTAGAGTTGGCAGAAATCAGACCGACTGTTGTAGTAATATAGGTCCGTACTCCTGACACAGAACTGCAACCGAAAATGGGGAAAGAATGATGTACCTTGCGATCTCTCGTGATCAAAGAGGCAAGTACATTCTTTTCTCATAAAAACATCCATTTGAAAAATTGACCATTATCTGGTCACTGCAAATCTCCTATGGAAATTTTCGAACAAGTTAAGGAGGACAAGAGAATATACAAAGCGATTCTCCTGTGAAGGTCTGTTGAATGAAGAAACGTAACGACAATATCAAGATCTTGTCAGCAATAGCATTTTAGGATCCAATTGCCAATCAGATGAAGAGATCAGTGTCTAGGAAGTATTGAAAACTTCGGTTATCGATGCTGCCCAGCACATTCTCGGCATAGTAAAAACTAAGCCCAAAAATGATGGTTTGATGAGCAGACTCGGTTTACAATTACAAGAAAAAACAAATAGTTCCTGCTAGGAGGACAGTTAAACGCATTTGTAGACAGAAGAATCGCAAATAGTGAAAGGCTAGGTCTAAAGAGTACAACAACTCAGCAATGCGCGTAGTTCGATCAACTACCATTCGGGACCAGGGTGGAAACCTCGGTGTTAATGGATTAAAGTAAAATCGTTCAACAAGAGTTGATTGCATTAATTCACAGCTCTTGATATTCGGTGGGCTAACTTTGTGAAAATTTATTTTCGAACTTGTTCGATTGGTACGACGAAATGAAGTTATGCCTGACGAATGGAAAGTGGCCGCATTATGCCCAATAATAGAATACAAGAAGGGTGATCGCTTGAAATGCTCTCCTTTGCACAGCAATAAAGTTACTGCCATACATTATCTTGGGAAGAATTATTCCTCTGGCGGAGGACGTTATCGCTGACTACCAAGGAGAATTTCGTCCAAATCGGTTAGTCGCTGATCAAGTTTTTTCGCAACGGATGATTCTTTCCAAGTACTACGAAACATCTTGCGATACACACCAGGAGACTGTGGTATGCGCTTGAATATTTAAGAATACCAAACAAATACATACATCTGTGTAAAATGACAGTAACGCAGTCACAATGTTGACTCAAAGTTGAGTAAAGGCTATCAAGAACTTTAGTAATTACTGCTGGTGTTCGAAAGGTAGGTACGCTGTTCCCGACCCTTTTTAATCTCATGTTGAAATACATTCTTCATAAAAGTGAAACACATCAGGACAATATCTTATTCCGACAATCCAATCAACTTCTTGCATATGCAGATGATATCTGGGCGATTGGATTAAATGGCAACGGAATAAAAGAGATACTCGATCCACTGTAACAGTGTTCAACTTCCGCTGGTCTCAAAATCAAAGAGTCCAAAACAAAATATCTGATCTCTGGTTTTCGAGACCAAATCGCAAATGATTTCAGTAGTGGGAATCAGACGTTTAAAAGAGTAATGAGATTCAAGTATCTTGGATCTCTCATTACTCACGATAATAGTGTGGGACAGGATATCAAGGTTCTACTTGCTGGATAAGCTGAAATTGTACAGGGGTCGCTGTCGGCGACGATGGCTCCACGGCGTAGAGAACGATCTGTCATCTTCTGGTTGCTTGCATGCAACAGTATGAAGAGCTCACTCGTGATCGAAACCGTTGGAGTATGATTGTTCACAGGGTTTTGACCAATGATGGCCTGTAAAAGTTATCAAAAAAGTGGGCGACTAATAGGCGAACGAGATTGTAATAGATCACTATTATAATGCTTTTATTTACAGCACTCAACAATAATACAATCGCTTAAACAGAATTAACCTTGATTACATCAATTTCAATAAGAAGCTTTGAATAATAACGCAGCGATCATGCCATTGGTATCAGCTTATCTGACGCCAACAATAGATTTTACATTTATAGTCATTCTCAAACAAAATAGTGAAGCATTTTCATCTATATATAATAGATATGGGTCTATAGTCACTTGAACTTCTTGGAAACTGTAGACTGAATGCACTTTTTTGCCGTTACACAAAGGTGGAGACTACAAAAATGAAAGGTGGATAAGTACATCCAATTGGAAGCAATCTAGAAAAATAATTTCTCTACTAAATTTGAGGAAAGAACAGGCTACTTCTTGACTCTAAAGACTTCGATAGAAGTATTGGAGACATGGTAGGGAAAAATTATGTTTGCTGACGACTTTTGTTGCTCCGTAAACCACCGTAAACTAAGAAGCATCTATTTTTAGGATCGGATTGTTCTCAATCTGCTCTGTGTTTTTTATTTAATAGTTTTTTTAATTTAAAAGTTTACAACAATGTTACATTTCTCAACTAAAGAGTGTTTCAAAAGCGGTCGTTCGAAAATCTAGGAAATAGCAGCCATATTCGAACAATGTGTCGAACAAATTATCAAATTTTATTTTCAAAATCAGGTAGAGAAACGTTTGGCGCTTTATACGAATCCAACCAACCCTGAAAGATAAATAGATAATATACAAAAGATTATAGGCTCTGGAATAGTTAAAAAAATGAGGCAAATTTCACTAAAAAGTCCATTGTTACTGAATTTGGAGCAATCCCAATCCAAACAAAATACACCAGAATCAGATCAATCCCGGTCTGATAAAATCATTATCCTGTATTTTTCTAAACAGAAAGTGGCATATCCATAACGGCGAGTGCTTCAGATCGACTATGGTGAACTGGTTACCGAGATTGTGTGATTTTCGATTGAATTTAAATAGCAGATCTAAGCATAAATCACAGAAAATGTATGTTCATAACGAAAGACATAAATTTGAAGTTCATCGTAAATTGAACCACCCGAATATTTTGAGAAGGTTGGTTATAGCTATTTTGAAGTCGATACCTGCCGCAATTGATCTAGATTAAACCAAACCGACATTTGGGCAGTCAGAGACTTGTTGATAAGAAGGAAGTCTCCTAGAATAAAATACACAATTCTGGACTCCTCCAGTTCACGTAGTAACAATGGTATAACCAATTCAGTAAATGAGACCGTTCCGTCAATTCTTTTGATTTCAATATAATAAGCATATGGACCTTTTCTCTGTTATCATATCCACTTCTTATAGGTGGTGCCGATCTACTAATTAACGTACTAACTTTATAGCGAGCCAGAAAATCAACTAGTTATAGTCCCATATTTCGTATCAAATTGTTTAATGTTAACTGTTCAAAAAATTGGATAGTCTAAAAGCAGATACCATAAGACTAGACTTTGTATCACAATGAAGATGACCTCAGAAATATCAAAGGCTTCTCATTACAAAATATTTTACTAAAACATGATTCTTTTTAAGGATTATGGATCATCAGGAATGGACACCAAGTATTCCTGAATTTATTCTTAAATCCAGAGAGGAGAGTTTAATCCCAGAGGAAGAGTTTGATATGCTTCAAACAGAATATCGAATGTCATCTCAGAATTTCGAAAAATGCATGGATACTGAACCTTCTGAACTCATTTTCTGATCTTTCACTACCTTCTGTATAGTAATTTTAATGACAAGATCAGGAACATTTATTGAAAATGTTTGATGTATTGGGTCAAATGTATGTGTTATTATCTTAAGAACGATCTGACATTTTATTTATGTATAAATATGTCTAAAAATACTATTTGACATATAAATTGACGTAATATTTAGACACATAAAACAGTTATAAATAATAATTAAAATCAGGAAGAAGCAAAGTGTTAAATAAGGTATCCTTGCTGAAAGAAAAAACAAACAGGTGATTTATCTGACTAAAACTTTTACACATCATCTTAATCGGTTCGTTAAAACTATGTAGATTATATTCTACAATGATCTACACATACTTAGATGTCTACTGGGTACTTTGTAATTTGTAAATTTTCCGGTATTGACGGTACGTCAATGTGACCTAATAAAATGTTACCCGCAAACAAACACTTTAAAAGCTGGCGTCTATTTTCCAGAGTTCTTATGTTGTGTGTTTTACAGCAGTCCAGAAGTTAAGTAACAAATAAACTTTTTCTGAATACTCTGTAGTTTACAGATGTTTGTATCATAAAACGGACACCAAACGGTAACAGCGTAGTACAGCACCTTGATTGACTCTCTGTCATAAATATCTCCAGTCCAACAAAATCCAAAAGGCCAAAATGGGAACCCTATTAAAAACCCGATGTAGCTTGAGTTGACTTGGAACTGTTATTTCGAACATCGATGTATTGGATGCGATCGGTTAAGTAGGATTTAAATTTTAAATCATGCAATATTGTTATTTGAGAACCCATTTAAATTTTAAATCATGCAATAATGTTATTTGGTGCCTACAATGGTCCAAGTGCTTTTGACAATCTATATTACATTGTGTTACTGGTGAACATGTCGAGGCATCACTACATGTCGAGTTGCATATTGCGCCAGTTTAAATAATTTGGGAATCGATTAAATCGACGTAATACTTCTATAACATGATGCATCATTTTATCCTCTGCAGTTTTGAATAAAGAGATTATTTTGGTTATCTTCCATTTTTCAGAAAACTTTTCCAATATCAGCAACTGATTGAACACCAAGCAAAGAGGTATTTGAAAAAGATATTTGGTCAAGCACTCAACCATCGCCAAATGTTTTCATAGCCTTGTTTATTTGTTATATTGTGATATGTAGACCTCAATGGACATGTTAATTATATACTGGTTTGAAACAGTACAAACAGTAAACTAGACACAGATCAAATCAATCATGACCCTTACGCAATTTAACTATAAAACTCATACCAAATAGGATATGTCTCGCTAATCGTTTCACTTGATGATTTTAACTGTTTATTAGCAGTGATTCAAGAATTTATAAACATTGAGTTATCTCATGAACCAAAATTTATTCAAATCCATTACCACTTTGGTTAAACCAAACATCAAATCACAAACCAATTAAATGAACCATTAACCTTACTAACAGACGAAGTGCGCACTGAGCTTTTTGTACGAAAGCTCAGATCAAATAAAATTCGTTAAATCGAAAATAAAATGGGAAAAACACTGTCGAATTCCACCGTAAATTTCTAGACATACCCCAGATATATGCACAGTATATATACGTAGGTAGGGTATATAGAGTGTTGCTTGTATTTCGATCAAGCTATTTACAAAAATTATATTAACACAACAAAATAAAATAAAATTACAATAAAAATAGTAAAATGTAACTTGACATGTAAACAGAACACAACAGTACACACAAACAAACAAACAAAAAATGGAAAATCTCACGTTTTGATGCCAATTTTTGTTCTATATATACACACTACTTTGAACAGAAATGTATACATATTTGGAAAATTGAATTTCCACTTCCACCATTTTCACGTTATTATTTAATTTTCTAATCTAACAACAACAAATACACAAAATTACAATTTCAACAAAGTTTTGTTTGTACACATATCTCGAGAGTTTTGAATATCATCCTTGTAGAACCCACTCACAACAGTGCTTTGCCCGATTGGTACATGTATAAAACCAAACAAAAATCGAGTGTCATCTTTAATTAAAGGCAAAATGCATAGGACAACAAATATTGTTTTTGTTTTTGGAAATTTGGAAAAATTAATTATCAACGTCCGACGAGTTTCCAATTTCACTGCAGTGTGTTTCATATTTCAGCACATTTTGCAAACAATTATATTTTTTTAACTTTGCTTGCCAGAAGAATTGATTTTTGGCGAAAAGTTGATTACCTTGCGCCGCCCCAAAATGGATTTTCGCACAAATAAAGGTGTGCATCCAAATATGTGTTTTAACCAATTGGCTGACATATTAGGTATGCAAATATATAACGTTACAATTTATATAGAAATTTGAAAACGATTTTTTGTATTTACATATTCAAAGGGAAAATTATGTAATGGTGACGTTACATGATTGAAGGGTATTTCAATTAGGTATGTAGTGGATATAAAATATGAAAATGTTAAAAAAATTTGGTTTATACACCAACCCGTAACAATTTCAAAACTTTTAAAAACATCCGTCGATCACTCGATGGCGTTCTCAACCTACGAATTCACACCGTCCAGTTGCGTAATTTGTTATATAATGACTTCACTCATAAGTTTGAAACTGCCCTAGCGACATTACAGATGAAAACGCAAATATGTCGGCCACCTATAAATAATTAATAATAGAAGCCACAGTTTTTGTAAACCCTAACCATTTAAAAGTATGACCAGAAGAATCACAAACGAAGAAGAACTCAAAATAGAAATTGGGATGTTTCCCAGTGGACACTAAAGGGAACCGAAAAAGCAGAATCATTGCCAGAATATATTTGGTAGAGGAAACATCAACAACGAGTAGAATCATAACACAATGCATCAAAGAAGCTATTTATAAAAAGATTAAACAATAATCCTTATTCAATAAACATAGTTGATATTAAAAAGTATCTGGCCGTTCAAGCTTTGATGACATTAATTATATTAAGCTTACACTTAATAACGACCTCTGGAAGGTAAATGTTGCAGGCTTGGATACATATAGAAACCACTCTATGAATCTGAGTCTAATACAAATGAAGATTAACATGAAAGACCAACTAAGATAATGCGAGAGAAAAGATATAATTGAAGATTTGAAGAATAACGAACTCGACATTTACGATACTTTAACTATCGTTAACAAACTAGAGCTCGGTAACTGATAAAGCTAACGCAAAGAGGAAAACATTAAAACAAAATTCCGTTCAATCCAAAATTCGAAAGACAGAACCCGAAGAAAAAGTTTTTGATAGTTCTTCTCAGAGATACTGATTAGGCTTCCAATTTAGAGTTTGATAGCATGCGTAATAACTATACAACTTGGCGTGACTTTTGAGATAGTTAAAGAATTGTAAAATATAAGGGATCGCACAAGAGAATCAGATTTGAACCGTAAAAACACTGTTCGAAAATCTCTGCCCAACCAACCGATTAATTGAGGATAATATAACTTGAGAGGAATATAATTTTATGCACAAATTATTCAAGGAAAAAATGGACTTTATTAATCTTTGAATCTTTAAAAAACTTCTCATCGTCGTTACCTAACAATGAAAGCAGTAATTTGGAATGCGAGTTGGCTAAGCTTACACATCTCCAAGAAATATGCCTATATCAACGCAGTAAACGTCATAGCAGTTAATGACCGAGTGGTTGTAGTATGCAGTATACGTGGTAGTAGTCAGAATTAGAAGCTGCTTCGAATCCAACTAGAAAACATAATGCAATTGTATAAAGGCAGTACCAAATCACCGTGTCGGACTAGTTTTATTTTAACCAGTGAAGTGTTCCAAAATGAAGTGAAGACTAGTGTCATAGATCCCATTAAGTGAATTGAATAAAGTGAAGTTTGACAAAACTCTCATCGTTTTATTTGGATCACCGCCCGAAAAGTCAATAATACGGATACAAACCATAGGAGTCGTAAACAAGAAATTGATTTATGGTTAATTTCAGCAACTCAATTCACAGATTCATTATATGCTTAAATACGTGGTTACAGATTTAACCATCCATCAGAGAGAATATTAAACGCCACGAGGAAAACTGAACCAATACTACGATAAAACAGTCGTTCCAACCTAATAATGCTTAACTTTGAAGTGAGAATCTATAAAATTATATTGGATGACACGATAGGTGTTTCACTAGGCATGTCATTATTTGGGATGCAGGTGAATAATTTTCAATTTGTATCTTTAATCGATTGTGGGAATACAATCAACGATGAGTATTTGTATTATGCGAAACTATGCATCGTTTGAGTGTTGAAATATAAAAAACCGGGCGTTGTATTAGACATTGTTACAATATAGCTAAAATAAAAGAATATTTTGGATTTAGGACTTGACAACTTTTCCTGTGAACGCAGCCTTAAACGAATAACCTAACTGTCCGTGTTAAAACATTTAATAATGATTTTTCACTTGTTCAAGCGTCTGTCGCAAACAAACGATATTCGATTCCAAAACGTTCTTAAGAATTATTTATTCCTCAGACCATACTTTGGCAAATTTTGTGAAAGGGGTCAGAAAATTATATTCAGGTTTTGGTCAGGTGAAATCTCTCATGGAAACAGCACTTCATTCACAAAAAATACGGTTGGATTGTTTTTTGCGCTGATGAAAGTGACCTTCATATTACAGTCATTGGAGATCGCTACAGAGATATGTTGTAATGTTATTTCTTTGGTCAATTGCATGAGATTGATATTTACGATATATGGGTTCAACAAGCACCATCTTGCAGACCACAGCGGGTCTAACAATCGACTTATTGCAATCTCAATTTTATGAACTTGTTATATCCAGAAATGGTCGATTGGCCGCCTAGATCGTTTTACACCTCTGACTTGGTATATGCAATTAAAATGGCGTCTTTGGAAAGTGTGTGAAGTTATCCCAGGATTTCATCCCAGGAAAAAATAAAATGTTCATCAGGCAATACTATTTCTATACCATCCCAGGATTTTTAAATCATCCCAAAAATTCGCGAAATTTGCGTAATAAGTGTAGTCGTATTCCTAAATATTCAATATTTACGAAAATGAAATGAGAACAAGTGTACATTAATAAACGCCTATGAAGAAAACCAATCTTTTTTATTTCATTAAATTCGAATTTAAATTTATGGTTCCCAGGAACCTAGAGTGTCGTTCCCGATCCCTATTGATTTCGATACAGCATGATGCCCAGTACCTAACATAACATTGACAAGGCCAGCCGTATGTTAGGATTTTTGCTATTGGCCCAAATGTGTTTGGCCCAGTATATTTGTAATTTCATATAATTCGAATTGAAATTTATGGTTCCCAAGAACCTAGAGTGTCGTTCCCGATCTCTATTGATTTCGATACAGCATGATGCCCAGTACTGGGCCAAACACATTTGGGCCAATAGCAAAAATCCTAACATACGGCTGGCCTTGTCAATGTTATGTTAGGTAC
Organism: Tipula lateralis; assembly: GCA_963932295.1. NCBI lineage: Eukaryota > Metazoa > Arthropoda > Insecta > Diptera > Tipulidae > Tipula > Tipula lateralis. The sequence continues at coordinate 96,479,200 of OZ010736.1, forward strand.
TGGGCATCATGCTGTATCGAAATCAATAGGGATCGGGAACGACACTTTAGATTCCTGGGAACCATAAATTTAAATTCGAATTTAATGAAATAAAAAAGATTGGTTTTCTTCATAGGCGTTTATTAATGTACACTTGTTCTCATTTCATTATCGTAAATATTGAATATTTAGGAATACGACTACACTTATTACGCAAATTTCGCGAATTTTTGGGATGATTTAAAAATCCTGGGATGGGATAGAAATAGTATTGCCTGATGAACATTTTATTTTTTTCTGGGATGAAATCCAGGGATAACTTCACACACTTTCTTTGGAGAAGCTCAGAGCCAAAGAATTGGCTAACCAGTCATTAATCAGAAATTAAAATGAATACAAAAAGAATAAAGACGAATAAAGAATCAACCAAATCCAATTCTGAAGTACTGGAACTACCAATAAGAAGAAGAAATCATGTATCAATCAAAACTAGGGCCAAAATAATAACGTCTCCAAATTTCGAAACATTGATATATGGAAGAAAAGAGGAGCAAACTTACAACTATTGGAACGGTTAATACGTGTCTAAATTTCAGTGTCAAATATAAAACATTTAGACACAAACATATGAAAAAGGCATTAGGTATTTATAAACAAATGAATAAGTTTAATTTAAAGATTCTGAAAAAACAGCTTTTGACGTAGTCAACATCTTTGGTTAATGGTAATAGAAACTAATATAAATAGAGCTAAAACACGAATCAAAATACTAACAGAGCTCTGAAGAATCAAAACACGAACAGGATAATTTGAATGTACGATGTTACAAAAAGTGGCAGAGTCTACTGCAGTCTTATAATAGGTGTCCAAACTGGAAATAACAGAAAACACAATTTAATGGTATGATATTAGTCCTGGGGCCCTGATATTAAGACCCTGTACCATCAAACTGATGTTGTTTATAACGTACAAGTTTTGAATACAAACCGGTACGATCAGCAATATTTTGATTTCTGGTAAATGAGTATCACAATCACTTCCGTCGATTGTTGTCGAACAATAAATGGTGATGAAAAATGATCCGTCACAGTTCGGAACTTTTGGTGCCATATTGTAAGGTAAAATGAGTTCTGCATCTTTTGTGTCTTCAAGGTATTGTGAAATTCAAGCCGTTAGAACGTTTTGTAACACAATTAAAATTTTTAAAAGTTTATTTTAAATTTCACAAAAGAGACGAAATGTTTTGCACAAACAAGTAGTTTCCTCGTCTTATTCGTAAACGACTTGATATTTTCTTAAGATGCTGGTGGTGCATTTCTACTTAAGTACGCGAGCTGAGAGTAACTGGCTTGCATTTTGGATACATATTGTACGTATTCATTTTGATTTAGATTCATAATCTAAAAGTAGACAACGACTCTCTGGTAAAATTAAGAAGATACCTTAGTAACGGTTTTTTCACCAAGTTTAACTAGAAAATCTAATTATAATTTAATCGTCATCAAAATTACAGCTGTCCTTACTGGACGCTTTTTGATTGGTATGAGTATGTGAGAATATTGGCATTTTACTCGCATAATTACCGTCGAAGCTTAAAAAATCGAAGAGGAAGTCTAGCTCAAATCAGATTTTAAAAGCACACTGGCTAAGCGACCTGACATACTCTCTGATATACTCAGATATAGACATTTGACGATTCATGATGATTTACATATTTGGTCTGGCACTCGAAACTAACAGTCGTGACCAACTGTTCAATATCTCACCTTTCATTAATCCGTATAGTTTTTTGGGGTAATACTTTAAAATTCTTACAGCTTCCAAATAAATTATGATAAAAAAACACTTAGGTCGATTCACAGGTTGGAAGTAATGAGGCTTCTAGATATAAAACTCCTAATTTAAAGCGGATGGATACAATAGAATAGTGTTTATTTTCAACTGGAGGTATATTATATTGGCTTAAACTGATTTCAGTTTCAGTTTTATGAAAATCTTCAAAATTCCTGATAATTTGTTGATAACAATTTTAATTCATTCTGAGACTTTCTGTGTGGTTTATTCTTATTATTATTATCTTATTATTATTTTTGTTCATTCTGAAAATTTCAATTGGGATGTAAATGAATACCTTTCAATAATGACTTCCTTTGGTTTGGTATCATCAATCACAAGATTTTACTAGAGTGAAGGATAATAATCTATGGCGCAAACGGCGCTAACCGCGTCTTAACTGAGATCTTTAATACGTATTGGCGCATCAACTGAATTCTAGATAATCAATTATCTTGCCGTTCAACAACTACGTAACTTAAATACGTTACGTTACCTAAAAGAAAGTTTGGTCTGTCTTAGTGAAAAGCTTCCTATACGGTTCCCAATGTATATGGTAATCATTATAAGAAATTGCTTCCAACGTCCAATTCCTAGTAATATACACAGGATGTACCGAGATAAATCTACACTATTTTTAGATCAGCTCCATCTATGTTGATGGAAATGAAATATTGCTAAATAGAAAGATCCAATGAGCCTTTTCCAACCGAGTAAAAAATAAGTCATTTCTTCTACTTTAACCAAATGTAAACACCTTAGAATCTAAACGAGATTATACGATTAAATCATTAGATTCAGAAACACATACAATCTTTTCAGAGAGCAAGTAAGGTAACTCACAGTCCATGTAAAAAAGTCAAAGAAAAGACTTATAAGATGGACGAAGATAACTATGCTAATAATTAAGTCAAACTATTTAGACAGTCAGCCTAAATAAGAGAAACCAAATTTGCCTGACTTAGTTAAATAATCTTTTGTTAAATTCTGAAGATATGTACAAGTTTTGTTTAGTATACAACTCAGTAATTCAAACAAAGGGAGAAGTGTACCCGATATATCCAGGATGACAACATGTCTGCAAGGAAGTCGACAAGTATAATTTTTTGTTTTTGCCAATCTTATTTGTATTTGAATTTGTTCGATTCAAATCTGTACAAAGCATGACTTCTTCAGCTATCCAGTTGTGTGGTCGCATTCTGCTATCGTTAACCATTATAACTCAAATTACCATACGTGTAGTGAACTAAGTTGCCACCAAGATTTTGGCAGTTAAGTGTTATATTTGATCAGATTATCCGAGGTATCAAAGAACCGTTTGATCAATTCTAACACCTGAGATCACTAGCGTACTAGAATATTGTGAAACGTGGTCATCGTATCGCTAGGGTCAGTGAAACTCTGAGTCTGGAATTTCCAGTAATTAATGCATGTTCGATGTAATGCAAAAAAGAGAGTGCTGTCGGTTATGCAATTAGACTACCGCAAAGAACTCTTATAAATACTATGCAATTATCGAAGTAAAGTGTCTATTGTTGATACCAGTTCATATGTGTATTTACGAAATATATTAAAATGGATATCTGAGGGATAGGATGCAAAAGAGATTTTTCACCATTAGAACTATGACCTCCTGTTGGAGTGCAGAATTCATATGCCAACCCATCTTCCCTGCCAGCACTATAGGCTGACATGGAGCTATGATTAGGAAAATCGGACATATAGCCGTACATCCTCGAGTTGGCTGTGATGACGTAAAAGTAAGGACTTAAATAAGCGAACCACGAAAGAGTGGAGTATCTGTCCTACAATGTTAAGAGATGGTCAAGTTTTTCGGAGTGTACTATAATTATCTGAAGGCGGCTGATTCTGTAAGTGAATGCTTTGTCTACGGAGGCCTGGTACAAAAAATGAATCTTCAACGATCATTTGCAAATGTTCATGTCATACGTATTTCAGGAGACATGAAATAAACGAAACTTTGGAACTCAATCGCTGACCCTGATCTCTAAATTCCTAGTAAAATTGAGCTAGTGCTAGAGGCAGACAAATTTTTCGTAGTTTTAAGGCTGGAAATAATCAAAGCAAGGATCAATTCTTTAACTTAACTCAGATTGATGTTATCGAGCATCCTAGATGAGCAAAAATTATTATTCAAGAAGAAATTATTTGCAAATCAGTTGAAAATTTTGACGTTTCAGGTGCACCAGTTTTTGGAAACTTTGCAAAAAATGAGTAAACCAATTCATAAAAAAAATAAACGGGATTCCTTTGGCAGGCATTTTTTCTGAATTACAAACTCATGTTTGTATTGATTATATAAAAAGGGCTTTAATCTCAATACTATAATAATTGTTAGCAAATCATCTTATACTCAATTTCTTACTATAACAACGTGGTATCAAAAAGCAGAAGATAACAACTCGATTAATCCAGCGGGTTCTAAAATACTAGATGCAATAGGTTTCTTAGCAACATCAAAGCACTATCTTGTGACAGTAGAAGAGTCACGAAATAAACTTAACTCATTGCCTCGATAGTCAGTAACATCCTCATCATCATTAACAGTAGTAACATCAATTTTCAAGAGAAATACAGTAGATTTCTTACTATTTTTCTGTCGGAAGTAACCTAAAGTTTAAAAAGACTTGTAACGCAACAGTCTCCAATTAGAATAACGGATGGAAACTGGGCCATGAAATATACAGAAAAAGTTGATAATTTTCTGTTTAGAACTCTATATACTGTCACCGAGTAGAATTTATGATCTTCATCAAGAATCGAGGATATCAATAGTACAATTGTGCTCTGAAGAAAGGAAAGTAACAACGATATGCAGAAAAGATAAACGCAAGTGATTCAAGAGATTTACGGCCATTATCTTTCGAATCTTGAGAAATATGGCAAACTGTTTAAAGAATGATCTTATGTGACATTTTTCTGCGTGGATTGCAAAAATTACAAATAAACTATACTATGGAGACAAACCATTTAAAGATAGGACAACAACTAGAAGAAATTAAAAGTCAAGTAGAGAAACCTCAAAACCGACGGAGCAACCAAAAACTTTAACATTAGCAGTCAAGAACAACTATATCAAGTGGGTTTCGTTAAAAATTAAAACAACCACGAGGTAATAAAAACACTAGGCAAGACTATCTCTTTGAGAATGTAAGAGAAACTTATAAAAGATAAATACAAAGTGGAAAGTTCAATGTACATTTTGACAGATGAAGAGTCAGTGGAAATATCAAGATATTTTATTGTAATTGGTATAACCATCACGAGAAGAGATTTGTAACTATCAAGACGCATAGCGAGAATCACAAGATGAATGAGTGTAAAAGTCACAAGATAATGAAGTAATTGCAATCGTGTGAATCTATTTTATACAACTTGGGATAGATTGCATGCAGTGTCCGAACTAAAAATCGTAAAAAAAGAGCATTCAGAACACTTCAGAATAAGTTTATTGAACAAGTTGTGGAAAACTCTTAAATAAATTTGCAAGGAGTGTTCAGCTTAATCGGTTAATATTTAAAAGATACTTAATATTTAACTTTTGTCCAGGAAGATATCCACCACGTCATTCCAGAAATAAAAGAATGATATTTTTCTAAAGTGGTTTTGAACCGTAAATTTTTTTAAAGAAATAACTCAACGTTAACTTTTAGAGATACTACCATAAATTTAACCAAAGTTTAGAATAAATGCAATAAAATGTTTAAAGTCCTCTGAACGTTTGACAGATTTATTGGCTTCAATCTTGCGAAACTCCTTTGAACCTTATCTTAGATATAACCTAAATGATAACATAATTGCAATGTGTTTCGATTTTAAATGAGCTGCTAATGTTAGAAAGAGGAAGTTTTCTTTAAAACAAACTAAACAAATAGGGAATTCTTGGATAAGTGGTTTCAATCATCTTCGGTTGCAATATATAATAAAACAGAAACTGTGCAGTAAGTTAACAAAGATTTCGAGAATCTATATGAAAATAGTTATTGCACCAAGCTTTACCTTACATAGTATAACGGAAAGGAAATACGTGAATCTTCACCGTAATGGACATCGATGGGAGCAACTTAATTTTCTCAGAGAATCCAATTTAATGTACATAAACTATTATTTGGACTAGAGAACGGAAGTCTATAAAAATACTTAAAAACATTAATTTGTTCAAGTGAAAAAAAATAAAAAAAAAATTAAAGAAGGCGGAAATAATTCCAGAACTCAATGCCACTAGAGGCCCACGGTTCAAACCCACATACACATACAGATTAAAAACACCCAATCGTGATTGATGAATCGTCACCACCCCGAGAATCGAACCCGAGACCCCCGAATGACAGAGCAAGTATGCAACCTTCTCTGCCGCGAGAGCGACAAGTGAAGAATTCATAAGCATAATTTTAGGAATCAAGCACTTCTGATTTCCAAAATATAGCACGAACCGACTATAGAAGAACTTTGCTATGACTAAAAAATACGAAAATATCGGAAAATGTCGACCGAATCATATTATTGATATATATAATGCAGAAGCGGGGCTGCATCAAATAAAGCTTCTTTGAGTGTCAAAATTGGCTGGAACTTAAAAAAAACTCCGCACTCAATGCCACAAAAGAGCCATGATGTAAATATTGGTTCTATCATAATTTACATATACATGTTCAGCATCCGTCACCAGTTGAAGAAACTTAAACAAGGGTAGCAAGAATTGTGAACTGATAGAGGTATTTTTGCACTCGATCTTAATCATGAATCAAGCACAATGTTTTAATAGCAAGGGGGAGAAAAGCAGCTATAGTTTTGGTTGTCAAATTTCTTACAATCCTTGTAAAAGGAGAAAAAAAAAGATTAATAAATTTCCTACAGTCCTTGACCAGCTTGAAACTGATCATCGGATTATTGAAAGAGTTGAGCACAAATTTATTATCTGTAACTGGAAGTTTGCGAGGAATACGAGCCATCTAAACAAAAAAATTACGATTCAGATAGGTGAAAACCATTTATCTCTCAAAAGATTTAATGAACTCAAATTAGGGCAAGAACCTGTCACTAAACATTGATTTCCGACACAACACGAATGAATTCGTTGTAAGGATTAATATATATTCTGAAGTAATCCCGAAATCGTTCACGCACTGAACATATTTTAAGCGAATTATAGATGCTTATATTTTGCCAATAATGAAAGACTGCAGCTGGGATAGGAACAAGATGCACTCTAAAGTGTTGTCGAAAACATAGTCAAACTGACACAAAACTATTCAGCCATAAGCAATGATTTTTAAATGAACAAAGATCAAAAATATTTTTGACGACTGCCATTATAAGCTCTTATAATATAGCCAAAGCTTTTTTAAATTTTATATCGGGATTATACTTCTAAGACACTTATCTAGAATCAAAAGATGTTTGACATAGATTTAATTAAACGCCCAAAATAGTTCGAGAGAAATTGTAAGTGTCCGTACACCTTGCGAATGTAACTAAATCAGTTACAAGACAAACATGTAGACTCATGACAACGCACTATTACTGTGCGTCGGAAGTTGTTATAAACAGAGCGATAATATTTCTGAGGCCTAACAAGAAACTCATTAATGACAAAAACCCACGGGAAAGGTGAAAGTATATCACCTTACAAGCAACCTCTAACAACTTCGACTGAGATAAAAAATCAGATAGCTCATTCTAGTCTTGCCAGCCTAAAGACTGTGCCATCGTTTTCTGAAGCCTAACAAAAAACTCATCAATGATAAAAAGCCATGGGAAAGGTGAAAGCACATTACAAGCAACCTCTAGCAACTTCGACTGAGATCAAGCATCAGCTAGTTCGTTATAGTCTTGCTAGCCTAGTAAATATGTAATGTTTTGCATATCTCACTTTGTTCTATGCATGTACTTACAGCAAAATGGTTTGACGAATTTTGAGAAATCACATACCTGTATTAATGCTATAACACATAACATCGAAGCCTGTACTTTCGAATGTGGAATTATTTCAACTAATCGTATTAATATAAAAATTATTTAATTATTATAAAAAAATATAATTTTTTTTATTATATATATGTAGTGAATGCATGGCAATTGTTCACACGACAAATACGTTTATGTGAAACTGAAAATATGTGTTTTATCTGACACAAAATAATAAAATTTATAAATAATAAATCCAATATATAAGTCCATTGTAATTGAATTTTCAACTGTCATTCAATTCGTACAGCACACGTACTGAATACCTACTCGTACAAAGCGAGAGTTCCATTGTTTGGTAAATTGAAAAGCAAATTTTTGCGCGGAATCCTAACGAAAAATCGAGCTTACCCATACACATATGAAGTGCAGAATAGATCGGTCATTTATATAAATTGAACTTGGAAACTATAAATTTTCCATTTCAATATTTTAGACAAAAAAAAAATTATATAACTGAAAATTGATTATTTTCCCATTGCATTTTCCATTTAAGCTGACATAATTTAGGTTTCTAACAACATGCACACATTCAACGAACGATATTATCTCGGTTGATAGAATAAAGAATGCTGCCAAGTGTACACATATGGCGAGCACTAAATTATATTATCGTGATGTCAAATCGATCGTAGTGCAGAATTAGATTGTGGTACTGGCGATGCATAAACTGGCAAATAGTCAGTTCAAACTAGCACACATGCAAACACACAGACTCAATAAACTCCTAACAATGTGTATATCGTAGAGTCCAATTAATTATGATTAGCGTAATTAATTACATGGCAGAGTATATTTTGTTCGCGTTATTCATTTTCCCACGAATATGTACATATATAGATTACCTGTGTCTGTGTATAGGTATATTGTACTACACATAAAAGAAATCAAAAGGTAGAAATATTATTTTAATTGAATTTAAATCAATTTTCCGACAAAGAAAAATTTTGGAAAATTAATAATATTATTTTCGGTTGGCTGTTAAATCGATAATTTTCCAAACAAAATAATTTATAATACAAATTTTTATTTTTTTTCGTTTTGGGATATCGTGAAAATTAATAGATTTCACTATTTACGAGTGTGGCGATAAATCGCGATTCGTGTATAGTGGAAAAGTGAAAACAATATATGTAATATATTTGTATAAAATAGTTATAATGACGTACATTAATTTAACGGTCATTTTTTAAAAACCAAAATAAATAATTAACTGAACACAATAGCACTTATCGAATATTCACTTTCACAGTTTATTACACTTTTACAAACTCACTAGTTCACTATTTCACATAAGCCAACATATTTTCACTAAATTTATTTAATTATAATTTTTTTTCACTTTCACGAATATACAGATTCGACTTCTATACAATATAACTTGGTTGTCGAACAGTTAGGACCAAACTGTTTTTGTTTTCGTTCATTCATTTGTATGCGATCACAAAAGTCGCGTGGCACTATATACCGAGTGCGCATGCCCAAAACAAAACTTACACTCGCTTGATGGTATTACAAAAAAAATTTCATTGTTATTATTTGTGTCTCGCTCGAATCCACATAAAACATTAGCCATCCTTGTTCGAAAAGATATTTTCTCCGCATGTGAGAGAATTATATACATTTATTATAGTTTGTTTTTCCCCCGCCGCGTGTCAAAAGGAAATTCCAACAACACTAGCCCATATACAAGAAACGAGAGGGAGCAACATAACGGAAAAATAAGAAATTAGATAATAGAATGATTTATATATAATTAGGTTGTCTCACTCAATATTGCAATGCATTATTACTTATTGTAGTCTCATGCTACTTGCAGCACTACACTACTTTGTGTGTGTGTTTGTGTCGAACAGTGGGAGAGGGAAAATTCTTTATAACGTATATTCGTACGTATATCACAATAGGGTTTTCCGTTTTTCTTTTTAAATATTGTTTTATTGTTTTTATATATTTTGTTGGTTGGAAAATAGAAAATCACACATTTTCCCTCAATATTTTCATTTTTCTTTGAAGTTTGTTATTGTTTAGGTTGTGTTGTAAAGGCTGCACCAAAATGTGTTTTTTTTGTTTGTATATTATTTTGAATAAAGGGGGAAGACATACGTTATCGTTTGTTTTTAATTTAATTAATTTATAATTAATCAGCTTTATAGTGTTACGACCGCATGAGGGGTCGGTTACGAAATGAAAGAAAGCATTAAGATATTCATGTAAGATATTCGATTGTCTCGTTGCATGGGAGTTATCAAGATATGTTGTGCGTATGCCTATAATCTATATTTTTGAGTACAGTTTGAAATTTAATTAATGGTTTCCGAATGTCGTAACCGATTTATTATGATTAAAGTAAAGTTCGATTAATAGGTACTAATAACGAAAGGAGATTGATTTAAAAATATGAAAACCGATGAAATATCTGTATTCGATGAAATAACGCCAATTTGCTGAATTGCATTATTTATTATTATAATTTTTTTACGGTTCTTCCAGGCCATTGTAGGCCCGTACCGTGTCAACGATCTGACCTCATCGGTTTCGAACACGAGCAAGCTCTTCATACTGTTGGAAGCAGCGACCTCTTCGCCTACCAAAAGTTGGCTCTCTCTTAAAATATGTATCATCAGCGTACTCGCTGTCCCTTGATTTCATGCAAGATATTAGGAATTTGCATTAAATTCCTGATTTTGTGGTTGAACTAAACTCGGTATGTGTCATTAACGTCTCGGTATGTGTCATTAAGGTCCAACTCTCACATCCATACATGACAACGGGTCCGATCAACACACTGTGCCCTCCGAATATCAAGAGCTCTGAATTAATACAATCAACTTCTGGTGAACGATTTTTCTTTAATTTTTGCATGGCCATGGTGAATTCCGCAAAAGATGGATCCTCAATAAACATCTCTGCGGTCTGTATTGAGGGTATTCAAACACAGCTTGTGATACATGTGGAACATTAAGTAGGTCAGAAAAATGTTCACGCCATGTATCGAGTACCACATCGACGTTAACACAGAGGTTTCCATCCCGATCCCAAATGGCAGTTGACCGAGATCTTAAGGTATGGTGCAATTCGGTGATTCCTTTAAAGAAACCACGCGAGTTGTGCTCATTGCTGAGTTGTTGTAATCTTAAGACTTCTGCCTTTCACCATTCGCGCTTCTTGTGTCTGCAACTGCATTTAGCTGCCCTGTTAGCAAGAATTGCTTTGTTATTTTTGCAATTGTAAACCAAGTCTGCGCTTTACTATTGCCTATATTTCGTTGTTCAACAGCAATATGACACTTCTCATCAAACCAATCATTTTTGGGCTTAGTTTTCACTATACCGAGAGTGTGCTGGGCAGCATCGACAACCGAGGTTTTCAATACTTCCCAGACACTGTTCACATCATCAGATTGGTAATTGGATCGTAAAATGCTATTACTGACAAGATCTTGATATTTTCGTTGCGTTTCTTCTTTAATCAGACCTTCACAGGAGAATCGCGTTGTATATTCTCCTGTCCTCCCTGACTTGTTCGAAAAATTTCATCGTAGCTTTGCAGTGACTAGATAATGGTCACTGCCTACGAGGATGTTTTACGTGGATGTGTCCATGTTTCCAAATGTATGTTTTTATGAGGAAAGAATGTACTTGTCTAAGAATATATATTCCTATGTACTGAGAATGTATATTTTTTCCGCATTTTCAGTTGCAGTTTCGTGTTGGGAGTACAGATCTATATTATTGTGTAAGTCGGTCTGATTTCTGCCAGCTCTAGCATTAAAGTCACAAGCGAAGCTTACATATTCGATTATCGACTGCCTTAAAGTTAATTACATCCTCTTTTACCTGTGGCATAATGAGAAATCTAACTCCAAGATTGCCGAGGATATATCCACTGTGTAGCAACGTATATCCCTGGGATACATGGTCTTCACTTTTAGGCCATCGAGTTTCTTGGATTATAAATGAATAAAAACCGTTTAAGCGATTTCGTAGCCGGAATGTGCAAACTAAAACAATTGTTTCATAGGTGTTACAGGTTTTAAACTTTACTAACTTGCAAGGGAAGAACAGAATTTGTTTTTAAAAATAATTTCTGCATAAATTGCTTTCGCAGTGATTATAATATTGCTAATTGTTCTTCGAGCTAAAGGTTCATGATATGTAATCAGCCGCATCAAACCATGCTTCATAATCAAACTTCATCATTTACTTCTGCAGCTGCGATAATCAACAAGAGATATTAGTCAAAAGTAATCATGCGCATGTTTCATATATGTTACTAACAAAACCGAGCCAATTTCTCACCTGACAGTTGAACCACAAGATTATCTGTCGATATTACCTGTCGCTTTGATTTATGTAAAGGACTACCACAAAAAGCTGCAACTTACACGAGCCTTACTGGATTCTGGCTCGCAATACATCTTTATTATACCGAAACCTGTACACAACGTCTCCGACTAGAAAGAACGCATACCTGCATTTCACTCAGTGGACTATAGCTGCATCACAAGCTGGTAACACTAAGGGGACAATACAAGGTCAACTTGTCCCCCGATTTAATACAGAAAACATCATGTCGGTTACTGCTGTAATTCATTCAGGAAAATCGACAGCAAACAATAGACTCACGTCAAGGACCTGGAATTCGCTGTTGCTCATTTCAATAATACAGGGCCCAGGGGCAATTAATATTTTAATTGGTGCTGGTATATTTTTTAATGTATTATATAGCAAACGAATAATTTTGAAATATTATTCAATTGCCCAACTCACGATATTTTGTTTGGATAATTTCATGACAAACCGAAAATTACAGAACCAGAAATACGTAGTAATCACCAGTTGTGTTGCCATGCTGATATTTTATAATATAATTAAAGAAGGCGGAAATAATTCCAGAACTCAATGCCACTAGAGACCCACGGTTCAACCCACATACACATACAGATTAAAAACACCCAATCGTGATTTATAAATGGTCACCACCCCGGGAATCGAACCCGAGACCCCCGAATGACAGAGCAAGTTCTTTACTTTCTCTGCCACGTGAGCGACATCTGATATTTACAATGTGCTAAAATAATTTTGGCAGTTGGAAGAAATATAACCGTCAACAAAACTAACTCCTGCCGACACTTTCTGCGAAACCATTTTTTACAGCAACATAAATGTTATAGTGATGGAAGATATATCGCTAGATTGCCATTTCAAGCCAACCCAGATTAAGGCTAAGTGAGTTGCCTTAATCCGGGTTCAGGCAATGGAAATATTATTTTCCATGGAGAGGAGGTTTCAACGTGACAAATCACTTAATAGGTTATATGTCAATTGAGTTATATGTAGATTTGATTGCCTAATACATCCAGCTAGGACATATGGCAGGAATACCAGGAGCACAGATCAACATTCCGTTGAACAATAAATTATATCTTCTGTATCACGCCGTCATGAAAACAAGTAGCATAACGACGACATTACGGGTTGTGTTTGTTGGTTCTACCAAGTGCAGTTGTGGAAAATCGCTGAATGACATACTTACCTGTTTCAAACTCTGTTTACAATATTGTTTCAGCAATATTGTACTCAGGTTCTGTAAAAATGCCAGTGTGGGTGAACGAGTGTGATAAAGATTATAAAAGAATTTTATGAAGATCAATTCCATCTGATCTCATTACACTCTTTCGCCTAGTCACGGTTGCCTACGGAACAAGATCAGCGGGTTATTTCGCAGTTCGAGCTATACTGGAAACTATCCTCGATCAATGTAATAGTTATCTACTAGCTGTGACTGCACTTAACAACGATCAGTAATAATAATAATAATCTATGGCTTAGAGGCCGTAAACGGCCTTTACCGCGGCTCAACTGAGACCTTACGAACCATTTTAACGATTGGCGCACGCTGTAGGTGGTCAGCCCAACGAATGTTTTGACACACAATCGCTTTTTATGTCATCCAGCGCACGTTAATTTTTGGTCAACGACTAGAATCGCAAACTCTCTTAACTGTTAAGCTACAACAATGATCAGTACATAGATGATTTGTTATGAGGCCGATAGTGTTAATGAAGCTGTCAAACTGAAGCTCTAATGCTCTTTCAATTTAAGTTTTACTTCGAAGAGTACAGTAGATCAACCAAACGCACGATTTTATCAAAAGCTGCTAGACTGTTTGATACGTTGAAATGGCTGTCATGTACAACAATCCAAACTAGAACTTTATTCCAACAACTCTGGCTGCAGATACAAGAATGGGATACCAAAAATCTAGGAGGGTTAAAAAAAATTGAGGAATGACTTATCTGAAATTTACATAATTCGTGTTGCCAGATCAAAAGAAAACTATTGAACTTCACGCATGCTGTGACTTTTCCGAGTTAGCTTACGTTAGCTGTACCTCCAGTTATCACAGCACTAATCGCAGCGAAAACAAAGGTATCCCTGCTAAAACAGATATCCCTACCTAGGTTACAATTATGTAATGCACAGCAAATTAGTAAAATTGCTGAAGGAATCGATCTAAAATCGTCCTGGCATGGCTTTCAGATCACCCCAGAAAATGGCAGACAATTATTATGGACAATTGGATTATGTTATTCTAAACGAACTTAAAAAAACAACTCGTTGTATGATGCTTCTTTTTCAGATACCTTGAAAACTGAAAAAAGCATCTAAATCTAGCGTCGTAATATTGGGATCATATGATCATTCACTTGAAATTCCTACATTTGAGGAACCGCAAGCAGCATAGGAGTTCTGTATTAAATGTGGGTACAAGTACAACGAACGACGTTTGAAGAAGAAATAAAAACAGTTTCTGGTAAACAGTTCAAAAATGACGTATTCCGTTCATTAACTCCAATAATAGATAAACTCGGCTAACTTCGTGTCGGTACAAATCTAGAGGAATCATCATGCCCGTTGATACCAAATACCCCATGATTCTACCGAAAAATCATATTTTGACCAACTACTGTATTGCAAAATACCACAACAAGTGCCTTCATCCACGACCATCCTTGTTGTTGCGCTTACTATGAAAAAGTTTTTCGTTGCTGGGCGCTAGAAACATGGTTCTCGTCAATAATCAATCAATGCCAAGCAACTCGTAGGAATCAAGGGTATTCAACTTCATTCGGTAAATGACGGACGAACTAAAGTGGTTATCAAAACTATGAAAGGTTAACAGATTGCTTTTTCTTTTAAAAGATAAATAAATTTGGTAAAGTATATATGTCTGATCAGAGACATGTCTGGTAAATCGTAAAAAATATGAAGAATTTGGGACCGCAGGGATTTCAACCAATTTTTACACATTAAATGGCAAAATATCATCAGATGGGTTTTAATGATCTAGTCTACCTATTGGCTCAATTTCGATACGACTGGAGCTAACCAAGTTGTTGCTGGATGTAATGAGACGGATTATCGTGGTAGGAACAAATATGGAATGAAAGCTTGGATACATTACGTGGGGCGGTACCAATCAAATTTTGTAGGTGGCAGTTGTTTTACCATCATTGTTCGCATCGTATATAGCCTCGATTTATCTATCTCCTCAGTTGTCATCATTTCTGTTCCTAGGTTAGCGCTTGAAGCACCAGTGCCCGATGGTAGCATACCTAACATTCTTCTAATTGTTCCTGTTAGCACTTAGCTGCCATACTCTTTATTTAATAGATACAAAAAATTACGTTTTTTCATATGTGAATGACTAGATGAAGTGTTACGATTTTGTAAGGGTACAATCTTGGATAATATTCAACCTCTCCAGGAAATAACTCATTTGCACCGATGTTGTATTTATGAGAATGATTCGCCTTGGCTGCCACATTGCAATTTCTGAAACTTGGTAGCTAGTTTGTGACTTGATTAATATCTTCCTTTAATAAGAACATTAGTTTTCGGGATAGTAAGTTTTTATTAGAACCTCTAGAATTTTTGATTTGTACATGAATGAGACATATCTGGCTTCTCTAAAATTCAAAATGTGACCTTTTTCGAGATTCATAATATTTCTAACATAAACAAAAGCTCAAATAAATAACATAAATAAAAGCTCAAATAACATAAATAAAAGCATCAATTACGGTGACCGCCCAAAAGATTTGATCTCAGCGTGGGGTTCTGTATCCGCTCTTGTGGTTTTGCTGATGACAATGCCATAATAAGTAGGCAAATATACGGATGTAATATGTGATCACATGCAAACATAGTTGAAGCCTGTTGTAGTGACCAGTGTCTATCTGTCAACCCTAACTGAGATGTTTCTTTTCACTAGACGCAAAGTCCTGCGTCTATAGAAAAGAAACTTTAATCTTGCAAAAATGTTCATACGATCGCTTTCTTCAGAAGTCAAGTATCTTGGGATTTGGTATGATCAAAAGATTTCTTGGCAAAAACACATAGAAGCAAAATGCAACAAAGCTTGCAACAATTACTGGAAACACTGTTGGGTGTGCAAATTACACGATGTAATTTACATGGTTTTTTTACATGTAAAAAACGTGTAATCTACTTGTATATAAGGTTATTTTTTACATTTCATGTGTAAAAACGTAACATATGATTTTAATTGCAACTATCTGTTAAGCACCATCTGTTAAAAAACTTTCTTACTATTTTACGAATAGAATTTGTGAAATAATTAACTGTGTGCCATTTTTTCGACTACATACTAAGTATTTAGTACATACTAAGTATGTTCGACTACATACTACTTGGTCCGTTTGGGTGCGGCTTCTTTTTTATTGCACCTGAGCCCACTTAAGGAGTGACGTCAAAAGAGTTGGGATAGGCTCATCTCTAGTCGACTATCTAAAATCTTCTTTGGATCAATAAATTAGCAAAGATATGGGCTCCAGGCCTTCTTAAATTATGAAAGACGCACTTTAGGATATTGCTGGGTATTCTCACGGGGCATTGCTCCCTGAATAATTATGTTTCGAATAAACAATTCGGAACATCGCAAAATCCGGACAGTATCTCAAACTGTTGAGCACTTCTTGTGCTCCTGTTCTTCATACTCTTCTCATAGACAGCACTGCTTTAGATCACAATTCCTATTTGAAGATCAACTGACGACCTTTAGCATACCAGATATTTGGGACTTCATTAAAAGAACAAACAGATTTTGGGACTGAGAGTGAACGTCTGGGTAGGGATGTCACAATCGAGCCTGAGTTTTTTTTACTACAATGTTGTTGTACAAATCACAGTCCTCATATGATCACAAGAACTAAAGGATTTACTTATCACCGCATAGTGATTATGATTAACAACTTAAAGTCACATTAATAACTTTTCTGATCGACCTGTCTTCAAGCTAGAGTTTACCCTTTATAACCATTGTATCATTGTTCCCTATTAAAGGTTCAGCCAATCATTTCCGTACTGATATGACCAGATTCAGGTAGCCACCACATATGTTTTGAAGTCATAATTAATAATTTATTAACCTAAACTGGGCAGAAACTTAATCAATGAGATCTTATATCTTGCACTTAAATATAATTACAAGTGTATAAGCGTGGTTCAACGTGTGAATCATAAATTTTTTTAGTTTTATATTTTATACTATGCAATCTGTTTTGGGGCTCAAGGCTCTCTCAGCCCTTTCGTGGTTCGCTTATTGACGTCCTACTTTACGCATCGATTATTTACGTCCTACTTTACGCATCCATCTGCGCATTGTATAACTCCATGCCAGTCTATAGTACTGACATGGAAGATGGGGTAGACCCATGAGTTCTACACTCCAACTGGGTCATGGTTCATTAACACCACCGATCGTAATCAGATGGTGAAAAATCGCTTTTGCATCCTGCTCCGATCGAGATTCGAACCCGGTACCTCCCGCTCCAACTTGTAACTGATGGCCTTGGGTCGGTACTGCACTATACGGCACACTGTTTATTGAGATAGCGACTCAGTGGTGAGGGAGGGTTAAATACGTATAGCGAGTACTCAGCCATTTTACAAAAAAAATCATAAAAAACAGAAAATAGTGTGCTAAGGTTAGATCACATCAATAATTACACGTATATATGTCGGCATCCCATGTTCCATTTAATCTAACGCATCATCTACATATATTCATACGAGCACAAATAAATCATAAAAAAAATGACAACTATAAATTCACTGCACGCGTTGCACCCACGAAATAATCTCGTGGCGTACTATATACGAAGAGTATTTCACTATGAATGTACACCAAATAATCCATTCACAAAATTTTAAAAAGGAAAAAAAAAATGATTACGTATATATATATATATATATATACTACGTATACTTGTGTTAGTAATTTCAGTGTAGTAACTTAATGTTATAGAACCAAAATTCAAAATAGGTATATGTAAGTTAACAACAGTATCAATATAGTATATAACGTAATCAGCATGTTAGATGTAATACGAACCGCATCTAACATCTTTTTGTATAAGATAACATATTTGCTAAATTAACGAATATTCAACTGTTAGTTGTAATACGAAACAGGAAACATGTTATCTTGCTAATACTTTGTCTTCATTTAACTTTCATGGGAAAATATTTGAATTTGAAACCATTTCTGTATTTCAAGAAAATGCTCTAGTTGATAAGTAAAAAAGAAAATTGTAAAAGTTAGTTGTAAATTAGTCGTAGACAAATAAAGATTAAAATAAAATTGTTTTTTTAACTTTGCTGCGCACCAACTCACTTAACTTGTATAATACATTAACATGTATGTATATATAAAAAAATAATAAAACAAAAATGTACGTCACCAAAATTTTGTTTCTTGTATTGCCCGGCCTTCGTGGTTGTATTCGTGTGGTTTATTTGAACAAGATGAACGGGATCAGTTGTAGTTGCTGGTTTTTAATTTCTACTGTAGAATTTATGCCATGGTTGTATATTTGGTACTATCCGCTTATGAATGGTGTAATATAGGATATATTTTCTGATTTTGATGCAATATACGATTATGATGGTAGGTATATTGTAATATATTTATTGGTGCAATCTATGGTATGTATTGGTATGAGTTTTGCAACATTTATTTGTTTTCTATAAGTATTAGCAAACATCCATTCCTTGAATGCTCAACGTTCATGTTAAATCACAAAGATCACTTATCACTCAATCTTTCAACATTAGATTTACGGTGGAGATTTTTCTTTTCGCGGACTGAGACACAAACAATTCAAAAAAATGTATTTTCTTTCTTATGCTTTTTTTTTTTTTGTTCTTAATGAAGAAGTTTTATTTTAAACTTTCAAAGTTTTATTTATTGTGATTTAACCATATATTATTTATATTACAATTATTTATTATTTTAAACAATTATTTTTCACAATTCCACCATTTTGATAGTATTTACATTTCATAATTAATTAATTTCTGTTTATTTTCTTATACAATTATACATTATTTATATCCAAATTATTATAATACATAATTACATAATTATATTCAAATTATTATAGTACATTCACAAAATAGCACATATTATATTTTATGGATTATTTGGCTAATCCCTAGTGAATTTTATCGTTCACCGATCTTTTTGCGTCCGCACTTTCTCGTCAACTTCCCGTTTTTCTTTTCACGTTTGTTATTTATACTGTCACGGCCCGATCGAAATATATCTTTCCCTATCTTTTCTCCTTCTCTATGATCGATACAAAATTGCCAACTCATCGTAATCAAGCTATGTTTATACCGACACTTTTATTTAGTACAACTTTGTTTACATGTTCGCGTTGATGTGCGACTCGTTACAGGGCAGATTCAAAAATGTTACTGTATACAGTGACAGTTTTTTGAAACTGAGAAAAAAAACGCACAGTTGACGTAGAACTAAATGAAAACAAATGCTTTAACTATTAAACCTTTATATCCATCAAATGATAGGTGCCTAATAACTTATTATCCTCATCTACCAAAACATAGTTCACAGTTCCTCGTTTTTCCTTCACTATTGCTTTGATGAAAGGAAAAGCAAATTTTCCGACAAACTTTTTTGTTGCGTCGCTACTCGGATGTTGTCTAACATAAACAGTCTGTCCTATGTCCAATAACCGTTCGCGAGTTCGCAGATTATACCTGTTCGAATATTTAGAATAAGCTGCCATTAAATTTTTTCGCACTTGCCCATGAACTACGCTTAGCCTGTCCGAAATCTCAGCCCAATCAAGATTATTTTCAGTCATAAGGTTCAATTCAGCTAATATTTTATAGTCGTTGCCATGTAACATCTTATGGTATCCATACATAAGAAAATGCGGTGAATATCCCGTTGATTCATGAGTTGAGTTCCGAAGTGCACCAGTAATTTGAGGAAGATGTTTATCCCATGCCGAATGATTTTCTTGAATATAGGCTCTAATCGCAGCTACTATGGATCTATTCACCCTCTCAGATGCATTACTCTGAGGTGAGTAATATGCAGTTCTTATATGTGAGATACCATATTCCTTTACTAGCGCTTGAAATTCTTTGCCGACGAATTGCACCCCATTGTCGCTGTGGATGAACTGTGGAACGCTAAATAATGAAAATACTTCATTTTTGAGACAATTGACAATGTTACCGGCCGTTGCTTTAACGAGTGTTTTAAGATATATAAACTTTGTTAAATGATCTAAGATAATTAGTATATGTGTCTTACCGGTAGCCGAACGAGGATAAGGCCCCAATAAATCTATATAAATTTTTTGCCACGGTCGGTCCGAAACTAGAAGTTTACCCAGTGGAGGTTTATTACAAAAATTAGATGCTTTGGACTTCTTACAAACTTCACAATTAATTATGTAATCGTGAACTTCAGAGGCCATTTTAGGCCAATAGTAAAGTCTACGAAGACGTTCTAACGTCTTTTTTATTCCACCGTGGGCTCCATCGGTACTATTGTGTTCCTTTATTATGAGTAACTTACTATGAGTTGAAGGAACCCATAGTTTCCATGCAGGTATATCTGTAAAAGAAGCATCTCGTTTCGGTTCAATCCGGATCAAGATTTTGTTGTCCTGGACATGCATGTTCGGGTATTTTCCCGCAGAGGTAACGATCTTAGACCTAAGTTCCTGGTATGAATCGTCGCACAAACTATCCTCACTAAATAAATCCAGGTTGTGCAATTTGATGTCGGAGTTTACCTCAGAAATAGTGTCGCAATAAATTCTGGATAGTGTATCTGCGACAACGTTGTCCTTACCTTTCTGATGTACTATCGTGAAATCAAAAGCCTGTAATTTTAGGCTCCACCTTGCTAGTCGACCACTTAAGTCTTTTTGTGACATTAACCACTTAAGGCTGGCATGGTCGGTGATAATGGTAAACCTATATCCCTCTATATACGCTCGGAATTGCTTTACACTAATAACAGCAGCCAGACATTCTAGCTCAGTTATTGTGTAATTCCGTTGCGCTGCATTTAGCTTTTGTGATATAAACGCTATAGGTTTCTCATTATCATCGACGTCCAATTGAAAAAGTACACTTCCTATACCCTGGATACTAGCATCGCATCGAATAAAGAACGGCTGTGTGAAATTTGGGTTGTGTAATAGCGGAGCACTGCTAAGTAGTTCTTTAAGTTTCTCAAATGCGTGATTCGCTTCGTCATTCCACTGGAATTTAACGCCTTTACGTAGTAAATTGGTAATGGGAGCAGTAACGTCAGCAAAGTTTGGTATAAACCGACGATACCAGCCCGCCATACCTAACAACCGTCGCGTTTGTTTCACAGAGGTCGGTACAGGGAAATTCTTAATCGCTTCCACTTTAGCAGGATCAGTTCTCAACCCACGTTCTCCAATGATGTATCCCAGGTATTTCGTTTCCTTAAGCAAAAAGTGACTTTTCTCAATGTTAAGGGTTAGTCCGGCCTTTATCATCAATTCCGCTACAGTTTTGAGTAGTTCTAGGTGCTCGTCAAACCCAGCTGAGACTATGAGTAGATCATCAAGATATACAAAGATATTTTCTCGAAGCTGATGTGGTATAACTCGATCCATCAGCCTGCACATCGTTTGTGGTGCATTGCACAATCCAAACGGCATAACGCAAAACTGATAGAGAGGACGGCCTGGAACGGTGAAAGCAGTTATCTCTTTTGATTGCTGCGAAAGAGGAATTTGCCAAAAGGCATCCTTAAGGTCTAGACTAGATATAAAGTTGGTGTCTTGCATTCTCCCTAAAAGACCATGAATTATGGGGAGTGGATATGCATCTTTTTTGGTAATTAAATTGATTTTCCTCGAATCAAGGCATAGTCTATGCTTCCCGTTAGATTTATTTACCAGAACAACTGGTGAACTCCAAGGACTGGAACTCTCCTCAATCACGCCCAATTCAATCATTCTATCAATTTCTTTGTAAATTAGTTGTTGTTTGATTGGAGAGACAGGATAATGGCGTTGTTTTATTGGACCCGAATCACCAACATCAATGTGATGCTCCACTAGAGAAGTTCTGCCGAGCCCCTTCGCGGTACATGAAGGAAAAGAATTGATAATAATTTCCAATCTATGTTGCTGCTGCGGGTCAAGTATATGCTGATTTTGAGAGCTATCAGGATTAAGGTTTATCTCACTAACTATATCTGGTGCTATATTAAACTTTCGCCAGAAATCAATACCAAGGTATATTTGGGATTTAAGCGAAGGCACTACACAGAATCTTATTTTTTCTGTTTTACTTAAAAATGATACTGGTAATGTCACATATCCTAGTATTTCGTTGGAAGAACCATCAGCTGTTTGAACAAATGACCTAAACGGCTTCGCTTTTAAATTCATTGATTTTAAAAACTCCTCAGAGTTCTTTCCCAAGATACTGATAGTAGCTCCACTGTCTAATAAACCCAAACAAGATTTTCCGTTTAAAGTTATTTTAGCATATGGTCTGGGATCACTTTCCTGGTACTCAGATATAGTAGAAACCATACAGGCGCGATAAAATTGCTTTCGTTTTTTCCAGTATTTTAAGATACGATCGAATCGGGTATTAATTGATTTATTATTAAATAATTTGTCTAAAGAGGAGGTCGGGGAGGACCAGATTGGTAGTTTGCCAGCTTCTTGTTCGACACATAATTGGGGTTTTGATTTCTGTCCGAACGTGGTTCCCCCCGTTGTGGCACGCTCGGTCGTCCATTTCCCTCGGGCTTCTGCAAACATCTGGTGCAGTTATTAGAAGAAAAGCCTGCCAAACCACATTTCGCACAGAACTGGTGAGTCAGATCCATCGGACAGTCCCCATATCGATGTCCAAGATCCTTGCAGTTCCAGCAAACCAGAAACATTTTGGGATGTAATGCATCCACAGATTGCTCTATATTAGCAGGACTTTCTTCACTTTCCGAATCATTGGTAAGATTTTCCTGACGATGATTTACTGCGCCAGGTGATGGATTAGAAAATCGGGTATTTGCAACGGGCCTAGATATTTGTTCAACAATTATCGGGCTGCGTTTTGGTCGGGAATCGATAAGACGGCGCGGATCATACCCAGAAGTGGACCACAACCGCTCGTAATTGTCACAAACTTGACGCAATTCCTCAAGGGAACGAAATTTGAAATTACAAGTTGCATTACGCAACGCCGGATTCATATTTTCCAACGTTACATCAAGTAGTTCTTCTCCCCTCAGAGGTTTTTGCAATCGTGCATTAATAGTTTCAATATCTAACATGTAATCATTGAAGTTTTCCTTTGGATGTTGATTACGATGCCTAATATATCGACGCATTGCCCGTTCATTTTCCAAACTACTAAACCTATCCAATAACGCTTTTCGAAGTTGATTCCAAGTAGCAGCACGATTTTTGCGAATAAACACGTAGTAAAATTTCTCGGCCTTTCCCGTGACGAAGTTTCTTGTTAAATTAACTAATTCTTGATAAGGTATTTGATCCTGGCTGGCGTGTTCTTCGAGTTTCATTAGAAAATCATGAACGTTATCGTCATTATTTTTACTATCGGATCTACCAGAAAACGAAATTTTCCATTTAGATGGATGATTTCCTCTTCGATACCAAGGATCTTGGTTACGGTAAGAAGTCTGCGGACGAGATCTACTACTGGTTAAAAAACGAGATGATGAAGAACTGTCCGATCCTGTTAGTGATGACTCTCTAGCTTGCTGTCTTTGAGCACCACTATTTCGCGAATTCCAATTACGAAAATTAGTTTGTCTCGGTTTAGCAGATTCAGCTTTTAACTTTTGAATGAAACTAGCTGAAAGATCATCTAATTTTTTTGAAAATTTATCTTCCAAATTCTGTTCTAGTTCTACTAATGTTTTGGCAAGTTGTTCTTGACTAGTAACCGTATTTCTAGTTTGGTCAGTATTGCTTTTGGCTGATGCGATAGGACTTGACAGGTCAACATTTCCCGGATAATTAGATTCAATCTCACATTTTTTTATGTCTCTACTAGTCGATCTGGCTAATCGCCGCAGCATATTTTGTAAATTGCTAGCTGTTCCGGGTAAATCTTTAAATGTATTAATTAATCTTTCTATCCTTTCGGTCCAATGAACTATCTTAACCATTACTTTCTTTTTTTCACGGATTGAACTATTTTCAGTTGTGTCGATTAAGTTTTCTAGTTCTTCGATCTTATCACTGATTAAGTTTAATTCTTCGTCAGGGTTATCAGTAAGATGACACTTTTGAGGCTTGCACTTTGGATCTAATGACTCATTTCGTAATAATTCATGAAATTTTTTTGCTATTCCTGCTTGTCCTTGAGTTAAACCGCGAACCTGATATTCTACCAGCAATTCGTCTGCTGCTAGTGAGTCGTAAAATAGAGGGAAGTCCATATTCAATAATGAACGATTGATAAATTATTCGTTACACCAAGATATAAAGGTTTAAGTTGTAATAAGCAAAAAAAGTAACTAAACACTTGACTAATAATTTCTAATATGAACAAAAAATATATAGATCAATAGATGAATTGACAACTCCAATGAAAAATCGATAATCTCAAAATAAAAAAATGTTTTGAGTTTATTCACTTTAAATACTAATCTAAGCAAATAATTAAGAGGAAAACAAATTTCAATAATTTAATAATTTACGAATATATATAGTAATAATTTAATATAAAAATAATTTTTTTTCTATAAGTCAGATAAATAATTTTAATAATAATTTCTTAAATTGAGAAAAAGGTTTAAAGTTTAATTCACTAATAGGTTTTGTTTCTATATTTAAATGGGATGACGCCATACTACGTAGGTAATTAATTATTAAAGTTACTATAAGATTGATATTTACTTACTCTCAGCATTAAAAAAAAAATTGTTTTTTTTCCAATTTTATAGTAACTTGTTTGATGTGACCGAATAATATGTAATACGAATAATAAAATAAAATAGTAGACAAATGTAACTACAGAATCTACTCCACAGAAATATTTGAAATATACCCTAATTATTTACGTGAATTTTTCAATGAGTAATTTAAATTATGTCATACGAGGAACATGGACTCTCCATGCCATCTATCGAATGACGAATAACTAAACTATCCATCACAAAAAAACTCACACAACCGGACTGAATTCATAAAGTGAAATATATTTGAAAGTTCAAAAATAAAATAAAGTCATATGCTAACTCATGAGAAATTAATCATGTACAATCGTAAGGGAACTGACTCTCAGAACATCTATTACGATTCTGCAGTGTTAACTATCAATCATGGTTTTTGGTTTTTAATTGTTGTTTTCGGTTACTATAGTATTTAATAAAAGTAAGATGGAGTAGAATTTAAATTAATTAGTATAGCAGAAAAACAATTGTAATCAAACACGTAATTTCCCGCAAGTAACACTTAAGCGGTATAAACAATTACTGTAAAGTTGCATGGAGAAGCCATGTGGATGCTTTGTTAGAGCGACCAAATTTTCACTAACGGTAATATGTATTATCTAACCATGTGCTGACTTTACTGTATCTACTGACGACCCTTCAGGTCCCTGTTTCGGCGCCATTTGTAACTGATGGCCTTGGGTCGGTACTGCACTATACGGCACACTGTTTATTGAGATAGCGACTCAGTGGTGAGGGAGGGTTAAATACGTATAGCGAGTACTCAGCCATTTTACAAAAAAAATCATAAAAAACAGAAAATAGTGTGCTAAGGTTAGATCACATCAATAATTACACGTATATATGTCGGCATCCCATGTTCCATTTAATCTAACGCATCATCTACATATATTCATACGAGCACAAATAAATCATAAAAAAAATGACAACTATAAATTCACTGCACGCGTTGCACCCACGAAATAATCTCGTGGCGTACTATATACGAAGAGTATTTCACTATGAATGTACACCAAATAATCCATTCACAAAATTTTAAAAAGGAAAAAAAATGATTACGTATATATATATATATATATATATACTACGTATACTTGTGTTAGTAATTTCAGTGTAGTAACTTAATGTTATAGAACCAAAATTCAAAATAGGTATATGTATAATACATTAACATGTATGTATATATAAAAAAATAATAAAACAAAAATGTACGTCACCAAAATTTTGTTTCTTGTATTGCCCGGCCTTCGTGGTTGTATTCGTGTGGTTTATTTGAACAAGATGAACGGGATCAGTTGTAGTTGCTGGTTTTTAATTTCTACTGTAGAATTTATGCCATGGTTGTATATTTGGTACTATCCGCTTATGAATGGTGTAATATAGGATATATTTTCTGATTTTGATGCAATATACGATTATGATGGTAGGTATATTGTAATATATTTATTGGTGCAATCTATGGTATGTATTGGTATGAGTTTTGCAACATTTATTTGTTTTCTATAAGTATTAGCAAACATCCATTCCTTGAATGCTCAACGTTCATGTTAAATCACAAAGATCACTTATCACTCAATCTTTCAACATTAGATTTACGGTGGAGATTTTTCTTTTCGCGGACTGAGACACAAACAATTCAAAAAAATGTATTTTCTTTCTTATGCTTTTTTTTTTTTTGTTCTTAATGAAGAAGTTTTATTTTAAACTTTCAAAGTTTTATTTATTGTGATTTAACCATATATTATTTATATTACAATTATTTATTATTTTAAACAATTATTTTTCACAATTCCACCATTTTGATAGTATTTACATTTCATAATTAATTAATTTCTGTTTATTTTCTTATACAATTATACATTATTTATATCCAAATTATTATAATACATAATTACATAATTATATTCAAATTATTATAGTACATTCACAAAATAGCACATATTATATTTTATGGATTATTTGGCTAATCCCTAGTGAATTTTATCGTTCACCGATCTTTTTGCGTCCGCACTTTCTCGTCAACTTCCCGTTTTTCTTTTCACGTTTGTTATTTATACTGTCACGGCCCGATCGAAATATATCTTTCCCTATCTTTTCTCCTTCTCTATGATCGATACAAAATTGCCAACTCATCGTAATCAAGCTATGTTTATACCGACACTTTTATTTAGTACAACTTTGTTTACATGTTCGCGTTGATGTGCGACTCGTTACAAACTGCCACTGCATTAAGCACTGACGTAACCAAATCGGACGTACATTGTCTCTATACGAGTGGATAATGGTGTAATTACGCCCTGTCGACCACGAGGTACAGCACTGCCGCGTCCCAACCACGACTGGGGGTCATAGGAATACGATCGATAACTTGGCTCAATACATCTATATGATCCCATGCTGAGCTGAATTGATTTGCATCTATAATAGAACGTTCTCATTAAGAGGTGGCGCCCTATCTACATTGGGGTGGGTTACATTTCACCCAATATAAATTTAAAAGAATTTATTAGTTTGTCTTGACTGCGATAGAACGATAACAAAATTATTTAAAATAATTAATATTAGAAGATAAAATTTTTATTAGAATTTAATAAGATAAAGAGGAGAAATTTATTTTTCATTGTTTTCGAAAAAACAAATGCAAAGAAAATCCGAGAATTTACAGTGTGGTTTCTTATTTTCCCTCAACTCTTCCCACTAGTTATTGTTAATGGGTTAAAAGTATTTAGAATATCGATTTTCAAATGTTTTCGTCTGTCTGACCAGATTGGTGTTTTGATCGAGGAATTTATAGGTTGAATTCATACAAATGTTGACTATTTTGCGAAGTGGCAAAATGACGAAAACAGTTGCCTATTGCGTATTGGGGGACAATGTCATTGTGGAAGGCAATCGACCTCACCATTTCTTGAGAAAATTTTAATTTAGTAATTCCATTATGATATATTTGTGTGTAAAATTGTTTAAGTGAACCCGCAATGCCTCGTTGGGGCTACTGCTTCCCCGTTCTATTACGGTACTTGCCTTACCGTTCCGAACAAATTTGCTTTATTATTCAAGGACATATAAATATAAAGAATTACAAATCGGGACTGCAACCATCCTGTTAATTTAGTTGAGGATGGTTCATACACTGGATGATTGTAAATAATATCAGCTATTTTACCTGCAGCTACTGTCTTTATTAGAATTATGTAATAAGCCTTCCAGTATTTTTTTTAATTTAGTTTTAATTGGGAGCAGGGCGGACTTTTAGACTGTCCTAGCTCTTTATAACTGTCATAGCTCCTGCACCCAACGCGCGATCATTCAAGTAAAGGTTGATAGCTGCCTTAAACTTGTGCATTTTATACTCCAACGGAAACTGAAAACCGGATAACGAACTCCACTTTCTAGATGTTCGATAAATGAATTCGCGCTTCGCACCTTCAGTTAGAGGTTTCGGCAGCTTCACTGTAAACCTATGCAAATGGTGGTATTCTGCAGAACATTACCCATTTATTAATCTATAGAACACGCAGAGTTCTGCAACATCTATGCGGTGCTGTAGGCTGTCTAGATCTTTCGTAAGTCTGGAGTTTTGTATTATTCGAATAGCATGCCGTTGAACTCTATCCAGCAACTGGAGAGCAGTCCCATATGCTTCACCCCAAACCTGACTTTTACCACAAAAGGGTATTCGTTGTGACTTCTTAAATTTGACCTGATTTTTAACTCCGCACTTCAATATTGTACTCAAATCAGAATTAAGCGCAGTGACAACTTCCAGCTGTTTACCGTTTAACTCTGAAGGGTTAGGCTCGATCTGGAATGAAATAGAAGAGTGCAAAGTCGCATCATCAGCAAAACTGTGGATAGGGTTCACAGTATTTATCTATATTGTCCTGGACTGTTTTGCACTGCACTTTGTTGATAAATTTGAAGTGTATAGGATTATATCACTAAGTTAAATTACAACAAAACTGGTTAGTTGATGCCAGTAATTTCATTACGATTAGAACCTTATATAGATTGTAGTTTTATGACCAGTGGCCTGAAAACCTATGTATGCGAAATTCCAGTTTCTCTGTGCTGTTGTCAGAAACAAAATGCACTATACAATCGACCGTATAGGCGATGCTCCGAAATGAATTTTACATTACTTACTTTCTCGTACCGTATGTCTGGTATGAATGAAGTCTGGGGCCAGCGAGTGAAATAGTCTGACTACCAAGTATATAGTATTTTCGATTTTCGGATGGTTCTAATGAATCGATCTATATGAATCTTAGACAAGCAATTGCCGAGCAATGGATTGTTGAATTTGAAATCTGTTCGTAACTGGTGCTGCCGGCCCCAAGAAATAGTTGCCACAAGAGAGTCTCTCTTGACTCGAGAGTTGAGATTTTTATTATACTCGTAATTCTTGATCAATGATTTGAATGACATTTTATTGATCGGAAACATTTCAAATTTCCAACCGTTTACAAGCAAGAACTGAATTCTTTTGGTGGTGGTTTGTCACCCCTCGTTTTGTGATACAACGAAACATTTTGTCATTTGATATTGATCACTTGACCGACGTCTTGTAAACCTGAGAATGCTATTCTATGATGTACAAGGCGTTGATTTAGGTCGGTGGATGCAGTGTAGATATCATTATTTACAGCGAAAGATCAACTTACCATCATGAAAATATCAAATTACCATCAGTTTTGGCTGTTGGTTAAGGATAGTATTACTAACCATGCGTAGTCCGAACGTCATAAGTAAATATAAAAACAATCGAGATCTTTATATATGGATGCGACTCTCACCTATTTGGTCTTCATAAGTCGATACACATTCGTTTAGCCATAAAGTAAGACGCTCCCGACCGATTGGTAACCCTCGATTTTCGAACCATTTAAGTAGTTGCCTCCAAATGATACTTTTGTATAATAGTTTTTGAACAACCGCAAATAATGAATGAAATAATATTCAAGGGGATCAAAAAAAAGCATATAAAGTGAACTGGGTAAGAGAGATTCGATTGTCACTTTAATTATCAGTCTTAGAACGTACAGGATTAACTTTTCTCATAAAGCTTATCTAAATTATTCCTTGGTACAATAACTTGGAACGTACTTTGAGGTTAGTAAACGGTATTCTCACTAGGCATGTTAATAGCCATCACATGCTTGCGCTGCAGAGAAGTAGAAGACAAAACTGTTGAGCACTTTATATAATTCTTCTTGAATGAATGATCAAGCAACGAGACAAAAT
The DNA here is from genome assembly GCA_963932295.1 of Tipula lateralis. Classification (NCBI taxonomy): domain Eukaryota; kingdom Metazoa; phylum Arthropoda; class Insecta; order Diptera; family Tipulidae; genus Tipula; species Tipula lateralis. The sequence continues at coordinate 96,509,578 of OZ010736.1, forward strand.
TAAGCTAACCAACAGACTCACATACTCATACCACCAGACGCGAGAGATAAAATCATTCCAATTAAAGCAGTGAAGGCAAATTCTTAAGCTAGCCAGTCAATGATTCCCGGTTAAACAACACAAAATGATTTCGATTGAACAACGAATAGAAATTGCCTTCAACTAATTGGAAACATTAGAATTGACTGTACATGGTATCTATTCTCTCATTGATTAATTGTCCCCAATTACAGTTTAGGTTAAGTCAACATTTATTTATATTAAAACAATAATTTTAATTAACAATTTTTTTTGTATGTATGACAATTGTAAATTAACGTCGACGACTTCGGCGGCGTCGCGATCTAGATCTGGTGCGTGATCGACTTCGTCGTCGACCACCTCTGCGTCTTCTTCGCGCCATATCAATTGGCTCCGGCATATTGTTGTCGTCCACCTCGTCTAAAATTCGAATTGCCATTTTTAATGGCCTCAAAACTCGGACTGGTGTCGATTGCTAAAAATTTGTTTGAAAATATTTTTGAGATCGTAGCTCTCACGCATACACATATGTACATATACAGAGAAACAAAATATATTTCATCAATCAATTACCAAAAGTGGTTCTTCGGTTGGCTCGTCGGAAATCGATTTTTGTGATGTTGTTTCCGACACATTTGTAACCGGTTCACTACTCACTGGCGCAGCACTTCTTTCCGCTTTTATGTCTTCCCCATTAATACTTTCGGTTGTCATTGTAAATTTTAAAAATATTTTTTATAAAATAAATTAGTGAATTGAAATTTTAGCGATTGAAATTGAAATTTTTCTTTGAAATAGTTTTAATTTTCCAAATGAACTGAAAACAAAATTTGTGATTTTTACGAATAATGACACGGTCTCCTTGATTTATAGCATGCTTGTCCAGCGTTGGGCAACATTTTGTACACGAGTCAGTTATAAATGGTCTACAATGCTCTGGGCGGTGACATTTCCTTTCCTCTATCCTTACTCTTTGACCGGTGTGAAGTTTCTAACGTTAACGAAAAAATGTAGCTACACAAAATAACAAAGTAAATGTAGCTACACAACTTATGAGCTAAACATTTACAATTATTTTAAGTTAATAATGTATTATAAGTACTGTAACTATAAACTTAACAAAATTCTTAAGAAAAGATACATTAATCTACCAACAAAATCTCACATATCAAAATCTCACATATAGTTAAGACGATTTTTCTCAGATCTCAGAGTTTTTACTATATTGCCACTATATTGATGTAGAGCGGTAAGTGCGTCTCCCTCACTACAACATGGCCGGTGAATACACAGAGCGGATCAAGATTGATGCTTTCATCGATGGAATACGGGATCCGGATACGAGACGTGCGGTAGTACTGTCTCTAAAAGCAACGTTTGCGGGTGAGAATACGATGTACCGAAGGCCACCGGAGGAAGGTAGAGGGACGACCCAGTATGATAACGTTGGGCACCCGAGCAACAAGAACGATTGTGCGGCCGGATTTTATCACGAATGGAGTTCGTCCAATGGAAGGGTTCAAGTTACAAACGGCGACAGGCGACAACGCGGCTATTAAAGGAAAGAAGAAGGTGACAATACGAATCAACAGTTTTTATCATGAGGTCATCCTGAGACTGGACTTCATGAAACGAAATAGATTCGTATTGGATGTCGGACTGCCTTTGCAACTGAACAACTGGAAGGAGCCAGTCGTAAGGAGAATTAAATTGGATCATCGGACGTAGCTACCACCACACTCGGAAACGGTTGTTTAGGGGAAATTGGATGCTTTGGTGAAACCGAATTGTGACTTTAGACTTAGAGTTCCTATACGGGCTCTTATCGGCCGACGTGAGGAAGTATCCACGGTTAAAAAATGTGAGGAAACGAATCCGTGTGTAAAGGCCTTAGATCAACGACAACGGAAAATAATGGAGGAACTAACACAGAAATGGACGGAACAATTAACATCTGAAGAACAAGAAGCAGCAAAGAAGTTGTTTCAGAAGTATATGTCCATTTTCTGTGGTACAAGGTAGATAATGGCAGAACGAACATGGTTAAACACCGGATCGACACAGGAACATCAACACCAATTCGATAAGCGCTAAGAAGGTTGCCATTGGCTAAGCAAGCTGAAGAGGATATGACTGTAACTGTTATGCAAAAATCGGGAGTAATTGGGCAATCAAGGAGTCCATGGAGTTCACCAGTAGTGTAGGTGGAAAAGAAGGATGGAAGCATGAGATTCTGTGTGGATTATCGGAAGCTCAATACAGTTACCAAGGATCGACGATACACTGGGTACATTTTCAGGAGTACGGACGTTTTCAACATTGGATTTTCAGAGTGGCTATTGGTAAGAAGAGAAAGCAGACGAAGATAAGGAAAAAACAGCGTTCAGTGTGGGCAATGGATTATGGCAATTCAATGTCATGACATTTGGACTTTCTAACGCCCTTGCGACTTTTGAACGCGTACTTAAAGGACTCTACTGGAAAACATGCCTGGTATATATGGACGACATCATCGTTATGGGAAAGGACTTCAACGAGCATCTTCAAAATCTAGAGGAAGTGTTTGAAAGAATCCAATCAGCTGGGTTGGATCTAAGTCCGAAGAAATGTGTACTGTTACGGGATGAAGTCAAATATTTGAGACACAAGATAACAAGAAGCGGCATTTATACAGATAAAGATAAGATCTCCGCCGTAAAGGATTGGCCAACATCGCAAAATTTACATAAGCTAAGGAATTTCATCGGACTATGCACATATTATCGACGATTTGTGTCAGGATTTGCCAACATCGCAAGGACTTTACACGAGTTGATACAGAAGAACAAGCCGTTCCAATGGAGTGATCAACACGAGGAAGCGTTCAATGAACTGAAGCAGCGATTATGTACAGCACCATTGCTTTCGTATCCGATGGACAGGAACATGTCATCGCATATTATTCCAAAATCTTATCGAAGCCAGAACGGAACTACTGTGTAACAAGAAGAGAATTGTTGGCCATAGTGAAATGTGTGAAACATTTGTGTGAAATGTGTAAAAACAATCGTTGGTGGTTGTCCCGAGGATCAGGATGGCAGAAATATTGGAGGAATAAGCGGAGGCCACCTAGGGATCAACAAAACGTTAGCCAAGGTACGTGAAAGGTTCTATTAGACAGGATGTAGACAGGCAGTGGCTGAATGGTGTCAAAAGTGTGAACAATGTACGGCAGTGAAAGGACCAGCAAAGTAGAGCCGTGGAGCAATGAAACAATATAATGTGGGAGCATCATTCGAGAGGATTGCCATAGATGTTGCAGGACCATTTCCAAACAGCGAAAGCGGTAACAAATATGTGTTAGTATTTATGGACTACTTTAGTAAGTGGCCAGAGGTATACCCTATCCCAAATCAGGAAACAACTACAATCAGTGGTATACAATTGGATAAGCCGTTATGGGGTACCCATGGAACTGCATGCCGACCGAATTTTGAATCGGTTGTTATCCAGGAGATGTAGCAATTACTGGGAATAAATAAAACGCGGACAACACCTTTCCACCCACAGTCTGATGGCATGGTGGAGCGTTCCAATGCCATATATTAGAAGAGTTTATAGCCAAAACAGTGGATAAAAACCAGCAAAATTTTGATCAAGGTGTTCCCTTGTTCTTAATGGCCTAACAATTTAAGGCTGCCAGGCGATCTGAAATTTGAAACGGTTCCATCATCAGCTAAATGTGGACAAGCATATGTGGACAACTTGAAAGAGGCGATCAACATACACGGATATGACTGTAAACGAAGTATACACCGAAGTATTACCAAATATAACTGACATTCTTGACCAATTAGGCCAATCAAACTATTTTCTACATTCGATTTGATTAATGCTTACCCCCAAAATTCCTTTGGCTCCAAATTATATGAAAACCGCTTTTAGTACTGAGCGTATCCATTTTCATTTTTTAAGAATGCCAAAGTGAAATTGAAAGATGCGCCAGCCACATTATTGATACTGTTATTTCTGGCTTGAATGGAATACAATGTTCCGTAAAAATTTTGCAAAAATTGAACGAGGGCTTAACCATAACGATCCCAAATAAAGGCGACTTTAAAGAATGCAAAACCTGGCGAGGCATCTCCCTGCTCAACAGTACAATGAAAGTATAAGCCATTTCATCAATAGAAGTGCAATCTGGAAAGCACTCTGTGAAATAGGCATCCCAATGAAAATAACCGACCTCATCCGAGAAATGTACCGAGACGCTGGTAATAAAGTGCAACACGAGGGTAAGCAGAGTGGCACATACTACAATACACGAGGAGTTAGACAAGGATGTATACTCCACTACTATTCCTCATAGTACTGGATAATGTCATGCTCAAGCTAGACATTGCATTACCAAACGGAATTCAGTGGCATCCAATTAGACAACTCAATGATCTCGACTACGCAGATGATATATGCGTGCTAACACACACAAATACACAGACATGCAGCAAAATCTACAAAAATTATCAGAAATAGCACAAGATGTCGGGCTTAAGATAAACATAAGAAAGACAAAGACCCTGAGACTGAACACAAGCATTAGCACACCGCTTCGCATCAACCAAGATACAATAGATGTGGTCGAAAAACTCATATACCTTGGCTGTACAGGCTGTCAAGAACAGACGGAATGGAAGAAGACTTTAACCAACGCACCAACAAAGCAAGAAACACTTTCACCATGATCCATAAGATCTGGAATGCATCCGTCCTGTCAAGAAACACCAAGATTCGAATATTTAATGCCTGTGTAAAATTAGTACTACTGTATGGATATGAAGTGTAGAAACATACGCAGAAAATCACAAGAAGACTCCAAGTGCTTGTTCTCACAAATGAAGAATTACTGCGACAAACAAACCAAGTGGACATTGAGAAGGTGGTCAGGAAGGGGAAATGGAGATGGATAGGACACTTGCTGAGAAAGACACCAAATGACATAACCAGGATGTCACTGGAATGGAATCCACAAGAAAAAGGAAAGTTGGAAGACCAGCAGTGAATTGAAAAAGAACGGAGCTAACTGAAGCTAAACTACTTGGAAAAACATGGGCGGAACTTAGAAGAGAATAGCCCCAATACAGTTCGATGGTCCAGTCTAGTAGACTCCCTATGTTCCTAAGAATGGAGATAAAGGGAAAAAAACATTTTCCTAACATGATGAGTAGATCCTAACAGTATTAATCCGAAAATGTGAGTCTTGTCAAAAAAAAAAATATTCTCGACTTACGAAATGTCCATTAAAAATAATTTCCACCTCAAGTTCAGCATTTCCAAAGATTTTCCTTGGTAAGGCCTCTGTTCTTAACATACTCTGGAAATTGATACATTTTAACTACGATTGGTATGGCGAATGGAGTTATGCCTGAAGAATGGAAAGTGTCCGCGTTGTGCCCAATATTCAAGAAAAGTGGTCGCTTGAAATGAGAGAATAATCGCGGTCATACATAATTTTGGAAGGGATTACTACTAATTATCGGTAACTTCCAAGGAGGATATCGGCCAGTCAATCGCTACGGATGATTCTTTCCAAGTATTACAAAACATCTCGCGATGTACACCAAGTAATCCTAGAGTTAAATGCAAGCCTATGACTCGATCAATTGAGAGAGGCTATGGTACATCTGTGTAGCATAACAGTAACGCAGCCACAATGCTGTGTTAAAGTTGAAGGGCGACATGCGCTATCCCCGATACTTTTTAAGCTCATGTTGGAATACATCCTTCGTAGAAGTGAAACACCCCGCAAGACGAGTGCAAATATCTGATCTCTGGTTTTCAAGGCTAAGACTTTAGATTTTAGTAGTGATAACCGCACGTTTGAAGAAGTGATGAGATTTAAGTATCTTGGATAACCTGAAATTGAACAGAGTGTTGATCAGACTCGTTGTCATGTATGGGTGTGAGAGTTGGACCTTCAAGGATGAGTACGAAAGTTGGCTTCCAACATATGAAAGAAGAGTAATGCGTGTAGTGTATGACCCAAATTGCGAAGTTGATTGGACATACCGAGTTCTTTTCAAACTCTAGATCATGAATTCAATGCCAATTACTGATATCATGTATGAAATCAAAGGGTGGCTCGGTCACATTTTGAGTGCGTATCCCAACCGAATGATGCAGCGATCTTTGAAGGGAGAGTCGAATTTCGTGTGTGAAATGAAGAGGTCGCTGTCAGCGAGGATGGCTTCATGACGTAGAGAGTAATCTGACATCTTCTTATTGCAACAGTATGAAGAGCTGGTTCGTAATCAAAACCGATGAAGTCAGATTGTTGACACGGTACGGGTCCACAATGGCCAGTAAATTCGTAAAAGGGATAAATTATTACTCCGTCGTCGTTGAGAGTCATATGTTGATAGCTGATTTTGAAGCTGGAAAAAACCCTGATTATTGGTCTAGTCCAGAATAACTTCTTGCTTATTCTCGTTCACCCATCTTTTTAAACGCTCTAAAATTCAAGTCGCTTTGAAAAGCGTCGAATTAGATGCCTCCCTCACAGCTTCTTTGTAAGTACAATTATTATGTGTTATTCATACAGTGGGGACTTAAAAAATGGGGGCTCATGAGACCTCCATTAACACAAATAATAAATTACTTGATTGAGCCTTTAATCACTCTTAATCAAGGAGACCCTGCCAAATAAAAAAACATCGATTTGTGACTGAAATTTTCAATTGGTTCGTTTCACATAATGACAACGAAAATGAGTGAAGACGGCATAAACACCGATAGCACATCGGATGGTGATGCATCCGAAGCAAACCTAGACAAACCGATGTCTGATACTGATAATGTGATTGAGGATTCAGATTTGGTTAGACGTCAATCTGGCTACGAAATACGACGGCAACGGAATATGGCCCGCCATAATATGCATTTATCGACCCGAATTGATGACAGCCGAACCGCCGAAAACGATGAACTTGAAGATGAGGACGATGATGATTTTGTTGAAGGTGATGCGGAAACAGAAAATATCGATCGTATCGCACATGAAATTGGTGGCGCATTGAGATCGTCAAATATTAAGAAATAAGTATAAAAAAATGTATGTCTGTGGGGTAAGGGTTGTATGATATGTATAAATATATGTTGTTTTAACAGTGTAAAAGTATTATCTCAACTTTTATGTTAGAACAGGTCGAGATATGTGTCATGTTCATGAAGCGTGCTTTTTAAAATATTCTTGATCAATTTGGTCTAGTATCAAACAAAGACAAATAGCTCCTAACCTAAAATACAGTTTTGTATTTCTTTCTGGATCATTTGCATTTATTTTTATCAACCCAACTATCCACGTTTGGATTTAATCTTCATCACTAAGAGGGAAAAGAACGTACATATGGCTATGATGAATGGGTCGTTAGATATACACATTCGAGGGAAAGTGGACCCTAGTCAGAGGAATAGGTTTTATGTACAAACCCGTGGATGAATATAGCCTTACGTAATCTGATGTGCGTGATTGAGAAATTACTCCGTTCGCGAGAATAACCGAAGTTGGTTGGCGGTTTATATAATACCGTGGAAGGCTAGTATTTAATTATTTACAGTGTAATAGTTGAAGGTACATAAACGGCTTGTCTGACTTGGAGGTTCTTTATGATCTATACTTTGGGAAGGTTCCTCGTTATCTAGTTCATTGAACATGCTTTCGGGAGAAGTACTTAGTGTTAATCGATTCCTTAAAGAATTCTTTCCTCACTGCATTTTGTAATACATTATTAACTTCCGCGGAACTTCTTAAATGTCGGGTTTTGTGCGCAAAACCGTGGATTTGTACTTTTCGACCGATAAATTTAAGATAGGCAGAGGTAAAGATTGAGGAGGTTTTGAACCAGTTTTGTAAATATTATAACTAAGGGTCGTAGTCATGGATCACTGATATACCGCTGGAACCTTCACTGATATAAAAGTTGAAGTTGGACTATTAACGACCTCTAAAGCCGTTTTTCACTAAAGTCATCCGGAAGTCGTCACATAGTTAATGGATGGTCTACGTCGGTGATATCACAATGGTTCGAAACTGGTCTATGTGCATGAAAAACTACTACAACTTAATCTAATCCAAACATTTAAGCTACGACAGTGCATCTTTCGATTTATAGTTCGGTTTCCATAAAAATTAGGCATAAATTCATTCTTTATTCAAATTGAGGGTTAGAAATGGGGAACAATACATTAAGAAAGATCGGAGTCCTTACGCTTCAGTTTGAGTAAAATGAGTTCAAGTTGTAAAATGAGTCTTTATCCTAGAGTTGGCTTACAGTACTGGGCGCATGTAAATACTGACCGGTTGGATTATATCATGTGCAAACACATTCGATTATCGACTGCTTCGAAATCGAATACAACCTTTTTAACCTGTGACCCAAAGAAAGTCCTACTCAAGATTTCCGAGGTCATTTCCACTGTGTAGCAATGTATAGCCTTGGGACACATGATCTCCACGTTTAGGCTATCGAGGAGAGTTCCAGCCGATACTCTTTCATACATGTGACAAGGCCATCAAACGCTTCAGGTTTTCTAAGTGACTGCACGTTCCACATGCCAATCCTCAATCTCGTGTCTGGGAACTAATGTGGGGATACGATTAGTTTTGGCGGTATCCAAAGTTTGATTTTTTATTGATATTTTAAGCATATGAGTTTTTTGCGGATGCGGGTCATCAGCCCAGCGATCCAACCAAAATTAGCCGCCTCCTACGAAAAGTTCTGATTATTGTGGAGGTATTCTTTGGATCTTGTGTTTCTTTCGAAATATTTGAGCAACACAGGTGCCCTCACCTACATGGGTATATATATACATACGCCTATAGTTAACAAGCAGATGTGGAGTTAAATCGGGTAATTTGTTTCTATCGGTCTCTATTATTTGATTGATTGTGTTTGGGTTTTATTGAAAAAAAATTGTGGAATAACAGGTTACCTAATTTGGCCATACCATCAATAGTAATTCACCCTTATAAACAATATTTTAGGATTTAAATTCATCATTGGTATTGCTTGGGCAGTGTGGTTGATGTTCTAGATCTTGGGTCATATTCGGAGTAGATTTAAACGCAAAGAAAGCATACTGGGATCAAGAGTAACCTCTAAAAACAGGTTGAAAGTTGTTTGCAGCCAACAATGCAGGACAACAATACAGCTGCGAGTTTCACTTCGGAGATCAACCAACATATTGGCTTAACGACAGAAACAAATTACCCGATCTTATAGACTTCTTTGTCACCAAAAGTATAGACGAGAATTACACATACCTAGAAAGCAGCGACGGGATTATGTTAGATCACACACCTGTTATTATGACAATCAGTGCAACGATTGTTAAGAAAACTAGTCGACTCTGGCTTACAAATAACAAAATCTGCCGGGAACATTTTCAGAATTGAGGATAGTATTTATCTGCAAGTGCCAATTATTAATATGATACAGATAGAAGAAGAACTAAAATAACTTAACAACGTCATACAACAAGCGGCCTGGAGTAGTACTCTGAGTAGAGTTTCTATGGTAGTAGAGCTTCAACCAGTTAGAAACGACAATGGAACTTGGGCTATAAGTGCAAAGCAGAAAGTAACATTATTTGCAACTCACCTTGAAAAAACATTCGAGGTTTTATTTAGTCGATGAAAACATACCACCAGTACATAAAATGAACAACTATAATATAGCTCCTGTCACAGTGCAAGGATTAAAAGAGGAAATCAAAACAAACCTTAGTGCAAAGAAATGTCCAGGATATGACTAATTACAGGACAAATAATAAAAGTCATACTTGAAAAAGGACTACGAAAACTACTCCAAATAATTAACGCAGCATCCAGACTTAAACACGTCCCAAATCAATGGAAAGTCGCTGAAGCAATCATGATACCCAAACCCAACAAACCATTAAATGACAAAAACTCGTCTAGACCGATTTCCTTACCAACAACAATTTCAAAAATATTCGAGAAGATCCCACAAACCAATAATTGAAGAAAGAAATCTTATTTCATCTCATCAATTTGGCCTTAGAACCATTCAACAATCGAGCAAGTGCATCGGATTACAAACATTGAATTGAAAAAATTGAAAGATGTACTTGAAAAAAGAAAGTTTGTTATAGGATTTTTTGGATGTAGCACAGGCTTGGAATACAAATTAAAACGAGATTTACCAAAGCAATTTTGTGGAATACTTAAATCTTGCATAGCTAACCGGCACAGGTGGCGCAGTGGTTAAAACTGCGGCAGTTGGAGCAGGAGGTACCGGGCAAGATGCAAAAAGGGATTTTTCACCATCGATCGTTTGGGCGATGCGATCGGTGGTGTGAATGAACTCATCTGGATCCCCTGTCGAGTTTAAAAAACATCGCAGGTCTAAGTGTGCCGTAGCAGCCACCTAAAAAAAAACAAAAAAAAACCGACACTTCCGTGTTAAACTAGATGGGGAATACTCGGAAATAAAGAAAATATCAGCAGGAGTACCCCAAGGTAGCGTACTGGAACCAACTTTATATGTACTATATACCTCTGATCTGCCAACGATAAAAGAGACAACTATGGCACATTTGCAGATGATACAGCCATTTTAGCAGTTGCTGATAGCATAGAAGAATTCACAAGCAAATTGCAAAGAGCAACTAATATGGAAAAGATGGGAATGAAACTGAATGAAGCACAATCTGTTCATGTAAATTTCACCAGTAAAAATGTTGATGGATACTAGGAGAACTGAACTCCCAGCAAATTTCATATACAAACATAGCAAAATAGCTAGGCATGACTCTTGGCTCTTAGGGAGAAATTCTGAGCTTACTTTACATAATAAATTGCTACTGCACCGGCAAATTCTTAAACTCGTATGGACTTGCGGTATTCAGCTCCGGGGCTGTACAAAGTAAACAAATGTCGACATCATACAGTCATTCCAAAACAAAGTCCTACGTGGAATAGTTAATGCACCGTGGAGCGAGTGAAATAACAACCTCCATAGAAATTTGAAGATGGATTTCGTCAGTGTAGAAATAAATAAAAACGCAAGAAAACACATGCAACGGGTTAGTCAACATCAAATGTTGAAATAATCCAGCATAAAATCCAGTAAGAAGGCTGCGAAGGAAGACTCCACTTGATCTACTAGATCAAACCTGGGTCGGCTAAAAATATAATAAAGTTATGTATGTACAGTAACCTGCCAAAGGGCTATAACCCTCCAATCGTGAATTTAAATCAAGCAAGATACATTCTAGATGGTTTGTAAATCAGTTGTAATAAATAAATAAATTTTTAAAAAAATTACTGGACCAATAAATAACTATACCTACATATATAAGATAGGACGATGTTTCGTATAGCGGCATGTTTCTCATAAAGATGCAGAAAAGAAGGGATGAATGAAAATGGCCAACAATTATCAGCAATATTTCTATATCGACGATATAAAATTGTGTTAACAACTTGTAATCGGCTTAAGATAAATAAATATAAGATGGCTCAATGACTTGAACATTTTCCCGTCTCATCATCGTACTCGTTCTACCACACAAACAACAAGTACGATAACAACGAAGAAGAAGTAAACTTTTCCGTCAGGATAATGTCTTCATTTTCTGTTTATTTTCTTGTTATGTTAACAAAAGTTTTTTTTTTATAAACATACTTAAGATTGTATCATGATTGGTGTTTAGCTGCCTTTAGTACGTGTATCTACAATTCTGTTTAAGTTGTTTCGTATAAACATTGACACAAATTAACTATCATATTGTGACATTTAAGTTATTTATGAGGTGAGGAAGGTGAATCAGATTAAACCGTGTAGTTGAACATGCTAAGCTGAGCAATCCTCCTGGTTATGCAAATCAGAGCTGCGGCTGGCATTGGCGTACTCCATTTGGTCGGTTCGTTTTCTGAGAACATTATGAATTGCGTGCGAATCTATTTCGACAATGGTTGCTTCAATATTTTCTTTCAAATGGGAACTATGGGAAGCCAATAAGGTTCTGTAATGGTAAGGGCAGACTAAGACTTTGAGCCTATGACAAACTTTTTCAAAACTAACATGTACAACCAAATGCGACATAACATTCATCTTCGTTCCCCGATTGGCAAGAGATTGTTATGGCCTTACGTTAAGTGGAGAAATAGACGAAAAAACTAAAGGAGTAGAAAATAATTAACGAAGTAGAAAAGTATTCCAGAACTCAACGCCACTTGGGCCAACAGTTCAATTCACATAAATATTTACATGTTAAACATTGATAACATTGGATACATAAGCAATGTGCACGATTGTATGAGCTGTTTTGGTAGACGATGATGTTCATCCGATGTGAGGATTTTAATTGCAGACAACAACTATATAGAATTTGAGGAAGGACAGTTAGTATGGTTTCACATCACAATTTGGAATCTAAGAGGCTACTCTCAAAGATACAGCATAACTGGAAAGGACATAATTATATAGAAATTAGGATAATAAACGATGTGGTTTACAAAAGGGAGATTTCGAGGTAAACCAAAGAGTTGTGCATCCGAAGAGATTACAGAAGAGTACAGAAGACTCCTGTTCCGGACGCACTAGCTTGAGTGAATCACAGTGTTAAGGAAGATTGGTAGCCGCGTTATCACTAATATTCATTAAGGGTGCGATCACCTAAATTTTTTTATTTTATTTACGGTTTTTACATCCCATTTTTGGCCCGTACCGTGTCAACAATCTGACGCTATCGGTTTCGATCAAGAGCCAGATCTGCATACTGTTGCAAGCAACCAGAAAATGGCAGATCGCTCTCTACGCCGTGGACTCATCGTCGCTAACAGTGACCTCTTCGTCTACTGAAAAGCGGCTCTCCCTTCAAAAGATCGCTGTATCATTTAGTTCGGATCCGCACGTAGAACGTGACCCAGCCGGCGTATTCACTGTCCTTTGATTTCATGCATGATATCAGGAATTCGCATTAAATTCCTGATCTCGTGATTGTAAAGAACTCGGTATGTGCCATCAACGTCGCGTTTTGGGATATATATCACACATAATTCTTCTCTCGAATGAAAAAAGAAATTTTTCGTATTCATCCGCGAAGGCCAACTCTGACATCCATACATGACAACACTCTGAACAGTTTCAACTTATCCGCATTTGCAAGATATTTTGATTTCAACAGTGGATGTAGAGGATATAAAGCCCGATGGCCAGCGCAAGCCGAAAGTTGATATACTCTCCCACACTATTATCGTGAGTAATGAGAGATCCAAGCTACATATATAGATCATATATTTTGTTTTGGACTCATTGATTTTGAGACCATCGGACGCTGAAAACTGTTCCAGTCAATCAAGTATCTCTTTCACTCCGTTGCCATTTAATCCAATCACACAGATATCATCTGCGTCTTGAGGCGTTTCACTTTTCCGAAGGATGGATTCCAACATGAGATTAATAAGTACCGAGGACAGCGCATCTCCTTGTCGAACACCAGTAGTGATTGTAAAAGTTCTCGATAGCCTGTTCTCAGCTTTAATACAGCATTGTGACCACGTTACTGTCATTCTACACAGATGTCCATATTTTTTCGGTTAGATCCTCGGTTGATCGTCATAGGCTTGCTTGAAATCTATGAATACCTGGTGTATATCGCGAGATGTTTCATAGTACTTGGAAAGAATCAGCCGTAGCGAAAAAACTTGATCAGTGACTGACCGATTTGGACGGTATCTTCCTTGGGAGTCACTGACAATTTCCTCCGCTAGAGGAGTAATTGTTCCCAAGATAATGTATGACAATTACTTGTTTGCTGTGCAAAGGAGAGCTATACCGCGATAATTCTCGCACTTCAAACGATCACCCTTCTTTTTTAATATTAGGCATAACGCGGCCACTTTCCATTCTACAGGCATCACTTCATTTCACCATACCAATCGAACAAGGTCGAAAAGACAGTTCCACAAAGTAAGCCCTCCGAATATCAAGAGCTCTGAATTAATGCAATCAACTCCTGGTGAACGATTTTTCTTTAATTTCCGCATTGCCATTGTGAATTCCTCAAAAGATGGATCTTCAATCAACATCTCTGCGGTCTGTATTTGAGGGTATTCAAACACACATGCATCACAAACATGTGGAACATTAAGTAACTCAGCAAAATGTTCACGCCATGTATCGAGTACCGCATCGACGTTAACATATAGGTTTCCATACTGGTCATGGCAGTTGACAGAGATCTTAAGGTATGGTGCAATGCGGTGATTCCATTAAAGAAACCACGCGAATTGTGCTCATTGCTGAGTTGTTGTTAGTTGCGTTTAGCTGTCCTGCTAGTAAGGACTGCTTTGTTTTTCCTTGCAATTGTAAACCGAGTCTGCGCTTCATTGTGAGCTATATTGCGTTGCTCAACAGCAAGACGACAATCCTTATCAAACCAATCATTTTTGGGCTTAGTTTTCACTATAACGAGAGTGTCCTTGACAACCGAGGTTTTCAACACTTCCCAGACACTGTTCACATCATCAGATTGATAATTGGTTGCAAAATGCTAATGCTGGCAAGATCTTGATATTTACGTCGCGTTTCTTCATTTTTCAGACCTTCACAGGAGAATCGCGTTGTAGGTATATCCTCTGCTCTCCCTGACATGTACGAAAATCTCCATTGTAACTTTGCAGTGACCAGATAATGGTCACTGCCTACGAATTTTGTTGACGACCGATACGATCTCATGTCTTGGACAACCCGATCCTGCCCTTTGGAAATCAACACATGTTCAATTTGGCTTCGGGATGTTTTACGTGGATGTGTCCATGTTTCCAAATGAATGTTTTTATGAGGAAAGAATGTACTTGCCACTTTGAAATCATGAGCGATCGCAGAGTACATCATTCTTTCCCCATTTTCGGTCGCAGTTTCGTGTCGGGAGTACGGACCTATATTGTTACATAAGTCGGTCTGATTTCTGCCAGCTCTAGCATTAAAGTCACCAATCACCAATATGACAAGGTGCTCGGGTATAGAGCCCATCAGATTATCCAAATTATTGTAAAATGAGTCTTTATCTTGGGATTGGCTTACATCAGTGAGCGCATGTAAACACACATTTGACAGGTTGGCTAATCTCATGTGCAAGCGAAGCTTACACATTCGATTATCGACTGCCTGAAAATCCAGTACAGCCTCTTTTTTTAGGCCCAATGAGGAATCCCATTCCAAGATTTCCGAGGTCATCTCCACTGTGTAGCAACGTTTAGCTGTGAGACACACGGTCTCCACTTTAAGGCCATCGAATTTCTTAGAGCGCTACGAGTTACAGTTTTTTCGAAGTGACTGCACGCTTCACGTTCGCTCCTTATTTTCGTTTCCGGGTGCTTAAAGTGGGGGTCAGTCTTGTTTTGGCGGGAACCGATTTTTTTTGACTTGTTGATATTTTTAAATTTGTAGTTTTTTACGGATGCTGGTCATCAGCCCAGCGATCCAACCAGATTTAGTCGCCACCTACGACAAGCTCTGGATACTTTGGTGGTATTCTTTCGGTATCATGTTTCGTTTGTCAAATTAACGAAACACGAATGCCCCCACCCACAGAACAAATCCTTAAGGGATCAGTTTAATTATTATATTATTCAGCGTACAAGTACCAGTAGAATTATTCCTCTGGCGGGAGGAAATTATCGTTGCCTAGCCAGGAGGATTCCGTCCAAATCGATCAGTCACTGGTCAAGTTTTTTCACTACGGTTGATTATTTCCAAGTGGAACATCTCGCGATGTGCACAAAGTATTCCTATGACACGATCAAGCGAAAGATAATATGCCATGGGTTTGAATATTTAGGAATACCAAACAAATACGTAGATCTGTGTTAAATGATAGTAACTCAGTCACAATTCTGTCAAGATAAGAACAGGCTTTCGAGAACTTTTGCTACTTCTTGAGGCGTTCGATTGGGAGATGCGTTGTCTCTGTTGGAATACATCCTTCGTAATACTGAAACACCTCAAGATAATATATTATTCCGACATTCCAATTAACTTTTTGCAAATGCAGATGATGCACAAGAGTAGTAATCAGCTACCGTTGGTCTTAAAATCAACGGGTTCAATATCTCTGATTTTCGAGGCCAAGGCACAATTAATGAAGTGGTAACAGCACGTTTCAAGGATCCCTCATTTCTCACGATAATAGTATGGCAGAGGATATCAACGTTCGTGTTGTCGCAGGAAATCAGCCTTTATACCATTTACGTCTGAAATCAAAATAATTCGCAAATGCTGACAAGCTGAAATTGTACAGAGTTTTAATCAGACCTATTGTCATGTATGGATGTGAGAGTTGGACCTTGAGAGATGAGTACGAAAGATGGCTTGTGTTGTAACATTTGAGAGAAGAATTATTCGTGTGATATATGACCGAATAGTTATAGTTCTTTTCAATCACAAGATTAGTAATTAAATGCGAATTCCTGATATCGTGCATAAAATCAAAGCAAATCGAGTACGCTGTTTCGGTCAACTTTTGCGAGCTGATTCGAATCAGATGATATACCAATCTTTAAAAACCTGATTTTCGAAGAGATCGAGAGCGTATGAGAGTGGTCCCTCGAATTGTTTACAAATATATGAAAAGCTGATTCATGATCGAAACCGGTGGAGTCAGATTATATATATATATATATATATATATATATATATATATATATATATATATATATATATATATATATTTATATATATACATATATATATAAAGGGTGATTTTTTAAGAGCTTGAGAATTTTTTTTAAAAAAAAAACGCATAAAATTTGCAAAATCTCATTGGTTCTTTATTTGAAACGTTAGATTGGTCCATGACATTTACTTTTTGAAGATAATTTCATTTAAATGTTGACCGTGGCTGCGTCTTAGGTGGTCCATTCGGAAAGTCCAATTTTGGGCAACTTTTTCGAGCATTTCGGCCGGAATAGCCCGAATTTCTTCGGAAATGTTGTCTTCCAAAACTGGAATAGTTGCTGGCTTATTTCTGTAGACTTTAGACTTGACGTAGTCCCACAAAAAATAGTCTAAAGGCGTCAAATCGCATGATCTTGGTGGCCAACTTACCGGGCCATTTCTTGAGATGAATTGTTCTCCGAAGTTTTCCCTCAAAATGGCCATAGAATCGCGAGCTGTGTGGCATGTAGCGCCATCTTGTTGAAACCACATGTCAACTAAGTTCAGTTCTTCCATTTTTGGCAACAAAAAGTTTGTTAGCATCGAACGATAGCGATGCTATAATAAATTGGACTTTCCGAATGGACCACCTAAGACGCAGCCACGGTCAACATTTAAATGAAATTATCTTCAAAAAGTAAATGTCATGGACCAATCTAACGTTTCAAATAAAGAACCGATGAGATTTTGCAAATTTTATGCGTTTTTTTTTTAAAAAAAAGTTCTCAAGCTCTTAAAAAATCACCCGTTATATATATATATATATATATATATATATATATATATATATATATATATATATATATATATATATATATATATATATATATATATATATATATATATATATATATATATATATATATATATATCACAACATACAATTATGAAGTACAGGAAAAAGGGAAAGCCCCGTCATAACGTTGGGATGGGTTTAGTAATTCAACAACAAATTGTAACAATACAGTAAATAATGTTTTACATATGAGGCATTGAACTCGAGTCCAGCCACTTAGTGCGAGCGTTCAGGTTAGTGAAATCATACTTCACCAGCAAAGCGGGCTTCGATCAAATAAAATGTATAGTATTTTTAGCCACCAAGCTACAACCGATGAATACCATCAACACAGAAGTACATTAAAAAACAACATCAAAGAGTTTGGAAAGTAAATAAAACACATACGAGTACGTCACTACACGTATTGCATTATATGGTATTCACATACATCATTTGAACATAACTTAGAAAAACATTAAATTTTTTTGTGATAATCTTCCACGGCTTGTTTACCGTGCAACATAGGTATATACGCTGATTTTAATGTTTTAGATTTTTCCGCGTTATTTTCCATAAAAGCAAGATATTGTAAAAACTCGTACAAAGACAATGGAAGAAAGCTTTGTTTATAAAGTTATATTTACAACATAAACACAAATACATATGCACAACACAAAAGGAAAAACTGGGAAATATTTAAACAATCAGAATATGTTAAAAAACCACAACAACAACAACACAGACGAATAAATAAATATCGAAGGAGAGGAAAAGCAGTTCTATGTATTATCTTCATTAAAACAATGAAGTTTTTTTTATTGTTTTTATGATTTTTATGTTTAATGTTTTGTTGTTGTTCGTGTAAAATTCAAAAGTGGTTATTTTTATGTTTTATTACGTTCAAACAAATTAATTATCGTTTGATGGGGCTGGTGAAGTATTTTGTGTACTCTAGTTAAAACAACCACAAAAACCGACAAGTTGTCTTAATTAATGAAACCTTTCCCTGTCACCCAGGCCCGATCAACCCATTGTGATATTCTTTCGTTGACAAAGAGTCTCGGTCCTCAACCTCGCTGTTCCTCGAATGAAGGTCAAGATCGTTAGTTAATGCTCGACTGAAGAGATAACTATATATCATGCTTATTATTTGGTCAGTATTGGTCTCATAAAAGTGGAAGATGCATCTATTGAACGTTTGATATCCTTAAAAGTTAATTATTGTTTCTCATTGTGTGCTGCTCTCAAAATTATTTTCCGCTAGAATAATTGTTTCAGGTCTATTGGTGGGTGCTCTAAGTACATCTACTAAAAATCATAATTGGGGTTCATAATAGAAAACCCCATAAAATAAAGGATGTTGACACATTCAAAGCATCGTAAATAAATGGACATATGACGGTGAAGCGTCAGAAGGTCTAACCTCTATCCACTTTAAGCCAGTCCGATGGGACAGAGTCCATTACTTGTTGAAAGCTTAAAGTACGTAGAACGAAAACTATAGCTCTCGATCTACTGATTTCTGGCGTGCAAGAATTAATGGTTAATATCCGGAAGTAGGTGGATGACCAGGATCTAATCGTTAAGGGGAAATTTGATGGAACACGTATCGGATTTAATGCAAGAAGCTATTGACATAGTGTGCCAATGGTGATATAAAAGACTTCCCGGAAATTTTGATAATAACATTGATACGCAGTAAAATTGGGGCAATTTAAGGGTTCGTACTAGAAGAAAAACGGTTAATAGTCTAACAAAATGTTCAACAACAACAGTTGGTGTATATACAGATAAACCTTCAGCATCAAGTCAATCTATCAAAAAAATTAACTTGACGGACAGGCCTCTGTATGTACTTACGAAGAAAACGAGAACCATAGGTTTAAAGGCACCAGCGAGTAGGTTGATTATAAGGGAGAACTAATGGAGTGTAACATTCAATTAAGCTGACTTAAGAAAGCAACATGGAGATTCTTTCGAAAATCGATGAAGAGCACACATTAGCCAGTCTTGAAACCTTAAATGGATGAAAAGTTTACATTGCACTGGAGGAAGCTATTAAGGTACTATACTAACCGGGCTCATTAGTGAAAGATGCGATATAAACTCAGAAATCAAGAGATTCTTCTTTATCTATTTCGTATCTTAAGAGTTAGTTACGCCTAAAATTATGTCCCTTCTTAGTGGAGAAATGCGATTGTATCGTCTATTCCAAAGAGAGACGCGAGTGCCCTGTCATTCAACTCAATATATATAAACCAGCTAAGATTGCATCCTTTATCTTGAAGACGAAGATGAAGGATCAGCCATCAGGCTGGTAAATCCATCTAACGGAGATAATGAGTCTCGTTCGTAGAATTGACCTCTTGCTGGAGCTTACGACAACAAAACTCAATTGTTAGAACAGTAGAATGGATTCGTTAAATGGTGAAGTGTCGAATTATCACAATTAAATTATGAGATAAGTCGGTCATTGTAGGGCTGTAAAGATATGCATTCAAAGGGCGGTTTTTCTTCTTTACTATAGTACAGGTCTATGTGGATGATCTGGTTATAATCGTTAGGGTGAAATTCGATGGAACCCTTATCGGATTTAAAGCAATAAGCTATCGACATAGTGTTAATGGTGCATGTATAAGAGACTTATCGTAAAATATTCATCCAAAGCCTGTAACAAATTGCTCGGTTAAAAATAATTAGTTAGTTCTAAACAGAAAAAAAAAAATTTAAAACAAAAAAAAAAGAGAATGGAAAAGAATAAAAGTAACTTAGAAAGTTTTGAAATCCCTGCCACGTAATTTTTTTTAGTACTAAGGTAAAAGTTCGACGTGGATGGATGGTATTGGTTTATCGTAACATCAAGCTTTTCCCCTTAATTTTTTTTATCTTATAAATACACGAATTTTCGGACACGCAGGGGGGCATTAAAAATTATATTTTTGAATAAATTACAAATCGAGGACCGATATTCTTTTTTTTTTTTGTGTTCCATTCTTATTGTATTTTAAAATTTAAAAAACCCAAAATGAGTATGACGAGTTGTAATATTGTCTGAGTTTATTGGATTTCAAAATTAAAAAAAAAAAAAACAAAACTATAAAGTAAATAGTACCGTGTACCGTGTATTACTTAAATCTATCTTCAATAAGTGATAAAAAAAAAAAAAAACTTAAAATTTAATAATGTGTTAATTAATAATAGTTTTAGTTACAAAATAATACAAAATACATAATAGAAAATTGTGAAATATTAGTGAAATTAGAAAAAAATAAATAAATCATACAAAGTGTAAAACTGGACATTCATAAACGTGGTTGCTATAACAGCGTGCTTGGTATGATACTAAAGGTACTAATATTTCAGTGGAAAAGAAAAGAAAAAAAAACACAAAACTTTAAAAATGTAATATGAATGAATGAAAGTACAGTCGTTCAAACAAATATTAAGTACAGTTGGTGAAAGAAATTTATTATGTATAATATAATAACATAAATTTAAGAAAATTTAAAAAAAAAAAACTTTAATAAAACAAAAATAAGATTAAATAAATAATAATGGACAAATTTATACAATACATGAAAGCGCTATAATTAATTTTCCTAGTTAAGTTTTTTTTTTTTATATATTATTTAATTTTTATATACATTACATATTTATTTTTATAATTCCTATGATTGATTTTTTTTTTTGGATTAAAATGGTGTTGGGTAGAGCTAAGGTCTATAGTATTAATTTCTTATAGAGTTAAATAATATATGTAAAGTTTTTTTTTTCTTCTCGAATTTTTTTGGTTTTGATTTTTTTTTTTTTTTTTTTTTTTTTTTTTAATTTTGATTTTATTAATTAATAAATTCGGAGTAGTTTATTTATTTGTTTTGATTCTATCAATTTTGGGTTTTATTTTCTGAATTCGATTGACTTTATGGATTTAATATTTATCGTACGAAATTCGTGTATTTAAAAGTGTATTGAAAAGTGTATGTGAAGATGAAGTAAATAGTGTGAAGAACGAGGTATAGGGTGAGTTGACATGCTACTATAGGTGAGTATTCCTGTTCTGTTCCTGCCAGTTACTTCCTTTTCCGTCCTCGTCCTATGTGGTTTAGCAAGAGGTCTTTCATCTTCGGAAGTCCCACCCCAATCCCTGAGCTTTAGCCGGCAAAATAATAAAACCACACCGAAGCTCTGAAAGGCTGTATAATAATTTCGGTAACGATGGGCATTGAACAGAAAATGTTTTTTTTTCTAATGTCCCTCGCAATTCGTTACAGATGGCGCCCAATCAAAATGGCTTCCCTTCCTTCCTTCCTTTTTCTTATTTGACTAAATCCTTTTCCGGTTTTCGTTTATATTCAAACTTAAACATTATTTATTTTGTATGCGCGATTGTTTATCCAGTTATACTGTTGATTCATCGTTAGTTTCCGTACAAAATTTATTTTTCTTACAATTTCATCCCAAATCTTATATTCCAAATTTACATATTTATTTTTTTTCGTTTCTTTTAATAACTTACTAAATTGTTTCGCCGCATTATTTCTAGCTGTCTTAGCTATCGATTTTAATGTATAGTTTATAAAGTTATTATTTAAATTCATGTCTTCGCAATAGTGTCTACTTATATAAGTATTGATTGTGTTGTTCGAAACTATGACATAAATTCATTAATTTTTTTTTTTTACTTTTCAATTGAGTATATCATCGCACTTATGTCCAATATTAGATTGTTGATTCAAGTGTTCGTAGTGTGGTATATTTGTTAGAAATATTTTATTCCTTTAATTTTTTTTTCTCTCTATCCTATCCTTAGTCCTTGCAGAACTGGAACATACTGAACCTTGTAGTGGCTCAACAAATAACACCTATACTTCGTTCTTATACTAAATTTGAATACAAAAAAAAAAAAAAAAAAAAAAAAAAAATATTTTAAATACTAAATTTAATTTTCTTGGAAATATTCATTTCAATAATTTTTTTTGGATCGATACTGTTCGTATAATTCTAAATTAACTTTTATATTGAACTAGTTATCTTAATTTTCTAAATATTTTTATTTTGTTTTATTTGATTTTTTATTTTTTTTAAATTATATTTACTAAATATTGAAACACGATGATAGATCCAACGTTACTGGAATCAGATGAATTCATAGTCGAGTGTGAAATTCGTAAGATTCAAGGATCGTTATTTTATCAGCTTAATGAACTTAAAACTTCCCTGACCAATGAGGTCAACCAACCAATTCAACTTTTAGCACATTCAAAAGCATGTAAAAATCCTCGACAAGAAATTATTACATGCTCAAATAAATTAAAACAAATAAGAACTTCATTAGAAAGTATAGCGTTAAGTGAAGAATCAACTGATCGTGTTCAAAATTTGATTATTCTGGATTCGCGAATATTGCATATTAATGGTCGATTACAACGAATTAGTGCATCGAAGACCGTAAGAACACAAACTGCAAAGCTTTTAGAACTTTCAAATGTTATTCTAGATTTGGTGGATGATCTCAAGAAGCCAGATGCAGATTTAGAGAAATCGATTCGATCCCTTCAAGAAATTCAGTTAGGAACACTTCACGAAAACTCTAATGAAGAGAGTCAAGACTCTGCAGATGAAAATGCATCTGTAAAGTATGTGAACCACCCAACTTCAAGTAAAAATGTTCAAATTGAAAACCCTCCACCGTCCGTTAATTTAGCTACTACTAGTAAAACTGTGCAACAAACAAATTTTTCCACGCATCCTACTCAGCCAACGGGTAGTGAAAATACACGAAAGGCAAGTTCTCCAACATACATAAATCCACCTTGGTCTGAGATGGAAAATGAACTTTCGATGGTGTTGGATGAATTATCTAAACGAGTCAAACAGCTGCCTTACATACCTAAGGTTATACCTAAGGAATTCCCAGATAATATCAAAGAGTCTAATAACGATTTAATGGACAATAGGCATAACGATGTACCCTACACATATCCTATTCAAACTGAAAAAATTGTTTACCCTAGTAACTATCCTTTAACCCAAGAAAAGGTTGTGCCAATCGCAGTCCATAAATGGAACATTCAATTTGATGGTTCTCCAATGGGTTTAAGCATAGAACGTTTTATATTTCGAGTTGAACATCTTGCTCACTCTCATAATGTACTAGTAGATCGGCTAGTACATGATTTAGGTTTCCTGCTCAAAGGTGTAGCACTCGAGTTTTATTGGCATTTTCTTGAAATGATGACACTAGCAATGGCGTTGCAAACACCTCTGCCGGATCCGGAATTTATTAATATTTTAATGCAAAATATGCGACAAGGATTACAACTTACACTTGCCGGGAAATCATTTCGGACTGTTTCAAAACTGGTAAGTCGTTGCATAGCTACCGAAGATTCATGGCGTCGTTTGAATTACACTCCAGAGCAAACTACTTCACATCAAAGAAGAAATATCAACGAACTATCACTAGACCAACAAGATGATTATACTAATGATAGATATCCAATAGTTTCATCAGTGCAAACTCCACAGAAGACTTTTATAGCTTCGAACGTACCTCAAAGACGTTATGTTCCTACAAATGAGACTCAATCTAATCGCTTGACAAATGATTTCATATGTTGGAATTGTAACATAGGTGGTCATGGGTATATAAATTGTCCTTTGCCTTTACAACGTATGTTTTGCTTTGGTTGTGGATATCCAAATGTCCTTCAACCGCATTGTGCTAAGTGCACTCCGGGAAATTTCAACACGGGAGTGAGATCAGGAGGCCTTCATTTCCGCCAAATATTAAACCGAGTCTCCAAACCTCACAATTCAACCGAGAATACGACCAATACTCAACTAGATTCACGAGATTCGAAACACCAGAAATATTAAAAACATCTATACTTCTAACGAATCTTCTCGTTACAAACCCAAGAGTTGTGCGAGCTTTACAATATTTTAAAAATCGTCGTCGTTTACGATCAACTATTTCCTCATCAATTATAAATACGACTAGTGATAGACGACCATATGCAGAAGTTGAAATTTGCGGAGTTAAATTTTGTGGTTTGCTTGATAGTGGTGCTACAGTCAGCATACTTGGTTCGGATTCTGATAAATTTCTCGAAAATTCTAAAGCTCATATACATTCTCTCTCATCTCACGTTTTAACGGCAAGTGGAGCAAAACAAAGGATAATTGGTTACGTATACGTTCCTATCAAATACAACAATGTCGAACGGAAAATGAAAATTTTTATAGTTCCTAGTTTACAACAACCTCTTTACTTAGGAATTGACTTCTGGCATGAGTTTGGGTTAAAGCCCATCATTGTTAGTTCACCTGTCATTAATTCCATTTCCGATCCACTTAGTTCAAATAAGATGTCTTTGACTCCTACTCAAACCCAACAACTTGCCACAGTAATCGAACAGTTTCCTAGTTCCACAAAATTCGGCTTAGGACGTACCCATCTTTTGTCACACACCATAGATGTAGGAGATGCTACTCCGATAAAGCAACGACACTATTCTGTTTCACCAGCAGTGCAGGCCGAAATGTATAATGAATTGGATCGGATGCTTCACCTTGGAGTAATAGAGGAGAGTAACTCGGCATGGTGTTCGCCAATGAGCATGGTTCGAAAATCGAATGGTAAAGCAAGGCTTTGTTTGGATGCCAGAAAAGTTAATGTTTGCACTCGCAAAGATGCGTATCCATTACCACTTATAGATGGGCTCCTAGGACGGCTCGATAAAACCCGTTTCATATCTGGAATAGACCTTAAAGATGCGTTTTGGCAAATCCCACTGGATCCTTCATCACGAGATAAAACTGCATTTGCCGTACCCGGACGACCCTTGTATCAGTTTGTAGTCATGCCGTTTGGGTTGTGCAATGCACCTCAAACCATGTGCAGACTGATGCATAGGGTTATCCCTTATCATCTCCATGAACGCATCTTTGTCTACCTTGACGATCTATTGGTAACTTCATCTTCCTTTGAAGAACACTTATCTCTTTTACGAGATGTAGCTTTTAGTTTGAAAGCAGCTGGGCTCACAATTAATATCGAAAAAAGTCAGTTCTGTATGAAGCAGCTTGATTACCTAGGTTACGTTATTAGTGATGGATGTGTGAGTGCAAATCCTGAAAAGATTCGAGCTATTTCTGATTTTCCACGACCAAAGACGGTTCGTCAGATAAGAAGATTTTTGGGGGTAACAGGTTGGTATAGGAGATTTATTAGTAATTATTCAACTTTAGCCGCTCCGCTTACTGACTTGCTGAAGAAAACTAAAAAATTTCAATGGAACAAGGATGCTGATGAATCCTTCAATTCTTTAAAAACAGCTCTAATATCAGCTCCAGTTCTAGTTAATCCTAATTTTTTGAAGCATTTTTATATTCAGTGCGACGCAAGTACAACAGGAGTAGGGAGCGTCTTATTTCAGAAAGGAGATGATGGTTCAGAGAACCCTATCGCATATATGTCCCAAAAATTGAATGCGGCCCAGCGCAATTATTCTGTTACAGAACTTGAATGCCTGGCCGCCGTTTTAAGTATTAAAAAGTTCCGTGCATATGTCGAGGGATTTCCCTTTACCATCATCACCGACCATTCCAGCTTAAAATGGCTTATGTCACAAAAAGACATCTCTGGCAGATTAGCCAGATGGAGTATGAAACTTCAAGGTTTTGATTTCAACATTGAACACTGCAAAGGTAGTAACAACTCCGTACCCGATGCACTTTCACGTATTCACTCCGAAGAGGTCCACACTATAGATTTATCAAATATTCCTGATTCAGAGATACAACCGTTACACATAGACTTATCGTCGTCAGCCTTTTCTGATTCAAGCTATACCAAACTGATTCAAGCTGTTAATTCTAATTCTCAAAAATTCAATTTAACCGTTCGTGATGGTAAAGTTTAC